>CM059430.1:75195980-75795980 GCA_030390025.1 Squalus acanthias | reverse complement strand
TTTACGGGATGGTTTTCTGGAACAATATGTCGAGGAACCAACCAGAGATCAGGTCATCTTAGACTGGGTATTATGCAACGAGAAAGGATTAATTAGCAATCTTGTTGTACGAGGCCCCTTGGGTCAGAGTGATCATAATATGATAGAATTCTTCATTAGGATGGAGAGTGAAGTAGTTGAATCAGAGACTAGGGTCCTGAATTTAAATAAAGGAAACTACGATGGTATGAGGCGCGAATTGGGTAGGATTGATTGGGGAATGTCACTCAAGTGGTAGACGGTGGATAGGCAATGGCAAACATTCAAAGACTGCATGGATGAACTACAGAATTTGTACATCCCAGTGTGGCATAAGAATAAAACAAAAAGGGTGACTCAACCGTGGCTAACAAGGGACATTAGGGATAGCATAAGATCCAAGGAGAGGGCATATAAATTGGCCAGAAAAAGCGGTAGCCCTGAGGATTGGGAGCAGTTTAGGATTCAACAAAGGAAGTCAAATGGATTAATTAAGAAGGGGAAAATAGAATATGAAAGTAAGCTTGCTGGGAACATAAACACTGACTGTAAGAGCTTTTATAGTTATGTGAAGAGAAAAAGATTAGTGAAATCAAGTGTAGGACCCTTGCAGTCAGAAGCGGGGGAAGTTATAATGGGGAACAAAGAAATGGCAGCCCAATTAAATGCATATTTTGGTTCTGTCTTCACAAAGGAGGACACAAATAACCTCCCAGAGATGTTGGAGAACATACGGTCTGATGAAAGGGAGGAACTGAAAGAAATCAGTATTTGCATGGAAATGGTGTTAGGGAAATTGACGGTATTGAAGGCCGATAAATCCCCAGGGCCTGATAATCTACATCCTAGGGTACTTAAGGAAGTGGCCCTAGAAATAGTACATGCATTGCTGATCATCTTCCAACATTCGATGGAATCTGGAACTGTACACATGGATTGGAGGGTAGCTATTGTTACCCCACTATTCAAAAAGGGTGGTAGAGAGTAAGTGGGGAATTACAGACCGGTAAGCCTGACATCGGTAGTGGGGAAAATGCTAGAGTCCATTATAAAGGATGTAATAGCTGAGCATTTGAAAAACAGTGACAGGATCGGACAAAGTCAACATGGATTTACAAAAGGTAAATCGTGCTTGACTAATCTACTGGAATTTTTTGAGGATGTAACTGGGAAAATAGATAAGGGAGAACCAGTAGATGTGGTGTATTTGGACTTTCAAAAGGCTTTTGATAAAGGCACGCATAAGAGATTAGCGGGTAAAGTTAAGGCACATGGGATTGGGGGCAAGGTATTGACTTGGATAGAGAACTGGTTGGCGGACAGAAAGCAGAGAGTAGGAATTAATGGGTCTTTTTCCGAGTGGCAAGCAGTGACTAGTAGGGTACCGCAGGGATCGGTCCTTGGACCCCAGCTATTCACAATATACATTACTGATCTAGATAAGGGAATGAAATGTAAAGGCCCAAAAATTAGTGCCGCTATGCGAGAGTACACACTGCGTACTCTCACGTATTCTGTCTCCAATTGCCGGTTTTCTGCATGCACTGCGCATGCGCTGAAAACCGGCACTTGGTGAATGGAAAAGGGGGCGGGTCCTAGCTGAACCGCGTGCGTGCTACAGGCTGCGCGCATGCAGTGCACTTAGTGGTTTCAACGCGCAGGTAAGTACGGAAGATTCTACACATAAAAAAAGGAGGAGTAAGACCCACTTTTAACAAGTTAAGTAGTGAATTAAGTATTATTTTGAATTTGTTTTAACAGGTATATCTTATTTAGAGACTTTAAAGACAGGTAAGTTTATTTTTATAACTTTTTAAAAGATTTTACATTTTTTCAAAAATTAAATTTTTTATTTAAAATGGTTAATTTATTTAACTATACTTATTTTATTAATGTATTGGTTTTTTTAAATTTAATTGAGGTTTAGCGGTTCTTTTGGGGGGCTATAGTATTCATATCTTTCACAGCACTTATGTGAAAGTTATGAATGGAAGATGGTGTGCTGCCATTGGCTCTAACTGAGTCACGTGATCCCACAGCTCGCACGAATGAACTACGCCGGTGGGATACGCAAGCCCAGCACAGCAGCTGTCCAGAACATCAAGTTCGTGCGAGCTGGAACTGAAAAAGCCAACGCGCAGTGAGCGATCGCGGGGAGGGGTTACCCTCGCACGAAGGCTTCCTCACGAATTTTTGGGCCAATATCTCCAAGTTTGCAGATGACACAAAGCTGGGTGGGAGTGTGTGCAGCGAGGACGATAGTGAGAAACTCCAGGATGATCTGGACAGGTTGGGTGAGTGGGCAGAAGCGTGGCAGATGCAATATAACGTGGATAAGTGCGAGGTTATCCACTTTGGTGTCAAAAACAGAAAGGCAGACTTTTATCTGAGTGGCAATAGATTGGGAGAAGGGGAAGTGCAACGACACCTGGGTGTCCTTGTGCACCAGTCGCTGAAAGTAAGCATGCAGGTGCAGCAGGCCGTGAAGAACGCAAATGGTATGTTGGCCTTCATAGCGAAAGGGTTTGAGTATAGGAACAGGGATGTCCTGCTGCAGTTGTACAGGGCCTTGGTGAGACCACACCTTGAGTACTGTGTGCAGTTTTGGTCGCCTTATCTGAGGAAGGATGTTCTTGCCATGGAAGGAGTTCAGCGAAGATTCACAAGGCTGATACCTGGGATGGCAAGAATGACATATGAGGAGAGATTGGGTCGATTGGTCTTATACTCACTGGAGTATAGAAGAATGAGAGGGGATCTCATCGAAACATATAAAATATTGACAGGTCTGGACAAACTAGATGCAGGAAGAATGTTCCCGATGGTCGTAGAGTCCAGAACCAGGGGTCATAATCTACGGATAACGGGTAAACCATTTAGGACAGAAATGAGGAAGAATTTCTTCACCCAGAGAGTGGTGAACCCCTGGCATTCTCTACCACAGAAGGTAGTTGAGGCGAAGTCATTAAATATATTCAAGGATGAGTTAGATATATTTCTTAAAGCTAAAGGTATCAAGGGATATGGGGAGAAGGCAGGTACAGGGTACTGAGTTTAGATGATCAGCCATGATCTCATCGAATGGCGGAGCACGCTCGTGGGGCCGAATGGCCTACTCCTGCTCCTATCTTCTATGTTTCTATGTTTCTATGTTACATCTGCCCGCCTTCATCCTGTGAAACTACATAGGAGGCTCGTTACCTTTACAGTTACTGAGTTGGCAACTGCTCCCAAGGACGGTGATGAGGGCGAGAAATATCAGTGCACTCCCAGTACATCCAACAATCAGTATATAAAGGGATGTGTGTCCATAAACTTCTAGAATCATAATAAAACTAATAATATTAATAGTCAATGCCCAGCTCTTCATTGTAGGCGGTGTTTTGCAATCAGACAGTGAACAATGTGGTAGTTGTACGATTTATATTTTCAGTGTTTCCATAGCAGGGCATGAGGACTGAAACTGTTAACTTGTCCAAGCTGATATAATTCTATATTTAAAATATCGTTTCGTTGATTCTTGTTTCCCCTTAAACTGAATCAGGAACGTCAATTGTTTACGTTATTGGATCAAAATGTAATTTTTGGATTTTCGTCACACGACAATGATGAACTTTGAAGCTAACAAGATTGTATGGCAAATTGCCTCTGATGGGAGGCGTTTGCCTCTTTAATCCGTTTTACGAATCCGCAAATGGAAAAAATCTTTAAAAGGACAGAGAGCAAATAAAGCTAATTTAAAGTGTTCAGTGGCTGATAATATTTCTAAAAATGTCAACATCTTACCTTGGTTAGAACTGGAATCAAAGTAAACAGCCACGGCTGGACTCTGCAGTGTGAGGTGAGACACCAGACAGGTATAGACAGCCCCGCTCTGGGCTGGCTGTGTCGTTTCCAATCTGCTGGAAGCTTCATACATTCCCTCCGAATTCAGCTTTTTAATGGTGTTGATCCCAGTCAGAATGTTGGCGTCATTTTTATACCAAGTGAAGGTGAGAGCCTCCGGGTAGAACTCGGCCGTGTCACGCACAAGTGTTAGAGTAGATAGGTTGGTTCCGGACAATTTGGGAACCAGTCTCACGGGTTCTGGGGAAGCTGTGGAAGAGGGTCAAGAATACACTGATTGCCCAGACTCTGCTATTTTAGTCCCATTTGGCGTCCAGTCTTCCTGAATATAATACGATGTTTCCAATTAGCATTTTGGTTAATTAACAATTCGAAATAAGATTCTTCCCATAACTTTCTAAACTAATATGCGGACGGTGCAGAAGCGTGTTGCAGTAACAGGAGAAACAATTCAGTGCGACTAGACATCCAGGCTGTCGCCGCTTGTGCTTAGTCCACGCAAAGAATTATATTTATATTACAGCTCAGCAGCATTTTGCTCAGTTTTGTTATTAGGCAGGTTTAAATAAATAGGCAAAACCTATTTCAAACAACTCGCATTAAAATTAGTAAGTTTGGAACAGAGGGTTGAAAATGATTCTTTGCGTGGACTAAGCACCTTTAATCTCAGTTTTCTTATTGGGCATCTTTAAATAAACATGTAAAACTTATTCAGGTAATATTAATTCAAACTGTTCGCGTTAAGATATGTACATTTGAATCAATTGGCCAAAATGATTACCGTCTGGAGAAGCGATACATTGATCCCGGAATATTATAGGGCAGAAAAACTAACGTTGTTCAAAACTGTAAAAAGAAAAGAAACATCTTGCTGGAAAAGTAATTGTGTGGGAAAGTCGGGAAGTGATGTTTGAGTTAGTCATCCGTGGAGCTGAATGAGGGAAGTGGCTGAATATCCAGTCCAAGCCTCTTCCAGCCTGACGTACAGCAAGGCTAACAGTAGACTGGAGATATAGGCCCATAAATTCGCCTCTCCGGCTTGCCGTGGGGGTAAAGATCGCGCACGCACTTACCTACCGCACCTGCCGTTGTGTTTTGGGTCCACGGGAATTCAGCTCCTGTGTCTGCTCCAAGTGCCGGAGCGCAGTGCTTGCGTGTCCCAGGGGCGCAGTTAGTGCGATGCGTCCCCTGGGATCACGTGGGCCATGGGGAGCCAATGGCAGCAGTCCATCTTTCATTCATAGATTTGACATAGACCTGTCAAATCTGTGAATTGAAATCGGCCCCAAAAGAACAGCTAAACTTAAAATAATTTTATTTAAAAACCCATCACATGTATAAAATAACTTTAGTTAAATAAATTAACAAATTTAAACAAAAATTTACATTTTTGAAAAAATTAAAATACTTTTTAAAAGTGATAAAAATAAACTTACCTTTCTGTAAAGTATCTAAAAAAGATAAACCTGTTGAAATTTTTTTAAATTATACTTAATTAACCACTTAACTTGTTGAAAATGGGTCTTGCGCCTCCTTTTCATAAGCATAGTTTCTTCACTTCTTACCCTCCCGTATAAACCTGAAAAAAAATCTAAGTTTGCTGCGTGCACGCAGCCTCTACCGTGCACGCGGTTCGCCTTGGAACCGCCCCCTTCACCAGACCGGAAGTTCCGGTTTCCCGCGCATGCGCAGTGCATGCAGGAAACCGGCACTTCGGGACGTCTTACGGGTGAGTACGCACTGTGTACTCACAAGTCAAGCCCCGAATTTGCGTTGATATGCCTCCGCGCTGCAACAAATCCATGAATTTACCTGGTGGTCCGGGACTTCTGGAGACTTGCGCCCCTGGGACTCTCCGGGTAGCCGCATGCACAGGCCCATGTATCCCAGGGGCGGACACGGTTCGCAAGCGTTCGCACCCACTAATTACGGCCCATTATTACTGTCAAGCGTGCCCCCATTCGTACTTGTTAAAGTTACAATTCAAATCGAGAGTTGTGATCTGACCTCAGTCCACGAGAAGCGGGTGAGATTCCTTGGAGAAGGCTGGCTCACAGTTGGGTTCGACACGCATGCAGTATAACTCCGGGCTAGTACCAAATCTAGTTTTCATAAATGACAAAGGGTCCCGAGGACCACACTGTATATTTACATGGAGTTTATTCAGATGCTCATAGATTGTAGATCCTCCGTCTGTGTTCTCCATGTATATACAGAGCTCTACCTCGGAGAGGGGCATTGTCACTCACATCTCCCAGTATTCAGGGTCATTATTGTTACAGTTACAACTCAGTATTCCACTCAATTTATCGAGTTAAAACCGATAGGACGCCGAGGAATTTAACATCCGGGTCAGTTTATATTATTGGACTACCATAAATCTTTGAGGGTGGCAGGACAAGCACATTGACAAGGAAGTTATGCTGAACATTTATTAATCACTGGTTAGGCCTCAGCTGGAGTATTGTGTTCACTTCTGGACGGCACATTTTGAGGAGGATGTCAAGGCCTTTGCGAGGGTGCAGAAGCGATTTATCAGAATGATGCCAGGGATAAGGGACTTTAGTGTTGTGGGGAGACTGGAGAAGTTGGGATGTTGTCCTTCCAGCAGGGAAGGCTAAATTGGCAAATGTAATTCAGGCGGCATAAAAATGATGAGGGGTTTTGATAGGGTAGATAGGGAGAGATTGTTTCTAGTGGCAGGAAGGTCGGCATGCAGAAGGCAACGATTTAAGATTATTGCACAAAAATCAGAGGGGAGAAAAGTTTTTTTTTAAATAATGGATAAAATAATTTCCCCATGTTTCAGAATTTGATCCACCTTCTCTTTCATTTGTTTCCTTTTCAGCCAGTTCAATCTCTGCAACATTTGCTGTCGAATCTATTCTCACTAGAGAACCAAATTTCTTATTTTCTGCTGTGTTTGCAATCATCATTTTTGCGTTTCTTGTTGTGATCTGGAATGCGCTGACTGACAGGGCGGTGGAAGCAGATTCAATAGTAACATTCAAAAGGGAATTGAATATATACTGGAAAAGGGAAACTTTGCAGGGTTATATGGGAATAGCAGGGCAGTGGAACTAATTGGAGAGCTCTGGGCACGATAGGCTGAATGGCCTGTTTCTGTGCTTTAAGATTCTACGATTCTATGAAGTTAGAGAATGTCGCCTTCATTGGGACAAAAGTTTTAGAATACACAGTAATAATTTCACGTGAAATGCAGGTTCGGAAAATACTCTGCAGTCCAGCTGTCCAATCCCCAAATCTAAAACCTCCCATCCGTTCACTCCGTCAAAAACGATTCAGTTTCCCCTTATCCCCTTAGCATCTTTCACGTATTCTGCGTCCACTGGACAGTCGGTTTCACATATTCACAATTTTCTGCGAAAAGTAGTTCAATGTAAACTCTCTGTCGGCTCCCTCTGTAAAGTTTCAGCCACTACCCACTGTTTGCCGTCTTCGGGGCAAACTCCAGCTATCTATTCTCTTAATAATCTCGAGTACTAGAATACAATCTCCAATGCGCCTTGTGCGCTCCAAAGTAAACAATACCAGGCTCCTCAAGGTCTGGAACTCACTCCGGTTCCTCAAGCTAGTTTTCATTTTCTACACTGCGTCCAATGCTTTTGTATCCTCACTGTAGTTTGTTGATATAGTTGCGCAAAGTAATTAATGTGTATCTGTACCTTGCAGAAAAACATTTGTTCTCTAAGGGTCAGCCATCTCGTGTTTGCTACCCCAACCCGCGCTATTGGCTTCAGACCCCTCTTCTGTAAAGTTTCCTGGATACTTATCTTACATATATGAATAGAATATAAAACATCATAACGGGTGATAACCACGATACGACTTCAGATCTGATTTTAAATAATGTTCCCTAATCATGGCACATAAGCTAACGTCATGGATAAATTCATTAAATAATCACACAATTTATGATACCATCTATGTAATTCTATATACTTAACGCACTTCAATTAAAAATAGCCAAACATGGTAAGGGGTCACGGTACTGTTGCGAGGTGAGGCCTTCGTTGCATATACTATTGCTTGCTCTGGTCTCCGGCCAGACTTTTGCAATAAGCACCTGTGAGTGGTTCGACCCACTCGCCCTTACGGTTCTGACACCTGGACTTAGATGCAAGGAGCAGTAATGCAGAGAAAACTCAAATAGACACGTTGAATAGCACGAAATGAATATCTTTATTGCATGGCGTCTAAAATCATGAAATACATGTCATAGGCGCAGATCAAAGAGAGTACAAGTATACACACGTTCATAAAACTTGGTCTATGGAAATGGGGAACACACCACACATCGAAAAAGGGGGAACACATTATACATTAACCTTAGAAAAAACACCCTCCCTCAATATACCTAAACTACGTAGGGATTTGTAGGATCGGAGAACATGCTCACCACTCGGCTCACTTCGGAAATTTAAAGTGAGGCACTCAGCTCGTTTCGCTGCAGCGCCTGACTGTCACGTGGTTGTGAGGGTTTCTGCACCCCACTTGTTTACTCTTGCTGCCGTGAAAGGCAAGCCTCTCTCCCTGATGTCATGAAGCAGTCGATGGACTCAGACCGGATCGTGCAGCAATCCGTAGAATTCAAAAGAAATGGTACATGTTTTTTGATGTGTCTAGATGGGTTCTCGATGGCCCCGTTCAATGATCCTTACTGTGCGTAGGAAACGATTCAAGCACTTATATCATTGCTATTGTTCAAGATGCAAACGGGTTGCATCCTGTCTTTACAATGTGTACCGAGTATGATCCGATATCATACTGAATGTATATTCGACGCCATCTTGTCTGCCCACTGTGTCTCTGGAAGCTTCTGCCACGATGCGCAGCGGCCATTTTACAGGCTTCTGTGTCCTTTATTATCAGTACAGCATTTCATTTAATAAAAATGATCTATTGAATCTGCTTCTCTCATGTTATTTTTGAATGGCGCTAATTGCGAAACTCTACAGTCCCTCCTGTTGATGCGAAAGACCCAGCTTACCGTATCAATTAAATGCTGGTGAGCAAATTATCCCGATTCTCCACATCCAAACACTCCCGTTAATTAAACTATCTGTGGCCTCCATGACTCATGTAGTCCTCATTTCCCAGAGAAAACACATTGGCCCAGAAATTGATCTCGCTCTGTTCCCGCGGGGGTAAGCCTTTCCCGCGATGTCTCACCTCGCTTATGCTTTTTCTGATCCAGCTCGCACGAAATTGATGTTCCAGACATCAGCTGTGCTGGGCTTGCGTATCCCAGCGGCGAAGTTAATTCGTGCGAGCTGTGGGATCACGTGACTCAGTTAGAGCCAATGGCAGCACACCATCTTCCATTCATAAGTCTCACAGCATGGCTGAGAGACTTATGAATCTTACACCCCCCCAAAATAACAGCTAAACCTCAATTAATTTTTTTTAAAAAACCATCACATTAATAAAATAAGTATAGTTAATTAAATTAACCATTTTAAATAAAAAATTAAATTTTTGAAAAAATTTAAAATCTTTTAAAAAGTTATAAAAATAAACTTACCTGTCTTTAAAGTCTATAAAAAAGATATACCTGTAAAAAAAAATTCAAAAAAATACTTAATTCACTACTTACCTTCTTAAAAGCGGGTCTTACTCCTCCTTTTTACATTTCCAAAATCTTCAGTACTTACCTGCGCGTCCAAAGCATGAAGTGCACAGCGTGCGCGCAGCCTGTAGCGCGCACGCGATGCACTCCGGCCCCGCCCCCTTTTCGGAAGAGCAATTGCCGGTTTTCAGCGCATGCGCAGGGCATGCAGAAAACCGGCAATTGGAGTGGGAATACGCGAGAGTATGCAGTGCGTACTCTCGCGTCCCGGGATCAATTTTCGTCCCATTGTCTATCTTGGACAAATCGTAGGCAGCATTGCCTTTAAACTTACACTGCGTTTACGCCTTCCAGGTGCAAAAGGCCGATGCCTCTCGCATTAACTGTAAATGCATGTTTTATTACAAAAAGGACAAATAATTAAACCAACTGTTTTAAAAATTCAAAAGTTCCAAACTTAGTCACAAATACTTATAACTATAACAATTACAAAAACACACACGGTAAAATGGAGTGGCATCATCCTGGCAGTCTACGTGGTACTTTCCTCATTCATGCGCACGTAACGTTCTCTCCACTCCCCTGTGTTCTCCTGCCTCGTGAGGCATTTGCCCCTTTTGCAGTGCACGAACAACAGGTACACTACAATTACAACTTGACATACTACCAAAATGTGGGAGGCTATCCTGATCCATGACGGGACCTCAATATTAGTGAACAGATCCCACCACGGTGGGGTTACTATATCCAATATCTCTGCCCCTATCTCTACAGTTTCCTGTTCCAGGATGTAAAAATGTTTCTGTGATACCATGACGGCTTTTAAAATCTTGGTGAGGTGTTCAGGGAGAGGGGAATGATGTACCCGAAATTCGCGACGAATCGCTGCAAGTCTGTGAAATTCTCTTTTACAGTGAGGTGAACAATGGATGGTTCAGGGATCGGGACAATTCGCTGTTATGCCACTTGAACTTCAGCCCTGGGTTTAAAACAGAAACTGCTGTCACTCACCGGACACCGGCTGTGCTGTCCATGCTGGTAGTGTTGCGCTGCAGTGGTAACACAATACGTTCCACCCGCTATGTATGCCACCTGTGGGGGCACATGATCTTGTGTCATTGCTTCCATGGTGCAATTCATGGGCTTCGCGCCAGCCGTTCTGAACCCGCATTGTGGTAGTAAAAAGGCATTCAAGTACTGGGGACACAGTATGATGTGTGCTCCCCGGCCATGACAACCCGAGAGGTCGGTACCTGTCATCGTTTGCTCCCAGCGGATGACGTAAGGTGGGACCACTGCGTAGTGAATGTGGGCCTCCCCCTGAATGAATCCAATGTTCTTCTCCCGGTATACCGGGGCGGGCTTTGCTGTGTCGCCCAACGCCGGCATCCGTACTACTATCCCCATGATAGTGTGATTTGACCGTCCGCAGTCCACTGGGACTGGGTATGCCTCTGAGGCTAGCCTGAGCTGGCACGGGCTTAACGCATTCTGAAAAAGGTGGAGTGCCTGCAGGTGTTTGTTGCTTATCCAGGACGGGACCAAACCTTGTTTTAAATCCTCAAAATTACTGCGGCCCTCACCCAGTAACCACGCCCCGTATAGTACACACACCTCGTTCTGTGCGGCTTGATCGGATGCATTTCGATCTTCCCTGATCAGGGCATTTACCGTTCTCGCATGCTTCTCCAGCTCTGCTATAATCTCTTATAAGTGTAGTGTCATGGCCTGGTCCTCATGTAACTCAGATCCTACTACCTTGTTCTCGTTTGTGAGGATGCTTTTTAACTGTGTCTTTAAACCGTTGATCTGTGTCTGCAGCTCTACATTATCTAGAGCGTTGACCAGAGATGTTCCCGTATTAAAAGCAGTGAACGCATCGTTCACAGCACCCCTTCTTTGTCTCCCCACCTGACCCAAAACTTCGTGTGGTGTGGTGTATAAGCTTGTTTTGTCAACCTCTGCAAAATCAAACTCATAAAATTGCCTGAACATGTTTGTTAACAGGACCTGGTACAATTTTTCCGTTTCTTTGGGGCACCACTCTGGTAAATGCACCTCAGTGAGATTTAGAATCACCGAGACCACCGCATAATGTACCCCTTGATTTAGTATCTGATCTGTTGGCACCAGTACCAGACCATTCCAGGGCCCCTTTGTGGTTTTAGGGCAACCTTCCTCCTGAGCCAAGGTCACCGGAATCGTGGGCGGAGACTTGCGTGGGCGCGTGATGAGTTCAGTGGCGTTTACCGGGATTGTGGAGAATGGAGCTCCGCACCCCCGAGTGCTAACGCCCCACCTCATCCGTTTCCCGGCATCCTGCCACTGTTGTAGGAAAAATATGGATATACCCTTGGGGCAAACGTACGTCGATCCCCACATACACACATATATTCCCTCATCCGGCTCCCACCATTTGTCCCAACAGACTCTCAATTGTCCGTTAGTCCCCGTAATTGTCTGATGGGTATTGTTACCCAATCGCTCTCACTCGACCGAGGAATTTCTCATAGTCTTGCTTAACTTCCGTAACCACCACCATCGGCTCAATGGGACATTCCCATTGCATGCCAAACAAATGCTTTTGCCGACGGTGACGCTGATTCTGGGTGCAACAATCCTCACCCTGGGACACAGTAATGAAGTCTCTTTGTACGCAAACCCGGATGCGCTGGAGTATTGCATCGAATTCGTTCCCAGCCATCCCGGCCACCTTCCCTTGTGGAAATAAGTGGCGGTTTCCTCAGCCTTTCGCTCCCCGGTCCCATCCGTCACGATGGGGGCCGTGTCCCCGGAGCAACCGAACACAACGACATCCTTGGTGAGGCCCCGATAGGCCAATCCATATCCGATCGTTGCGAGCACCACCAGAATGCTTTCCATATCTCCTGGTTCCTGTGATCAGATAAAATGATTAAGCCAGCCTCCCAAGAGTCTCTGGCTTTTGTGAAGGGTGAGCGGGTCCCTTGGCCTCGTCTCACGTACAAGACATGTGTACTGCATAGACCTTAACTGTTCCTATCACTAACTTCCATCATTTTACCATTTACTTATAAGATTAAATTACAATCTTAACCGGATATTAAAACACTATGGGGGAAAAATTCAGTCGCGCCCTGTTTGGGGCACAAATATCATCCGGGCGCAAAGATTAGCGCCTGGCGCTAATTATCGCCACTGACTGGAAACTTCACTTTTAACGCCCCTGGAGGTGATTGGAGCGCTAAATCAGGCACTGCACACCTGTCTTATGGCGCAAAGGGCGAGGAGTGAGGCGCTAACTCAGAGCGCTGGCGAAGCTCATGTAATGTCAGTCAGCAGTGGAACACACACACAATGGCACGGGCCAGTTCTTAAAGGGGATGGTTAATCTTGCTTTCCATCCACATCCTACTCATTGCAGCCTTGAATCTCGGCCTGGAGAGACTTGCACATCAAATGTGCTGGAAAGAACAATGGAGAGTACCAGGCAAAGAGCTCAGAGTGCAGCCCCCACAATCTCTGCTAAATCAATACAAGGAATGAAAATCAAAATGAACCTGCAAAGTGCTGCTCAGTACCCAAAACTCCTTCACACAACGTTGAATCTCTCCAGAAGTCTCTCCCTCTCTCTCTCAGAATGCGTAGTTCAAAAATGGCACCAACAATAAAAGGTAGGAAGCGGTCACCTTTAAATAGCGCTCTCCATTTCCCTTCATGACTGCAGAACGCTCCCCTCAACCTGTCGTTGCTAGCGTCAGGCGGTAAGGCAGGGGGCGCCACTCAATATCCGCTCCGGGGCGATACCGGGGCGTTGCACACTCGAGTGACGTCATGATCTGCCGGCGCAGGAGATCGTGGCGGTAGTGTTTAGCGCCGCCGCAAAATGTCTAGTTAATTTCTCGAGCGGCGCAAACTTCGCCACGCCCGGGCGCTAGCTGCTTTGCGCCCCATTAGCGCCCTCTTAAGGCGCTGACGGGCGGCGCAACCAACTGAATTTTTCCCCCCTATAAACCTAAACTTATCCTCCTAAAATAACTGTACAGCGCCGCCCGTTCCCAGGGCGGCCTAGCTAAATCCTGCAAAGGCTGTCACGAGCTGTTCCCCGTGGCAGGGGGGGCACTGACCCTTGTCTTAGATCCGCCGCAGCCTGTCGCTGCTGAGCTGGGACTGGGACCTCCCTGGGCTGCCTTGAACTTACGCCTGGGGGTGTACGAGGGATCTGACCACAACTTCCTGGGCTGGGGTGTCCGACTCGACCTGCGAAGGGACACCTTAGGCAAGGCCTCCAGGACCTATGGACCGGGGACTGGGACTTCCGCCGTCATGGCCTGTGGTCCCACCACAGCCGCCGGCTCAGTCTCCCCTGGCTCCGCCCCCCTGGGCTCGGGATCTGCGGTTTCCGACTCCACCCTACTTGTTTCTCCAGTAAGTGGAACTCCACTCGCAATCCCTACCTCCCCTATGCTTGGGTCGAGGGCGGAACCTTCGTCCTCCGACCCCACCACCTCTCCGACCGGGTCACTAACTTGTTTGAGCCCTCCGAGCTCTTCCTCATCTGAATCCCAAGAAAAAGAAAAGATCCTACACTTTTCCAGAATGTCCTCTCCCCTCACGCAGGCTGCTTTACCGGCCTGAGTGCCCTGCAGTTCTACCCGGCGCTGAGAGTCCCCACTCGCAGGTTTGGCCCCTGTGATTGGCCACTGTGCACCCGGTTTATACAGCTTGCACTGGTTAATGTGGAACCATTTTGTGCGCCAGGGTACCTTTACGGCATACACCATGGGACTCGCCTTATCTACAATACTGTAGGGACCCATATACAGCGGCTCCAAACTCCCTACTCTGGCATAGTTCCTAACCATGACCTGATCTCCGACTTCCCACTCCTGCTTCTTACGGGGTTCCAGCAACAGGCGATTGCCCTGGTGCTGTCTTCCCATGTTCCCAGCCGCCTGCTCGTAAACCTGCTTCAGGCGTTCCAAGAGGGTCTGGACAAACTTGTCCCGTTTCACCTCTTGGAGCTGAGCCTCAGTAAGCACCGGGGCTTGTACATGGGTGGGGGTTCGCATGATCCTCCCAGTCATCACCTCGTACGGGGAATACCCCGTACTCTTCGACTGGCTGGCCCAGATTCCCATGAGGACTAGAGGCAGGACCTGCGCCCATTTTTGGGGCGAGTTCATAGTCTCTTTCCTCAGTTTTTCCTTGAGGGTCCGGTTCATGCGTTCAACAATCCCTGATGACTGGGGATTGTGTGCTACGTGCCACTTCCCTTCAATGCCCAAAAGCATGAGGGTGTTCTGCATCACCTGGCCGGTGAAATGACTCCCTTGGTCTGACTCCACGAAACGGAGGAGTCCCCACATCGAGAACACTTCCCGGACCAAGATCTTGGAAGTACCCAGCGCCGTAGCTGTTCTACAGGGAAAGGCTTCTACCCACTTGGAAAACACATCCACCAGGACGAGGCAGTATTTATAGCCTCCCTGGGTGGTGTGCAGGGGCCCTATGTAATCGACTTGTATCGACTGCCATGGTCCCTCCACCCTCCTGATGTTCCCCATGTGCACTTTCCTTTTCTGGGGGTCTGGGTTGTTTGCAGCGCCCACAAGACAGCTTGCACAGTACTCGCGGACCTGATCCCTGAGTCCCAGCCACCATCCCGCCTGCTCTACCCGTTGTCAGGTAACCACAGGCCCGGGGTGTCCTGCCCGCGGCCCCTCATGAGCCAGCTAGAGGAATTCCCTTCTGTGCTGCTGCGGCACAACCCACTGTTCCTCGCGGAACAGCATGCCTTCTTTAACGGAGAGGGTTGCCGTACTGTACGGGCCCTCTACCTGCTTGCCCTCAGTAATCGTTCTGAGAACTGCTTTTAGGGCGGGATCCTGGCTCTGGACGGTCTTAAGGTCTAGTAGCAGTGCTACCCTGGTGTTCCCGGGATTCCCTTCCCTGCCTTGGATCGCTGCCACGGGTCCGGGTCCACAGGGGTCCCAGAAAATGCCGTTACGGTCACCCTCCCTGGCTAGCGCATCCACCTGCTGGTTGCCCTCCCCGCGGGGTTCTGTGGAGGAGTGAGCCTTCACCTTGTGGATGAAAATCTCCCCTTCCTCCCCCACTGCCGCTAGGATCTTTTCCAGCAAGGGCTTCACCGTTAAAGGTCGCCCGTCCACGGAGGTGTAGACAGGGCGGGACCAAATGGCCAGGTATTCCGTACACGAATTGCATGTAAACATACTGTCCGAACAAATCGTGTATGGAGTTGGGAAGATCTCTGGGTGGGTAACTACGTACGCCACCGCAGACAGCTCAGCCTGCTGCGCGCTCATCGTGCTGGGTAGTTTAATTGCCAAGGCAAGGTCTGCCGCAGGGTCATAAACTCCACAATATGTGAATCGTTCGCCAGCGGACACTGTGCTGGAACCATCGACATAAATCTCGCGGCCCGTGGGATGTATCCCGGCCCGCAAACCTATGTTGATATCCCACACCCCTTCAACCGAACACTGGTGGGCTGTTCCGGGGTATACCAGGTTGGCCGCGAGCTTGGGCTCGCAAAGACCTTTAACTCTGAGATCCATCTGGGAAAGGAGAAGGGTCCAGCGTGCAATGCGAGCGATGCTTACGGTCCCATCCTTAATCCTCCCATCCAGAAGCATCTTGGTTGGCGTGTGATGGGTGAGGAGAGTGATGGGAGAGAGCCCTGTGAAGATCGCTAATCTTTTCACAGCCCAATGCGTGGCTAAAAGATGCCTTTCCCAGTTGGAAAAACTACTTTCCACATCCGTTAACACTCTGGATGAATAAACAACTGGCCTCAGCCTGCCCTGACGCTCTTGGAGCAGCACGGCGCTCAAGCTGTCTCTGCTGGCGGCTACCTCCAGGAAAAACTCCTTCCCCCCATCTATGGCCACTAAAGCTGGCGCGGTCTGCAGATCCCTTTTTAACTTCTCGAATGCTGCCTGACAACCCTCGTCCCAAGACCACTCCACTCCCTTATGGAGGAGTCGGAGCAGCGGGGCTGCCGTGGCCACATAGTCCTCGATGAAGTCTCTACAGTACCCGGTCAGTCCCAGAAAAGACCTCACACCCGTTATGGTGTTGGGAATCGGTAACTCCTGCACCGACTCCCTCCTAGCCTTATCTATGGCTCTTTCTCCAGCGCGAATGGTCAGACCCAGGAATTTTACTTCCTGCTGACCGATCTGTGCTTTCTTAGGGTTAATTTTAAAACCCTTTCTCGCTAGCAGCTCCAATAACTCGGCTAACAGTGGTCCATGCTCCTCCCTTGAGTCTGTGAACAGGAGCAAATCATCCACGTACTGCACTATCTGATTGGGCTGACTAAACTCCTTTAAACTTCCTGCCATACACTGATGGAAAATACTGGGGCTGTTGTGGAAACCCTGTGGCAAACAGTTCCATGTGTACTGTTGTCCTTTGAAAGTAAAAGCAAACTTGTACTGGTCCTCTCGCCGCAACGGATGGACCAAAAACCGTTCGAGATATCCAGCACCGTGAACGTGGCCGCGGACGCTGGGATACTCCCTATTAGGTCAGCAACTGCTGCTACTGTGGGCGTGCAGGCGGGGATGTTACTGTTAAGGACTCTGTAGTCCACCGTGGCCCTCCATGAATTATCCGGCTTCCTTACTGGCCATAATGGGGAGTTCACGTGTGTGGCTATCGGTCTCAACAGGCTCTGCAGCAGCAATGAGGACATTGCTGTCTCCATGTCGGGTTCTGCTTCTTTGGGGAAGTTATACTGCTTTTGGGGTCGGGTCATGGAGTCCCCGTCTACGCTGACCTCAAACCCGGTAACCCTTCCACAATCGTGCTTGTGGGTTGCAAACGCATACATATTATCTGACACATACGTTTGCATGTCCGTTGGGACATCCGCTACCATAAGCCCGAGGTCGTAACCTCCGGATGGCTTCATGGTACACAGGGCCCCTTTTCCTTCTTTCCCTGGGATTACAACTACCATGCCTTTTCCACCCTTGGCTCCCCAGAGACAGTGATTCCTAAGGTCCACGAGGATCCCGTGTTCCGCTAGGAGATCCGATCCGAGGATACCTTTGCCACCCCACTCTTGCCATTTCATCAGGATGCACTTCCATGTGGTGTGGAGTGCTCCTAAATGAATGGAGAGCGGAATGGAGAATGCGCCAGCCTGCTCTTTTCCTGTGAACCCTGCTAATGTGAATGGGACCTTGGTAGACAGTGGTCAGTCAAAGGGGCTATCTGTATGAATCACGGTGCATGACGCTCCCATGTCCAACAAGTAACTACCCTTCTGCTTCTCTACCTCCATCTCCAACAGGGGTCTTTTCCACGCATCATAGCTGAGTGGACACAGATAGACGGGCTGTGCGGGCTTTAGTCATTGGGTACTGGCGGGCGGGGTTGTGGCATCTGTGGGACCGGTAACGACTGCCACTCTCACGTGTGAAATCATAAGAGACCGCATGGCTCCTAACAATGATTCGATGACGTCTGGATGGATAGGCACACCAACTCGTCTCTCAGAGACAGGCGTTTGGGCTCGGACTGCGGGAGCTTTTTCCCTGGAGTCCTTCCAGGGATTCCTACAGTTTTTGCGCCAGTGACCTGCCTTCCCGCACCCGTAACAGACACTACTGGTTTGTAGGGCGCGATTTCCCTTCTGATGCCACTCTTTCTGAGCCGGAGCTGCGGGCTTTGCTTCATGCACTTTTCCCTTAAAGGGACGCGCTCCCGTGCTTCTAGTGTTCCGATACCCTATGGTGAGGTGACTCAGGACAGACTCCTCCGTTGTCTCGGGGTTGGTGGGATCAAACCACGCTCTGGCCTGCTCCCTGACGGCTGGCAGCTGTTGGCTACTATGCACCTGAGCCAATGAGCTTTCCCAGTACTGTCCAGGTAGCGGCGCTCTGGTGCACCTGGGCAGCTACGCTGGTATACTGGCCACAGTCTGTCGGCGAAAGCCCATGGGGGTTCTCCCACTATCTGCACAGTCTGACCCAGTCTGACGAACGGACCTTCGTCATCCGCCCCCAACACTTCTAGGACCTCGTCCCGTAAATCCCCATAGCCTTTAGCTCCCCTCTTGCTCTCGTCAGAGAGACACTGAAGGATTGAGCTATCTAAAGAGAACAGCAACATCTTGGACTTTTCCTCGTTGTTGCAGCCATTAATCGCTGCGGTCTGTTCTACTTCTCTAAAATGCACGGAAGGGTCTCCTGACTCGGATAGCTTCCGGACATGGCTGATCATTGCCCTCAGCTGGTGTGAGCTGTGGGGAACTACAAGTTGGTTCAAGATGTCCCCGTCTTCCCCATTGTTCCCATTCGGGCCTCTCTTATGACCTCGGACCGGTCATATCGGTACCGGTCTCGACACTACCTCTGGGGATTGTCCTACCTCGGAACCTTCTTCTCTATTTCCCCCACTTCCTCCCTTACCCAGGTTTCCGTATAACTGGGTGGCGCGGAGGGCTTGGTGGTTGATACCACATCTGCTTTTCCCGGTAGTGATTTTGGGAATTCCCTACCTACCTGTGGCTAGCTCGCTGACGGGCTGATGAGACACACCAAGCCGTTTGCCTTATTCAGGGCCTCTCTCAGGTTCTCCATCTCCCTCTGGCAAACACTGTGGTCGGCTCCCTCATGCCTATCCTCGAGAGTCATCTTGTATGCCGCCCTTACTCCTCTCAAACTTTCTTCCTGGGCCTTTATCTGGTTAGCTAGGCGGATACACCATTCTCTAATCCTTCCCTCACTTAATTTTGCTTCCGTGACCTGATATTGTAAGTAATCGATCCTAGCCTCGTGGTGGTTGGCTACTACTTGGCGTTCCTGTTGCAACGCATTCAATGATGCAATCAGTCTCTGTCCTCCCGTAACCTTTTAGAACATAGAACATTGAACAGTACAGCACAGTACAGGCCCTTCGGCCCTCGATGTTGTGCCGAGCATTGTCCGAGACCAAGATCAAGCTATCACACTCCCTATCACTCTGGTGTGCTCCATGTGCTTATCCAATAACCGCTTGAAAGTTCCTAAAGTGTCCGACTCCACTATCACAGCAGGCAGTCCATTCCACACCCCAACCACTCTCTGAGTAAAGAATCTACCTCGGACATCCCTTCTATATCTCCCCCCCATGCACCTTATAGTTATGCCCCCTTGTAACAGCTGCCTCTACCCGAGGAAATAGTCTCTGAACATCCACTCTATCTATCACCCTCATCATCTTATAAACCTCTATTAAGTCGCCTCTCATCCTCCTCCGCTCTAAAGAGAAAAGCCCCAACTCCCTCAATCTTTCCTCATAAGACCTCCCCCCCAAACCAGGCAGCATCCTGGTAAATCTCCTTTGCACTCTTTCCAATGCTTCCACGTCCTTCCTATAGTGAGGTGACCAGAACTGCACACAATATTCCAAATGTGGTCTCACCAAGGTCCTGTACAGTTGCAGCATAACCTCACGGTTCTTAAACTCAAACCCTCTGTTAATAAACGCCAACACACCTTAGGCCTTCTTTACTGCTCTATCCACTTGAGTGGCAACCTTCAGAGATCTGTGGATATGAACCCCCAGATCTCTCTGCTCCTCCACGTTCCTCAGAACCCTGCCGTTGACCCTGTAATCCTTATTCATATTTGCCCTACCAAAATGAATCACCTCGCACTTATCAGGGTTAAATTCCATCTGCCATTTTTCGGCCCAGCTCTGCATCCTATCAATGTCTCTTTGCAGCCTACAACTGCCCTCCACCTCATCCACTACTCCACCAATCTTGGTGTCATCAGCAAATTTACTGATCCACCCTTCAGTCCCCTCCTCCAAGTCATTGATAAAAATCACAAACAGCAGAGGACCCAGCACCGACCCCTGTGGCACACCGCTGGTAACTGGTCTCCAGTCCGAAAATGTTCCATCCACCACCACCCTCTGCCTTCTATGAGATAGCCAGTTACTTATCCAATCGGCCAAATTTCCCTCTATCCTACAACTCCTTACTTTCTTCATGACACGACCATGGGGAACCTTATCAAACGCCTTACTAAAATCCATGTATACGACATCAACTGCTCTACCTTCATCTACACACTTAGTTACCTCCTCAAAGAATTCAATCAAATTTGTTAGGCAAGACTTACCCTTAACGAATCCGTGTTGACTATCCCTGATTAAGTTGCCCCTTTCCAAATGGTCATAAATCCTATCCCTCAGGACCTTTTCCATTATCTTACCAACCACCGAAGTAAGACTAACCGGCCTATAATTACCAGGGTCATTCCTATTTCCTTTCTTGAAGAGAGGAACAACATTCGCCACTCTCCAGTCCTCTGGCACCATCCCCGTGGACAGTGAGGACCCAAAGATCAAAGCCAGAGGCTCTGCAATCTCCTCCCTTGCCTCCCAAAGAATCCTAGGATATATCCCATCTGGCCCAGGGGACTTATCGACCCTCAGGTTCTTCAAAATTGCTAAAACATCTTCCCTCAGAACATTTACCACCTCCAGCCTATCCACCTTTATCACACTCTCATCCTCAAGAACATGGCCCCTCTCCTCGGTGAACACTGACGAAAAGTATTCATTCATCACCTCTCCTATCTCTTCTGACTCCATGCACAAGTTCCCACTACTGTCCTTGACCGGCCCTACCCTCACCCTGGTCATTCTTTTATTTCTCACATAAGAGTAAAAAGCCTTGGGGTTTTTCTTGATCCGACCCGCCAAGGACTTCTCATGCCCCCTCCTAGCTCTCCTAAGCTCTTTTTTTTAGCTCATTCCTTGCTACCTTGTACCCCTCAATCGACCCAACTGAACCTTGTTTTCTCATCCTTACATACGCTTCCTTTTTCCTCTTGACTAGACATTCAACCTCTTTTGTGAACCATGGTTCTCTCCCTCGGCCATTTCCTCCCTGCCTGACAGGGACATACCTATCAAGGACACGCAGTAATTGCTCCATGAAAAAGCTCCACTTTTCGTTTGTGCCTTTCCCTGATCATTCTGTTCCCATCTTATACCCCCTAATTCTTGCCTAATCGCATCATAATTACCCCTCCCCCAATTATAAACCCTGCCCTGCCGTATGGCCCTATCCCTCTCCATTGCAATAGTGAAAGTTACCGAATTGTGGTCACTATCTCCAAAGTGCTCTCCCACATACAAATCAAACACTTGGCCCGGTTCATTACCCAGTACCAAGTCCAACGTGGCCCCACCTCTTGTCGGCCTATCCACATATTGTGTCAGGAAACCCTCCTGCACACACTGTGCAAAAACTATCCCATCCGAACTGTTTGACCTATAAAGGTTCCAATCAATATTTGGAAAGTTGAAGTCACCCATGACAACTACTCTGTGACCTCCACACCTATTCATAATCTGCTTTGCAATTTCTTCCTCCACATCTTTATTACTATTTGGGGGCCTGTAGAAAACTCCTAACAACGTGACCGCTCCTTTCCTATTTCTAACTTCAGCCCATATTACCTCAGACGGCAGATCCCCCTCGAACTGCCTTCCTGCCGCTGTTAAACTATCCCTGATTAACAATGCTACTCCTCCACCTTTCTTACCAACTTCCCTACTCTTACTGAAACATCTATACCCCGGAACTTCCAACAACCATTCCTGTCCCTGTTCTAACCATGTCTCCGTAATGGCCACCACATCGTAGTCCCAAGTACCAATCCACGCTCCAAGTTCTCCTACCTTATTCCGGATGCTCCTTGCATTGAAGTAGACACACTTCAAGCCATGTTCCTGTCGTCCGGTACATTCCTGCGACCTTGATTCCCTCTTCAGTACCTCCCTACACTCACCACTGGCTCGTGGACTACAGCCCTTTTTCCCATCCCCCTGACAAATTAGTTTAAACCCCCCCGAAGAGCCGTAGCAAATTTCCCTCCCAGGATATTGGTGCCCCTCTGGTTCAGGTGCAAACCGTCCTGTTTGTACAGGTCCCACCTTCCCCAGAATGTGCTCCAATCATCCACATAACTGAAACCCTCCCCCCTACACCATCCCTGCAGCCACGTGTTTATCTGCACTCTCTCCCTGTTCCTCAACTCGTTAGCACGTGGCACCGGCAACAAACCAGAAATTACAACATGGTTTGTACTGGCTCTCAGCTTCCAACCTAGCTCCCTAAATTCCTGTTTTAAATCCTCCATCTCTGTTTCTAATTCCCTGATCTGAGCTGCCTGTGCTGCAATGACCTGGTCCGAAAGTTGGACTTGCATCTTGTAGCACCTCAGCCAGACCGCTTTCTCTACCGACTTCTTATGATCTTTGCTACCTGTCCATCTGATGGCAGCGTCTAGCGGACGCCTATCCGTCAGTAGGTCACATATCCACTGTTTGGTCAAGTTAACTTTCCCAAACACATAGTCGGCTACCTTTTCGTCCATTACATTTCGTCTATTCAAACCTGGGTCTAAGACATTACTCCCTTGCTGCCAGGGTCCTGCCGCGGTCACCATTTTCTGTAAGGGGTTATGGTACTGGTGCGAGGTGAGGCCTTCGTTGTCTATACTATTGCTTGCTCTGGTCTCCGGCCAGACTTTTGCAATAAGCACCTGTGAGTGGTTCGACCCACTCGCCCTTACGGTTCTGACACCTGGACTTAGATGCAAGGAGCAGTAATGCAGAGAATACTCAAATAGACACGGTTGAATAGCACGAAATGAATATCTTTATTGCATGGCGTCTAAAATCATGAAATACATGTCATAGGCGCAGATCAAAGAGAGTACAAGTATACACACGTTCATAAAACTTGGTCTATGGAAATGGGGAACACACGACACATCAAAAAAGGGGGAACACATTATACATTAACCTTAGAAAAACCACCCTCCCTCAATATACCTAAACTACGTCTGGATTTGTAGGATCGGAAAACATGCTCACCACTCGGCTCACTTCGGAAATTTAAAGTGAGGCACTCAGCTCGTTTCGCTGCAGCGCCTGACTGTCACATGGTTGTGAGGGTTTCTGCACCCCACTTGTTTACTCTTGCTGTCGTGAAAGACAAGCCTCTCTCCCTGATTTCATGAAGCAGTCGATGGACTCAGACCGGATCGTGCAGCAATCCGTAGAATTCAAAAGAAATGGTACATGTAGTAGTCGGTAGAATTCAAAGATGTGTTCTGTCGTTATATCTTTGGGCGCGGTCGGGGTTTACTGACCATGGCGGCACGTGAAATGTCTTCTCGTCTTTCTTTTCGTCTTTCTTCTCGTCACTCGGGCCTCCGGGTCCGGACACTGTTTACCGACACTTGGGATGGTGTACCCTGTTACTTGCCCTGTCGAGGCGGCTCGTTCCGATTGAGCTCCACCCAACATTCGAATAACCGACCAGCACGGCTAAGAGTCAAGAGTCAAGAGAGTCCTGCAAGAGCTTCAGGAAGAGTCAAGAGACCGATGGACATTTGTCCTCTATAGTTATACTGTTATGTCGGCCTTATCTCCCGCTCAAATCTAAATGTTATCCTTTGTGTAATTTTGGCGCCCAAAACTCCCAGCATGGGGCGATTATCTTCTTAACTGGTTTCGGTGGCACCTGAAACTGGCCAACTATCCGTTAATACCTTCTCCATTGTTGAGCCAGCCAGGATGTGTATGAATCGTCTCCTCGACTGGTTTTTGGGGCCCCCCGAATACTGGCTTAATCACCCGCCAATGTCTCTCTCATTGTTGAGCCGGGGGGGTATTTGTGTATTGATGTGTCTAGATGGGTTCTCGATGGCCCCGTTCAATGATCCTTACTGTGCGTAGTAAACGATTCCAGCACTTATATCATTGCTATTGTTCAAGATGCAAACGGGTTGCATCCTGTCTTTGCAATGTGTACCGAGTATGATCCGATCTCATACTGAATGTATATTCGACTGCATCTTGTCTGCCCACTGTGTCTCTGGAAGCTTCTGCCACGATGCGCGGCGGCCATTTTACAGGCTTCTGTGTCCTTTATTATCAGGACAGCATTTCGTTTAATAAAAATGATCAATTGAATCTGCTTCTCTCATGTTATTTTTGAATCGCGATAATTGCGAAACTCTACAACATAATGTACAAGAGGTCGACTATTAGCAATGTTTGAAATGAAGCCTCATAACATGGCCGCTGCGCCTCGTTTTTTTATTTTTGTTATTATGGAATGACGATCCTACAATGGGAGCAGCCTCTTACCGAGCACAACAAGCTCCGATCCAGTTCCACTTGCGATCGTATTTCCTGCGTATCTCACTCAGGAGTAATAGGATCCGGAGTCTTGGACACGGAAACTCAGGATCTGGAAGGATGTCTCTCCGTTTTTCAAAGGAAAGATTAGTTTTCTGCCGTCAGAACCTGGTTGTATGAATTGATTGTCGCCAAGTCTCCACCAATGAACATTTACATCTGCATTACCCTGGAGAGAGCTCGTCATGCAATGGAACGTAATGTCTGCACCTGCCATCACACTGGTGCTTTCAGGGGTTTGGAACACTGCAGCGGGAGCAACTGTAAAATATTTTAAACAGTTAGTAACAAAATAGAAACAAAATATACATAGGCACGCATAGATAGAAAACTGAATTGATAGGTAGACATAGTTAGATAAATATATAGACTGAAGGAAAGCAAGAAAAAAGAAAGATTGAAAGATTGATTGGAAGAAACAAAAGGAAAAATAAAGCAGGACCGATTATTACCGAAAATACCTTCGTAAATAATCCCCAAGGCCCATATGTACTGACACACAAACATTGTATAATGGCTATTGTTCTGCCGATGAACCGCGGCTCTGATGGTTTGGAAATATTAGTTTGTAGATAATCCGATTTGATTTATGATGTGATCAGGTGTCGTATCACGTGTCAAAAACTGTTTCCGATAAACAATTTTAACAGACGGAATGTGAACCTCAATTCAACAGGATCTGTAATCCGAAGTTAAAGCAAAGCCCCATTGTATGTGCTTTATCTCAATAACATATCATCAAAGTGACAGGTTTACGACACGTTGAAGAAAGTCATCGATTAGTCAATGACATGGTAGAACTGGAGGAAGATTTATAAAGGAAGGGGTGATGAGGGTCGCTTGGCCAATGAGAAGGCGGGAAAGCGTTGAGAAAGATGATATTTTGAGATAAATCTGGTCCAAGTGACTCCGTTCCCAACCCACCAAGATTCCCTCCCTCGGTTTGCATTATTAATGCGGTAAAACGGTGCTAGCGCAGATTTCTAAAGGCTGCAGCCAGGTAACGAGGACATCAGTTGGTGGATTCTCCTCTTTGCGTCGGAATTCGTTCAAGGCGGGACTTCCACCCGTCCTTCCGAATCCACCCCGATCCTGATCCATGTTTATCTAGTCGAACTTCATCTGAGAGGCACCGCGGTTCCAGGCGGTATTTCCGCCAGGAAGAGACAACTCGCCTGTGCCCAGAGGCTAAATAGCAGTGGATCTCCACTGCAGCACATGGATAGTTGGCCGGGCAATTAAGGGGGATGAAGAGAACCCCGAGGCCGGAAAGGACGGCTGGCCAGCAACCGGCTCATCAGAGAAGGAAGCCCACGCCAGAGGATAATGGGATCAGATTGGAGGTAATAAAGGCCGCTACCAGGTCCTCTCCCTCCATTGGGGTCCTGATGGCTGTTGCCGCCACATGCCTTGAGTTACCAACACATTGTACATGGTGGCTCTGGGGAAAAATGTTGAATGCCAGGGACATGTATAAGGGAGCTGAGTCCTCAGTGACACCCTCCCCCCACCGCCACTTTCATCTGGCGGGTGGACAAGAAGCGATTCTCCTCAGCGCCATAATGTTCCTTCATTCTCCGGTGCATATCCCACCCAGTTTCAGGCTGGCGCGTGGAGGAGATTTTAGATTTAACTTTTGAGAAGCTGAGATTGCAAGATATCAGAGGAAGCAGCAGCGCTTGGGGAGGGGACTCGGTAACAAGAAGAGCGCCCAGATTCTCTGGTGCTCCGTGGAGATGTTGTTGGCTCAAGTCAGGGCAGAAGGGATCGACACATATCAGATGACATTGAATGCAGAGAAGTGTGAAATGATGCGTTTTGGAAGGAAGAATGAGAAGAGGCAATATAAACGAAATGGTACAATTTTAAAGGGGGTACAGGAATAGAGAGACCTGCGGATTTACATCCACAAATCTTTGGAGGTGGCAGGACAAGGTGATCAGACTGTTTCAAAAGCACACGCGTTCCTGGGGTTTATAAATAAATGCATAGGTTACAAAAGCAAAGAAGTTATGCTGAACCTTTAAAAGGTTACAAATTATGAGAATGTTTCATAGAGTAAATGAGGAGAACTCCTTTTCATTGGCAGGAGGGTCGGTAAACAGAGGAGACAGATTTAAGGTACTAGGCAAAGGAACCAGAGGGGTGATGAGAATTTTTTTTTTTTACACAGCGCGTTGTTGTGATCTGGAATGCACTGCCATAAAGTGGGGGAAGTAGATTCAATACTAACTTTCAAAAGCGAATTGGAAAAATACTTGTAAAATAAAAAGTTGCAGGGCTCTGGGGAACCGCGGGGAGAGTGGAACAAACTGGTAATGCTTTCACAGAGCCGGCACAGACACGATCGGGCGAATGTCCCGCTTCTGTACTGGAAGCTTCGATGATTCAATGAAGATTGGCGGAAAATGTGCTGAAAAGCTATGGCGGTAAAATTCAACTTTGGTGAAAGTCCAAAGCGGGCAGTCGTGGATTGGCCGCTTATCCAGTCTGCCTGAGTTCCTTTTCCATTGACTGCAATGTTATGAGCCCCCGATAAATTCCTGTCAGATCCCCGCAGGGAAGATTAGATTAAAATTAACCCGGGCCGTTTCCCGTCGCATTCAGTGTAACTTCCGTCGAAGATACGACGCAAATTGGGATACTCCGGCGGAATATTTGAGTCTGCCTTCCAATCCCTGACACCTGTCTTGCCGATTCCATGGCCACGTGTTTACGGCAGAGGGGCAGTGTCACAAATCCTTCCTCATGGAATCGATCCTCCAGAGATCAGAGTCCCATATTACTGTGAAAATGAACAGAAAAAAAGGACACAGGATGCATGTAAGGAACGACTCCTATGGTTTGACGATAGCAGACAGTGTATTGACATTTACAGGGCTTCTATCAGTATAACTAAAGACATAGCACTGGAGAAATTAATGGGTCTAAGTGGCGACAAATCACCTGGACCTGATGACCTGTATCCTAGGGTTGTAAAAGAGGTAGCTGCAGAGATAGTGGATGCACGGGCATTAATCTTCCGGAATTCCCTAGTAGAACAGTCCCCAATTATTGGAAGGTAGCAAATATAATCCCGCTATTTAAGAAGGGAGGAAGAGAAAAAAAGGGGAACTAGAGGCCAGTTAGCCTCACATCAGTAGTAGGCAAAATGCTATAATCCATTATTAGGGACGTGGTAACAGGGCACATTGAAAATAATAATAGGATTGGGCAGAGTCAACATGGTTTTATGAAAAGTAAATCGTGTTTGCCAAAACTGTTAAGAGTATTTTTAAGATGCAACTTGTAGGATGGATAAGGGGAACCAATGTATGTAGTATATTTGGATTTTCAAAAAGCTTTCGATAAGGTGCCACACAAGAGTTTATTACACAAAATTAGGACTCATGGTATTGGGGGTAATATATTAGCATGGACTGCGGATTGGTTAATGGACAGAAAACAGAGAATAGGAATAAACAGAACTTTTTCAGGTTGTCAGGCTGTAATTAACAGGGTACCACAAGGATCAGTGCTTGGGACTCAGCTATTTACAATTTATATTAATGACGTAAATGAAGGTACTGATTGTAACATATCTAATTTGCTGATGATACCGAGTTAGGTGGGAAAGTAAGCTCTGAGGGGGAAGCAAAGAGGCTGCAGAGAGATATAGACAGGTTGAGTAAGTGGGCAAGAACATGGCAAATGGAATACACTGTGGGGAAGTGTGATGTTATCCACTTTTGCAGGAAAAGCAAAAAAGCAGAATATGTTTTGAGTGTTGAGAGACTGGGAAACATTTGCACTCAGAGGGACCTGGGTGTCCTTGTGCGTGAATTACAGAAAGTTAACATGTTAGCTTTCGTTACAAAGGGAGTAGAGTATAAGAGTAAATAAGTCTGAGTACAATTATACAGGGCATTGGTGAGGCCACACCTGGAGTACTGTGTACAGTTCTGGTCTCCTTACCTAAGGAAAGCCATATTTGCCTTAGAGTGAGTGCAATGAAGGTTCAATAGTCTGCTTCCTGGGATGAGGGGATTGCCCTATGAGGAGAGATTGAGTAGACTAGGCCTATATTCCTTAGAAGAATGAAAGGTGATCTAATTGAAACATATAAAATTCTTAAGGGACTTCACAGGGTTAATGCTGGGAAAATGTTTCCCCTGGCTGGGAATCTGGAACACGGGGTCACAGTCTCAGAATAAGGGGTCGGCCATTTAGGAAAGAGATGAGGAGAAATTTCACCACTGAAAGGTTTGGGAATCTTTGGAATTCTCTACCCCAGAGAGCTGTGGATGCTCAGTCTTTGAGTATACTCAAGTCAGAGATCGATAATTTTTTGGGAACTAAGGGAATTAATGGATATGGGGATAGTGTGGGAAGGTAGAGTTGAGGTAGAAGATCAGCCATGAACTTGTTGAATGGTGGTGTGGGCAGGAAAGGCCAAATAGCCTACTCCAGCTCCTATTTCTTATGTTATTATGTGAAATTTAGAGAAACTCTGCAGTGAAAAAGAACACAATAGGCCTCCTCAGTATTCCATCTCCTAACTCCGAACACAGCTCTACCATTGCCAGACTCGATGGTTAACGTGAGGCGTAGCAGCTATTAATATAGACACATTTGAAGATGGGCAGAATTAGCTTTCTCCCGATGTGTGACTAAGTTGTTAAATCTACATTGAAACTTGTTGTGCAATAGTTAGTTGCTAACCAGATAACGCGTTTCCATTATGATACAATAAAATTCGTGCTTGAAGTACTGATGCCCGCAGATGTGGCAAGAACCGCTTCCTCTCCCACTCGCAAACAACAATATTAGGGACAAATGTAGGGCAATAGTTTTCAGTACAACAGAAACCGCATCACAGTTTTGGTAAAATTCGTATCTAGCTCTGTACATGAGCAGCAAACCCCCACTCGTTAACCCTTATACTGCTGTAGCCAAAAGGACACAATTTCTATTTCTTTGAGTATATCATTATTACACTTAAAGGGAAGACATTTCTATTGGCGCTGTCTGCAGCACGCTGGTTATGTTGCAGACATCGCCAGTTTTCCTCAGGGTTCGTACGATGTCTGATGCTAACTAGTTTTTCCTGTTCACACAACCTAATTTATTACCGAGCCGTGACCACCTGAAACTTGTGCACAAAGAACTGAGCATTTTATGTTCATAAATATCTGGACATCTTTCAGAAGTGATAGTCGCGGGGGGATACGAGGAACTTGCCGATCTCACAACCGAAATATCCAATTGAGGTCCTTGATCTCCTACAGATATTGTACAACGATCATCATTTACCAGTATAATGAGTGCCTCACTTTATCATCTGTCTTCACGATTATGCTTTTTTAATTGAAACTCTTTGGTGAAAGTCAAGGACGCATCATTGTTTCAAAACAGAGGTGGAGAATACGAGATGAATCCGATTGGATGACATCTTAGTACCCCAGCTCTCCCATTATATCACTCAGACACATTTGCAATCCAACTGGTGTTGCTTCTGTAGCCACTCTTCGAAAAATAGTTCTTACTTTAGTTACTTTCTGGGAAGCAGACAGTTCGCAAGCATCCCTATGATGACGTGGGCCAGCCCAACCAATCCCAAAGGGGAATTCCCATTATGCATATTGAGATTCCAATTATGTATGGATTCCCCATAAGCATAATAGGAATCGTCTACAAATGCATTTTCACAAGACTGAAATAAAAATAAATCATCACATGGTAAAAATTAATTAAAATACAATTTAATTAAATATTTAAAACAAAAATCTAACTTTTTGAAAAATAAATTCGAAAATTTTTCAAGTGGCCAATAGTAACCTAACCAAAGATTTGAGTTTATACTCCCGGCTGACACTTCCGTGCAGTACTGAAGGAGTGCTGCACTGTTGGAGGTGCCGTCTTGCGGATGAGACGTTAATTGAAATCCAGGTTAGCCCTCTCATGTGGACCTGAAACATCCTTTGCTCGACTCCTTCCACCCAACACAATCCCTGTGGCAAGACTTCAATGGAAAGGAAATTCAAGTGCAAAACAGGCAACCTATTCGATATTGCTCATTGTGCACTACCGCCCAAGATGAATTTATTACCCACAAAGATAATATCCACATTTCTATTAGTTTCCAAATGACTCAAACTACTAAGCGATCATGGCGTTCTGATTTCGGATTTATCTACCAGGATAGTAAAATAATCAATGGGGCCGATTAGGGAACAAAAATGAAATCATCTTGTGGAGGCAGAGTACATGGCTGAGGTACTAAATGAATACTTTGCATCTGTCTTCACAAAGCAAGAGGATGCCTGCCAATGTCAGAATAAATGAGGAGGCAGTAGAGACAATGAATAGGGTAAAAATAGATAAAGAGGAGGGGTCCTATTTTCCGATCGGAGGCCTGCTGCGTGCGGAGTATCTACGAACTTACCTGAGGGCTCCCGAGGGAGCTGTACTTCAGATCCTGGGCCACTCCAAATTCCAAGTGCACAGGGCCCACGTTTCCCAGAGTCGCATGGGGCTCGCAAGCGTCCCTGGGATCACGTGGGCCATGGAGAGCCTATAGGAGAAGGGAATCTTGACAGGTAGACCTGTTAAATATATGAATGGAGATCACCTCAAAAACATAGTTAAACATTAAATATTTTTTTTAAAAATCACCTTTTAAAATTAGTTGGAATTACACTAAATTAAATATTTTAAACAAATATGTGATTTAAAAAAATAATTAAAGTTTTTGACAGGGCTAAAAATAAACTTACCTTTTTTAAAGTATATTTAAATGATAAATGAGTGAAAATGTTTTCAAACTTTTTTCAACTCTTATCCTGATAAAAGCAGGCCTCATGCCTGCTTTTGCCAGGCGTAAGAATTGTAAGGGTTTTCTGTGGGCGGAGGGTCTCCAGAAAGTGGAACTCTCTGCCTGTGGAGGCCCTTCTCCAGGGCAGGCGTCCGATCTGTCAAGTGCATTCTTGACAGATCGGAAATGCTGGTTTTCAGCGCTTGCGCTGTGCATGCCTGAACACCCGTACACACCCGTAGGGATCGAAATATACGGCCCGAGGTATTGAAAATGCTGGAGGAGCTCAAAGCGGAAAAGTCACCACGTCGGGATGGGATGCATTCCAGGTTACTGAGGCAGGTAAGGATGGAAATAGCGGAGGCTATATCCACAATGTTTCAATCTTTCTTGGATATGGGATTGGTGCTCGAGGGCTTAGGGATTGCAAAATTTACTCCCCTGTTCAAAAAGGGAGGGGGAATAAACCGGTAATTACATGGCAATCAGCCTAATGTCAGGGAGCGGAAAACTTTTAGAGACAATAATCCTGGCAAAATGGTCACCTGGCAAAAAATTGGATGAATAAATAGCAGCTACCATGATTTGTTGAAGGAAAATCGTGTCCCACAAACTTGATTGCTTTCTTTACTGAAATATCAGAGAGGGTTCATGAAGGTTGTGCGCCTGATGTTGTGCATATGGCCTTTCAAAGGGCGTTTGATAAAGTGCCACATAATAGAGCTGTTAGCAAAACTGAAGCTCATGGGATTAAAGGGACAGTGGCCGTTTGGATGTGAAATGATAAGCGACAGAAAGCAGAGAGTGCAGGTTACCGGTTGTTTTTAAGATAGGACTGAACTATACAGTGATATTCCTCAGGGGTGGTATTAAGACCACTTCCCTTTTTGATATATAGTAATGATCTGGACTTGGATATACAGATCATAATTTCAAAGTTTGCAGATGACACGAAACTTGGAAATATAGTAGAGTGAAGAGGTACTAAATTACTACTTTACATCCGTCTTCACTAAAGAAGAAAATGGGCCCTATTTTGCGACCCCCTATGGGTGCGTATGTGGTGTGTACATGCCTATAGAGGACGCACAAGTTCCGGGTTTAAGTATGCGAAGCGCTTGCGCAAAAACCCGGAACTGGCGATATGTCAAGAAACTTCTTGACAGATCCTTGCGTCCCTGGGAGATGGGCCTACGCAGGTGGAGAGTTGCGCTTTTTGCCGAACTTCCGCCCGCTGAATGACCGTGAAATTCTTATGCTTGCTAAAAGCAGGCATAAGGCCTGCAATTAGCAGCATAAGAGTTTTAAAAAATAAAATAAAATTTTACCACTCATTTATACATTAAAAACCCTGACCAATAAAGTAAGTTTATTTTTAGTTCCGTTAAAACATATCGGGCCAGATATTCGGCTCTCCGGCTTCCCGCGGGTGCAAGGATCACGCGCATACTTACCTAGCGCTCCTGCCGTTGTGCTTCGGGCCCGCATGGACTTCGGCTCCTGGGCCTCCTGCAGCTGGCGGCGCGCAGTGCTTGCATATAAGAGGTGCGCAGTTAGTTCGAAGCGGCCCCTGGCATCACTTGGGCCATGGAGAGCCAATGGGAGCAGGGAATCTCCATTCATAGATTTTGACAGGATGACATGTCAAATCTATGAATAGAGATCGGCCCCAAAACCTCACTTAAAACTTCAAATAAATTAAAAAAACAGCATCACATTTTTAAAATAACTATAAATTATATAAATTAACTACTTCAAACAAAAATTTTAATTTTTGAAAAAATTAATTACACTTTTTAACAGTACTAAAAATAAACTTACCTTTCTTTACTGTATGTAAAAAAGATAAACCTGTTGAAAAAAATGTTTAAATTGTAATTAATTCGCTACATACCTTGTGAAAAGCAGGCCTTGCCCTCCATTGTTCCCGCGCAGCTTCTCCGTATTTACCCTAATGGAGAAACCTGAAAAAACCCGGAAGTACGCTGCATGCGCGCTGCCTCTCTGGCATACGTGTGGATCCAGTGCAGGAAAAATTCAATGGTCTCATGAGTTCAGGAAGGGTGAGTTCAATGCCACACTCACCTTCATCCTGATGTGCCTGTCACCATATCCCCATCACTCTGGCTTCCCAAGGCTACTCCTGCACATCATTCCTCACGCCATACTACCTTGCAGGTCCACCCATTCCTCTCTCTCTATGTACATACTCACATCCCTATCTGACTAACCACCCGGACACTCACCCTTTGGCAATGTCAAGCCACTCCCTCACAGATACCCCCTACAGATGTAGCCCATTCATTCCTTACACTCATTGCATTTTTCTCACTCAAAGTTATATTATTTCCCTCCTTGCAGGAGAAGAGACTCCTTAACAATAGTGAGAGTACAGTGATAGACTTCAAGAGGACATAGACAGGCTGGTGTAATGGGCGGACACGTGGCAGTTGAAATTTAACGCAGAAAATTGCAAAGTAACACATTTTGGTAGGAAGAACCAGGAGAGGAAATATAAACTAAAGGGTATAATTCTAAAAGGGCAGCAGGAACAGAGAGTCCTGGGGGTTTATGTGCACAAATCTTTGATGGTGACAGGGCAGGTTGAGAAAGCGGTTAAAAAACTTACGAGATCCTGGGCTTTATAAATAGAGGCAAAGAGAACAAAAGCAAGGAAGTGATGATGAAACACTGGTTCGCCCTCAACTGGAGTATTGTGTTCAGTTCTGGGCACCTCACTTTAGGAAGGATGTGAAGGCCTTAGAGAGGGTGCAGAAAAGATTTACAAGAATGGTTCCAGTGATGAGGGACTTCAGTTATTTGGATAGACTGGGGAAGCTGGGGTTGTTAGAAACATAGACATAGAAACATAGAAAATAAGTACAGGAGTAGACCATTCGGTCCTTCGAGCCTGCACCGCCATTCAATGCGTTCATGGCTGAACATGCTACCTCAGTACCCCATTCCTGCTTTCTCGCCATACCCCTTGATCCCTCTAGTTTTGAGTGTTATATCTAACTCCCTTTTGAATATATTTAGCGAACTGGCCTCAGCAACCTTCTGTGGAAGAGAATTCCATAGATTCACCACTCTCTGGGTGAAGAAGTTCCTCCTCAGCTCAGTCTTAAATGGCTTCCCCTTAATCCTTAGACTGTGACCCCTGGTTCTAGTGTTCCCTAACATTGGGAACATTCTGCCCGCATCTAATTTGTCTAAACCAGTCAGGATTTTAAATCTCTCTATAAGATCCCCCCTCATTCTTCTGAACTCCAGAGGATACAAGTTCAGTTGACCCAATCTTTCTTGATATGTCAGTCCGGCCATCCCAGGAATCAATCTAGTGAACCTTCGCTGCACTCCCTCAATAGCAAGAATGTCCTTCCTCAAATTAGGAGACCAAAACTGCGCACAATACTCCAGGTGTGGCCTCACCAAGGGCCTGTACAACTGCAGCATCACCTCCCTACTCCTGTACTCAAATCCCCTTGCTATGAAGGCCATCATTCCGTTTGCTTTCTTGACTGCCTGCTGCACTTGCATTCCCACCTTCAGTGAATGATGTACCATTGACGCCCAGGTCTCGTTGCACCTCCCCTTTCCCTAATGTGCCACCATTCAGGTAATAGTCCGCCTCTCTATTTTTACCACCAAAGTGGATAACCTCACATTTACCCACATTATACTTCATCTGCCATACATTTGCCCATTCACCCAACCTGTCCAAGTCACTATGTAGCCTCCTAGCATCCTCCTCATTGTTCACACTGCCTCCCAATTTAGTGTCATCTTCTTAGAGCAGAGAAGGTTGAGAGGAGATTTGAAAGAGGTATTCAAAATCATGAGGGGTCAAGATAGAGTAGTAGAGAAAAACTGTTCCCATTGGCGTAAAGGGACGAGAACCAGAGGACACAGTTATAAGTTGATTGGCAGAAGAACCAAAGGGGACATGAGGAAAAACTTTTTACACAGCGAGTAGTTATGATCTGGAATGCACTGCCTGGAAGGCTGGTGGAGGCAAATTCAATCGTGGCTTTCAAAAGGGAGTTGGATAAATACCTGAAGGAAAAAAAAATGCATGGGTTACGGGGAAAGGGCGGTGAGTGGGACTAGCTGAAGTGCTCTTGCAGAGAGCCGGCACGGGCTCAACGGGCCGAATGTCCTCCTTCTGTGCTGTAACCATTCTATGATTCTATGATTTGATGAGGCAGAGAATCGGAGTGGCCCTCCAATATTCAATCAATTGACTCCAGCAGATGAGTCGTTCCTGGAGATCTCTCGAGTTGAAGAGATGCTGGCGGTGTGAGATGGAGAGAGGGAGACATCCCAGCAATCCAGTGACAGAATTACATCCAATACAGCCACATGGCATACAGCAGTCATTCATATGGTGACTGATGTCAGTAGCCAGTGAATTATCATCATATGCATAATGGCAACTTTACCCATTCTTATCATAACTCCTTTAATCACTCTTTACTCTCCCACAGGTCTCCCACTGTACAACCGGAGGAGGAAAATGACCCCTCAGAGGAAGCTCCAGCATCTGAGGGTGCACCGTCAGCAGACCCAAGCGTAGCTAGCACCAGCGCAGATATACAAACCCTGGTGAGTCCTGTGCGAGATAGAGTAGTGTTGTCAGCTGGTGTCTCACGATTCACAATTGAGCAAGTGCAGGTGGTGTTGACAGGGACAGCAGTGGAGACTCCTCGCCGGTGGGCGCAGGATGCTCCAAACTCTGCTGAGCTGGATGCAGATGCTGAACCTCGGGGGCCATCGAGAAAGAGGGTGATCTCGGAGGGGCAGCAACAATTGCATGCGGCTCTGGCAGCTTTTGCAGCCGCGGTGTATGCAAATGTGCATAGAATGGAGGAGTCCATCTCCACCATGAGCACCTCCATGTTTCAGGCGATTGCGCTGATGTGCTGTTCCATGGAAAGGGAGGCCACCTGCACGGCACAGCAAATGTTCCAGTCACACGAGCACGTGCTCGCTATGGGCAACAGAGGGCAGGTGCTCATAAGACTCATCCATAGGAGGGATATAAACATTGACTTGAGCGTTCATCGTCCCACTGCTGTGCAGCACAATGCTCTCCAGCTCCTTGCTAGTAGGGAAGTGTGGGTGGCCCATGAGAGGGATGTTGGTGAGAGGGGACATGGAAGTGAGAGCTCTCCTCAAAGCGCTCCCACTTCTCCCCGTTGCCTCCCCCTCACTCTGGGCCCCACATGCTGCCTCGGATTCCGATGGCCGATCCTGCCCCTGCCAGGTGCAGGAGGAGCAGTGTATGGCGGGGACCTCACTGGCTCCAAGACCCAGAGGACGTCCGCCAAATGTGTCTAACCTGTCGCAGCAGGGAAGTGAGCAGCCTGCCTCTACCTCTGCTGAAGCCACAGGGGTTGCACCTCATAGAAGCACTCGGAAAAGTATAAACACACAATCCTGGATGCAAACGGTATGCACATGGGTGTATGAAAAAATTTTAGTGCTAAGTTTTATTTTTTTTAATGCACAAACGTGTTTTTTGCACCACTTTCCGGTCTTGTCCATTTTTGCCTGCTACCTGTGAAGTGGCTTTGTCACTTGGAGTGAATGGTGAGACATTAGTTAACCTCGAGCAATGGGGGTTTGGGTGACAGGAATGGGTAGTTCTTTGTAGGGATGCTATATGGTGTTGTTGATGGGGGGAATTAGTACAGCATGTAGCAGCCACATTGGTACATTGGAGCAATCTAATTAAATCTGATCATGATGAGACCATCCCAGGCCTCCCGGGCAGCAATTTGCGCCGCTGCTGGTGCCATCTCCTCCTCAAGTTCCTCCACCTCCTTCTCCTCGTCTTCCACCTGCTCCTCCTCCTCTGAAGATGCTGTGCGCTCTGTGCCTTGCTCCTTCTGCAGCTCCAGTCCTCGCTGCTGTGCTATGTGGTGCAGCAGACAGCAACCAACGATGATTCTGGAGACCCTGGCTGCTGTGTACTGAAGGGCTCCTCCACATCAGTCAAGGTAACTGAAGTTCATCTTTCGCAAGACTATTGCTTGCTCTATGACACATCTTGTGGACATGTGGCTCTCATTATAACACTGCCTCAGTATTTGGCCTCCTCAAGGGTGTCATGGCCCACGTCTTCAGTGGATAGCCCTTGTCTCCAAGCAGCCAGCCAGTAAGTCTTTTTGGATGTGCGAAGAGCTGAGGGAGGGTGGACTGGTGTAGCAAAAAAGAATCATGACAGCTGCCAGGGAATCTGGTGCACACATGCATGATGATCTTTTTACGTTTGTAGACGAGCCGCACAATGAGGGACTCGAAGCCCTTGCGGTTGACAAAGACTCCTAGGTGATGATGTGGTGCCCTGAAGGCAACATGTGTGCAATCCATGATGCCCTGCACCTGTGGGAAGCCAGCCAGTGCCGCAAAGCCGAGCACCCGCTCAGTAACACTAGCTTCATCAGTGGCAAAGTTGATATAATTGGTTGACTTGTCAAACAGGCCATCATTCACCTGGGTGAAGCATCTGTGGGCTGCCGACTGCGAGATCCTCCAAATGTCTGCTGCACATCCCTGGAAGGAGCCTGAGGCGAAGAAGTTGAGGGCGGTGGTGACTTTGACAGCCACTGGTAAGGCACGTCCACCACGTCCTCTGGGCAGCAGGTTTTGTTCCAGCAAGCTACAGAAGTCTGCGATGACCTAGCATGATAGCCTGAGCCTTCTGAAGCACTGCTGCTCAGTCATGTCCAGGAAGCTCATACTCTGCATCTATACCCTGTGTTGGGGGCATCGACTCCGGCGTGGTGCAGCCCTGTGCTGACCGCCTCCTGTGCAGCATCAGGATGGCGAGGAGAAGGCTGGTGTTGTGGTTGCTGCTGCTGCTGCTGGTGTTGTGGTTGCTGCTGCTGCTGGTGCTGTTGGTGCTGGGGCTCATCTTGTTCCGATTCTGAGGTCCAAGGTGAGACAGCATAAGTGGCACCCATGCTGATCTAATTTACTTCACCTGAGGAAGGAGCAATCGATAGCTCCGAAAGCTTGTGATTTCAAATAAAACTGTTGGACTATAACCTGGTGTTGTGCGACCTCTCAATGATGTAATAGATGGCAGGTAAAGTGGAGATCAAAGGGCCAATCCCTCAATCATAGCGACTAGCAATGTGGTAGGAGTGAATTCCGAGATTGCAGAAATGAGCTGCAAACTGCTAACAGCTAAAGCTCTGCACAAAATGGAGTCAGGAAGAGCGTTTCCATTAGCCAAGTAATCAGGTGCAATGTGTTTTTCCAGCCTCTCAATTAATGGACTCGCACAAAGGCCACTGAGCTTCCACCTGCCCTCACAGGCGAGGTTACCGAGGTGCATGAAACCCAAGCTCCTGAAGTTAAAGCCAAAAGCTGCTGTTAAAAAAACACTTAAGGGTCTCTCATCAAGCATTTAAGTACTTGAATGAGGTCGCCCTCCTCTCCCGAGCGGGTCTGTGGCGCACCTCCAAACGCACCCGAGTTAAATGAAGAAATCGACGGGATGACGGCGGGTTGCCAACACGCTGTCAATTTCCGTGAGTTTAACCGCTGATCCGCCCCCAAACCCTCACGCTCAGCAATGGGATCATTCCGGCCATAGAGTACAGAAGGAAGGAAGTGATGCTGAACCTTCATGAATCACTGGTTAGGCCTCAGCTGGAGTATTGTGGCCAATTTTGACCCAACACTTTAGGGAGGATGTCAAGGCATTGGAGAGGGTGCAGAGGTGATTCACCAGAATGGTACCAGGGTTGAGGGACTTCAGTTATGTGGAGAGAGGAGAGAAAATCAGATTGTTCTCCTTACAGCAGAAAAGGTTAATGGGAGATGTAATAGAGGTGTTGATAATCATGTGGGGTTTTGATAGTGTAGATCAGAATAAACTGTTTCCACTGACATTGGGGTCAGTAACTAGAGGACATAGAGTTAAGATACTTATCAAAAATCCAGCGATTTGTTATAATCTGGAATGCATTTCCTGAAATGGTGGTGGAAGCAGATTCAATACTATCTTTAAAAAGGTAATTGGATATATTCGAAAAGGAGACATTTGCAGCGATATGGGGAAGAGCAGGTGAGTGGAAGCAATTGGATAGCTTTTCCAAAGATCCAGCACAGACGCAATGGACTGAAAGGTCTCCGTCTATGCTGTATAATTCTATAATTCTATGCTAGGACAGATACCGTGTTTGGGTGCTTCCTGCACAGAACAATGCAAGATGGCACGAGAATCTCCGGTCGAAAGTCCATCCATTAAATTATTGGAAACAAATTCAGTCACTATGATCCCACAGCCTCCCGGCCGCCATAAAATGCCAAAACCTTCAGTGCCCAACTGGCAGAAGCAGTCCAATTAACTAAAAAATAAGTGATCATAGTTCATTCTTGTAGTCCACTGGTAGGACTAGTCTGGGGTAATAACGTGCAACTGGCAAGGTTTATATACTTAAAGTTAAACTTTTGCTGCAGCAAAAAGTGACAAAACCATTTGGGTTCTTTGTGAAATTGAGCATTATAACCTACAATTTTCCAATAAGCTTCTCCATGGTTGCTCGGTCGTCCGGCTGCTGCGGCGAAGTGGCATATTCTGACCAAGGAGTTGGAGGGCAAGACATTGGGGTTGTCCAAGTTCAGTTGGATGCTATGATGGGTAAATGAGGGAACTGAAGGGTACGCCGATTTCCCGCCAATTTGCGTGTTCAACTGCTGCATAATAAAAAAAGGTATCTGTGAGTGGCGCACACTGGCACGGCTAGTCTTTGAATTCTGTCATGTTTCTTATTAATTCTCAGGACGCGGACTTCGCTGACAAGGCCAACATTTATTGACCATCACTTAAAAGGATACTTCAGTTGGAAGTTCAGAGTCGACCAAGTTAGTATGGGATTGGAGTCACATATAGTCCAGACCGGGTAAGGACGGCAGGTTTACTACCACAAAGGACATTCGTGAACCAGTTTTACGCCAATCCGACAGCTTTGTGGTTACTTTTGCTAATATAAGCTTTTTGTTTACAGGTTTTATTAAACTGAATTCACATTCTCAAATTATCGATGTGGGGTGTCAACTCCCGTTTTCTGGATTTAGTTACTTAGTTTAGTTAGCGTCAGTTAATGGGTACAACATTATAGTTTATGCTGGCATGATATCGCAACATACGCTGGTTCCAAGAGGTAAAAGCAGATTTTTTTTTACTATTCACTGCAGCTGATGGTATCTTTTAAACACCAAATTGTTTCACAATCCACAGGTCACTTGTTATTCGGATGCCTCTGACCTACTGTCACAGATATTGAAAAATGTTTCCATGTGTGTTGCGTAAGTGCTGCTCTCACTTTGCACTATTTCTGTATGTATCTTTAGAACGACAGGATAAAATGGGGCCAATTATGGCATTTAATAGGTTAAAATGCTCGTATGTATATCCTTACATTTGAAATAATTTAGGATGAAAACCCGTTCATTTACAATCACCTAACTTTCTCTCTACATGAAACCGGAAGTTCCAGCTCCCGTTTTGAAATTTGTGCTTACTTTAGTAGAAATACTAAATAATTCCCGGAATTCGTGTTCAGCAGCGAAGTGAAGGCGTTCGCTGCTGGCCCCTAAGTACGCTTCACACAAGGATATTGCAATCAATGTGTCGAGAACTTAGAGGTTCCCATAGTGCAATTCAAATCAATGAACTGTAGTGGGGTTCCCCTTGTGCGAACTGCTGTGAGGTCAACTAGCTGTCTGAGCAGCCAATCAAAGCACATAATTCTCAGACAGCGATCAAGGAAGTGAGTAAGCTATTAAAATTCTATTTTTTTTAAATAGTTAGAGGGAGGAAAACATAGATTGAGGCTCTCAAATGGTGAATTAAAAACCTGAAATAAAGATGGACAAACTTTAAAACATATTTTTTTTAATTTTCTTGTCAATTTCATTTTTTATTAAAATGGACAAATTTCATACTGCACAAAACGGAAACTGGTTTTCGGGACCCTTAACATTTTTTTAGCATTGACAATGCTGTTAAAACCCCAGCTGCACCTAATCCCTTTGAGTTTAAATTTTAGTGGGGAATTTAACAGAGCACTTTCTGCGGAATAACTGAAGTTTTGATCACTTTCCCTGATTTGGTTGATTACACGGATTGCTGGCTCTATTGAGCGGGTGGACAGAGCGTAGTCTGTGTCTGAGCTGTCAATGACTGACCGCAACCTCGGGATTTCCGCCTGCACACCTGCCAAATCCAGAAGTTGCGGTCAGTTTCAAAGCGGAATGATGGCGAACACTGGTTGGCAGTTAGGATTGACTAATGAGCGGCAGCCCATAGAAATCTTAATGCCCTAGAATTTGTAGAATATCAAATCGCATCCATCTAACTTATGTTGCATGTTTGTGTAGTGCAATGTATATGAAACAGCCGTGACAGTCTGGTAATCTCACTCACAATACTGCGCATTAGTTAGTATATGGATACATACGAACATAAGAAGATAAGCAATTGCAGCAGGAGTAGGCCATTCGGCCCTTCCAGCCTGCTCCGCCATTCAATGTGATCACGGTTGATCTTCTGCCTCAATTCCATTCACCGGACTTATCCCCATATCGCATGATGCCCTTACTAGTCACAATTCTATCGACTTCTGTTTTGAATATACCCAATGACTGAGCCTCCACAGCCCTCTGGGATACAGAATTCAAAAGATTCACCACCCTCTGTGTGAAGAAATTTCTTCTCATCTCAGTCCTGAATGGGTCACACTTTATCCTGAGTCTATGGCCTCTGGTTCTAAACTCCCCAGCCAAGGGGCACATTCTCCCAGCATCCACCCTATCAAGCCCTGTAATCATTTTGTATGCTTCAATGAGATCCCCTCTCATTCTTCTGAATTAAAGAGAATACAGGCCTAGTTTAGTCAATCTCTTCTCGTACGACAGTCTCGCCATCCCATGAATCAATCTCGTGAACCTTCGTTCCACTCCCTCTATGTCAAGTATATCCTTCCTTAGGTAAGGAGATCAAAATTGTACACAATACACCAGGTGTGGTCTCACCAAGGCTCTATATAATTGGAGTAAGACTTCTATACTTCGGTACTCAAATCCTCTTGTAATGAAGGGCAGCATACCATTTGCCTTCCTAAAGTCTTGCTGCACCTGCACATTCACTTTCAGTGACTCATGTACAAGGACACCCAGGTCCCTTTGAGCATATGCATTCCTCAATCTTACACCATTTCGGAAATACTCTGCCTTTCTGTTTTTTCTATCAAAGTGGATAACTTCACATTTATCCACATTATATTGCATTTGCCATGTTCTCGCCCATCCACTGAGCCTGTCGAGATCTCCTTGAAGCCTCTTCACACCCTCTTCACAACTGACACTGCCACCTAGCTTTGTGTCATCAGCAATTTTGGAAATGTTACATTTAGTCCCCTCATCCAAATCATTGATATAGATTGTGAATAGCTGGGGCCCAAGCACCAATCATTGCGGTACCCCATTGGTGACAGCCACCCATCCTAAAAAAGACCCATTTATCCTGCACTTTTTTCTGCATGTTAACCAATTCTCAATCCATGCTAGTATATTACCCCCAATTCCATGTGCCCTAATTTTGTTCACCAAATCTTGTGTGGGACCTTATCGAAGGCCTACTGAAAATCCAGATACACCACATCTACTCTACTAGTTACATCCTCGAAGAACTCCAATAGGTTTGTCAAACAGGATTTCCCTTTCATAACTCAATGTTGACTCTGCCCAATCTTACTATTAGTTTCTAAGTGCCCAATTATTGCATACTTTATAATAGATTCCAGCATTTTCCCAACTACTGATGTGAGGCTAACAGGTCTGCAGCTCCCCTTTATCTGTCTCCCTCCTTTCTTAAGTAACAGGGTTACGTTTGCTGTCCTCCAATCTGCAGGTACCGTTCCAAAATCTATTGAATTTTGGAAGATGACAAGCAATTCGTCAACTATCCCAATGGCTACCTCTTTTGAAACCCTGGGATGTAGGTCATCCTGTCCTTGGGATTTATCGACTTTTGGTCCCATTAATTTTGTTAGTAATGTTTTTTTACTAATAGTAATTTCTTTAAGTTTCTCATTCTCGCCACACACTTGGTTTTCTCGTATTTCTAGGAGGTTTTTTGTGTCTTCCTCCATGAAGACAGAAACAAAGTATGTATTTGATTTCTCAGCCATTTCCTCATTCCCCATTATAAAGTCTCCCGTCTCTGACTGTAAATGACCTACATTTACCTTCGCCAGTCTTTTCCTTTTCACATACCGATAGAAGATTTTACAATCCGTTTTTATATTTTTCGTTAGTTTGTGCTAATGGCCCAGAAATTTAACAGTGAGTGTTCACGCGGGGGTTAGGTTTCCCCGCCATATCTCACTCCGCGCCTACCTTTTTCCTCCGGGCCCACACGAACTTTAGTTTCAAGGCCAGTCCCACATGCAGCTGTGCAGTGCTCGCGTGACCCAGAGACGCAATTAGTTCGTGCGAGCTCTGGGATCACGTGATTCAGTTAGAGCCAATGGCAGCACACCATCTTTCATTCATAATTTTAACAACAAGGGCTGTCAAAGCTATGAATACTCCACACACCCAAAAGAACAGCTAAACCTCAATTAAATTAAAAAAGCCATCACATTAATAAAATAAGTATAGTTAAATAAATTAACCACTTTAAACAAAAAATAAAATTTTTGAAAAAATTTAAAATCTTTTTAAAAGTTATAAAAATAAACTTACCTTTCTTTAAAGTCTCTAAAAAAGATAAACCTGTTGAATTTTTTTACTTACCTTGTTAAAAACGGGTCTTACGCCTCCTTTCTTTATGTGTAAAATCTTCCATGCTTACCTGCGCGTTCATAGCTGCAAAAATAACTATGTGCACTGCGTGCGCGCAGCCTGCAGCACGCACGCAGTTCACTTAGGAACCGCCCCCTTTTGAATTCATGAAGTGCCGGTTTACCGCGCATGCGCAGTGCATGCAGGAGACCGGCAATTGGAGACATAAAACGCGAGAGTACACAGTGCGTACTCTCGCGTATTAGGTCTAATTTTCGGGCACATATTTCATTTTCTCTTTCTTTATCAATTTCTTGGTCCCCCTTTGCTAATTCTGAAAAGATCCCAATCTTCAGGCTGACCGCTTTTTCTGGCAACTTTATAAGCTTCCTCCTTGGATTTAATACTGGCTTTACTTTACTTTGTTAGCCATGGTTGGATCACATTGGGTTTTGGGTTTTTATATCCTAGAGGAATATATGTTTGTTGCAAATTATGCATTATTTCCTTGAATGTTAGCCATAGTATGTCCACCTGTATATCTTTTAGTGCAGTCTCCCAATCTACCATGGTCAACTTGTTCCTCATATCCTTGTAGTTTCCTCTGTTTAAATTGAAGACCTTAGTTTTAGATTGGATTACATCACTCTTAAACTTAATATAAAATTCAATAATTTTATGGCCACTTGTCCCTAAAGGCCCCTTTACCACAAGATTATTGATTAGCCCTTTCTCATTACACATTACCATATCCAGAATAGCCTGCTCCCTGGTTGGTTCCTCCACATACTGATCGAGGAAACCATCTCGCATGCATTCCAAGAATTCGTCCTCCACATCATTTGTGGTAATTTGATTTGCCCAGTCAATATGTAGATTAAAGTTCCCCATGATTACTGTATTGCCTTGTTACATGCACTTCTAATCTCCTGAATGATGCTGTGCCCTACATTACCACTACTGCTTGGTGCCCTATAAACAAATCCCACCAATGTTTTCCACCCTTTGCTGTTTCTTCGCTCCACCCAAACTGATTCCAGTTCTACATCACGATCTGCCAAGCCAAGATCTTTTATCTCTACCGTACCGATCTCATCCCTTATTAACAACACTACACCATCTCCTTTTCCTTTTTGTCTGTCCTTCCTAAATGTTGAGTACCCTTGAACATTCAGTTCCCAGCTTTGGTTACCCTGCAACCATGTCTCTGTAATGGCAATTACATCATACCCATTTACTTTTATTAGTGCCATTAATTCATCCACCTTATTGCGAATGCTACGTGCATTTAGATAAAATGTCTTCAACATTGCCTGTTCAATATTTTTCTGCACTTTGTACTACTTTACAGTTGGCCTTTGTTTCTGCTTCCTACTAGTTTTCCTGACTGTTTTCTAACTTGCACTTCCAGCTTTGTTTCTATCTGTTCTGGGCCCACAGTTATGTTCCCATCCCCTTTACAAACTAGTTTAATTCCTTCCCAACAGCACTAGCAAATCCCCCTGCGAGGATATTGGTCCCGGTTCTGCGAGGTGCAACAAAATGACTCCAGAATGTAGACAAATCTATGGTCCCCGTGGGACATGGGGTGGAGAGTGGGGAGAGAACATTTTCTCACCGCCTGGTTCTCTTTATTGAGATCTTTGATATTTACAGGTTTTGGAAAACGAACTCTTCTCAGGGAGATGAGTTTGCAGTGTTGTCAGCAGATACTGATGTTCTCAAATGAAAGTTAAGGTCAGAGAGCAGGGCAGCGCCAAGTTTGAAAATAAAGGAGATGAATAGGAAAACAATAACCTTATAATGCAAAGCTTGGGTTTTTAATCTGCAGTTCCTGAAATATTTTATTGTGCAGTTGATGTTGCACGAGCTGAAGGAACCAAACAATAACAACAAATCCAGTTTAACAATCAGGATATTACAATATTTATGAACAACATTATTACACAATTTAAACAACTGGTTCTAAAAGCTTTATGGTGTTAGGCAACCTCCTTTCTCGTCTTGTTCACAACAACACGTTTAGAGTAAGCACGAAACTTCTGCTCAGGCATTCGAATCATATGGAGAGCAAACAGAATGGATCCACCGAGATTCCAGGGATTAGAAATTACAGTTATGAGGAGAAAATTGAGATACTTGTTGGGCAAATGCATTAAGGGTTATGGAACCAAGGCGGTTAGAAGAAGTTAAGTTCCAGCTCAGCCATGTTGTAATTGAATGGTGGAACCAGCTTGAGGGGCTGACTGGCCTACTCCTGTTCCTATGTTCCTATATTTCCTATATTACGATACAGAGTAAATGTGATCGGTCATTAACTGTGTACTGTGATTGGATATTCGGTTTCTGTATCTTTCGAGTACACTCTCACAAACTGTTGAAAACCATCTTCCTTTATTCACCATATTTTGACTACATCAAAGGAAAATATCAAAATGACCTATCTATTTCCCAAATCCGCTGAAAACAGACTATGTATGCAAACAGTTTGCCATTGTTTACCTCAGAACCACTTCCTTTAAACAAGACTTCCTTTACCTACTGTTATCTTCAGCAAAAGGACTCACTACCCGTTTTGCTACCGAAAACTAAAATTATATTTTATTACTAACACTTATTTCCTTACACAAGCACTCTACATATCAGAAGACAAGCCACGCTTTCACCTTACGACACTTCAAAGTCATCCTGTTTATATCTTGGAAAGCCTGTTGCTTTAAGATGTAAAGAAGTTTGACTGGTAACCCTTAACTCCCCAAGATGTCCAACATACATGTCTCCAGGATGTCTACACCTGGTATAATGTTTTTTACGGATATTTTTATTTGAAAATTGCGTATACGTTTTCTGTTTGCTCTTTGTGTAACAATATGGTAAACACCTTTAGAAAAGAACCATTAGCCATTCCATAGCGTAAAGCTAATAGAAAATCTTTCCCCTGAAAGCGAACTGTGTTAAAGGTTAAAATAGTTCGTCTTGTTGCCAGGTTCTCCGCGATTTATTCTGTTAGGTATTTTTAGGAAACGACAGTCACATAAGAACCAGAACATTTCTTAGCCCAATATTGTGAAACCATGTTTGAGGTTGAAATTTAGTTCTGCACATTTCTCGAACATTAACTGATAGTTTGCTTCAAATTTAACACGCCCAGGTTTGAGGAATGATTGGACTGCACACGGTGTTCAAAGATTATTCCAAGTAGTTTAATCTTGCTGAATACAAATGAGTAAAATAAGTTGTATACAGTCACAACTTATAATGTTAACACTTCATCATGTGCAACTTCTGTTAATAGCGGGTAACATTGGAATATAGATTCTGTCAAAGGAATTACAGAACATAACAATAAAAAGGCCCGGAGCTGCTATAACCAGCCCAGACTACACACAGTGGATTGGACATCCAACAAGCTGCCCGGCCTAAAACTAGTGTTGCGAATCGGGCGTCCATTATAAAAACTGCCCGATTACTAAAACCAGATTCATCCTATGTGTTGCAACGTTTTGGAATTTTTTGTTTAGTTGTGGGCGATCTGTGTCTCTATGTTCTGATTCCCAGCCGGATGCTGTCTCTCCTTTAATATTTATCCCTTGAGGGTTTTCTTTGGAACTGGTCAATGCTGTTGCATCGGAAGGCGGCTTTGCATCCGCGTCTCTCTGCAGCAACTGAGATACAAAATAGTTATTTATTTCTATTGTTGCTTCAATTGAGCGGACTCCCGGGTGAGCGCGGACAGGGAAATCGCCGGTCGGCGGGACCTGATTTCGGGCCATTTAAATTAACAAACAAAAAAAAAGCTCCTGTGACACGGGATTTAACCATTCGTGAAACCCGATCGCATTAGCCATCCGTTACTGTTCAATCACAGTGAAAGTTAGGGATAAAAACGGGCCTATTCCTCACTGAGCAGTACAATCAAGGTTAAACAGGTTTACAACTCGCGATTGTGGCAGAAGAAAGCGCGAGCGATGAGATGGTTTAAGAAGATTAATACTAGTAAAAGTGAAGTTTATTATATAGTACAAACATTGGTTTACCAATTATGCAATACATGGAAGTAAATCAGCACAGAACGATGAGAAAGGGTCTGGATCTCACCATAGTCAGATCACTTGCAATTTCCAGGCCCTTAAACAACTAACAGAATTCTGGAATAAAGACAGAAAATGCTGGAAATACTCAGATGATCAGGCAGCATCTGTAGAGAGAGAAAGTCTGTTAACGTTTTAGGTCGATGAGTCATCGAAGGGTCATCGACCTGAAACGTTAACTCTGTTTCTCTCTCACAGATGCTGCCTGACCTGCTGAGTGTTTCCAGCATTTTCTGTTTTTAGTTCAGATTTCCAGCATCCGCAGTATTTTGCTGTTGTAATAGAATTCTGGGATATATAACCACCAGCTCGAATACAGGAGGTCGTGTGAAAGCTTTTATATTAACTTGTGGATCACACTTCGAATATTACTTTTACTTTTCCACTAAAACTAAAAAAATAAATATGATTTCAGGAATGTAAGAAGAAAAAGACAAGGCTGATCCTAAATGTAAATAGGGTGAAATAGGAGGAAGTATCGAGACGCTGAATCTTCCCAAACTGTGTATAATGTGGTTCAGAATCTCGTAACATATGGAACATTTTCAATGATTTAGATATTGTAGAGCGGATTATTCCTTCAGTGTTTGGCGAGGAGCAGGCGATGTGAAGGGGAAATAAATAGAGAACAGCTTTAACGAAAATACTTCCTTGAAAGACTCAGACATATTTGGGAGAATTTTCCAGACACGGTATTGGAGGCAAACGCATTGGAGCTTTGGAATAAGGCAGGGCATGTTCTTGCATGAAATTGATCGAAACTCTCTCAGCTGATTCTGAAAATAACGTTACATCTTTACATGTGACATAAGTTATGATCAATGAAATAAACAGACCGGCTGTTCACGAGGGACTGGTGTCTCCGCATTTTTCTCGGCTCCTGGTAATGAATGGAGTTCAATATTTTAAAATAAATAATTTAATCCGCGATTGTGCCCCTAATTAGGACAAAATGCAATTTTTTTAAATTATGTTCACTATCACATGTTCACGAATTGTTTGGATTCAGACGTGTGCTTGTTACCAGTTTACCTGCGACAATTCTATATCCGAAGCCAGATCACCGAGGCCGTCACTGCCAGCTTTGTCGCCCCCACCACCTGGTACCAGTGCCGAAAGAAGCTCCTAACATCAGACCACTGGTTAAGGTCAGTGAATGCATCTTCAAAAGCCGTCTCCTACCAACTGCATCACTAGCATCACACACTGCTCAATGCAAAACTCCCCCCCCCCCACCAATCACTCACCTACTAACAATCTGTAGCAATCACGAGGCACATCTCCCATTCCTACCCAAACTTCACCCCTTAGAGGAGACAGTGCAGACCACTCTTAACAGGGGCATGGCTGAGCCCTGGCCAATGGCGGGGCAGAAAGGATACAAAGTGCTGGCATCCTCATATGTTATCCTTCTTCTGGCTTGCACCTCTTGCAAAGCCGCCCTCCAAGCACCACAAATCTACCCTTGTGCCTTCTTCATTTCACACAACAAAGAAATGCAGCTTGCCCAGCCAATGGTTGGCCAAGAAGAGGGGGAGGAGAGTGAAGCAGAAGAAGAAAAAGGAACACCGTCACTTGATTTGACACACCCAGCCACCAGCTCCTCAAGGGCGACCAGCAAGGCCATCTGCAGTGTTCCTCATTGAAATTCAGCAGCCTTCCACCAGCCATGCTGCAGCCACTAGGGTAGCACTGCGTGACATCAGTAGGATAGGCAAAGGCACACACAAGACAGTCACTAAGGGAATACATAAGGTTGATGTGTCGATGTCTTGATGTCACATTGAATGGATAGATGTATATATAGGTCGATTGGAAAGTTTCCTTCGTGGTGGCTTTTATTTCAGCATCGTGGCCAAGTGGACGCTGTGATGGTCAACAACAGATGGAAGGTAACGTGTGGGACTGATGTTGATGGGGTAATTGGAGTTGTGGTCACTGGTACCACAGGCAGATGATTCCATCCTGGATATCCTGGCCAGAAAGGAGCTGTTTCGGATTCATCCATCCGTCTGCTTCCTTCTCTTTGGCTTCCTCCTTGTCGGCTTCCTTCTCTTCGATTTCTTCCTCTGCTGTTTCTTCCTCTCCTACGTCTTCCTCTCCTGCGTCTTCCTCTTCCCTCGGCGAGCGGATGCTGTAGATCAGAAATGACACCATAAAATGCTGGAAATACTTAGCAGATCAGGCATCATCTTGACCTGAGACGTGAACTCTGTTACTCTCTCCGCGGATGTTGCCTGACCTGCAGAGCATTTTCAGCATTTTCTTTCATCTCAGAGGTCCTGCAATCGTCCAGCAGCACTCCCGACACAGTTAAAAAAATACTTTTAACATGTATTGCAGTAAACCATTACTTCAATAAATTCAAAGAATCAACTTCTTAAAGCTTAAATGCAAACTTACCTGAAAGATGTAGTGGTCCCTTTAAGAGGTGCTGAAAGCGCCACTGTCAATCTGCTGCAAACTAGGTTTACCTCGAAGCTTAGGATCCAGCGCTGAACTAAACACTAAAGTCCAAATTCGCCATGCTGACATTAAGTCGGCGATGTCACCTCTCCCCAATTTTAATTTGCAGGGAGTACAATCATAGCGGCAGCACCGTCGTGCCTGGGAAAATGGAGGACGCCACGGGACTCGCCACCAGCTGGCGAAAGAGCGGCAGCCGCCCACTTTACGCAACCTTTTACGGGTAATGGGTGATGTTAAGCCCCCGAAATTTTAGCCCATGAGTTGAATGTACTAAAAGTACATCGCTGTTCTGTTCCTCTGACAGAATACCAGCCCCTTGAACTGTCCAGTTACCCAAATATACTCCCCTCTGCACCAACTTTTGAAAATTGCTACTGTTTCGTCAGACCAGAGAAGATTATGGGGTCATTAGATATGTTTACAATTATGAATGGTGGGATAGGTGGGATAGACGTAAATTCGGCGATAATTTAAAAAGGACCAGATGAGATCGGCTGCCCATTTTACACCTCGCCCGATTTTGCTTTCAAATGAAGCAAAATCGGGCTGATCCAATATCGCCAATTTTACACCATCGCCAAAATTACCCCAGACTGTTTCCAGTGATTGAAGGGACTAGAACGAGCCTATGCAGATATAGGATTGAATGTAAGAGAGGAGCAGAAACCTTTTTGCACAGAGGGTTGTGAAGATGTGGAATGCACTACCGAAGTTAATAGATGAATCAGAGACCAAGCCAATATTTAAGAATAGGTTGGCTGGGTGGTTGAAGGAAATGGAGATAAATGAAGCGGGTGGCCACATGGGATTAGATATTTCTGGAGGATTAGGACTGTTTAGGCCGATAGGCCCGTTTCGTGTTGCAATTTCTATCTAATTCCATGCAATCTGCTGGTAATCTCTCTTAAACTATTTTCCAGAACCTTTTAAAAATAAAAGCAAATATTTATTAGCTTTACTTTTCTTTAATTGACATCGCTTCGCAATATTGAGAGCCACCATTAGAAATACCAGTCCCACCAATGCACATCTGGAAATCAGTAAGACACGGGAGCTGTTGGCACGATCTAAAATGTTAAAGTAAATTATATAAATATTAAGGATATTTCCAAATTGGCACACAATCACAACTATAAGTAATGGATTCCTGTCTGAAAATTATTCTCAGCAAACACGTGGTCTGAAAAAACACAGACATTTTTTGCCATTTTGTATTTTTTTTCACGAAATTCTAGTGTTATGAAAAACATATTTTCTCAAAACTAATTTTAACCTTGTTTCTTGTTGATAATAAAATTGCGACTGAAAGTGACAACGGCTAATTTTTAACTTTGTACTGTGTCTAATAGCTGTTGACACAAATGCAGTTTGCAGCAGATTGTGAGCACAGCTTGTGGGACGCAGGAGGCAGCGATTCTGCAACAACCTGTCGGCCGGAGTTACCGCCCGCTCTTGCCCCAAAAGTCAGTGCCACATCTGAGCCGTGACACCAGGACTGCAGGAGAAGCCGCCCAATAAGGCAGGAGACCACGAGCAGCAATCGTCGAGCTCTTTGAACAGAATTAAACCTGATTAAAAGTGAACAAAGGCAACCAGGAGTCCTAGGGGGAAAAATTCAGCTGCTTGCGCCTCCCGTTAGCGCCTTAAGAGGGCGCTAATGGGGCGTAAAGCAGCTAACGCCCGGGCGCAGCGCCGCCCACGCCTCCCGAAAAATTCAGCGGGAGGTTAGCGGCGGCGCCAGCCGGTAGCGCCCTGTGGCGCTGCGCCGCCGGCGATGACGCCATCGCCGTGCGCAGCACCCCGCTCGCGCTCCAGCCGCGATCTTCAGTCGCGCCCCCTGATTTACCGCCAGACGCTATGTCCGACGGGTTCAGGGAGGCGTACGTGCGGCCGGGGCGGCGATATTTAAAGGGGAGGTGGCAGGCGGCCATTTTTGTTGCTGGCCGCCTGCCAGCACCTGCCCCCGTTGCTGTCCCCGGCCCCCGTGAAGCCCCCCCACCGTGAAGTGCCGGCTGCGCTCCAAGAGCCCGGCACTTCTCTTGAGTGCCGGGCTCTTTTGCCGGCACTCCCGATCCCTGGGGGCCCGGCTGGGCCCCGGTTCGCGCTGCGCAGGGTCCCTCCCCTTTAAGAAGGGGAGGAAGGCCTGCAATACCGCGGCGCGACGTGCCGCAGCACGTGGCGCTGCGGCACCTAGCGCCAGGATATTCCCTCGCAGCGCCCCAAGAGGGATGCGGGGTGCTTCCAGTGGCGCCCCGCTTCCCTCTTGGGGCGCAACCACTGAAGTTCCGGCGCGGGGCCGCTAATTTTTTCGGGGCGCTAAAAGTCGCGCCCCGGCGAGGTTAGCGCCCCAAATGGGGCGCGACTCAATTTTTACCCCCTAGACTTTTATGGATGTAAAACCTGGTGAAAGAGCCGGTGTAGAACAACTAGTGAGAAAGGACAGTTTGCCCAACATGGAGAGTCGCAGCAACGATTCTGTCTGCAGGATAACTGTGATCTACAATCTTACCTGTAGGGTTCCTGACAATGTGAGTGGCCGTGGCTGAAATTTTGGGGGTACTGTGAGACACCAGGCAGGTATAAATGGTCCCGGTCTGGACAGCCTGCGTCTCTTCCAACCAGCTGGAAGCTTCATATAGTCCATCGGTGTTGGGTTGGTTAATGTTATTTATCCTTGTTGTAATTTTGGTGCCATCCTTATACCAGGTGAAGCTCATATTCTACGGCTGAAAGTGAGATGATGTGCACAGTAGAGTCATGACGCAAGTGACTCCTTTTCAGGTTCCAGAGAGACAATTTTCAGTGGAGTTGGCGGAACTAGAAAAGTGGAGGTAAAGGCCGTTACTTGGACCTCATTCAAAGTTATCAACCCATCGTTGCATTTGTGACAGGACATTTTTCTCTGTGCGCTATCATTAGGGACACAGATAACGGCATCTTTTAAATCTAAACCTGATGTTCATGTTTCCCACTTTATTTGTGGATAAATTTTGTAATGTTCTATTACATTTGCTCTATATAATTTTCTACTTTATTCTATCATAACTCAGTGCTAATTTTTCAGGTTTTTCACATCTTTACAACTTTAACAATTAGCACAAGGAGGTATTGTTCTTCAATGTATCTGATTTAAATTCACAACATTAAAATATTGCCCTTTCCATAAGGGTAAGGAACACAGTCTGCTTCTCCCTCTATATGGCTCCTTGGATGAAGCAAATAATATGACTTGTGCAATTGGGAAAGTTTGCTGAACTTATATTCTGTACATTTAACCGGGGGTCTTACACTTTCGCCGATTTAAAACCTGGTTAAGGCCTGCAGTATAACAACTGGCGACAAAGTACGATTTTCCCAAGCGGGAGAGACTTTAAAACTCAAGTTCTGGTCAACATCTTACTTACTGGAGACTAGGAAGTTTATGAAAATATGGGGTTGGTTGTTCAGGACGCAGACAGAGCACAATAACTAACTGTTATTTACACCCGGATTTCAAGACTCTCAATATATGGATTATTATATTATAAACCCGCCAATCTGTATTCCAAGAGTAAATGTCAGCCCTCACAAACCAAGACAGACAATGACGTACATTTGCTTTATAGTCTTTCTTGATATGTCAGTACAACAGCAGCCAATTCGCACACAGCAAGGCCCCACAGAGAGTTCTGAGGTAAATAATCAGATATTATTTTTTCAGTAATGTTGCTGAGCGATAAATATCAGCCAAAACTCCAGTGCTATTTCTGGAATAGTGTCATAGGATCTTTTGCGTCCTGAGAGGGCAGATGGTGTCTCGGTTTAATGTCTCCGCAGATAGATGTCACCTCCGACAGTGCAGCACTCCCTCAGCACTGCACTGAAGTGTCAGCCTAGATTAAGTGCTCAAGTATCTGGAGTGGGACTTGAATCAACGACCTTCTGAATCGGAGGCAGGTTGACACCAGTGTGCCATGGCTGACAAACTGGGGGAGATTTTCAACTTGCTGGCTTGGTGTCCACTATAGGCCAGCCCTTATAAAATCCTGGATTTTCATTGTCACTGATATGTGGCGGTTTCTATAACTGGTGGCCCAATCCTAACTACAATTTTACTCTGGATTTGCAAATTGAATACCTACCCCATCAAAAAGAAGATGGAGGCAGATAAGCACCAAGGGGTAGATTTGATTTTGTACGATAGTGTAACACGGGTGATTGCAAGTCGACAGTCCGGTTTACATCTCTACCGATTTTTATTTCCATTGTGGCAATAGAGTGCAAAATCGGAAGAAATGGAAAACGGGCTGTAGATTCGCCATCACCCGAATTACATTCTCACACAAATTTAAAACCTATCCCAAGTAGATCATTGCAGCCCAGATACTTCTTGAGGGATGGATCCATTCTTCACATGTACTGCAACTTTCAACTCTACGAGTTTGTAATACAGATGGAGCTCTTAAATCTTAGAATAAATCTGTTAACATATTAAACTCTAGTTAAACTTTCGGGGCCGATCGCTATACCGATATTTTATTCCATTCACTGCAAAGGAAAGGACAATAGGTAGGTTGAAAAACGAGCAGTCGCTCCGATATAGCGCGTTTTACACTATCCACAAAATTAAAACGACAATCGATTTGTTTAATTATACGGAAGTATTGAAATAATCATTTACATGTAACACTATCATTCTTCCGTATAAGTACAATTTATATATATAAAAGAATTGGAATTTGAGTTCCAAAGTAAATCCTTCAAAGTGTAACTGAACAATTCTGCAAACTGTGAAACAATGTAGAATGCAAACAATTCCAAAGTATGATTGATCCGCTGGATATATTTGCAATGAAATAATACTGTCACATGGATCTCATTCGCCGCTTCTTTTATACTTACCCCAGACAGCTAAATTGGATCCTGTTCCGTTTCCAACTATTCTGTTTGGAAGGGCGACAGTGCAGTAATATACTCCCGACTCCTGGACACTCACATTGATGATCTGAAGGAAGCCGCTGAATTTAGTTTTGGAGCCAGTTACTTTTCTGTCATCAGGTCCTGTGCTTAGACATTTATTATCACCCTGTTTCCACCAGTATACCTTCACCCGTGGTCCGTCTTGAAAGACGGGAAGCGTGCAATGAAAGGAAACGCTTGTACCCCTCTTTATGTTCGCGCTTTCAGGGAGATGAGTCACTTTGACCGAGGTTTCGCAGGAACCTATCGGGAAAGAAAATCAAAACCGAATTATTGAGAATATTACACAGAAAAGCGAGAGTGTAATTGAGTCAGGCAATGTGTGCAAAGGACAATGAAACACGTTGTATCAAATGGAAGTTAAGCAACTCCACGTTTTAGCGAGAATGCAAGGTATGGAAACAACAGGTACCTGTGAACATGAGTACCAGAACAGAGAGACATTGAAGTACAGCAGTCGCCAACATTCTGAACCAATTGATCACTCGGAGCGACAGACCGTGAACTGGCTGATGGTTCGTAAGAGCGTTGAAGAGCAGGAAATGCAAGACGTCACACTTAAGCGTGACAACCTGGTATAGAATTTCCTCTGAATTTATTCGCGAAACCTGCCCAATCTGGGCTGGGGGGAGGTAAACGGTGGGAATCGGACGTCATGAAATACCGGCCCTTGTGCGCTTTCTTAGAAGTGGAAGGGGTGGTAAGAATGACCGGCACCCCGATTGACGGTGATAAGAAAATGACAGGTGTAACAGGATGTCACCAACCATTCCAAAGCCGTCATTCATGCCAGGTTTGCCCCGTCTGACGCTCGGGTCGATACCTACAGCCGAGAATCGAGGTGGAAGTAAATTTTTAAAAGACGTTATTGGTTCTGCAAGAGCGACCAATAAGTTGGCAATTTATGAAAGCAAGCCGACCTTCGATCTGTCTTTGTATGGCTTTGTGGTTGGAAGAAAATATTTTCACTCGAACTCACATAAGCTTCACTTAATGGGTTTCCAAAGGGGATTTTTCTCTACAGAGTCTTAACCGGAGCAGGAGGAAGTGCATTACAGGGAAGCAAACTTAATTTGCCATCAAAGGAGCACGATAAGATCTAGATAAATCCTCTTTCCAAGATGTCACTCAAGAGATCTGTCTGAGGAGGCTGCACTTATGAAAGATTCTCTGCATAAGAAGCCACACCTGAAACTATCTTCCACCACCAGGTCATCTCTGACTCTCGGCGAGGTGATTATCCATAAGTCCAAAGGGTTGGTTTTGTGACTCAGGCTGACATGATGTTCTACCCCCAAGAGATCATTTTTTTCGACAGGAGAAGTTTCCAGTCTCTCAATGTACAGATTGTGTGCGACCACTTGCAAGCGATCATACAGTTCATTGTAAGGTATGCTAGAAGTTGTCACTATGATTCATCCATTAACTTATAACAGTCCCTGCCTTAGCTCCTGCACACCTGATTAATGTGGTACCACCTAGGCTTTTTCCCTTCCCTCTTATCCGGGATCTAGACCAAGTATAACGCGGGGCTGGCTCGTTCTATGATCGGTCAGGGTCCCACCCATATGGGTTCGAATGCATGTTCCCTTCTTCGGTAGTTCAGGAGCATAACCATATCCCCAACTTGATACTCGAAAGGCTGAACCTTTTTGTCAAAGTACTTTTTTATCTGTTGTTGGCTTTTCCCGGTCTGCTAGGCTAAGAACGTATTTGTTTTCTGAATGTGTTCTATCATTGATTCTAACCACCTCTGGTTGTCTTGCATTTTCCGATCTCCTAATCACTTCCATTTGTCCTTTGGCGTTTGTTATTCGAGCTCACTGGCATTCCAGCCATATATTCTGCGGCGCGTGTTTCATCTCCTGACTCCCCAAAGCCTTTCTACCATCTACAAGGCACAAGTAAGTAGTCTGATGAAGTACTCTCCACTTGCCTGGATGAGTGCAGCTCCAACAACACTCAAGTAGCTCGACACCATCCAGGACAAAGCAGCCCGTTTGATTGGCACCCCATCTACCACCTTAAACATTCACTCCCTCCACCACCGAAGTGCCGTGGCTGCAGGGTGTACCATCTACAAGATGAACTGCAGCAACTAGCCAAGGCTTCTTCGGCAGCACCTCCCAAACCCGCAAACTCTTCCACCTAGAGTGACAAGGGCAGCAGACGCATGGGAACACCACCACCTCCAAGTTCCCCTCCAAGTCACACACCATCCTGACTGAAAAGTATATCGACGATCCTTCATCGTTGTTGGGTCAAAATCCTGGAACACCCTACCTAACAGCACTGTGGGAGTACCTTTACCACACGGTTTGCAGTGTTTCAGGAAGGCGGCTCACCACCACCTTCTCAAGGGAAATTAGGGATGGGCAATAAATGCTGGCCTTGCCAGTGACGCCCACATCCCATAAAAGCGAATAAAAAAGTATTCCTGGCTGCATTTCAGTTTGTTGTCAGTCTTATTTCTAAGAATTAAAACCCAATCTATGAATCGAACAACTATATCTTACAAGGAGGTGGCCGAGTTTGTCTGCACATTAAGTTCCTTGTGCTGGCCATCATGGGCATGGGCAGATTCAGCTCTTGAGGGAATTGTAACGCTGGAGGAGAGGCCGCACAGGGCTTCTTCACAACTTGCCCTCATTTTCCTTTCCTGCTTCTATCTCACCCTTCACACTCTGCATGACAAACTGCAGCTGCTTTCACTACCCATTTCAGTCTCTGCTCTCCCGTCACACTAAAAGTTAACCCTTGTCCCTCTCTTTCATTTCAGATGATGAAAATGTGAACACACCTCTGCCACTTCAGGAAGAGGAGGCAAGCCTTCATGAAGATGCAGCGTCACTCGATCTGACTTTAGCAAGCAGCATCACCGAAACTGGCACTATGCTTGCTGGAGAGAGAATCCCAGAGGAGGGAGCCTTCACATGCTGAATCACCGGCAATAGGTGTGCAGGAGCTAAGGCAGGGGATAGGATGCCAAAGGTGGCAGATAGCAGGAGTGCGAGATCACATGCTATCTCTGCAACAGAGGGCTTAGATGCTGAATTCGTGTGCCCAGACTGCCGAAGAAGGGAAAACATCAGCAAATGCTAGGTGCATTGGCCATTCTCCAAGTAGGCTTGCGTGGAAAGGCTTAGTGCAAGGAGAATTCCAGCTTCCATTTGTGCCAGGGCTTGACGCAGTGCATGGAGACCATGCTATCTAATATGGACTGAGTGACAAGCTCCATGAAGACGACAGTGACTCCCACCATGATGAAGCTACTGTTGACAGGTCTGATAGTCCCCATGACAGCTCTCCTGCTGCTATGGAAGCTTAACCTGGTGTCAACTTGGCTGTGGGAGTCAATGCTGACAGGGCCTTCAAAAGTGGCACAAAATTCCTGTACTCAGTTTTTGCACAGATCCATAGGAATGCTCAGTCACAGTTCCAGGAGAGTGGACTTGGCTACATTGGAGAGGCACTTGCTGTCCTCTCTCATCGGCAACCACTCCGCCAATGCCCTTGTTCGTTCCACACAGCAAGATCAACCAACATCACTAAAACAGATTATCAGAGTAGGATAGTATGATACAGCACAGAAAAAGGCCATTATCTGGCCATTTATTTAATTACTGTTTGTGCTACCTAGCTGTGCGGAAATTCGCCACCCTAATTCCTACTTTGCAGCAGTGACTGCCCATCAAGAGTACTTCATTCGCAATAAAGCGCTTTCGGATGTCCTGAGGTCGTGAATGGAGCTATAAAAATATCAGTCTTTATTTTCTTTCTCCGCTATAAACAAGCCACCTCAGACTCTGTGAATCAGCTGGGCTCACATCCTCACTACACTACCGTAACCCCCCTCTGTTGGTGGATTTTATAAGAGTGCAGGTCTAGCAGTATAACTCCTGCTCCTTATCGTTATTCGAATACCCTATTATAACGAACAGATTCATACAGAATCTCATGGCAGTGATATACCTGATTGATAATTCGTAGCTAAAGACAACACACTGAGTACGACACCGCTCGAAGCGCTTTGCAGTTTTGAGTCTCCACTTGTTCTTAAACTCACTGATATTTATAGATCTGATGGACAGATCTATGAAACATCAGTTAATTTGTTTCGCACATATTGGGGTAGATCTTGACTTTATGCGATCTGGAAATAAACTTCGGAAATATGCAAAACGGGCTGCTGACTTGCTATCACCCGTTTCACGCTGTTGCACAAAGTCAACATATGCGCCATCAACTCCAAGACTGCTGTCATGTTATCCTTGTGTGTCATATGATACTGCACCAACAGGTGGCAATGTTGTACCGCATATATTTCATGTTCACTTGAATGTGAAAATTATTTCGGCGGGAATGTGGACAGCATCATAGAATCATGGAAGTATAGAATGATACAGCACAGAATCCGACCATTCGGCCCATCGTGCCTCTGCCGGCTCATTGAAAGGATTATATCATTAGTCCCACTCCCCGCTCTTTTCCCACAGCCCTGCATTTTATCCCTTCAAGTATTGATCCATTTCCCTTTTGAAAGTTACTAAATGAATATGCTTCCACCATCCTTTCATTCAGTACATTCCAGATCATAAGATGTGTCTGCCTTCATTTTATTTCCTTATCTCGTTATTTGGCTTAAATAGATAGATACGATTCACAATTTCCCCAGGAAAAAGCCAACAGGCCAGGAATGTTGAGGGTAATTTTGACTTTGAACAATAGTGTAAAACAGGAAAAAATCGGTTCGGCTACCCGTTAATCATCTCTCCTGATTTTATTCTCATTGAACTCAATGGGAGATGTGTTTATAGGGTGTGCGATATCATACATTTAACACTATCTGTTCAAATTACCCCTGCTGTCTCCAAGTTGTTACACTAACAACACATCCTGCTTACTGAGCTTTGGCCTGCTGAATCATAACGTACAAGGCTGAAGCGTTTGCAACCATTTTCAGCCAGAAGTGCCGAGTGGATGATCCATATCGGCCTCCTCCTGAGGTCCCCACCATCACAGAAGCCAGTCTTTAGCCGAATTCGATTCACACCACGTGATATCAAGAAACAGCTGAGTACACTGGATACAGCAAAGGCTATGGGCCACGACAACATCCTGGCTGTCGTGCTGAAGACTTGTGCTCCAGAACCAGCCGCGCCTGTAGAAAACTTGTTCCAGTAAGGCTACAACACTGGCATCTACCCGACAATGTGGAAAACTGCCCAGGTATGTCCTGTCCACAAAAAGCAGAACAAATCTAATCCTGCCAATTACCACCCAATCAGTCTAATCTCATTCAGCAGCAAACTGATGGAAGGGGTCGTCGACAGTGCTATTAAGCAGAATTACTCACTAATACCCTCCGTACCGATGCTCAGTTTAGGTTCAGCCAGGACCACTCGATTCCAGACCTCATTACAGCCTTGATCCAGACATGGAAAAAAGAGCTGAATTCCAGAGGTGAGGTAAGAGTGATATCAAGGCAGCATTTGACCGAGTGTGGCATCAAGGAGCCCTCGTAAAAGTGAAGTCAATGTGAATCGGGGAAAAGTCTCCACTGGTTGGAGTCATACCTAGCACAACGGAAGATGGTTGTGGTTGTTGGTGGTCAATCATCTCAACCTTAGTACATCGCTGCAGGAGTTCCTCAAGGTAGTGTTCTAGGCCCAACCACCTTCCCTCCTTCATAAGGTCAGAAGTGGGGATGTTCTCTGATGATTGCAGTGTTCAGTTTCATTCACAACTCCTCAGAAAATGAAACAGTCCATGCCCGCATGCAGCAAGATCTGGACGACATTCAGGCTTGTGCTGCAATGGTAAGTAATATTTGCACCAGACAAGTGGCAGGCGATGACTATCTCCAACAAACGAGAGTCTGAACACTTCCCCATGACACTCAACGGCATTACCATCGCCGAATCCCCCACCATCAACATCTTGAGGGTCACCATTGATCAGAAACGTAACTGAACCATGCACATCAATACTGTGGCTACAAGAGCGGATCAGAAGCTGGTTATTCTGCGACGAGTATCTCACTTCCTGAATCCCCAAAGCCTTCCCACCATCTGCACGGCACAAGTAAGGAGTGTGATGGAATACTCTCCAGTTGCCTGGATGAGTGCAGCTCCAACGACACTCAAAAAGCTCGACACCATCCAGCACAAAGCAGCCCGCTTGATTGGCACCTCATCCAACACCTTAAACATTCATTCCCTCCACCACCGGCGCACCGTGGCTGCAGTCTGTACCATCTACAAGATGCACTGCAGCAACTCGCCAAGGCTCCTTCGGCAGCACCTCCGAAACCCGCGACCCCTACCACCTAAATGGAGAAAGGCAACAGGCACCTGGGAAAACTATCACCTCCAAGTTCCCCTCAAAATTACACATCATCCTGACTTGGAAATATATAGCCATTCCTTCATCATTGCTGGGTCAAAATCCTGGAACTCCCTCCCTAACAGAACTGTGGGAGTTACTTCACCACAAGGACTGTAGCGGTTCAAGAAGGCGGCTCATCACCATCTTCTCAAGGACAATTAGGGATGGACAATAAATGTAGGCTTTGCCAGCGACGCCCACATCCCGGAACGAATAAAAAAGACATAGGCCCGAAAATTAAACCTAATACGCGAGAGTACGCACTGTGTACTCTGGCGTATTAGATCCCGAATTGCCGTTTCCTGCATGCACTGCGCATGCGCGGGAAACCAGCACTTCGTGAATTGAAAAGGGGGCGGTTCCTAAGTGAACCGCGTGCGCACTACAGGCTGTGCGTACGCAGTGCACTTAGTTTTTTTTTCAGCTTTGAACGCGCAGTTAAGTGGTGAAGATTTTACACACAAAGAAAGCAGGCGTAGGACCCCCTTTTAACAAGGTAAGTAGTTAATTAAGTGTTATTTTTAATTGTTTTCATCAGGTTTATCTGTTTTAGAGAATTTAAAGAAAGGTAAGTTTATTTTTATAACTTTTAAAAGATTTTAAATTTTTTCAAAAATTTTATTTTTTGTTTAAAGTGGTTAATTTATTTAACTATACTTATTTTATTAATGTGATGGCTTTTTTAAAATTTAATTGAGGTTTAGCTGTTCTTTTGGGGGTTTGTAGTATTCATAGCTTTGACAGCTCTTGCCGTCAAAACTATGAATGAAAGATGGTGTGCTGCCATTGGCTCTAACTGAATCACGTGATCCCAGTGCTCGCACGAACTAATTGCGCCTCAGGGACACGCAAGCACTGCACGGTTCCAACAGAGAGAGCCTTTGAAACTAATGTTTGTGTGGGCCCGGAGCAAAAAGGTAGGCACGGAGTGCGATATCGCGGGGAATTCTTACCCCCGCGGGAAACATCCATTTTTAATTTCTGGGCCAGTATCTAACCCTCTATCACACAGAAGGCATTCTCATAATACACAGACATTAAAACTGACTTTTATATTGTTAATGCTCTACACACTACTTCTCACCAGATGGTATGCTGGATCACACCCAATGCGATTTCTACCCGTTCTCCTTTACTGTAGCCCTCTATGCTAACTGTAGTATATAATAGCGCTATAGTCATAGTGGGAGGAGACGCAAGGGGAGAACATATACTTCACTTGTAGTAAATACAGGATGCAAAGTGGGCACTATGTCTGTAGCTGTAGGTTGCAGCAGAAACAATTAATAATTGCCAATTAAAAGGTGGATGAGCAAAGAGTAGTGAAAGTTGGAAGGGTGGAGAATAGGTGGCCTTTTGGAAGGGGGATGGACAGATGATTCGTGCTTACCCAGCGAAAGAAGTAAGATAGAACTCCGAATCTACAGCGCTGTAAGACCTGGAAAGTTCTGTTCTTGGCACAGAAAGAGATCTGACAGTTAATGGGAGCTAATGAATAATAATGAATGCATTTTATCCTAACTATATATATGGGAGACACCTAAGGGGCTGTGACCCCTATTCCAAGGAGCCTTGAAGCTGCATGCCTAAAAGTTCGCAGCAGAGTGGCTTTTCCACGTGCACAGTTATGGATGTCTCTGAGAGCCCCGATGGGATTTCCTTTTTTGTGTAGAATTTCGGGACTTGCAGATATATGTCACTACTCTACTAATAATGTACTAACTGCTAATTAGTCCACTCTCCGTATATGAATCTTGTTTGTAGTTATGCATTCCAACACTAATTAGCCCATGGTATCCTTTATCCATTCCAAGCTGTTAATATTATATTATACACTATCCTACATTCCCCTACTTGGTACTCGAGGAAAATACTTTCCCCATGATTCCACACTCAATTATCTCTTTCACAGTTTCCATCAAATTCTTCATTTATTTCACTTGCTTCCGGAGCCATCTCACCACTCATATTATTATAATTAATGATACACACATTACTGACTGAAGCTACCACGAGCATCCTACTGCGCCATCCTATTGCAGCACCATGTCTGGGTTTTGTGTCTTCTCTCCCAGAAATCTGTTGCCGTAGCAGGGAGTTTCTGTAATTTCAATCAGCTCCTTAACAATTCCACCCATGAAAACATAGGACTTGGAATCAAATTTACTGGTATGTTTGAAAATATAAGTTCCTGGGTCCTAACGCACGATGGTGTCCATTACTCCTTGCTTCTCTTCATTGATTAATCATTCTTATTTAATTCGAACAATTTCAACTGACCACATTCCTTTACGCTCAGTAATTGAACTTGAATAATTAGTAAGTGAACAATTTGCAAGTCGAGTTGAAGATTTGATCTTGAATTCTTAATGACTGTGAAGATTCGAAGTAAGGGATTACTCGCCTCTCGTGACCATAAAATGGTCTGTAAGAAGGAGGGCGGAAGAACCTACAGCTGCAGGAAAGGCACAAACGTATTTCCGATTTTAAACATTGTTACATTTAACGACAGCACCTCAGGCACAATGCATAACTGGATCAGCAGAGGGTTTCCAAAATAGAACAATTTCTATCCATAGGAAATGCAAATCTATTGAAACAAACATGAATCATTAATTGATTGATTACAATTATCACCACCCTTCATATTTCTGTAAAATTGTGCAGCATATTCCTATGGCGGAAGACTGAACCATATTTGTTGAACTCATATAAAATGAAACTTAATGTTGCCGCACCCTGTTTCATGCACATAAAATAGAGGAGGCAAAGCAGGATCACATTAGGCCTCTCTAGATTTTGGGGTCCAATATTACATTAAAATGACTCCTCCAAAGGCATCATTACGTTAATTATTTCTATTTTAACTAGGTTTTCATAACTATCCAATATATTTATGTTCTCAGTAGTTAACATAACAAATCCGGTTACCGTTATTACAAGTAACACTTAACGGTCTCTCCTTATTAAGTCAGATGCCGCTCAAACTATCATTCTCTGTGATGGGCGAGGAACTCAACATACCCATTGTGACACGACAATCTCATGTCGGGCGTTCCGGGAGTCTTGAAGTCATTTCCTTAACTAACTGTCTGTAGTGGCCAACCCAGAAATCCAGTATTGCTAATTTAATATTTTTATCAGACATTCGGTCTATAAATTCAGGTTAAATAACATAAATTATTCAATAGAGACCCAATAACGCATGGAGTGCATATCGGAAAAAATAACACATATTGGATTTTAAAATAAGTATAAATGTACGTCAGCAAATGGTTCCAAATGCCCACTTGGTTACAAATCATCTCGCTGTCATTACTTGTGACTTTATCGTGTGTATTCCTCAGTGGCCCTATCCCAATCCTGGTTTTTCTGTTGTTATTTATGTGTCTGTAGAATACTTTACTATTTTTATATTCCTTGATAATTTAATTTCGTAGTTTCTCTTTGCCTTCCTAATTGTTTTTTTGACTGCTTTTCTAAACATCTCGTATTCCCTGTTGTCATCTTTCTCCTTTTGTTTTCTATGTAATTAGTGTTTGCCTTTTTCTTTAGTTTCACTTTGCCTTTATTTCTTTATTCATCCATGGTGTGTCATTACTGGTTAGTTTGTTCTAGCTTTTTATTTTGATGTATTTCCCCTGGACTCTATTGATCTCTGTTTTAACTATTTCCCACTGCTGTTCTGACTCTTTGATTGTCAGTCACTTTTTCCAGTTATTTTCCCTAGTTCCATCCTCATCCTCTTAAAATCAGTTTGTTTTCGATTTATTACTTTGAGCTTTGTTTTACTTATGTCCTCCTCAAGCTTATGTTTCCTGGTTGAGAATCTGTGGCCGGAATTTTCCGGCGTCCATGCGGTTGGGATAGAGGCTGGTCGGAAGTGAAAGTTAAAATAATTTGGAGCGGGTCGAGAACCAGCCAACATCCCGCCTCCACGGGCCTTTCACTCGGGTGCGTTTGCCAGCGCAGCCATTTCTGCCACCTCCAGCGTGATCCGACCACCAAACACATCTTCCCCTCATCTCCCCTTTCAGCATTCTGAAGGTACCGCTCCCTCCGCGACACCCTGGTCCACTCATCTACCAACACCAACACCTCTTCCCCTTCGCCCGGCATACTCCCATGCAAGCGCAGGAGATACAGCACATGCCCTTTCACCTCCTCCCTTCCTGACTGTCCAGGGCCCGAAACACTCCTTCCAGATGAAACAGCGATTTACTTGTAGTTCTTTCAATTTATTATATTGTATTCGCTGCTCACGATGCGGTCTCCTCTACATTGGGGAGACCTAATGCAGATTGCTGATCGCTTTGCAGAACACATTCGTTCAGTCCATAAGGCTGACCCCGAGCTTCCGGTTGCCTGTCACTTTAATTTTCCGCTCCACTCCAAATCAGACCTCACTGTCCTCGGCCTCTTACACTGTTCCAATGAAGCTCAACGTACGCTCGAGGAACAGCACCTCATCTTTCGATTCGACACTTTACAGCCTTCTGAAATCAACATAGAGTTCAAAAATTTCAGACCATAACCTCTGCCCTTATCCTTTTTGTTCCATTTTTATTCTCTCTCCCACATGGCAGCTGTCTTTCATTCTGCCAGTGCCATTTACACATCATCTAGAGCCATATTTTGTTTCTTAACGTGACCCAATATCATCTCCTTTTGCCTTGCATTATCTCTTAATCTCTCTCAATGTCTCCTAATCTCTCCTGCCTTCCATTCCATAACAGACCTTCCGTTTTGTTCTTTCCTCCCCTCCCCCCTTTCCCTGCTCCTTCAGTAGCTTAAAAACCTGTTCCATCTCCAGCTTTTTCCAGTTCTGACGAAAGGTCTTCGACCTGAAACGTTAACTCTTTATCTCTCTCCATAGATGCTGCCTGACCTGCTGAGTATTTCCAACATTTTCTGTTTTTATTTCAGATTTCCAGCATCCGCAGTATTTTGCTTTTGTACCTGAACGGCAGAGGTGGCCGAGCTAATTTACATAATTATTAGGTACATGGCAGACCCTTAAGCGTCTTTTTAACCCTACCTTTCCAATTTCACTGGATGACCAGATGAACCAAGCAGCTCGGGAGCCACGTCTGTGAACCTAAGCCGGAAGTTCAATGGCCATTGAAGGAACTCATTAGTGCACAGCATGGAATGCACAATAAATACTCCCACCTGGTTACTTTCCTCTGGCAGATGCTGTTGCTAAGTGCATTGTCATCAGAGATTTAGCTTTCTGCAGGTTGCAAGTGTTTTCTGCAAAGTCGAGATCCACAGTCTCCTCATTGGCAGAACCTATCACACAATTGGCAGATTGCTTCTCTACTTGACCTGCCATTTATTACATCAGCATTGTGCCATTCATAGTGTCTCAACTTGGTCTCAGAATCGGACCACAATGAGCCCCAACATCAGCAGCACCTGGCACACCAGCTGTACTGACAACAACATCACCAAAACCTACTCCTCAACCACCTGATGCTCCACAGGACAGAGGGCATCAGCGCAGGGCTGCACCACGCCGGTGGCAAAATCCCCAACACAGGGGTTACAGTCAGAGAATGAGCTTCCTCAACATGACTGAGCAGCAGTGACAGAGGAGGCTCAGGCTATCGCGCCATTCATCACAGACTTTTGCAGAGTGACCTGCAGCCCAGAAGAGCGGGTGGGCATGCCTTACCAGTGACTGCCAAAGTCACCAGCACCCTCAACATCTTCAATTCAGGCTTCTTCCAGGGATCTGCAGCAGACATTTGTGGCATCTTGCAGTCAGCCGCCCACAGATGCAGTGCACAGGTCACCGATGCTCTGTTTGACAAGTCTGCCAACGTTGCCACTGATAAAGCCAGTGTTACTGGAGCAGGCGTTCGCCTTTGTCGCTCTGGCTGGCTTCCCACGGGTGCAGGGCGTTATCGACTTCACACATGTGGCCATCAGGAGACCCCACCACCACACAGGAGTCTTTATCAACCACAAGGGCTTCCACTCCCTCAATATGCAGCTGGTCTGCAACCAAACGAGGATCATAATGCATGTGTTCGCCAAATTCCATGGCAGCTGCCGTGATTCGTTCGTCCTGCACCAGTCCTCCCTCCCTCAGCTCTTCGCACCTCCAAACATACATTCTGGTTGCCTGCTTGGAGACAAGGGCTTCCTACTGAAGACGTAGCCCATGTCACCTTGAGGAGGCCAAGTACAGTATCTGTGGAGAGATATAATGAAAGCCACATTTCCACAAGATGTGTCATAAAACACCCAAGTGCTGGCCCTTGTGCATCTACTTGTGTTTCACCTATCTCTTATGCTTGCATCTGCGAGGGTCTACCCCAGGGTCTTCAGCAGAGGTACATGCAGCATCCTCACTGCGTAGACCCTTTCGGCAGACGTCCTCTGGGTCTTGGAGCCTGTGATGGCCCAGCCAATGTCTGCTCCTTCTGCAACTGTGCAGGGGCAGATTCGGCCATCGTGATTCCAAGAGGCATTTGGGGCTCTGACTGAGGGAAGGCAAACGGGGAGAAGTGTGAGCGCTTTGAGAGGCGACCCCACTTCCATGTCCCCTCTCACCGTCATCCCTCTCATGGGCCACCAGCACTTTCCTGCTAGCAAGGAAGTGCAGGGCACATTGCTGCACATCACTGTGGCCATGGGGACGCAGGCCTACATTTACAACCCTCCGGGAGAGGAGGTCTATGAGCGTCTGCCATCTATTCTCCATAGATAGCCATCTATTCTCCATAGATCCTATGTACTCATCTGAGTGACACATTAGCTGCTCCCTGCAGGTGACCATCTTTTCCAGTGAAGAGCATACAGTCACCATCAACTGCGTCACAGTGCTGCTCATGTTGGAGATGGACTCCTCCATTCTCTGGACATTTGCAGACATCGCAGTCGCAAAACCTGTCGAAGCCTCCTGCACTTTTTGCTGCACCTCCAGGATCGCTCTCTTTCTGGATGGCCCCCGAGGCTCAGCGTCTGCATGCAGCTGAGCAGAGCTAGGAGCGTCCTGCAGTGAGTCTTCAATCTGATTGGTTGAAGAGACTCGGTGTTAATCGTCCTGTTCACACATGCGACAGATCCCCTGTAGAGGGTGCGGCGCTGAAAATGATCTCTAGCAAACATAAATTGCCGATCAAAAGCCCACGAAACGTCTGTGCGCAACTGTAACTGTAATGAATGGTGAGCGCTGTTCTTTCACCGCTGACCGCAAATTTCAGGCCATTACTGAATTGGTAGACCCGATGAAAAGGCGCAAGGTTGATCGGTATTGGATATGCCAATTTCATACTTGTGCCTGGTGATTTAGTGAGACATATTTGGGGATAAAATAGAGGGGGTTCGACTCCCCCATCGATATCTGCCCCGCTAACGCATGAATCTAACATGGGTGGCATAAATAGACAAATTATTTTCATTCCCCAGCACACATATGCTTAACTTGAAAAACAAAAGCTTTATTTTGGGAGCGATACATATATTAATGAATTAACTCATGACAGACTAAATTAAATATTGCTAACAATGAATAAGACACCAACTTTGACATTAAATGGAGATCGCTAAAATAATTCGGTACCGTTTGCTATGATTACATTTTACATTTTAATAGTTGTCTCCCGGGACAGGGAGTCATGAAAGCACGTCATAATGTTGATGTAAACACATCGGAAACATTACAATTAAGGAGAAATAAACAGCATAAAGATCAGCATCTGAAAGAGGAAGGTCGGATGGAACGCCTCATCGGAGCAGTGATGTCAGATCGTATTGTGGTTTTCTACTATATTTTGTTTTAATTTAAGATTAACAAAACTATCGGGTTGTCCTGTATTTTTTATATATTTAACCCTAATTGATAAGGTCAGCACGTTCCAGTGAAATGTTATATCCGCCATTAGCATCATTTCGCTCTTTGTTCTGTTAGATGAGGAAAGATTCTTTCCTTATTGGCTGGCCTGTTCCTCTGCTTAGACTTTTCGTTATCTTTAGGTTTCCGTCTTTGATTACAACTTATGCCATCTGCAGCAGTCTATTTTCTACCGTCCCTTCCGTGGTCTGTAAAATCGAAGCGATTTCTGGTTAGCTCATGACCTTAATGAGTCAGCAGAGTGCTGGATGAAACAGAGTGCGATGGCTGTAGCTAAATTGAAGATTCACGAATATGTTAGTTGAATAATGAATATCTCACTATCAGTGTATCATTATTGAAATTGCACAATTTTCTGCTTGTTCAGACGCGTAATAAAAAACCATTACAATCCTTCGAATTCAAATAATTCCTAGATACTGAAAAGCAGTATAATCTCCTCTACACTCAGTGAGCAACTGAATTGTGCTATACTCTGTATCTAACCCGTGCTGTTCCTGCCCTGGGAGTGTTTGATGGGACAGTGTAGAGGGAGCTGTTCTCTGTATCCAACCCGTGCTGTTTCTGCCCTGGGAGTGTTTGATGGGACAGTGTAGAGGGAGCTTTACTCTGTATCCTTCCTGTGCTATACTTGCCCTAGGAGTGTTTGATGGGACAGTGTAGAGCGAGCTTTACTCTGTATCTATCCTGTGCTGTACTTGCCCTGGGAGTGTTTGATGGGACAGTGTAGAGGGAGCTTTTCTCTGTATCTAACCTGTGCTGTTTCTGACCTAGGAGTGGTTGATGGGGCAGTGTAGAGGGAGATTTACTCTGTATCTAACCACACTGCACGAGCCCGTAGATATTTGATGGGCTAGTGTAGAGGGATCTTCATTCTAGAGGTTCCACTTTGGTCGCTATCGATGATCCGGAGCAAAATGCACTAATAAATGCGCTAGTTTTGAGAAGGGTTGTTTCCTCAAGTATCCGCTCAAAATAATTTGCAAATCACCGAACTTAAAATCTGTCATGTATCAGTGCAAACAGGCAGCGGTTTCGAATTATTTTTTTAAATTGGATTAATATTTATTTATTTAAGACTGATAACCTGGTGCAGCTTTATTAATACAGTTGACAATGGGTTTACCAGAAAATGTAAGCATTTTTATTCCGAGTGTCTAACGCACCCAATGTAATTAACCCGATTTTAATTAACTGAAAATTACTTTAAAAACTTTACAGAACCATTTACTAGTTACATTGGTATACAATAGTCAGTTTCGTAGTAAATTAAAATATATATATTTTTGAAAGCTTTTAAAATGCTCCCTGTGCCTAAAAGAGAGCTTAATTTTAAGAGCCTCCTCGAAGGCCATAAAATGGGCGCAAGTAGAGGAAATTCGCAATGATCTGGGGGGAGGGGCATGGCCAGTTTTATGGGTGGGGGCAGATTCTAGTGTGGAATTTTTTAAACTAGTGTTAAATTGGTTGAATCTAGATATGCGCCGAACGTAATGTGTGCTTAATATTACTTGGGGAAAAATTCCTGGCCGCCACGAGAGTTGGCGGTGTGACCGGCAACTCGGGTTAATGGCCGCTGAAAATGGACGAAACGCTACCAGGGGAAAATTCACGCTTCGGGCAACAGGTTTTTACCGGCTAACGCTCTCCTGGTGGCGGTAGTGCAGCGTTCCAGTTGCCAACAGCATCTGGAAGTGAGGCTACTGAGTTCCCTCGGAACTGTGGGAAATTTAAAAGGCAATGTATTAAATAAACTAATGAAAATTAAACATAGAAACATAGAAGATAGGAGTAGTTGTAGGCCATTTAGCCCCTCGAGTCTGCTCCGCCATTCAATGAGATCATGGCTGATCATCCAAATTCAGTACCCTGTCCCTGCCTTCTCTACATATCCCTTGATCCCTTTAGTTTTAAGAAATATATCGAACACCTTCTTGAATATATTTAATGAATTGGCCTCTACTGCCTTCTGTGGTGATAAATTCCACAGGTTCACCACTCTCTGGGTGAAGAAATTCCTCCTCATCTCAGTCCAAAATGGCTTACCCCTTATCCTTAGACTGTGACTCCTGGTTCTGGACTCACCGGACATCGGGAACATCCTTCCCGCATCTAGTCTGCCTAGTCCTGTTAGAATTTTATAAGTTTCAAGGAGATCCCCTCTCATTCTTCTAAACTCCAGTGAGTATAAGCCCAATCGACCCAATCTCTCCTCATATATCATTCCTGCCATCCCGGGTATCAGCCTGGTGAATCTTCGCTGCACTGCCTCCATGACAAGAACATCCTTCCTCAGATAAGGCGATCAAAACTGCACACAATACTCAAGATGTAGTCTCACCAAGGCCCTGTACAACTGCAGCAAGACATACTTGTTCCTGTACTCGAACTCCTTCGCTACGAAGGCCAACATACCATTTGCCTTCTTAACTGCCTGCTGCACCTGCATGCTTACCTTCAGCAATTGGTGCACATGGACACCCAGGTCTCGGTGCACTCCCCCTTCTCCCTTCTATTGCCATTCAGATAATAATCTGCCTTCCTGTTTTTGACACCAAAGTGGATAACCTCGCATTTATCCACATTAGATTGCATCTGCCATGCTTCTGCCCAATACCCCAACCTGTCCAAATCATACTGGAGTTTCTCGGCATCCTCCTCACGCCACACACTCCTAACCCAGCTTTGTGTCATCTGCAAACCTGGAGATATTGGCCCAGAAATTTGACTCGGAGGCTTGCCGCGGGGGTAAGGATCGTGCGCGATATCACACTCCGCGCCGGCCGTTGTGTTTTGGGCCCACAGGAACTTCGGGTCCTGGGCCTCTCCCTAGTACTGGCGTGCAGTGTGTGCGTGTCCCAGGGGCGCAGTTAGTGCGATGCGACCTCTGGGATCACGTGGGCCATGGAGAGCCAATGGCAGTAGACTATCTTTCAATCATAGATTTGACAGGAGACATGTCAAATGTGTGAATTGAAAGAGACCCCAAAAGAACAGCTAAACCACAAATAAATTTAAAAAAAACCATTACATTAATAAAATAGCTATAGTTAAATAAATTAACCACTTTAAACAAAAATTTAAATTAGACAAACTTTTTTTTTTAATTATAAAAATAAACTTACCTTTGTTTAAAGTCTCTAAAAAAGTAAACCTGTTGAAAAAAATTAAAAATTATACTTAATTAACTACTTACCTTGTTCAAAAGGGGTCTTACGCCTCCTTTTCACATGTGCAGAAGATTCAATACTTACCCTTGCGTTGAAACCTGAAAAAAACCAGCCTGTATTGCGCACGCAGTTCACCTAGGAACCGCCCCATTCGCCATACCGGAAGTGCCGGTTTGCCCGCGCATGCGCAGTGCATGCAGGAAACCGGCACTTCGGGACCTAATACGGGTGAGTACACAGTGCATACTCTCCCGTATTAGGCCTAATTTTTGTGCCATTACATCCAATTCCATCGTCCAGATCATTAATATATATTGTGAATAGCTGGGGTCCTAGGACCGATCCCTGCGGTACCCCACTAGTCACCGCCTGCCAATCGGAAAAAGGCCCATTTATTCCAACTCTTTGTTTTCTGTCTGCCAACCAGCTTCTCTATCCAAGTCAATACCTTGCCCCCAATCCCATGTGCCTCAACTTTACACGCTAATCTCTTATGCGGGACCTTATCGAAAGCCTTCGGAAAATCCAAATACACCACATCACTGGTTCTCCCTTATCCATTTTACCAGTTACATCCTCAAAAAATTCTAATAGATTAGTCAAGCACGATTTGCCTTTTGTAAATCCATGTTGACTTTGTCTGATCCTGACACTGTTTTCCAAGTGCTCTGCTATTACATCTTTTATAATGGACTCTAGCATTTTCCCCACTACCGATGTCAGGCTTACTGGTCTATAATTCCCCATTTTCTCTCTACCAACTTTTTTGAATAGTGGGGTAACATTAGCTACCCTCCAATCCATGGGTACTGTTCCAGATTCTGTAGAGTGTAGTAAGATGATCAGCAATGCATCTACTATTTCTAGGGCCACTTCCTTATTTACCCTGGAAGTAGATTATCAGGCCCTGGGGATTTATCGTCCTTCAATCCCATCAATTTCCCTAACACTATTTCTCTGCAAATACTGATTGCTTTCAGTTCCTCCTTCTCATTAGACCCTATGATCCCCGACATCTCTGGGAGGTTATTTGTGTCCTCCTTTGTGAAGACAGAACTAAAATATGTATTTAATTGGTCCGCCATTTCTTTGTTCCCCATTATAAATTGCCCTGATTCTGACTGCAAGGAACCTACGCTTGACTTCACCAATCTTTTTATCTTCACATATCTATAAAAGCTTTTACAGTCAGTTTTTATGTTCACGCAAGCTTACTCTCATACTCTATTTCCCCCCTCTTAATTAATCCCTTTTTCCTTCTTTGCTGAATCCTATACTGCTCCCAATCCTCAGGTTTTCTGCTTTTTCTGGCCAATTTATATGTCCTTTCCTTGGATCTTATGCTATCCCTAATTTCCTTTGTTAGCCACGATTGTGTCACCTTTTCTGTTTTATTTTTATGCCAAACAGGGATGAACAAACTCTGTAGTTCATTCATGCGATCTTTGAATGCTTGCCATTGCCTCTCCACTGCCAACCCTTTGAGTGACATTCCCCAATCAATCCTACCGAACTCACGCCTCATACCATCGTAGTTTCCTTTATTTAAATTCAGGACCCTAGTCTCTGAGTCAACTACTTCACTCTCCATCTTAATGAAGAATTCGATCATATTATGATCGCTCCGACCCAAGGGGCCTCGCACAACAAGATTGCTAATTAATCCTTTCTCTATACATAATACCCAGTCTAAGATTGCGTGATCTCTAGTTGGTTCCTCGTCATATTGGTCCAGGAAACCATACCGTATACACTCCAGGAATTCCTCCTCCACAGTATTGTTACTAATTTGGTTAGCCCAATCTATATGTAGATTAAAGTCGCCAATGATAACTGCTGTGCTCTTATTGCACGCTTCTCTAATTTCCCTTTTAATGCCATCCCCAAACTCCGTATTACTGTTTAGGGGTCTATACACCACTCCCACTAGCGTTGTCAGCCGCTTGGTATTTCTCAGTTCTACCCATACAGATTCCACATCATCAGAGCTAATATCCTTCCTTACAATTGTGTTAATCCCCTCTTTAACCAGCAATGCTACCCCACCTCCTTTTCCTTTTTGCCTATCTTTCCTGAATATTGAATACCCCTGTATGTTGAGTTCCCAGCCTTGGTCACCCTGGAGCCATGTTTCCGTAATCCCAATCATATCATATTTGTTTACCTCTATTTGCGCAGCTAATTCATCCACCTTATTACGAATGCTCCTTGCATTCAGAACAAAGCCTTCAGGCTTGTCTTTTTAACGCTCTTACAACTTTTAGAATTTTTTTTTACTGTGGCCACGTTTGATTTAAACCCTTGATTTCTCTGATTGACACCTTTGTTTTTTTCCTTCCTGCCTTTTGCTTCTTACCTTGTTCCCTTTCCTCTGTCTCCCTGTTCAGGTTCCCAACCCACTGCCATTTTAGTTTAAACCCTCCCCCAGAGCAGTAGCCAGCACTCCCCCAAGGACATCGGTCCCAGTCCTGCCCAGGTGCAAACCGTCCGATTTGTACTGGTCCCACCTCCCGCAGAACCGGTTCCAATGTCCCAGGAATTTGAATCCCTCCCCCTTGCACAATTCCTCCAGCCACGTATTCATCTGAAATATCCTTCTATTTCAACTCTGACTAGCACGTGGCACTGGTAGCAATCCTGAGATTACTACCTTTGAGGTCCTATTTTTTAATTTATCTCCTAACTCCCTATATGCAGCTTTTAGAACCTCATCCCGTTTTTTACCTATATCGTTGGTACCTATATGCACCACGACAACTGGCTGTTCACCCTCCCCTTCCAAAATGTTTTGCAGCCGCTCTGAGACATCCTTGACCCTTGCACCAGGGAGGCAACACACCATCCTGGAGTCCCGTTTGCGGCCGCAGAAACGTCTATCTATTCCCCTTACAATAGAATCCCCTATCACTATAGCTCTACCCCTCTTTTTCCTCCCGTCCTGTGCAGCAGAACCACCCCTGGTGCCAGGAAGTTGGCTGCTGCTGCCTTCCCCTGATAAGCCATCCCTCTCAACAGTATCCAAAGCGGTATATCTGTTTGAGAGGGGGATGTCCACAGGGGACTCCTGCACTACCTGCCTGCGCCTACTACTCTGACTGATGGTCACCCATTCTCTTTCTGCCTGTGCAGCCTTTACCTGCGGTGTGACCAACTGGTTAAACATGCTATCCACGAGGTCCTCAGCATCGCGAATGCTCCAGAATGCATCCATTCGCAGCTCCAGCGCCGCAATGCGATCTGCCAGTAGCTGCAGCTGGATACACTTCCCGCACACATGGTCGTCAGGGACACAGGAAGTGTCCCCGATTTCCCACATAGCGCAGGAGGAGCATAGGACGGCGTCGAGCTGTGCTGCCATGATTTACCCTTTAATTAATTGAACTTTAATTATATCAAATCAATCCCACCAATTATACTATAATTAATGATATAGGGCCCTTGTTTACCAACTGTCCCCGCTACACCACAGCGAACCTAGAAACTATAAACCAAAAAAAAATGAAGTGAAAAAATGCAGTTTGCAGCTCATCCTGCCTTTTTAAAAAAAGTGAACAATAAAAAGAAATTCCGAATTGGAGTCTTCAGCACTTAAAGCAGAATTCCCTTCCGCAGCTGAAAAAATGGGAAAAGTGCTTCAGCATTAACACACGTGGCTCAGCCAGCCAGGAAAGGGGCTCCTAGCGTCTCATATGCAGCTCTCCACCTTTGTGCATGGTGTCAACATTGCATAGGAGTTCCTTTACCCACAGGGGCCAGGAGGCCCTCCAGAAATGGGAGCACATCACCGAGGTGTTCACTGCCAGCAGTGTCGCCCCCACCATCTGTCCAAAATGCCCAAAGAAGCTTCAGCACCACAGACCACTGGCCAAGGTCAGGGAATGCATCTTCAAAAGCCATCTCCTACCAACTGCAGCACTAGCCTCACACACTGCACAATTCATGAATCCGCCCGCCCCCCCATCACTCACCTACCAACAATCTGTACAAATCATGAGGCACATCTCCCATTCCTAGCCTCATCTCAGCCCATTGGAGGAAACAGTGCAGGCCGTTCTTGGCTGGGGCCATTGGCCAGCGGTGGGGCTGATAGGATAAAAGATGCTGCTTTATTCATACGTCACTCTCCTTCTGGCATGCACCTCTTGCTTTCCCGCAATCCCCTCACCACAACTCCACGCTTCTGCATTCCTCATTTCACACACCCAAGCAATGCAGCCTTCCCAGCCAATGGTTGGCCAAGATGAGAGAGAGGAGAATGAAGAAGAACAGGAAGAAACAGCTTCACTAGATTTCACACTGCCAGCCACCACCTCCTGAAGGCGGACTAGCAAGGCCATTTGCAGTGTCCCTCACTTCCACCAGTCATGCTACAACCACTGAAGTAGCACTGCGTGACATCAGTAGGAAGAGCAAAGGCACACACAAGGCAGTCACGAAGTGAATGCATAAGGGTAGTGAGTTGATTTGTTGATGCCATATTGGATGGTTAGTTGTATAAAGTTGGATTGGAAGGTTTGCTTTGTGGTGGCTTTTATTTCAGCATTGTGCCCAAGGAGACGCTGTGATGGTCATTAACAGAGGGAAGGTAAGGTGTGGGACTAATGTTGAAACGGGAATTGGGGCTGTGGTCACTGGGACTACCAGCAGATAATCTCGGTCAGAAATTGGCTGTCTGGGATGCATCCTTCCTTCTGAACTCCGTACACGCTAAACCAATATTTTAACATGTATTGTAGCAAGCCACTACAACAGTAAAATCAACAAATCCATCCAGAAGCTTAAATGTAAACTTACCTGAAAGATGCGTGTATCCCTTTAAGAGGTACTGACAGCGACTCTGTGAGTCTGCTTGCAGGCTGGGTTTACATGCAGAGCTTAGGACCCAACACTGGACTCAGTGCATCTGTTCAAGTTCGCGGTGGTAACGTTAACTCGGCGTTGGATGCAGACTGACATCACTGCTCCGTCATTTTAATTTGGAGGGAGATGCAACTTACCGGCAGCGCTGCGGGCCCCACCACCTGCTGGCGAAAGAGCGGCTGCCGACGTCCTCACGGTTTTTTGACGGCAACGGGTGGCGAAAAGCCCCCGAATGTTTGCAGTTTTTTGGATGGTTTCGGGCGATTTGCGCAGAAAAAAGTAGCGCTACTGCACCAGACGTGGGGCGGGGGGATCATCGGACAGCGTCGTTCGGCCGGTGTGCACCCAGTGCTGTACTTGGCTGGGAATGTTTTCCCCTGCTATTGGGACTGATGATGATTTGTTGATTTTTTTTACGGTGGCCCCTCGTGGAAATGAACACAAACATTTACCAACAATATAAGGAGTAATCGTGTAAAGCGTACATTTGAAATATGCTTAGTTTACGATCACATTTTTTTTTAAGTTCAAACATTTTCGAAAAGGTAGGAGAGAAACGCACCCGTTCTTCCACATGGCGCGGCCCCTCATCGTTTCCGTGGGCACCTAGTGAAATACAAACTTAAACTTTGACCAGACATCAGCGAGTGAATCAACGAAAGCTCATCCAAAAACACCTTCAGGATCACAGCTCATGAAAAGTTCTGAAAATGTAATCGCAAATCTCCCCTCCCGCCCCCTTGGTTGAACAACCTAGTGGTAAAGTTCCTTAAATGCCTTCAGGGAACACAGGGAATCACTCATTCAAAACTACAAAACACCATCAAAAAATGCAAAAATCGGTGTTCGTTTATCAGATATGTTGACTGCATTTCAGATCGTGGAACCAAATACAATGGTTGAACATATCAGCATAATTTTATTTCTGTACGACCCTTAACGCTCCTTCATCTGCCCGCCGTCATCTTGTTCCCTCTTTATTACAGAATTATCACAGTGAAACTACATAGGTGGCTCCTTACCTTTACAGTTACTGAGTTGACAACTGCTCCCAAGGACGGTGATGAGGGCGAGAAATATCAGTGCACTCCCTGTACATCTAACAATCAGTAGGTAAAGGCATGTGTGTCCATAAACCTCTAGAATCATAATAAAACTAATAATATTAATAGTCAATTCCCAGCTCTTCATTGTAGGCGGTGTTTTGCAATCAGGCAGTTGAACAATATGTTAGTTGTACGAAATATATTTTCAGTGGTTCCATAGCAGGGCATGAGGAGTGAGACTGTTAACGTGTACACGCTGATATAATTCTATTTGTAAAATATAATTTAATTGATTCTTGCTTCCCCTTAAACTGAATCAGGCACGTCAATTGTTTACGTTATTGGATTAAAATGTAATTTTTGGATTTTCTTCACACGACAATGATGAACTTTGAGTCTAAGAAGACTGTGTCGCAAATTGCCTCTGATGGGAGCCGTTTGCCTCTTTTATCCGCTTTACAAATCCGCAAATGTAAACAATCTTTAAAAGGACTGAGGGCAAATAAAGCCAATTTAAAGTGGTCAGTGGCTGATAATATTTGTAAAAATGTCAGCATCTTACCTGCGTTAGAACTGGAATCAAAGTAAACAGTCACGGCTGGACTCTGCAGTGTGAGGTGAGACACCACACAGGTATAGACAGCCCCGCTCTGGGCTGGCTGTGTCGTTTCCATTCTGCTGGAAGCTTCATACATTCCCTCAGAATTCTGCTTTATAATGGTGTTGATCCCAGTCACAATGTTTGTGTCATTTTTATACCAAGTGAAACTGAGCGCCTCCGGGTAGAACTCTGCCGTTTCACACACAAGTGTTAGAGTAGATGGGTTGGTTCCGGACACTTTGGGGACAAGTATCACGGGTTCTGGGGAAGCCGTGGAAGATGGTCAAGAATAAACTGATTGCCCAGACTCTGCTATTTAAGTCTCGTTTGGCGTCCCGTCTTCCTGAATAAAATACGATGATTCCAATTCGCATTTTAGTTATTTAACAATTCGAAATAAGATTCTTCCCATAACTTTCTGGACTAATATGCGGACGGTGCAGAAGCGTGTTGCAGGAACAGGAGAAACAATTCAGTGCGACTAGACATCCAGGGTGTCGCCGCTTGTGCTTAGTCCACGCAAATAATTATATTTATATTTCAGCTCAGCAGCTTTTTGCTCAGTTTTGTTATTAGGCAGGTTTAAATAAATAGGCAAAACTTATTTCAAACAACTCGCATTCAGTTTTGTAAATTTGGAACACAATACTCCAGCTGAGGCCTAACCAGTGATTATATAAACTGACCTGCATGTTAAATTCCTCGGGTTCCTATCGGTTTTAACTCGATAAATTGAGTACATACTGAGTTGTAACTGTAACAATAATGTCCCTGAATACTGGGAGATGAAAGTGACAATGCCCCTCTCCGAGGTAGAGCTCTGTATATACATGGAGAAAAGAGACGGAGGATCTACAATCTATGAGCACCTGAATAAACTCCATGTAAATATACAATGTGGTCCTCGGGACCCTTTGATCATTTATGAAAACTAGATTTGGTACTATCCCGGAGTTATACTGCATGCGTGTCGAACCCAACTATGAGCCAGCCTTCTCCAAGGAATCTCAAGCGCTTCTCCTGGACTGAGGACAGATCACAACTCTCGATTTAAATTGTAACTTTAACAAGTACGAATGGGGGCACGCTTGACAGTAATAATGGCCGTATTTGCGGCCCCTGCGGGTGCGTACACTTGCGAACCACGTGCGCCCCTGGGATACATGGGCCTCTGCCCGCAGCTACCCGGAGAGGCCCAGGGGCGCAATTCTCCAGACCACCAGGTAAATTCGTGGATTTTTGCAGATCGGAGGCATATCACTGCAAATTTTGGCCCATTGTGTGCAATTCTGGACGCCACACTTTGAGGAGGATGTCCAGGCCTTTGAGAGGGTGTAGCAGAGATTTACCAGAATGATACCAGGAATAAGGAACTTTAGTGTTGTGGGAGACTGGAGAAGCTGGGATTGTTGTCCGTACAGTAGAGAAGGTTAAACAGTAAATCTAATTGAGTTGTCCAAAATTATGAGGGGTTTTGATAGGCTAGGGAGGGAGAGACTGTTTCTCGTGGCAGCAGGGTCGGCAAGCAGGAGGCGCAGATTTAAGATTATTGGCCAAAATATTAAGGGAGAAGAGTTTTTTTTTAAATAATTAATATAATAATTTCCCCATGTTTCAGGATTTGATCCACCTTCTCTTTTATTTGTTTAATTTTCAGCCAGTTCAATTTCTGCAACATTTGCTGTAGAATCTACTCGCACAAGAGAATCAAATTTATTATTTTCTGCTGTGTTTGCAATCATAATTTTCGCATTTCTTGTTGTGATCTGGAATGCGCTGTCTGACAGGGCGGTGGAAGCAGATTCAATCGTAACTTTCAAAAGGGAATGGAATATTTACTTGAAAAGAAAAACTTTGCAGGGTTATATGGGAATAGCAGGGCAGTGGAACTAATTGGAGAGCTCTTTCACAGAGCCGGCACAGGCACGATGGGCTGATTGGTTTGTTTCTGTGCTTAAAATTCTATGATTCTATGAAGTTAGAGACAGTCGCCGGCATTATCACAAACGTTTTAGAATACACAGTAATAATTTCATCTGAAATGCTGGATCGGAAAATACTCTGCAGTCCAGCTGCCCATTCCCCAAATCTAAAACATCACATCCGTTCACTCCGCCAAATATCGATTCAATGTTCCCCTCAGCATCTTTCATGTAATCTGCGTCCACTGGACAGTCGGTTTCACATATTCACAATTTTCTGCGAAAAGTAGTTCAATCTCAACTCTCTGGCCGCTCACTCTATGAAGTTTCAGCCACTATCCTTTGTTTGCCGTCTTCGGGGCAAACTCCAGCTATCTATTATCTTAATAATCTCGAGTACTAGAATACAATCTCCAATGCGCCTTGTGCGCTCCAATGTAAACAGGCCCAGGCTCCACTCCGGTTTTTCAAGCTAGTTTTCATTTTCTACACTGCGTCCAATGCTTGTGTATCCTCACTGTAGTTTAGTGATATAGTTGTGCACAGTAATTAAGATGTGGCCGTACCAGTATTTGTAGAAACTCATTTGTTTTCTGTCCTTGTGGCCAGTCACCCATCTCGTGTTTGCTACCACAACCCGCGCTCTTGGCCTCAGACCCCTCTTCTGTAAAGTGTCCTGGATACTTATCTTACATATATGAATGGAAAATAAAACATCATACTGGGTGATAACCGCGATACGACCTCAGATCTGATTTTAAATAATGTTCCCTAATCATCGGACATAAACTAACGTCATGGATAATTTCGTTAAATAATCAAAACAATTTATGATACCATCTACATAACTCAATATACTTAAAGCACTTCAATTACATCTGCACTGTAAATATCCAAACATAAATGTGCAAAAGGTCCACTAAAAGAAACCTCATAACATGGCCGCTCCGCCTGGTTTTGTTATTTTGGTATAGCAGCGGCCGCAACTTTCCCCAAGGTCACTTACCGTGCACATCAAGCTTCGATCCGGCTCCTTTTATCATCGGGTTTCCTGTGTATCTCACTCCACAGTAATAGGATCCGGAGTCTGGGAACTGGACACTCAGGATCTGGAATGAAGCCTCTCCGCTTTTTAAAGGAACGAATCGCTTTCTGCCGTCAGAGCCTGGTTGTAGAAAGTGATTGTCGCCAAGTCTCCACCAATAAACATTCACATCTGAATTATTCTGGACAGAGCTGGTCTTGCAATGGAACGTAATGTCTGCACCTGCCATCACACTGGTGCTTTCAGGGGTTTGGGAAACTGCAGCGGGAGCAACTGTAAAATATTTTTAAAAGTTAGTAATAATATAGAAACAAAATATACATAGGCCCGCATGGACAGATAACTAAATAGATAGATAGACATAGTTAGATTAATAAATAGACAGAAAGAAAGCACGGAAGAAAAAAAGAAAGATTGGAAGATTGATTGAATTAAACAAAAGGAAAAAGAAAGCAGGATTGATTATTACTGAAAATACCTTCGTAAATAATCCCCAAGACCCATATGTACTGACACACAAACATTGTATAATGGCTATTGTTCTGCCGATGAACCGCGGCTCTGATGGTTTGGAAATATTAGTTTGTAGATAATCCGATTTGATTTATGATGTGGTCAGGTGTCGTATCACGTGTCAAAAACTGTTTCCGTTAAACTATTTTAATAGACGAAATGTGAATCTCAATTCAACAGGATCTGTAATCCGATGTTAAAGCAAAGCCCCACTGATCGGCCTTTATGTGCTTTATCTCAATAACATACCATCAAAGTGACAGGATCACAACACGTTGAAGAAACTTATTGACATAGTAGAACTGGAGGAAGAGATATAAAGGAAGTTGTGGGGATGGTCGCTTGGTCAATGTGAAGGTGGGAAAGCGTTGAGAAAGCTGATATTTTGAGATAAATCTGGTCCAAGTTACTGCGTTCCTAACCCACCAGTATTCCTTCCATCGGTTTGCATTACTAATGCGGTAAAACGGAGCTAGCGCAGATCCCTAAAGGCTGCAGCCGGGTAACGAGAACATCAGTGGGTGGATTCTTCTCTTTGCTTGGGAATTCGTTCAAGGCGGGACTTCCACCCGTCCTTCCGAATCCACCCAGATCCTGATCCATGTTTATCTAGTCGAACGTCATCTGAGAGGCACTGCGGTTCCCGGCGGTATTTCCGCCAGGAAGAGACAACTCGCTTGTGCCCAGAGGCTAAATAGCAGTGGATCTCCACTGCAGCACCTGGAGAGATGGTCGGGCATTTAAGGGGGATGATGAGAACCCCGAGGCCGGAAAGACCAGCTGGACAGCAGCCACAGCAGAGAAAGAAGCCTACGTTAGAGGATAATGGGATCAGATTGGAGGGAATAAAGGCCGCTACAAGGTCCTCTCCCTCTTTCCCTCCATTGGGGTCCTGAAGGATGTTGTCGCCACATGCCTTGTGTTAACAGCACATTGCGCATGGTGGCTCTGGGGAGCAATGCAGAATGCCAGGGAAATGTGTAAGGGAGCTGAGTCCTGAGTGACCCCCTCCCCCCACCACGATTTTCATCTGGCGGGAGGACAAGAAGCGATTCTCCTCAGCGCCATAATGTTCCTTCATTCTCCGGTGCTTATCCCACCCAGTTTCAGATTGGCGCGTGGAGGAGATTCCAGCTTTAAATTTTGTGAAGCAGAGAGTGCAAGATATCAGAGGAAGCAACAGCGCTTGGGGAGGAGACTCGGTCCCAAGAAGAGCGCCCAGATTCTCTGGTGCTCCGTGGAGATGTTGCTGGCTCAAGTCAGGGCAGCAGTGATCGACACATAGCAGATGACATTGAATGCAGGGAAGTGTGAAATGATGCGTTTTGGAAGGAAGAATGAGAAGAGGCAATATAAACGAAATGGTACAATTTTAAAGGGGGTGCAGGAATAGAGCGACCTGCGGATTTACATCCAGAAATCTTTGGAGGTGGCAGGATAAAGTGATCAGACTGTTTAAAATGCACACGCGTTCCTGGGCATTATAAATAAACGCTTAGGTTACAAAAGCAAAGAAGTTATGATGAACCTTTAAAAGGTTACAAATTATGAGAAGTTTTGATAGAGTAAATGAGGAGAACTCCTTTTCATTGGCCGGAGGGTCACAAACCAGAGGACACAGAGTTAAGTTACTTGGCAAAGGAACCAGAGGAGTGATGAGGAGATTATTTTTACACAGCGTGTTCTTGTGACCTGGAATGCAATGCCTGAAAGGTGGGGGAAGCAGATTATATAGTAACTTTCAAAAGCGAATTGGATAAATACTCGTAAAAAAAGAAGTTGCAGGGCTCTGGGGAACCGCGGGGAGAGTGGGACAAACTTGTAATGCTTTCACAGTGCCGGCACAGAGACGATCGGGCGAATGCTCCGCTTCTGTACTGGAAGTTTCGATGATTCTATGAAGATTGGCGGAAAAAGTGCAGAAAAGTTATGGCGGTAAAATTCAACTTTGGTGATAGTCCAAAGCGGGCAGGCGTGGATTGGCCGCCCTTATCCAGTCTACCTGAGTAGCGTTTCCATTGACTGCAATGTTATGAGCCCCCGATAAATTACTTTCAGATCTCCCCAGGGAAGATCAGATTAAAATTAACCCCGGGCCGTTTCCCGTCGCATTCACTGGAACGCCTGTCGAAGATACGACGCAAAATGTGGAAAACTCCGGCGGATTATTTGAGTCTGCCTTCCAATCCCTGACACCTGTCTTGCCGATTCCATGGCCACGTGTTTACGGCAGAGGGGCAGCGTCACAAATCCTTCCTCATGGAATCGCTCATCCAGAGTTCAGAGTCCCATATTACTGTGAAAGTGAACAGAAAAAAGGACACAAGATGCATGTAAGGAACGACTCCTATGGTTTGACGATAACAGACAGTTTATTGAAATGTACAGGGCTTCTATCAGTATAACAAAAGACATAGCACTGGATAAATTAATGGGACTAAGTGGCGACAAATCACCTGGACCTGACGACCTGCATCCTAGGGAGTTAAAAGAGGTAGCTGCAGAGATGGTGGATGCACTGGTATTCATCTTCCGGAATTCCCTATTAGAACAGTCCCCAAGGATTGGAAGGGAGCAAATATAACCCCGCTATTGAAGAAGGGAGGAAGACAAAAAAAGGGGAACTAGAGACCAGTTAGCCTGACATCAGTAGTAGGCAAAATGCTGGAATCCATTATTAGGGACGTTGTAACAGGGCACTTAGAAAATCATAATAGGATTAGGCAGAGTCAACATGGTTTTATGAAAAGGAAATCGTGTTTGACAAATCTGTTAAGAGTATTTTTAAGATGTAACTAGTAGGATGGATAAGGGGAACCAATGTATGTAGTGTATTTGATTTTCAAAAAACTTTCGAGAAGGTGGCACACAAGAGTTTTTAAACAAAATTAGGACTCATGGTATTGGGGGTAATATATTAGCATGGATTGAGGATTGGTTAATGGACAGAAAACAGAGAATAGGAATAAACAGAACTTTTTCAGGTTGTCAGGCTCAATTAACAGGGTACCACCAGGATCAGTGCTTGGGCCTCAGCTGTTTAAAATTTATATTAATGACGTAAATGAAGGGACTGAGTGTAACCTATCCAATTTGCTGATGATACACATGTAGGTGGGAAAGTAAGCTGTGAGGAGGATGCAAAGAGGCTGCAGAGAGATATAGAGAGGTTGACTGAGTAGGCAAGAACATGGCAAATGGAATACACTGTGGGGAAGTGTGATGTTATCCACTTTTGTGGGAAAAACAAAAAAGCAGAATATTTTTTGAATGGTGAGAGATTGGGAAACATTTGCACTCAGAGCGACCTGGGTGTCCTTGTGCATGAATTACAGAAAGTTAACATGTTAGCATTTGTTGCAAAAGGATTAGTGTATAAGAGTAAATAAGTCTTAGTACAATTATATAGGGTATTGGTGAGGCCACACCTGGAGTATTGTGTACAGTTCTGGTCTCCTTAACTAAGGAAATACATACTTGCCTTAGAATGAGTGCAACGAAGGTTCACTAGACTGCTTCCTGGGATGAGGGGATTGCCCTATGAGGAGAGATTGAGTAGACTGGGCCTATATTCCTTAGAAGAATGAGAGCGATCTAATTGAAGCATATAAAATTCTTAAGGGGCTTCACAGGGTTAATGCTGGGAAAATGTTTCCCCTGGCTGGGAAATCTAGAACAGGGGGTCACAGTCTCAGAATAAAGGGTCGGCCATTTAGGACTGAGGTGAGGAGAAATGTCATCACTCAAAAGGTTGTGAATCTTTGGAATTCTCTACCGCAGAGAGCTGTGGATGCTCAGTCGTTGAGTATATTCAAGACAGAGATCGATAATTTTTTGGGAACTAAGGGAGTTAAGGGATATGGGGATAGTGCGGGAAGGTGGAGTTGAGGTAGAAGATCAGCCATGATCTTGTTGAATGGTGTTGTAGGCTCGAAGAGTCAAATGGCCTACTCCAGCTCCTATTTCTTATGTTATTATGTGAAATTTAGAGAAACTCTGCAGTGAAAAAGAACACAACAGGCCTGCTCAGTATTCCATCTCCTACCTCCGAACCCAACTCTACCATTGCCTCACTCGATGGTTAACGTGAGGCGTAGCAGCTATTAATATAGACACATTTGATGATGGGCAGAATTAGCTTCCTCCCGATGTGTGACTTAGTTGTGAAATCTAAATCGAAACTTGTGCAATAGTTAGTTGTTAACCAGATAACGCATTTCCATTATGCTACAATAAACCTCGTGCTTGAAGTACTGATGCCCATAGATGTGGTAAGAACCGCTTCCTCCCTTACACTCCTAAACAACAATATTAGGGACAAATGTAGGGCAACAGTTTTCAGTGCAACAGAAACCGCATCACAGTTTTGGTAAAATTCGTATCACGCTGTGTACGTGAGCAGCAAACCCCCACTCGTTAACCCTTATACTGCTGTAGCCAAAAGGACACTATTTCTATTTATTTGAGTATATCATGATTACACTTAAAGGGAAGACATTTCTATTGGCGCTATCTGCAGCACGCTGGTTATGTTGCAGGCTTCGCCAGTTTTCCTCAGGGTTCGTACGATGTCTGATGCTAACTAGTTTTTCCTGTTCATACAACCGAATGTATTATCGAGCCGTGACCACCTGAAACTTGTGCACAAAGAACTGAGCATTTTACGTTCATAAATATCTGTACATCTTTCAGAAGTGATAGTCGCGAGGGGATACGAGGAGCTTGCTGATCTCACAACCGAAATGTTCAATTGAGGTCCTCGAGCTCCTACAGATAATGTACAACGATCATCATTTACCAGTATAATGAGTGCCTCACTTTATCATCTGTCTTCACAATTATGCTTTTTTAATTGAAATTCTTCGGTGAAAGTCAAGGACGCATCATTAGTTCAAAAGAGAGGTGGAGCATACAAGATGAATCGGATTGGATGACATCTTTGTACCCCAGCTCTCCCATTATATCACTCAGACACATTTTCAATCCAACTGTTGTTGGTTCTGTAGCCACTCTTCGAAAAATAGTTCTTACTTTAGTTACTTTCTTGGGAGCAGGCAGTTCGCAAGCATCCCATTATGCATATTGAGATTCCAATTATGTATGGAATCCCCAAAAGCATAATAGGAATCGTCTAAAAATACATTTTCACAAGACTGAAATAAAAATTAATCATCGCATGGTAAAAATTAATTAGAATACAATTTAATTAAACATTTAAAACAAAATTCTAACTTTTTGAAAAATAAATTTGAACATTTTTCAAGGGGCCAATAGTAACCTTACTAATTTAGTGGAAACCCGGAACTTGCGGGGCACTTATGCTCGTGTAATCTGTGCATACGCCGTCACAGGCGCCGGAAAATCCGGGCCAATGTCTTAGCGCCATGTGTAACAAATTCGGGAGCACTTTCAGATTTATCTACCAGGATAGTAAAATAATCAGTAGCGCCGATTAGGGAACAAAAAATAAATCATCTTGTGGAAGCAGAGTACATGGCTGAGGTACTAAATGAATACTTTGCATCTGTCTTCACAAAGCAAGAGGATGCCTGCCAATGTCAGAGTAAATGAGGAGGCAGTGGAGACAATGAATAGGGTAAAAATTGATAAAGAGGAGGGGTCCTATTTTCCGATCGGAGGCCTGCTGCGTGCGGAAGGCCTCCGATCTGGAAAAATCTACGAACTTACCTGAGGGCTCTCGAGGGAGATATACTTCAGATCCTTTGCCTCTCCAAATTCCAAGTGCGCAGGGCCCACGTGTCCAGAGGCGTATGGGATCACGTGGGCCATGGGGAGCCAATAGGAGAAGGGACTCTTGACAGATAGACTTGTCAAATATATGAATGGAGATCACCTCAAAAACACAGTTAAACTTTAAATAATTAAAAAAATCACTTTTTAAAATTAGTTGAATTACAATAAATTAAATATTTTAAACAAAAACATGATTTTTTGAAAAAAATAATTAAAGTTTTTGACTGGGCTAAAAATAAACTTACTTTTTTAAAGTATTTTTAAATGATAAATGAGTGAATTTTTTTTTTACTTTTTCAACTCTTATCCTAATAAAAGCAGGCCTTACGCCTGGTAAAGAATTATAAGGGTTTTCTGTGGGCGGAGGGTCTCGAGAAAGCGGAACGCTCTGCCCATGGATGCCCTTATCTAGGGCAGGCGTCCGATCTGTCAACAGCATTCTTGACAGATCGGAAATGTCGGTTTTCAGCGCTTGCGCTGTGCATGCCTGCACACCCGTACACACCGGTAGGGATCGAAATATACGGCCCGAGGTATTGAAAATGCTGGAGGAGCTCAAAGTGGAAAAGTCAAAACGTCAGGATGGGATGCATGCCAGGTTACTGACGCAAGTAAGGATGGAAATACTGCAGGCTATATCCACAATATTTCAATCCTGCTTGGATATGGGATTGGTGCTCGAGGGCTAAGGGATTGCCAAAGTTACCCCCCTGTTCAAAAAGGGAGGGAGGAATAAACCGGTAATTAAATGGTAATCAGCCTAATGTCAGGGAGGGCAAAACTTTGAGAGACAATAATCCAAGCAAAAATGTCACCTGGAAAAAATTGGATGAATAAATGGCAGCTACCATGATTTGTTGAAGGAAAATCGTGTCCCACAAACTTGATTGCTTTCTTTGCTGAAATGTCAGAGAGGGTTCATGAAGGTTGTACGGTTGATATTGTGCATATGGCCTTTCGAAGGGCGTTTGATAAAGTGCTACATAATAGAGCTGTTAGCAAAACTGAAGCTCAAGGGATTAAAGGGACAGTCGCAGTATGGATGTGAAATGATAAGAGACAGAAAGCAGAGAATGCAGGTTACAGGTTGTTTTTAAGACAGGACGGAAGTATACAGTGGTTTTCCTCAGGGGTGGTATTCGGACCACTACCCTTTTTGATATATAGTAATGATCTGGACTTGGATATACAGCGCATAATTTCAAAGTTTGCAGATGACACGAAACTTGGAAATATAGTATAGCGAGGAGTTACAAAATTACTACTTTACATCCATCTTCACTAAAGAAGAAAATGGGCTCTATTTTGCAACCCCCTACAGGTGCGTACCTGGTGTGCACGTGCCTATAGGGGCCACACAAGTTCCGGGTTTAGGTATGCGAAGCGCTTGCCCAAAAACCCGGAACTTGCGATCTGTCAAGAATCTTCTTGGCAGATCCTTGCGTCCCTGGGAGATGGGCCGCCGCAGGTGGAGAGTTGCTATATTTGCCCAACTTACACCTGCTGTATGCCCGTGAAATTCTTACGCTTGGTAAAAGCAGGCATCAGGTCTGCTTTTGCCAGCATCAGAGTTTAAAAAAAAATACAAATAAAATGTTATCACTCATTTATACATTAAAAACCCTGTCCAATAAAGTAAGTTTATTTTTAGCTCCGTTAAAACATATCGGGTCAGATATTCGGCTCTACGGCTTCCCGCGGGTGCAATGATCATGCGCGTACTTACCTCACGCGCCTGCCGTTGTGCTTCGGGCCCGCGTGGACTTCGGCTCCTGGGCCTCCTGCAGCTGCCGGCGCTCAGTGCTTGCATATCCCAGGGGCGCAATTAGTTTGAAGCGTCCCCTGGGATCACGTGGGCCATGGAGAGCGAATGGGAGCAGGGAATCTCCATTCATAGATTTTCACAGGAAGACCTGTCAAATCTATGAATAGAGATCGGCCCCAAAACCTCACTTAAAACTTCAAATAAATTAAAAAACAACATCACATTTTTAAAATAACTATAAATTACATAAATTAACTACTTCAAACAAAAATTTCAATTTTTGAAAAAATTATTTACACTTTTTAACGGTGCTAAAAATAAACTTATCTTTCTTTAAAGTATGTAAAAAAGATAAACCTGTTGAAAAAATATTTAAATTGTAATTAATTCATCATTACCTTGTTAAAAACAAGCCTTGCGCCTCGTTTTTTCCCACGCAGCTTTTCCGTATTTACGCTCGCGGAGAAACCTGAAAAAAAACCGGAAGTTCGCTGCATGCCTCTGGCATACGCGGCGATCCATTGCAGGAAAAATTCAATGATCTCATGATTTCAGGAAAGGTGAGTTCAATGCCACACTCACCTTCATCCTGATGTGCCTGTCACTATATCCCCATCACTCTGGCTTCCCAAGGCTACTCCTGCACATCATTCCAAACACCAAACTACCTTGCAGGTCCACCCATCCCTCTGTCTCTATGTAAATACTCACATCCCTATCTGACCAAGCACCCTGACACTCACCCTTTGGCAATGTAATGCCACTCCCTCATATTTACCCCCTACAAATGTAGCCCATTCATTCCTTACACTCATTCCATCACTCTCACTCAAAGTTCTATTCTTTCCATCCTTGCAGGAGAAGAGAGTCCTTAACAATAGTGAGAGTATAGTGATAGACTTCAAGAGGCTGCTGAAATGGGCGGTCACGTGGCAGATTAAATTTAACGCAGAAAATTGCGAAGTGATACATTTTGGTAGGAAGAACCACGAGGGGCAATATAAACTAAAGGGTACAATTCTAAAAGGGCTGCAGAAACAGAGAGTCCTGGGGGTATATGTGCAGAAATCCTTGAAGTTGGCAGGGCAGTTTGAGAAAGCGGTTAAAAAACATACGAGATCCTGGGCTTTATAAATAGAGGCAAAGAGTACAAAAGCAAGGAAGTGATGATGAAACACTGGTGCGCCCTCAACTGGAGTATTGTGTTCAGTTCTGGGCACCTCACTTTAGGAAGGATGTGAAGGCCTTAGAGAGGGTGCAGAAAAGATTTACAAGAATGGTTCCTGGGATGAGGGACTTCAGTTACTTGGATAGACTGGGTAAGCTGGGGTTGTTCTTCTTAGAGCAGAGAAGGTTGAGAGGAGATTTGATAGAGGTATTCAAAATCATGAGGGGTCGAGACAGAGTAGTAGAGAAAAACTGTTCCCATTGGCGAAAGGGACGAGAACCAGAGAACTCAGTTTTAAGTTCATTGGCAGAAGAACCAAAGGGGACATGAGGAAAATCTTTTTACGCAGCGAGTGATTATGATCTGGAATGCACTGCCTGGAAGCCTGGTGGAGGCATATTCAATCGTGGCTTTCAAAAAGGAGTTGGATAAATACCTGAAGGAAATCAAATGCAGGGCTACGGGGAAACGGCGGGGAGTGGGATTAGCTGAAGTGCTCTTGCAGAGAGCCGGTACGGGCTCAACGGGCCGAATGTCCTCCTTCTGTGCTGTAACCATTCTATGATTCTATGATTCGATGGGGCATCGTTTCCGGCGTGGTGCAGCCCTGTGCTGACTGCCTCCTCTGCAGCATCAGGATGGTGAGGAGACGGCTGGTGTTGTGGCTGCTGCTGCTGCTGGTGTTGTCGTTGCTGGGGCTCATCTTGTTCCGATTCTGAGGTCCAAGGTGAGACAGCATAAGTGGCACACATGCTGATGTAATAGATGGCAGGTAAAGTGCTGATTAAAGGGCCAATCCCTCAACCATAGCGACTAGCAATGTGGTGGGAGTGAATTCCGAGATTGCAGAAATGAGCTGCAAACTGCTGACAGATAAATCTCTGCACAAAATGGAGCCAGGAAGAGCGTTTCCATTTGTTCAGTAATCAGGTGCAATGTATTTTTCCAGGCTCTCAATTAATGGACTCGCACAAAGGCCACTGAGCTTCCAGCTCCCCTTCACAGGCGAGGTTACCGAGGTGCATGAAACCCATGCTCCTGAAGTTAAAGCCAAAAGCTGCTGTTAAAAACCCACTTAAGGGTCTCTCATCAAGCATTTAAGTACTTGAACGAGGTCGCCCGCCTCTCCCGAGAGGGTCTGTGGCGCATCTCCAAACGCACCCGAGTTAAATGCAGAAGTCGACGGGATGACGGCGGGTTGCCAACGCGCTGTCAATTTCCATGAGTTTAACTGCTGATCCGCCCCCAAACCCTCACGCTTAGCAACGGGATCATTCCGGTCATAGTGTACAGAAGGAAGGAAGTTATGCTGAAAATTTATGAATCACTGATTAGGCCTCAGCTGGAGTATTGTGGCCAATTTTGCGCACCAAATTTTAGGGAGGATCTCAAGGCCTTGGAGAGGGTGCAGAGGAGATTCAGCAGAATGGTACCAGGGATGAGGGACTTCAGTAGTGTGGAGAGATGAGAGAAAGTCAGATTGATCTCCTTATAGCAGAGAGGTTAATGGGAGATGTAATAGAGGTGTTGATAATCATGTGGGATTTTGATAGAGTAGATCAGAATAAACTGTTTCCACTGACATTGTGGTCAGTAACTAGAGGACATAGATTTAAGATAATTATCAAAAATCCAGCGATTTGTTATAATCTGGAAAGCACTTCCTGAAATGGTGGTGGAAGCAGATTCAATACTATCTTTAAAAAGGTAATTGAATATATTCGAAAAGGAGAATTTTGCAGGGATATGGGGTAAGAGCAGGTGAGTGAAAACAATTGGATAGCTTTTCCAAAGATCCAGCACAGACGCGATGGACTGAAAGGTCTTCGTCTATGCTGTATGATTCTATAATTCTATGCTAGGACAGATACCGTGTTTGGGTGCTTCCTGCACAGAATGATGCAAGCTGCCACGAGAATCGCGGGTCGAAAGTCCATCCATTAAATTATTGGAAGCGAATTCAGTCACTATGGGCCCACAGCCTCCCGGCCAGCATAACATGCCGACACATCCGGTGCCCTACTGGCAGAATCAGTCCAATTAACTCATAAATAAGTGATCATAGTTCATTCTTGTAGTCCACTCTTAGGACTAGTCTGGAGTAATCACCTGCAACTGGCAAGGTTTATATACTTGAAGTTACACCTTTGCTGCAGCAAAAAGTGACAAAACCATTTGGGTTCTTTGTGAAGTTGAGCATTATAACCTACAATTTTCCGATAAGGTTCTCCATGGTTGCTCGGTCGTCTGACTGCTGCGGCGAAGCAGCATATTCTGACCAAGGAGTTGGAGGCAAAGACATTGGGGTTGTCCAAGTTCAGTTGGATGCTATGATGGGTAAATGAGGGAAATGAAGTGTACGCCGATTTCTCGCCATTTTGCGTGTTCAACCGCTGCATAATAAAAAAAGGTATCTGTGAGTGGCGCACACTGGCACGGCCAGCCTATGAATGTTGTCATGTTTCTTATTAATTCTCAGGACGCGGACATCGCTGAACAAGGCCAACATTTATTGCACATCGCTTGATAGGATACTTCAGTGGAAAGTTCAGAGTCGACCAAGTTAGTAGGGGATGGGAGTCACATAAAGTCCAGACCGGGTAAGGACGGCAGGTTTGCTACCACAAAGAACATTCGTGAACCAGTTTTACGCCAATCCGACAGCTTTGTGGTTAATTTTACTAACATAAGCTTTTTGTTTACAGGTTTTATTAAACTGAATTCACATTCTCAAATTGTCGATGTGGTGTGTCAACTCCCGTTTTCTGGATTTAGTTAGTTAGTTTAGATAGAATCAGTTAATTGGTACAAAAGTATAGACTATGCTGGTACGATGTCGCAACATACGCTGGGTCGAAGAGGTAAAAGCAGATTTTTTTTTTACTATTCACTGCAGCTGATGGTATCTTTTAAAGAATACCTTGTTTCACAATGCACAGGTCACTTGTTATTCGGATGCCTCTGACCTACTGTCTCAGATATTGAAAAATGTTTCCATGTGTGTTGCGTAAGTGCTGCTCTCACTTTCAACTATTTCTGTATGTATCTTTAGAACGACAGAATAAAATGGGGCCAATGATGACATTTAATAGATTAAAATGCTCGTATGTATATCCTTACATTTGAAATAATTTAGGATGAAAACCGCTTCATGTACAATCACCTAACTTTCTCTCTACATGAAACCGGAAGTTCCAGCTCCCGTTTTGAAAGTTGTGCTAACTTTAGTAGAAATAATAAATAATTCCCGGAATTCGTGGTCAGCAGCGAAGTGAAGGCGTTCGCTGCTGGCCCCGGAGTACGCTTCACACAAGGATATTGCAATCCATATGTCGAGAACTTCGAGGTTCCCATAGCGCAATTCAAATTAATGAACTGTAGTGGGGTTCCCCTTGTGCGAACTGCTGTGACGTCACTAGCTGTCTGAGCAGCCAATCAAAACACACAGTTCTCAGACAGCGAACGAGGAAGTGAGTAAGCTCTTGAAATACTATTATTTTTAAATTGTTAAAGGGAGGAAACAAAGATTGAGGCTCTAAGATGGTGAATTAAAAACCTGAAATAAGGATGGACAAACTTTAAAACAGATTTGTTTTTAATTTTCTTCTCAATTTCATATTTTATTAAAATGGGCAAATTTCATACTGCACAAAATGAAAACTGGTTTTCGAGTCCCTTAACATTTGTTTAGCATTGATAATGCTGTTAAAACCCCAGCTGCACCTAATCCCTTTGGGCTTAAATTTTAGTGGGGAATTTAACAAAGTACTTCCTGCTGAATAACTGAAGTTTTGATCACTTTCCCTGTATTGGTTGATTACACGGATTGCTGGCTCTGTTGAGCGGGTGGACACAGCGTAGCCTGTGTCTGAGCTGTTAATGACTGACCGCAACCTCGGGATTTCCGCCTACATACCTGCCAAATCCAGAAGTTGCGGTCAGTTTCAAAGGCGGAATGATGGCGAAATCTGGTTGGCAGTTAGGATTGACTAATGAGCGGCAGCCCATAGAAATCTTGATGCCCTAGAATTTGTAGAATATCAAATCGTATCCATCTAACTTATGTTGCCTGTTTGTGTATTGCAATGTATATGAAACAGCCGTGACAGTCTGGCAGTCTCACTCACAATACTGCGCATTATTTAGTATATGGTTATATACGAACATAAGAAGATAAGCAATAGGAGCAGGAGTAGGCCATTCGGCACTTCCAGCCTGCTCCGCCATTCAATGTGATCATGGCTGATCTTCTGCCTCAATTCCATTCACCGGCCTTATCGCCATATCTCTTGATGCCCTTACTAGTCACAAATCTATCGACTTCTGTTTTGAATATGCCCAATGTCTGAGCCTCCTCAGCCATCTGGGATACAGCATTCAAAAGATTCACCACCCTCTGTGTGAAGAAATTTCTTCTCATCTCAGTCTTGAATAGACCACATTTTAACCTGAGTCTATGGCCCCTGGTTCTAAATTCCTCAGCCAAGGGAACCATGCTCCCAGCATCCACCCTATCAAGCCCTGCAATCATTTTGTATGCTTCAATGAGATCCCATCTCATTCTTCTGAATTAAAGAGAATACAGGCCTAGTTAACTCAATCTCTTCTCGTACGACAGTCCTGCCATCCCAGGAATCAATCTCGTGAACCTTCGTTGCACTCCCTCTATGGCAAGTATATCCTTCCTTAGGTAAGGAGACCAAAATTGTACACAGTACTCCAGGTGTGGTCTCACCAAGGCCCTATATAATTGGAGAAATACTTCTCTACTCCTGTACTCAAATGCTCTTGTAATGAAGGCCAGCATACCATTTGCCTTCCTAATGGTTTGCTGCACCTGCACATTCACTTTCAGTGACTCATGTACAAGGACACCCAGGTCCCTTTTTCATCTGCCTTCCCCATTCTTTCTCCATTTAGGAAATACTCTGCCTTGCTGTTTTTTCTACCAAAGTGGATAACTTCACATTTATCCACATTATATTCCATCTGCCATGTTCTCGCACACCCACTAAGCCCGTCGAGATCCCCTTGAAGCCTCTTCACATCCTCTTCGCTACTGACACTGACACCTAGCTTTGTACCATCAGCAAATTTGGAAATGTTACATTTAATTCCCTCATCCAAATCATTGATATAGATTGTGAATAGCTGGGGCCCAAGCACCGATCATTGCGGTACCCCACTAGTCACAGACTGCCATCCTAAAAAAGACCCAGTTACCCTACTCTTTTTGATCTGCCTGTTAACCAATTCTCAATCCATGCTAGTATATTACCCACAATTCCATGTGCCCTAATTTTGTTCACAAAACCTTGTGTGGGACCTTATCGAAGGCCTTCTGAAAATCCAGATACACCACATCTACCTGTTCCCCTTTGCCTACTCCACTAGTTACATCCTCAAAGAACTCCAATAGGTTTGTCAAACAGGATTTCCCTTTCATAACTCCATGTTGACTCTGCCCAATCTTACTATTAGTTTCTAAGTGCCCAATTATTGCATACTTTATAATAGATTCCAGCATTTTCCCAACTACTGATGTGAGGCTAACAGATCTGTAGTTCCCCGTTTTCTCTCTCCCTCCTTTCTTATATTGCGTGGTAACGTTTGCTGTCCTCCAATCTGCAGGAACCGTTCCAAAATCTATAGAATGTTAGAAGATGACAACCAATTTGTCCAATATCCCAATGGCCACCTCTTTCGAAACCCTGGGATGTAGGTCATTCAATCCTTGGGATTTATCGACTTTTGGTCCCAATAATATTGCTAGTAATGTTTTTTTACTAATAAAAATTTCTTTAAGTTTCTCATTCTCCCCACACCCTTGGTTTTCTCGTATTTCTGGGAGTTTTTTTGTGTTTTCCTCCATGAAGACAGAAACAAAGTATTTATTTAATTTCCATGTCATTTCCTCATTCCCCATTTTAAATTCTCCCGTCTCTGACTGTAAATGTCCTACATTTACCTTCGCCAGTCTTTTCCTTTTCACATAGCGATAGAAGATTTTACAATCCGTTTTTATATTTTTCGCTAGTTTGTGATCATCTTTCATTTTCTCTCTCTTTATCAATTTCTTGGTCCCCCTTTGCTAATTCTGAAAAGATCCCAATCCTCAGGCTGAGCGCTTTTTATGGCAACTTTCTAAGTTTCCTCCTTTGACTTAATACTAACTTTACTTTCTTTTGTTTGCCATGGTTGGATCACTTTTGCTTTTGGGTTTTTATATCCTAGAGGAATATATGTTTGTTGCAAATTATGCATTATTTCCTTGAATGTTAGCCATTGTATGTCCACCTTCATACCTTTTAGTGCAGTCTCCCAATCTACCATGGCCAACTTGTCCCTCATATCCTTGTAGTTTCCTCTGTTTGAATTGAAGTCCTTAGTTTTAGATTGGATTACATCACTCATAAACTTAACATAAAATTCAATCATATTATGGTCACTTGTCCCTAAAGGCCCCTTTACCACAAGATTATTGATTAGCCCTTTCTAATTAAACATTACCACATCCAGAATACCCTGCTCCCTGGTTGGTTCCACCACATACTGATCCAGGAAACTATCTAGCATGCATTCCAAGAATTCGTCCTCCACAAACTTAGTGGTAATTTGATTTCCCCAGTTAATATGTAGATTTAAGTTCCCCATGATTACTGTATTGCCCTTGTTATATGCACTTCTTATCTATTGATTGATACTGTGCCCTACATTACTACTACTGTTTGGTGACCAACAAACAACTCCCACCAAAATTTACCGCCCTTTGCTGTTTCTTAGCTCCACCTAAACTGATTCCAGTTCTACATCACGATCTGCCAAGCCAAAATCTTTTATCTCTACCGTACCGATCTCATCCCTTATTAACAGCACTACGCCATCTCCTTTTCCTTTTTGTCTGCCATTCCTAAATATTGCGTACCCTTGAACATTCAGTTCCCCGCTTTGGTTACCCTGCAACCATATCTCTGTAATGGCAGTTACATCATACCCATTTACTTTTATTAGTGCCATTAACTCATCCACTTTATTGCGAATGCTACCTGCATTTAGATAAAGTGTCTTCAACTTTGCCTGTTTAATATTTTTCTGCACTTTGACCTACTTTACAGTTGGCCTTTGTTTCTGCTTCCTACTAGTTTTCCTGACTATTTTCTAACTTGCACTTCCAGCTTTGTTTCTATCTGTTCTGGACCCACACTTAGGTTCCCATCCCCCTGACAAACTAGTTTAAATCCTTTTAAACAGCACTAGCAACCCCCCCCCCCCCCCCCCCCCCACCCCTGCGAGGATATTGGTCCCGGTTCTACCAAGGTGTAACGAAATGGCTCCAGAATGTAAACAAATCTATTGTCCACGTTGGACATGGGGTGGAGGGTGGGGAGAGATCAGTTTCTCACCGCCTGGTTTTCTTTATTGAGATCTTTGATATTTTCAGGTTTTGGAAAACGAACTCTTCTTAGGGAGATGAGTTTGGAGTGTTGTCAGCAGATACTAATGTTCTCAAATGAAAGATAATGTCAGAGAGCAGTGCAGCGCCAAGTTTGAACAGAAGAGGAGATGAATAGGAAAACAATAACCTTTTGATGCCGAGCTTGGGTTTTTAATCTGCAGTTTCAGAAATATTTTATTGAGAAGTTGTTTTTGCACGAGCTGAAGGAACCAAACAATAGCGACAAATCCAGTTTCACAATCAGGATATTACAATATTTTTGAACAACATTATTACACAATTTATACAACTGGTTCAAAAAGATTTATGGGTAAGCATTGGTGTTAGGTTACCTCCTTTCTCGTCTTGTTCACAACAACACGTTTCGAGTAAGCACGAAACTTCTGCTCAGTCATTCATATCATATGGAGAGCGCACAGAATGGATACACCGAGATGCCAGGGATTAGAAATTACAGTTATGAGGAGAAAATTGAGATACTTGTTGGGCAAATGTATTAAGGGTTACGGAACCAAGACGGTTTGAAGAAGTTAAGTTCCAGCTCAGCCATGTTGTAATTGAATGGTGGAACCGGCTTGAGGGGCTGACTAGCCTACTCCTGTTCCTATGTTCCGATACTTCCTATATTACGATACAGAGGAAATGTGATCGGTCATTAACTGTATACAGTGATTGGGTGTTGGGTTTCTGTATCTTTCGAGTACACTCTCACAAACTGTTGAAAACCATCTTCCTTTATCCACCATATTTTGACTACATCAAAGGAAAATATCAAAATAACCTATCTATTTCCCAAATCCTCTGAAAACAGACTATGTATGCAAACAGTTTGCCATTGTTTACCTCAGAACCACTTCCTTTAAACAAGACTTCCTTTACCTACTGTTATCTTCAGCAAAAGGACTCACTACCCGTTTTGCTACCTGAAAACTAAAATTATATTTTATTACTATCACTTATTCCCTTACACAAGCACTCTACATATCAGAACACAAGCCACACTTTCACCTTACGACACCACAAATCCATCCTGTTTATATCTTGGAAAGCCTGATGCTTTAAGATGTAAAGAAGTTTGACTGTTAACCCTTAACTCCCCAAGATGCCCAACAGACATGTCTCCAGGATGTATAATGCAGGTATAATGTTTTAACTGAAATTTATATTTAAAAATTGCGTATACCTTTTCTGTGTGCGCTTTGTGCAACAATATGCTAAACACCTTTAGCAAAGAACCATCAGCCATTCCATCGCGTAAAGCTACCAGTAAATCTTTCCCCAGAAAGCGAACTGTTTTAAAGGGTACCAAAATTCATCTTGTCGCCAGGTTCTCCGCGATTTATTCTGTTAGGTATTTTTAGGAAAGAACAGTCACATAAGAACTGGAACATTTCTTAGCCCAATATTATGAAACCATGTTTGAGATTGAAATTTACTTCTGCACATGTATCGAACATTAGCTGATAGTTAGCTTCAAATTTAACATGCCCAGATGTCAGGAATGATTAGACTACACACGGTGTTCAAAAATTATTACAAGTAGTTTAATCTTGCTGAATACAAATGAGTAAAATAGGTTGGAAACAGTCACAACTTATAATGTTAACACTTCATCACGTGCAACTTCTGTTAATAGCGGGTAACATTGGAATACATATTCTGTCAATGGAACTAAAAAAGCATGACAAAAATAAGGCCCGGAGCTGCTATAAACAGACCAGACGACAACCAGTGGATTGGGCATCCAACATGCTGCCCGGCCTAAAACTGGCGTTGCGAATCGGGCGTCCATTTTAAAAACTGCCTGATTACTAAAACCAGATTCATCCTATTTGTTGCACCGTGATGTATTTTTTGTTCAATTGTGGGCGATCTGTGTCTCTTTGTTCTGATTCCCAGCCGGATGCTGTCTCTCCTTCAATGTTTATCCCTGAAGGTTGTTATTGGAACTGGTCAATGCTATTGCATCGGAGGGCGGCTTTGCATCCGCGTCTCTCTGCAGCAACTGAGATACAAAATAGTTATTTATTTCTGTTGTTACTTCAATTGAGCGGACTCCCGGGTCAGAGTTTTTGACAGTGAGCGCGGACAGGGAAATCGCCGGTCGGCGGGACCTGATTTTCGGGCCATTTAAATTAACAAACAAAAAAAAGCTCCTGTGACACGGGATTTAGCCGTCCGTTACTGTTCAATCACAGCGAACGTTAGGGATAAGAACGGGCCTATTCCTCACTGAGCAGTACAATCAAGGTTAAACAGGTTTACAGCTCGCGATTGTGGCAGGTTTAAGATGATTAATATTAGTAAAAGTGAAGTTCGCGTCCAGGAGCAGCGTTCCAGTTTCTACGAGCATCTGGAAGCGAGGCAATAGAGCTCGCTAGGCATTGAGGGAAATTAAAAGGGCAATGCCTTCTGAACTAATAAAAATAAAAATTAAGTGAAAAAATACAGTTTTTATCCCTCATTGCCTTAAAAAAAAGAAGACCCAGATGGGAGTCTCAAGCTCTTAAAGCTCAATTCCCTTCCGAACATCCAAAAATGGGAAAAGTGCTTCAGCACTAACACAAATGTCTCAGCAAGCCAGTGAATGGGCGCCCAGAGTCTCACACGCAGCATTCCAGCTTTTTTCAGGGTGTCAACAATGCATGAGATGTTCTCTACCCACAGGGGCCAGGAGGCCCTCCAGAAAGAAGGATGCGGGACCAGATCAGCGAGGCCGTCACTGCCAGCAGTATCGCACCAACCACCTGGCTCCAGTGCCGAAAGAAGCTCATAAAATCAGGCCACAGGCTCAACGTCAGTGAATGCATCTTCAAAAGTCGTCTCCTAACAACTGCATCACCAGCATCACACACTTCTGAAAGCAAAACTCCCACCCCCCACCAATCACTTACCTACCAACAATCTGTACCAATCACGAAGCACATCTCCTATTCCTACCCTCACTTCACCCCTTGGAGGAGACAGTGCAAGACACTCTTAACAGAGACATGGCTGAGCCCCTGGCCAATGGCGGGGCAGAAAGGATACAAAGGGCTGGTATCCTCATATGTTATCCTTCTTCTGGCATGCACCTCTTGCAAACCCGCCCTCCAACCACGACAAAACTACACTTGTGCCTTCTTCATTTCACACAACAAAGAAATGCAGCTTGCCCAGTCAATAGTTGGCCAAGAAGAGGGGGAAGGAGAGTGAAGCAGAAGAAGAAAAAGGAACACCGTCACTTGATTTGACACACCCAGCCACCAGCTCCTCAAGGGCGACCAGCAAGCCCATCTGCAGTGATCTTCATTGAAAGTCAGCAGCCTTCCACCAGCCATGCTGCAGCCACTAGGGTAGCACTGCGTGACATCAGTAGGATAGGCAAAGGCACACACAAGACAGTCACTAAGGGAATACATAAGGTTGATGTGTCGATGTCTTGATGTCACATTCAATGGAGATATATATATATATATATATATATATATATAGATGAATTTGAAAGTTTGCTTCGTGGTGGCTTTTATTTCAGCATCGTGGCCATGTGGACGCCGTAATGGTCAATAACAGATGTAAGGTAACGTGAGTTACTAATGTTGATGGGAATATTGTGGTTCTGGTCACTGGTACAACAGGCAGATGATTCCATCCTGGATATCCTGTGCAGCAAGGACCTGTCTCGGATTCATCCTTGCATCTGCTTCCTTCTCTTTGGCTTCCTCCTTTTCGGCTTCCTTCTCTTCGATTTCTTCCTCTGCTGCTCCTTCCTCTCCTACGTCTTCCTCTCCTGCGTCTCCCTCTTCCCTCGGCTAGCGGATGCTGTAGAGCTAAAATGACACCATAAAATGCTGGATATACTCAGCAGATCAGGCAGCATCTTGACCTGAGACGTGAACTATGTTACTATCTCCACGAATGTTGCCTGACCTGCAGAGCATTTTCAGCATTTACTTTCTTCTCAGAGGTCCTGCAATCGTCCAGCAGCACTCCCTACACAGTTAAAAAAAACTTTTAACTTGTATTGCAGCAAGCTATTACTTCAATAAATTAAAGAATCAAAGTCCAAAAGCTTAAATGTAAAATTACCTGAAATATGTAGTGGTCCCTTTAAGAGGTGCTGACAGCGCCACTGTCAGTCTGCTGCACAGTAGGTTTACCTCGAAGCTTAGGATCCAGCGCTGAACTCAGTACTGAGGTCTAAGTTCGCCATGCTGACATTAAGTCGGCGATGTCACCTCTCACTAATTTTAATTTGCAGGGAGTTGGATTATACCGGCAGCACCGTCGGGCCTGGGAAAATGGAGGACGCCACGGGACTCGACACCAGCTGGCGAAAGAGCGGCAGCTGCTTACTTTACGCAACCTTTTGCGAGTAATGGGTGATGTTAAGCCCCCGAATTTTGAGCCCATGATTTGAGTGTAATAGTAGCACAACGCTGTTCTGTTCCTGTGATAGAATACCAGCCCCTTGAACTGTCCAGTTACCCAAAGATACTCCCCTCTGCACCAACTTCTGAACATTGCAACTGTTTCATCAGACCAGAGAAGATTATGGGGTCATTAAATGTATTTACAATTATGAATGATATGATAGGTTGGACAGACATCATTTTGGCGGTAGTGTAAAAGGGACAATGGCCCAGAAATTAAACATGGATGGTTCCCGCGGGGGTAAGGATTCCCCGCGATATCGCACTCCGCGCCTACCTTTTTGCTCCGGGCCCACACGAACTTTAGTTTCAAAGGCTCTCTCTGTTGGAACCGTGCAGTGCTTGCGTGACCCAGAGGCCCAATTAGTTTGTGCGCGCTCTGTGATCACGTCATTCAGTTAGAGCCAATGGCAGCACACCATCTTTCATTCATAGTTTTGACGGCAAGAGCTGTCAAAGCTATGAATACTACAAATCCCCAAAAGAACAGCTAAACCTCAAATAAATTTAAAAATGCCAACACATTAATAAAATAAGTATAGTAAAATAAATTAAACACTTTAAACAAAAAATTAAATTTTTGAAAACATTTAAAATCTTTTTAAAAGTTATAAAAATAAACTTACCTTTCTTTAAAGTCTCTAAAAATGATAAACCTGTTGAAAAAATTTTAAAATAACACTTAATTAACTACTTACCTTGTTAAAATGGGGTCCTACGCCTGCTTTCTTTGTGTCTAAAATCTTCAGCACTTAACTGCGCGTTCAAAGCTGAAAAAAAACTAAGTGCACTGCGTGCGCACAGCCTGTAGTGCGCACGTGGTTCACTTAGGAACCGACCCCTTTTCAATTCACGAAGTGCCGGTGTCCTGCGCATGCGCAGTGCATGCAGGAAATCGGCAATTCGGGATCTGATACGGGAGACTACACAGTGCGTACTCTCGCGTATTAGGTTTAATTTTCGGGCCATTATGAGATCTGCTGCCCATTATACACCTCGCCCGATTTTGCTTTCCAATGAAGGAAAATCGGGCTGATCCAATATCGCCAATTTTACACCATCGCCAAAATTACCCCAGACTATTTCCAGAGATTGAAGGGTCTAGAACGAGCCTATACAGATATAGGATTGGATGTAAGAGAGGAGGAGAAACCTTTTCGCACAGAGGGTTGTGAAGATGTGGAATGCATTACCGAAGTTCATAGATTAATCAGAGCCCAAGCCAATATTTAAGAATAGGTTGGCTGGGTGGTGGAAGGAAATAGAAATAAATGAAGCGGGTGACCACATGGGATTAGATACTGCTGGGGGATAAGCAATCTTTAGACCGATAGGCCCGTTTCGTGTTGCAATTAATATTTAATTCTATGCAATCTGCAGGTAATCTTTGTTAAATTATCTTCCGGAATTTCTTAAAGTAAAACAATGATTTATTACCTTTACTTTTCTTTGATTGACATCGCTTCGCAATAATGAGTGCCACCATTAGCAATACCAGTCCAACCCATGCACATCTGGAAATCAGTAAGACACGGGAGCTGTTGGCACGATCTAAAATATTAAAGTAAATTACATATGTATTAAGGATTTGTCCAAATTGGCATTCAAACACAACTAACGTAATGGATTCCTGTTAAAGAGTCATAGAGTCATAGAGTTATACAGCACAGAAAGAGGCCCTTCAGCCCATCGTGTCCGCGCCGGCCATCAAGCCCTGGCTATTCTAATCCCATTTTCCAGCACTTGGTCCGTAGCCTTGTATGCTATGGCGTTTCAAGTGCTCAACTAAATGCTTCTTGAATGTTGAGAGGGTTCCTGCCACTACCACCCTTTCAGGCAGTGAGTTCCAGATTCCAACCACCCTCGCGGTGAAAAAGTTTTTCCTCAAATCCCCTCTAAACTCCTGCCCCTTACCTTGAAACTATGCCCCCTTGTTAGTGACCCCTCTACTAAGGGGAAAAGTTCCTTTCTATCTACCCTATCTATGCCCCTCATAATTTTGTACAATTCAATCAGGTCCCCCCTCAGCCTTCTCTGCTCTAAGGAAAACAAGCCCAGCCTGTCCAGTCTCTCTTCATAGCTGAAGCGCTCCAGCCCAAGTAACATCCTGGTGAATCTCCTCTACACACTTTCCAATGCAATTACATCCTTCCTATAGTGTGGCGACCAGAACTGCACACAGTATTCCAGCTGTGGCCTATCTAGCATTTTGTACAGCTCCATCATAACCTCCCTGCTTTTATATTCTATGCCTCGGCTAATGAAGGCAAGTATCCCATATGCCTTTTTAACCACCTTATCTACCTGCCCTGCTGCCTTCAGGGATCTATGTACATGCACACCAAGGTCCCTCTGATCCTCTGCCTTTCCTGGGGTGTTACCATTCATTGTGTATTCCCTTGCCTCCTGTCGTAAGATTATTCGCAGCAAACACGTGGTCTCAAAAAACAGAGACATTTTAAATCAATCTTTGACATTTTGTACTTTTTTCACGAAAGTCTAGTGTTAGGAAAAACATATTTTCTCGAAACTAATTTTACCTGGGTTCTTGTTGATAATAAGATGGCGACTGAAAGTGAAAACGGTTATTTTTTAACTTTTCACTGTGTCTAATAGCTGTTGATACAATTACAGTTTGCAGCAGATTGTGAGCACAGATTGTGGGACGCAGGAGGCAGCAATTCTGCAACAACATGTCGGCCGGAGTTACCGCCCGCTCTTGCCCCAAGAGTCAGTGCCAACTCTGAGCCGTGACACCAGGACTGCAGTAGGAGACGCCCATTGAGGCAGGGGACCATGAGCAGCAATCGTAGAGCTCTTTGAACAGAATTAAACCTGATTAAAAGTGAACAAAGGCAACCAGGATTCCTACACTTTTATTGAAGTAAAACCTGGTGAAAGAGCCTGAGGTAGAACAACGAGTGAGAAAGGACAGTTTGTCCAACCGGGAGAGTCGCAGCAACTGCTCTGTCTGCAGGATAACTGTGATCTACAATCTTACCTGTAGGGTTCCTAACAATGTGGGTGGCCGTGACGGAAATTTTGAGGGTTCTGTGAGACACCAGGCAGGTATAAACGGTCCAGGTCTGGACATCCTGCGTCTCTTCCAACCGGCTGGAAGCTTCATATAGTCCATCGGTGTTTGGTTGATGAATGTTATTTATCCTTGTTGTAATTTTGATTCCATCCTTATACCAGGTGAAGCTGATATTCTGCGGATAAAAGGGAGATGTTGCGCACAGTACAGTCAGTGACGCAAGTGAATTCTTTTCAGGTTCCAGAGAGACAATTTTCAGTGGAGTTGGCGGAACTAGAAAAGTAGAGGAAAAGAACGTTACTTCGACATCATTCAAGGTTATAAACCCATCGCTGCATTTGTGACTGGACATTTTCTCTGTGCGCTATCAGTAGGGACATAGATAACGGCATCTTCTAAATCTAAACCTGATGTTCATGTTTCCCTCTTTATTTGTGGATAAATTGTGTGATGTTCTATTACATTTGCGCTATATAATTTTCTGTTGTATTCTATTATTATTCAGTGCTAATTTTTCAGTTTTTTAACATCTTCACAACTTTAACAATTAGCACAAGGAAGTATTGTTCTTCAATGTATCTGATCTAAATTCACAACATTAAAATACACCACAGGCCCTTTCCATAAGGGTAAGGAACACAGTCTGCTTCTCCCTCTATATGGCTCCTTGGATGAAGCAAATAATATGACTTATGCAATTGAGAAAGGTTGCTGAAATTATATTCCGTACATTTAATCGGGGATCTTACAATTCTACCGATTTAAAACCTGGTTAAGGGTTGCAGTATAACAATTGGCGACAAAATTCGATTTTCCCAAGCGGGTGAGGCTTTAGAACTCAGGTTCTGGTCAACATCTTACTTACTGGAGATTAGGAACTTTATGAAAATATGGGGTTGGTCTTCCGGGATGCAAAAATGAGAAGTCGCACAACACCAGGTTATAGTCCAACAGATTTATTTAATTTTACAAGCTTTCGAAGCAGTTCGCTCCTTCGTCAGGTAAGTTAGCAGTGAGAGAATCGGGATGCAGGCAGAGGACAATAACTAACTGTTATTTACACCCGGCTTTCAAGACTCTCAATATGTGGATCATTATATTATAAACCCGCCAATCTGTATTCAAAGAGTAAATGTTAGTCCTCACAAACCAAGACAATGACGTAGAGATGGTGCTCTTAAATCTTAGAATGAGTCTGTTAACATATTGAACTTTAGTTTAACTTTTGGGGCCGATCGTTATACCGATATTTGATTCAATTCACTTCAAAGGAAAGGACAATACAAAGGGTGAATAAGGAGCAGTTGCTCCGATATAGCGCGTTTTACGCTATCCACAAAATTAAAAGGACAACCGATTTGTTTAATAATAGGGAAGTATTGAAACACTCATCAACATGTAAAGCTATCAGTCTTCCGTATAAGTACAATTGATATATATAAAACAATTGAAATTTGAGTTCCAAAGTAAATGCTTCAAAGTATAACTGAACAATGCTTCGAAGTGCGAAACAGTGTAGAATGCAAACAATTCCAAAGTATGATTGATCCGCTGAATATATTTGCAGTGAAATATTACAGTCACAGGGATCTCATTCGCCTCATCTTTTATACTTACCCCAAACAATTAAATTGGATCCCGTTCCGTTTCCAACTATTCTGCCTCGATGGGCGACAGTGCAATAATATACTCCCGAGTCCTGGACACTCACATTGATTATCTGAAGGAAGCCGCTGAATTTAGTTTTGGAGTCAGTTACTTTTCTGTCATCAGGTCCAGTGCTTAGATATTTATTATCACCCTGTTTCCACCAGAATACCTTCACCCGTGGTCCGTCTTGAAAGAAGGGAATCGAGCAATGAAAGGAAACGTTTTTACCCGTGATTCCGCTCGCGCTTTCAGGGAGCTGAGTCACTTTGAGCGAATTTTCACAGGAGCCTATCGGAAAAGAAAATCAAAACCGAATTAGTGAGAATATTACAGGAGAAAAAGTGCGAGGGTAAGCGAGTCAGGCAATATGTGCAAAGGACAATGAAGCATGTTGTATCAAATGGAAGTTAAGCAACTCCACGTTTTAGCGAGAATGCAAGGTATAGAAACAGGTATCTGTGAACATGATTCCCAGAACAGAGAGGCACTGAAGTACAGCACTCGCCAACATTCTGACCCAATTGATCACTCGGAGCGACAGACTGTGAACTGGCTGATGGTTCGTAAGAACGTTGAAGAGCCGGAAATGATATACGTCAAAATGAAGCGTGACATCCTGATGTAGAATTTCCTCTGAATTTATTCGCGGAACCAGTCCAATCTGGGCTGGCGGGAGGTAAACGGTGGGAATCGGTCGTCATGAAATACCGGCCCTTGTGCGTGTTGTTAGAAGTGGAGGTAGTGGTAAGAATTACCGGCACCCCTATTGGCGGTGATAAGGAAATGAGGGGTTTTACAGGATGACAACAACCATTCGAAAGCCGTCATTCATGCCAGGTTTGTCCCGTCTGAAGCTGGGCTCGATACCTGCTGCCGGGAATCGAGGTGGAAGTAACTTTTTAAAAGGCGTTATTGGTTCTACAAGAACGACCAATAACTTGACAATTTATGAAAGCAAGTCGGCCTTCGATCTCTCTTTCTGTGGTCTTTGTGGCAGCCGGAAATATTTTCCTCGGAATTCACATAAGCTTCAATAAATGGGTTTCCAAAGGGGATTCTTCTCTGCAGCGTCTTAAGTAGAGCAGGAGGAAGAGCATAACAGGGAAGCAAACTTTATTTGCCATCAAAGGAGCACAATAAGATCTAGATAAATCCTCCTTCCAAGATGTCACTCAAGAGATATATCTGAGGTGGCTGCACTTACTGAAGAATCTCTACATAAGAAGCCAGACCTGAAACTAACTTCCACCACCAGGTCATCATTTAGGCTCGGTGAGCTCATTATCCATAAGACCAAAGGGTTGGTTTGTGACCCAGGCTGACATGATGTTCTTCACCCAAAAGATCATTTTTTTCGACAGGAGAAGATTCCAGTCTCTCAATGTACATATTGTGTGCGACATCATGCAAACGATCCTACAGTTCAATGTCAGGTATGCTAGAAGTTGTCACTATGATACATCCATTGAAATCTAACAGTCCTTGACCGCTCCACGGAGTAAAATCATGTCAACAGATGGCTTGTGGGTGACAAAGCTGTTCTCATTTAAAATGCTCTTTTGAAACGTGGCCTGAACAACAGCAGAGCAGGGTGACAATCAGACACAAACGTCCATAAGATTGGTCATTGAAAGCACGCCCCGTGCTGTGGATAGTACACACTGTTGCCAGATTACGCCGGCGGTAAAGGGAGTGGAACTTAAGAACATAAGAAATAGGTTTAGGAGTAGGTCATTCGGCCCTTCGAGCCTGCTCCGCTATTCAATGAGATCATGGCTGATCTTCTGCCTCAACTCCATTCACCGGCCCTATCGCCATAACATTAATGCCCTTACTACTCAGAAATCTATCGACTTCTGTTTTGAATATTCCCAATGACTGAGCCTCCAAAGCCCTCTGGGGTAGAGAATTGCAAAGATTCACCACCCTCTGTGTGAAGAAATTTCTTCTCATCACAGTTCTGAATGGCCGACCCTGTATCCTGAGGCTGTGGCCCCTGGTTCTAGAATCCCCAGCCAAGGGAAACATTCTCCCAGCATCCACCTTATCAAGCCTGTGATAATTTTGTATTCTTCAATGAGATCCCATCTCATTCTTCTGAATTCGAGAGAATACAGTCCTAGTTTACTCAATCTCTTCTCATACGACAGTCCCGCCATCCCAGGAATTAATCTCGTGAACTTTTGTTGCACTCCCTTTATGGCATGTACATCCTTCCTAAGGTAAGGAGACCACAATTGTACACAGTACTCCAGGTGTGGTCTCACCAAGGCCCTATATAATTGGAGTAAGACTTCTTTACTCCTGTACTTAAATCCTCTTGTAATGAAAGCCAGCTTACTAGTTGACTTCCTAATGGCTTGCTGCACCTGCACATTCACTTTCAGTGACTCATGTACAAGGACACCCAGGTCCCTTTGTGTATCTGCATTCCCCAATCGTTCACCATTTAGGAAATACTCTGCCGTTCTGTTTTTTCTACCAAAGTGGATAACCTCATATTTACCCACATTATATTCCATCTGCCATGATATCGCCCACTCAATGACCCTTTCGAGATCCCCTTGAAGCCTCCTCACATCCTCTTCACAACTGACACTGCCACCTAGCTTTGTATCATCAGCAAATTTGGAAATGTTACATTAAGTCCTCTCATCCAAATCATTGATATAGTTTGTGAATAGTTGGGGCCCAAGCACCGATCCTTGCGGTACCCCACTAGTCACAGCCTGCCATCCTGAAAAAAACCCGTTTATCCCCACACTTTGTATTCTGTCTGTTAACCAATTCTCAATCCATGTTAGTATATTAGCCCCAATTCCATGTGCTCTAATTTTGTTCACCAACCTCTTTTGTGGGACCTTATCGAATGCCTTCTGAAAATACAGATACACCACATCTACCGGTTCCCTTTTGTTTACTCCACTAGTTACATCCTCAAAGAACACCAATAGGTTTGTCGAACAGGATATCCCGTTCATAAATCTATGTTGACTCTGCCCAATCTTACTATTAGTTTGTAAGTGCCCAGTAATTGCATCCTATATAATAGATTCCAGCATTTTCCAAACTACTGATGTGAGGCTAACAGGTCTGTAGTGCCCCGTTTTCTCTCTCGCTCCTTTCTTCAATAGTGGGGTTTCCTCATTCCCCATTGTAAATTCTCCCGTCTCTGACTGTAAAGGACCTAGATTTACCTTTGCCAGTCTTTTCCTTTTCACATACCTGTAGAAGCTTTTAAAATCCGTTTTTATATTTTTGGCTAGATTGTGCTCATCTTATATTTTCCCTTTTTTAATCAATTTCTTGGTCCCTCTTTGCTGAAATCTAAAATAATCCCAATCCTCACGCTGACTGCTTTTTCTGGCTACTTTATAAGCTTCCTCCTTTGACTTAATACTCGTTTGAATTTATTTTGTTAGCCATGGTTGGATCACTTATTCTTTTGGGTTTTCATGCCCTAGAGGAATATATGTTTTTTTTTGCAAATTATGCATTGTTTCCTTGAACGTTAGTCATTGTATGTCCACCTGCATACCTTTTAGTGCAGTCTCCCAATCTACCATGGACAACTTGTCCCTCATACTCTTGTATTTTCCTCTGTTTAGATTGAAAACCCTAGTTTCAGATTGAACTGCATCACTCTCAAACTTAATGTAAAATTCAATCATATTATATTCACTTGCCCCTAAATGCCGCTTTACCACACGATTATTGATTAGCCCTTTCTCATTACACAGTATCAGATCCAGAATAGCCTGTTCCCCGTTTGGTTCCTTCAAATACTGATCCAGGAATCCATCTCGCATGCATTCTAAGAATTCGTCCTCCACTCCATTAGTGTTTATTGATTTGCCCAGCCAATATGCAGATTAAAGTTCCCCTTGATTACCGTATTGCCCTTGTTACATGCACTTCTAATTTCTTGATTGATACTGTGCCCTACATTACCACTACTGTTTGGTGGCCTATACACAACTCCCAGCAATGTTTTTCACCCTTTGCTGTTCCTTAGCTCCACCCAAACTGATTCCAGTTCTACATCATGATCTGCCGATCCAAGATCTGTTATCTCTACCGTACCGATCTGATCCCTTATTTACAGCGCTGCTCCACCTCCTTTTACTTTTTGTCTGTCCTTCGTAAATGTTGAGTACCCTGTAACATTCAGTTCCCAGCATTGGTTACACTGCAATCATGTCTCTGTAATGGCAATTACATCATACCCATTTACTTCTATTTGTTAAACTTGGTGGATGAGGTGCTAATCAAGGGGACTATTTTATTCTGGATGGTGTCGAGCTCCTTGAGTGTTGTTGCAGCTGCACCTATCCAGGCTCCTGCCGAGTACTTAATTACCCTTCTGACCTATGTTTTGTGTATGGTGGAGAAACTTTCCGGAATCAGGAAGTGAGAAACTCTCCGCAGAATACCCATACTCTAACCTGCTCTGCTAGCCATGGTTTATAAATGGCTGGTCCAGGTGAGTTCCTGGTCATTGGCGACCCCCATGATACGTATGGTGAGGAATTGGGCAATGGTAATGCCATTGAATATCAAGGACAGGCGCTTATGGTCTCTATGGTTGGAGATGGTCATTGTCTGGCATTTGTGTGGCTCAAATGTTATGGCATTGAACAGGCGAATCCTGGTGGTCGTACTGCAAGCTTGCAAGGACAGCATCATTAGCTGAGGAATTCTGATTGGATTTGAACATTCTGCATTCATCAACCTCACTTCTGAACTAATTCTGGAGGGAAGGACATTGTTGAAGTAACTGAACTCTTCCCTGCGGACCTCCCACAGCACTTCAGATGGATGTCTCTAACACATTCCCTACTTTCTTCCAGGAAAACATATTGCAAGAAGCTGCAACAGGAGGTGGCCGAGTTTGTCTGCACATTAAGTTCCTTGAGCTGGCCATCATGAGCATGTGCTGAGTCATAATTTGGGGGAATTGTAACGCTGGAGCAGAGGCCGCACAGTGTTTCTTTATAACTTGTCCTTATTTTATCTCCATGCTTCTATTTCACCCTACATTCTGCATGACAAACTGCAGATGCTTTCAGTACCCATTTCACTCTCTGCTCTCCCGTCACACTAAAAGTTAACCCTTGTCCCTCTTTTTAATATCCGATGATGAAAATGTGAACACACCTCTGCCACTTCAGGAAGAGGAGGCAAGCCTTCATGAAGATGCATCGTCACGCGATTTGACCTTAGCAAGCAGCATCACAGAAACTGGCACGATGCATACTCGAGAGTGAATCCCAGCGGAGGGATCCTTCACATGCTGAATCACCAGCAATAGGTGTGCAGGAGAAAAGGCGAAGGGATAGGATGTCAAAGATAACAGATATCAGGAGGGCGAGATCACGTGCAATCTCTGCAGCAGAGGGCTTAGATGCTGAATTCGTGTGCCCAGACTGCTGAGGAGGGGAATACATCAGCAAATGCTATGTGCATTGGCCATTCTGCAAGTGGGATTGCGTGGAAACGCTCAGAGCAAGGAGGAGTCCAGCTTTAATTTGTGCCAGGTCTTCATGCAGAGCATGGAAATCATACTATCTAATATGGACTGAGTGACACGCTCCATGAAGACGACAGTGACTCCTACCATGATGAAGCTACTGTTGACAGCTCTGATAGTCTCCATGGCAGCTCGCCTGCTGCTATGGAAGCTTAACCTGCTGTCAACATGGCTGTGGGAGTCAATGATGACAGGGCTTTCAAAAGTGGCACATCATACCTGTACTCAGTTTTTGCAGAGATCCATAGGAATGCTCATTCACAGTTTCAGGAGAGTGGACTTGGATACATTGGAGATGCACTTGCTGTCCTCTCTCAGAGTGACTGCATGCCTGTATCCCCGCCAACCACTCCGCCAATGCCCTTATTTGTGCCTCACAGACAGTTCAACCAACATCACTAAAACAGATTATCAGAGTAGGATTGTATGATACAGCACAAAATAAGGCCGTTATCTGGCCATTTATTTAATTTTTGTTTATGGTGCCTAGCTGTGCGGAAATTCGCCGCCCTATTTCCTACATTGCAGCAGTGACTGCCAATCAAGTGTACTTCATTCGCTGTAAAGCGCTTTGGGATGTCCTGATGTCGTGAATGGAGCTATAAAAATATCAGTCCTTATTTTCTTTCTCCCCTATAAACAAGCCACCTCAGAATCTGTGAATCAGCTGGGGTCACATCCTCACTATACTACCCTAACCCCCCCTCGGTTAGTGGATTTTATAAGAGTGCAGGTCTAGTAGTAGAACTCCTGCTCCTTATCGTTATTCGAATACCCTATTATAACGAACAGATTCATACAGATTCTCATGGTAGTGATATACCTGACTGATGTACGACACCGCTCGAAGCGTTTTGCAGTGTTGAGCCTCGACTTGTTCTAAATCTCACTGATTAGTTTTGATGGACAGTTCTATGCAACATCAGGTAATTTGCTTCGCACATATTGAGGTAGATCTTGACTCTATGGATTGGAAATAAACTTCGGAAAGATGCAAAACGGACTGCTGACTCGCTATCTCCCGTTTAACCCTGTTGCACAAAGTCAAGATCTACGCTTTTAACTCTAAGACTCCTGTCATGTGACCCTTGTGTCATATGCTACTTCACCAGTAGGTGGCAATGCCGCACCACATATATTTCATGTTCAATGGCATGTGACATTTCTTTCGGCGGCAATGTGATACCTTCATAGAATCATAGAAGTATAAAATGATACAGCACAGAATCGGGCCATTCTGCCAATTGTGCCTGTGGCGGCTAATTGAATGTACTATCCAATTAGTTCCAGTCCCCGTTCTTTTCCCATAGCCCTCGACTTTTTCCCTTCAAGTATTGATCCATTTCCCTTTCCACAAAAAGCATAACAAATCCAATCCGGCCAATTACCACCCCATCAGTCTACTCTCAATCATCAGCAAAGTGATGGAAGGCGTCGCCGACAGTGCTATTAAGCGGAACTTAATCACCAATAACCTACTTACCGATGCTCAGTTTGAGTTCCATGGGACCACTCGATTCCAGAGCTCATTACAGCCTTGAACCAAACACGAACAAAAGATATGAATTCCAGAGGAGAGCTGACAGTGATATCAAGGCAGTATTACACCGGATATGTCGTCAAGGAGCCGAAGAAAAATTGAAGTCAAAGGGAATCGGGGGAAAGTCTTCACTGGCAGGAGTCATAACTAACACAAAGGAAGATGGTTATGGTTGTTGGTGGTCAATCATCTCAGCCCTAGGACAGCGCTGCAGGAGTTCCTCAGGGCTGTGTCCTAGGCCCAACCATCTTCAGCTGCTTCATAAATGACCTTCCTTCCATCAAAAGGTCAGAAGTGGGGATGTTCACTGATGATTGCATAGTTTTGTTTCATTAATAACTCCTCAGAAAATGAATCAGTCCATGCTCGTATGCAGCAAGACGTGGACAAAATTCAGGCTTGGGCTGATAAGTGGCAAGTAGCATTTGCGCCACACAAGTGCCAGGCAATGACCATCTCCAACAAACGAGAGTCTATCCACCTCCCCTTAACATTCAACGGCATTACCATCGCCGAATCCCCCATCATCAACATCCTGGAGGTCACCATTGACCAGAAACTTAACTGGATCAGCCAAATAAATACTGTGGCAACAAGAGCTGATCTGTGGCTCGGTATTCTGCGTCGTGTGTCTCATCTCCTGACTCCCCAAAGCCTTTCCACCATCAATAAGGTACAGATCAGGAGTGTGATGGAATACTCTCCAGTTGCCTATTTGAGTGCAGCTCCAACAACACTCAAGAAGCTAGACACCATCTAGGACAAATTAGCCTGCTTGGATTGGAAACCCATCCAACACCTTAAACATTCAATCCCTCCAACACCGGCTTACCGTGGCTGCACTGTGTACCATCTACAAGATGCACACTGAAGATATTCTCTTAATACACAGATATTAAAACTGACTTTTATTTTGTTAATGTTTTACACATTATTTCTCACCAGATGTTCTGCTGGATCACACCCAATGCGATTTCTACCCGCTCTCCTTTTCTATCGCCCTCTATGCTAACTGAAGGATGTAAGAGCGATATGGTCATAGTGGGGGGAGACGCAAGGGGAGAACATATACTTCACTTGCAATAGATCCAGTATGAAAAGTTGGCACTTAGTCTGTAGCTGTAGGTTGCAGCAGAAACAATTACTAATTACCTATTACAAGGTGGAGGAGCAAAGAATAGTAACAGTTAGAGGGGTGGAGAAGAGGTGGCCTTGTAGGAAGGGACATGTACAAGAGATATGTGCTTACCCAGGGAAAGAAGGTAGTACTCCGAGTCTAGAGCGCTCTAAGACCTGGAACATTTTCGTCTAGACACAGAAAGACATCTAAAAGTTAATGGGAGGTAATGAATAATAATAAATGCATTTCTGTACTAACTATAAATATTGGAGGCACCTAAGGGGCTGCGACCGCTATTCCAAGTAGCCTTGAAACTACATGCGTACAGGTTCGTAGCAGTGTGGCTTTTCCACGTGCACAGTTATGGTTGTCTCTGAGAGCCCCGATGGGATTCCCTTTTTTTGTGTAGAGTTTCGAAACTTGCAGATATATGTTACTGAACTACTAATAATGTATTAACTGCTAATTAATCCACTCTCCGTATATGAATCTTGTTCGGAGTTACGCATTCCAACACTAATTAGCCCATGATATCCTTTATCCATACCAAGCCATTAATATTATATTAGTCAATATCCTACATCCCCTCCTTGCCTCTCAGGAAAATACCTTCCCCATGATTCCACAATCAACTATCTCTTTCACTGTTTCCTGCAAATTCTTCATTTATTTCACTTGCTTCCGGATCCATTTTACCACTCACATCATTGTAATTAATAATACACACATTAATGACTTAGGCTACCACGAGCGTCCTGCTGGGCCATTCTATTGCAGCATTGTGTCTGGGTTTGTGTTTTCTCTACCAGTAATCTCCTGCCGTTACAGGGAGATTCTATAATTTCATAGAAGATAGGAGCAGGAGCAGGCCATTCGGCCCCTCGAGCCTGATCCGCCATTTATTGAGATCATGTTTGACCATCCAAATTCAGTACCGTGTCCCTGCTTTCTCCCAATATCCCTTGATCCCTTTAGCCTGAAGAAATATATCTAACTCCTTCTTGAATATATTTAATGAATTGGCCTCAAATGCCTTCTGTTGTAAAAAATTCCACAGGTTCATCACTCTCTGGGTGAGGAAATTCCTCCTCATCTCATTCCTAAATGGCTTACCACTTATCCTTAGACTGTGACCTATGGTTCTGGACTCCCCCGCCATTTGGAACATCCTTCCTGCATCTAGTGTGTCTAGTTCTGTTAGAATGTTATAAGTTTCAATGCGATCCCCTCTCATTCTTCTAAACTCTAGCGAATATAAGCCTAATCGACGCAATCTCTCTTCACACAACATCCCTGCCATCCCAGGTATCATTTTGGTGAATCTTCGCTGCACTCCCTCAATGGCAAGAACACCCTTGCACAGATAAGGCGACCAAAACTGCACACAATACGAAAGGTGTGGTCTCACCAAGGCCCTTTACAACTGCAGCAAGACATCCTTGCTACTGTACTCGAATCCTCTCGCTATGAAGGCCAACATACCATTTGCCTTCTTAACTGTCTGCTGCACCTGCATGCTTACCTTCAGCGACTGGTGCACAAGGACACCCAGGTCTCCTTACACTTGCCCTTTTTCCAATCTATTGCTGTTCAGATAATAATCTGCCTTCCTGTTTTTGCCACCATAGTGGATAACCTCGCATTTAACTATATTATACTGCATCTGCCATGCATCGGCCCAATCCCCCAACCTGTCCAAATCATACTGGATTTTCTCTGCATCCTCCTCAGCACACACGCCCACCCAGCTTTGTGTCGTCTGCAAAATAGGAGAAAATACATCTAGTTTCCTCGTCTAGATCATTAATATATATTGTGAATAACTGGGGTCCTCGTTCCAATCCCTGCGGTACCTCACTAGTCACTGCCTGCCACTCAGAAAAAGGCCCGTTTATTCCAACTCTTTGCTTCCTGTCTGCCAACCAATTCTCTATCCACGTCAGTAACATACCCCCAATCCCATGTGCTTTAACTTTGCACGCTAATTCTTATGCGGGACCTCATCAAAAGCCTTCTGATAGTCCAAATACACCACATCCACTGATACTCCCTTATCTATTTCAATCGGCTCCTTAACAATTCGACCCATCAAAACATATGACTTGTCTGACATAAAGTTCTGGATGAGCAAAAGTGTTCTCCAATTAAGTAATGGGAAGACCGGAGCAATTGTTTTCAGTCCCCAAGCCACTGACTCCATCTTTCTTCCTAACATCTGTCTGAGACTGAACCACACTGTACGCAACCTTTGTGTCATATTTGACCCTGAAATGAGCTTTCGATCACATATCTGCAGCATAACAAAGCCGCCTACTTCCAACTCCGTAAAATCACCCGTCTCTGCCCTTGCATCAGCTGCTGAAACCCTCATCCATGCCTTTGTTACCTCTGGACTTGACTATTCCAACACACTCCTGGCTGGCCTCCCACATTCCACCCTACATAAACTTGAGGTCATCCAAATCTCGGCTGCCCGTGTCCTAACTCGCACCAAGTCCCGTTCGCCCATCACCCCTGTGCTCACTGACCTAAATTGGCTCCCGGTTAAGCCGTGCCTCGATTTCAAAATTCTTATTCTTGTTTTCAAATCCGTCCATGGCCTCGCCCCTTCCTATCTCTGTAATTTCCTTCAGCACCACAACTCCCCGAGTTATCTGTGCTCCTCTAATTCTGCCCACTTGATCATCCCTGATTATAATCGCTCAAAGTTTGGTGACTTTGCCTTCTGTTGCCTAGGCCCTAAGCTTTGGAATTCCCTACCTAAACCTGTCTGCCTCGCTACTTCTCTTTCCTCCGTTAAGACGCTCCTTAAAACGTACCTCTTTGACCCAGCTTTTGGTCACCTGCCCTAATTTTTCCTTATGTTGATCGGTGTCAATTTTTTTGGCTTCAAATACTCCTGTGCAGCGCTTTGGGACGTTTTACAACGTTAAAGGAGCTTTATAAATACAAATTGTTGTTGTTGTTGTTGTTTAATCAAATTTGCAGGTATGTTTGAAAAAAACAGTTCCTGCGCCCTAACGCACGAAGAAGTCCATTACTTCTCGCTTCTTTTCATTGATTAATCATTCTTATTTCATTCAAACAATTTCAACTGACCACGTTCCTTTACGCTCAGTAATTCAACTTGAATAATTAGTAAGTGAACAATTTGCAAGTCGAGTTGAAGATTTGATCTTGAATTCTTAATGTCTGTGAAGAATCGAAGTAAGGGATTACTCGCCTCTCGTGACCATAAAATGGTCTGTAAGAAGGAGAGCGGAAGAAACTGCAGCTGCAGGAAAGGCACAAACGTATTCCCAATTTTAAACATTGATTCATTTAACGACTGCAACGCAGGCACAATGCATACTTGGATCAGCAGAGGGTTTCCAAAATCGCAAAATCTATTGAAACAAACATGAATCATTAATTGATTGATTACAATGATCACTACCCTTCATATTTCTGTAAAATTGTGCAGCTTATTCCTATAGCGGAAGACTTAACTTAATTTGTTGAACTGATTTAAAATGAAACTTAATGTTGTCAAGCCCTGTTTCATGCACACAAAATAGAGGAGGCAAAGCAGAACCATCTTAGACCTCTCTAGATTTTGGGGTCCAATATTAAATTAAGGCATCATTTCGTTAATGCTTTCTATTTTAACTAGGTTTTCTTAAAATCACATATATTTATGTTCTTAGTAGTTAACATAACAAATCTGGTAACCTTTATTACAAGTAACACTTAACGGTCTCTCCTGATTAACTCAGATGACGCTCAAATTATCCTCCTCTGTGATGGGCGAGGTACTCAAAATTACATTGTTACATTACAATCCCATGTCGGCCATTCCGGGAGTCTTGAAGTAATTTACTTAACTAACTCTCTGTGGTGGCTATCGCCAGAAATCCAGGATTGATAAATTAATCATTTTATCAGACACTCAGTCTGTAAATTCAGGTTAAATATCATCAATTACTTCAATAGAGACCCAATAACGGAAGGGGTGAATGTCTCGAAAAATTGCACATATTGGATTTAAAAATGAATATAAATGTACGTCAACAAATGTTTCCAATACCCACTAGGTTACAAATCATCTCGCTGTCATTACTTGTGACTTTATCGTGTGTATTCCTCAGTGGCCCTATCCCAATCCTGGTTTTTCTTTTGTTATTTATGTGTCTGTAGAATACTTTACTATTTTTATATTCCTTGATAATTTAATTTCGTAGTTTCTCTTTGGCTTCCCAATTGTTTTTTTGACTGCTTTTCTAAACTTCGCGTATTCCCTGTTGTCATCTTTCTCCTTTGTTTTCTATGTAATTAGTGTTTGCCTTTTTCTTCAGTTTCACTTTGCTCTTATTTCTTTATTCATCCATGGTGTGTTTTACTGGTTAGTTTGTACTCGCTTTTTAGTTGGATATATTTCCCCTGGACTCTATGATCTCTGTTTTAAATATTTCCCACTGCTTTTCTGACTCTTTGATTGTAAGTCACTTTTTCCAGTTATTTTCCCTAGTTCCATTCTCATCCTCTTAAAATCAGTTTGTTTTCGATTTATTACTTTGAGCTTTGTCCCACTTATGTCCTCCTCAAACTTATATTTCCTGGTTGGAAATCTGTGGCCGGAATTTTCTGGCGTCCATGTGGGTGGGATGGAGGCGGGCCGGAAGTGAAAGTAAAAATATTTTGGAGCGGGTCGGTAACATGCCAGCATTCCGCCCCCACGCGCCTTTCACTCGGGTGTGTTTGCCAGCGCAGCCATTTCCGCCACCTCCAGCGTGATCCGACCACCAAACACATCTTCCCCTCACCTCCCCTTTCAGCATTCTGAAGGGACTGCTCCCTCCGCGACACCCTGGTGTACTACTGTATCAACCCCAACACCCCTTCCCCTTCGCCCTGCATCTTCCCATGCAAGCGCAGGAGATGCAACACATGCCCTTTTTCCTCCACACTTCCCCCTATCCAGGGCCCCAAACACTCCTTCCAGGTGAAACAGCGATTTACTTTTACTTCTTGCTATTTAGTATACTGTATTCGCTGCTCACGATGCGGTCTCCTCTACATCGGGGAGACCAAATGCAGATTGGGTAACCGCTTTGCGGAACACCTCCGTTCAGTCCGTAAGGATGACCCCGAGCTTCCGCTTGCCTGTCACTTTAATTTTCTGCTTCACTCCCCCTCTGACTTCACCGTCCTCGGCCTCTTACACTGTTCCAATGAAGCTCAACGTAAGCTCGAGGAACAGCACCTCATCTTTCAATTAGGCACTTTATAGCTTTCTGGACTCAAGATAGAGTTGAAAAATTTCAGACCATAACCTCTGCCCCTATCCTTTTTTTCCCATTTTTTTTCTCTCTCCCACATGGCAGCTGTCGTTCATTCTGCCAGTGCCATTTAAACTTCATCTAGAGTCATCTTTTGTTCCGTAATGTGTCCCATTAACATCTCATTTTGCCTTGCACCACCTCTTAATCTCTCTCAATTTCTCCTAATCTCTCCTGCCTTCTATCCTATCACAGACCTTCCCTCTTGTTCTTTCCTCCCCTCCCCCCTTTAGCTGCCCCTGCACTTCCTTAAAAACCTGTTCCATATCCAGCTTTTTCCAGTTCTGACGAAGGGTCATCGACCTGAAACGTTAACTCTGTCTCTCGCTCCATAGATGCTGCCTGACCTGCTGAGTATTTCCAGCATTTTCTGTTTTTATTTCAGATTTCAAGCATCCGCAGTATTTTGCTTTTGTACCTGAACAGCAGAGTTGGCCGAGATAATTTATATAATTATTAGGCACATGTCAGACCCTTGGGCGTCTTTTTAACCCTAACTTTCCAATTTCACTGGATGACCAGATGAATCACGCAGCTCGGGAACCACGTCCGTGAACCTAAGGCGGAAGTTCAGTGGCCATTGATAGAACTCATTAGTGCATGGAATGCACAATAAATACTTCCACCTGACACCTGGTTACTTTCCGAGTTCAGATGCTGTTGCTAAGTGCATTGTCATCACAGATTTAGCTTTCTAGAGGTTACAAGTATTTTCAGCCAATTCGAGATCCACTGTCTCCTCATTGGCAGAACCTAACACACCATTGGCAGATTGCTTCTTTCATCTTTACCTGAGGTGCCATCTATTACATGAGCATGGTGCCATTCATAGTGTCTCACATTGGTGTCAGAATCGGAGCACAATGAGCCCCAACACCAGCACACCAGGCACACCAGCAGTACTGACAACAACACCACCAACATTCTCCTCAACCACCTGATGCTCCACAGGACAGAGGGCATCAGAGCAGGGCTGCACCGCGCTGGAGGTAATATCCCCAACACAGGGTATACAACATGACATGAGCAGCATTGCCAAAGGAGGCTCAGGCTATCACGGCTGGTCGTCTCACACATTTGCAGAGTGCTGAAGCACGACCTGCAGCCCAGAGGAGCGGGTGGACATGCCAAACCAGTGGCTGTCAAAGTCACTAGTGCCCTCAACTTCTTCACTTCAGGCTCCTTCCAGGGATCTACAGCAGACATTTGTGGCATCTTGCAGTCGGCTGCCCACAGCTGCATCACACAGGTCACCGATGCCCTGTTTGACAAGTCTGCCAATTATATCAACTTTGCCACTGATGTAGCCAGTGTTACTGAGCAGGCGCTCGCCTTTCTCGCTCTGGCTGGCTTCCCACGGGTGCAGGGCGTTTTCGACTAGACACATGTGGCCATCAGGGCACCCCATCATCACCCAAGTGCCTTGTCAACCGCAATGGCTTCCACTCCCTCAATGTGCAGTTTGTCTGCAACCATAGCAAGATCATCATGCATGTGTGTGCCAAATTCCCTGGCAGCTGCCATGACTCGTTCGTCCTGCGCCAGTACAACCTCCCTGAGCTCTTCGCTCCTCCAAACATACTTTCTGGCTTGCTGCTTGGAGACAAGGGCTATCCACTGAAGACGTGGCCCATGACACCGTGAGGAGGCCAAGTACTGAGACTGAGCAGAGATATAATGAAAGCCATATTTCCACAAGATTTCTCATAAAACACCCAAGTGCTGACCCTTGTGCATCTACTTGTGTTTCACCTTTCTCTTTTGCTTGCTTCTACGAGGTGCTATAACCTTCTGGCTTCAGCAGAGGTAGATGCAGCATCCTCACTGCATAGACACTTGCGGCAGACGTCCTCTGGGTCTTGGAGCCTGTGATGGCCCTGCCAATGTCTGCACCTCCTGCGACTGTGCAGTTGCAGATTCGGCCATCGTGATTCCAGGAGGCATGTGGTGCTCTGACTGAGAGAAGGCAACGGTGGAGAAGTGTGAGCACTTTAAGAGGAGCCCCCACTTCCGTGTCCCCTCTCGCCATCATCCCTCTCATGGGCCACCAGCACTTTCCTGCGAGCAAGGAAGTGGAGAACACCTTGCTGCACATCAATGGGGCCATCAGGACCCATGCCTACAATTACAACCCACCTACAAAGGAGATCTATGAGCGTCTGCTATCTATTCTCCAAAGATAGCCATCTATTCTCCATAGATCATATGTAATCATGTGAGTGACACATTAGCTATACCCTGCAGGTGACCATCTTTTGCTTCGAAGAGAATATAGCCACCATCACCTGCGACACAGTGGTGCTCATGTTGGAGATGGACTCCTCCATTCTGTGCACATTTGCAGTATCACGGTCGCTAAAACTGTCAAAGCCCCCTGCACTTCTTGCTGCACCTCCAGGATCGACCTCTTTCTGGATCGCCCCCAAGTTTCAGAGTCTGGCTGAAGAGACGCACAGTTAATTTTCCTGTTCACACATGCAACAGATCCCCTGTAGAGGGTGCGGCGCTGAAAATGAACATAAATTGCCGATCAAACCCCACGAAACGTCTGTGCGCAACTGTAACCGTAATGAATGGTGAGCGCTGTTCTGTCATCGCTGACCGCAACCTTCAGGACATTACCGAATTGGTAAACGCGATGAAAAGGAGCAAGGATGATCGGTATCGGATATGTCAATTTCATACTTGTGCCTAGTGATTTAGTGAAGCATATTTTGGGATAAAATAGAGGGGGTTCGAATCCCCCATCGACATCTGGCACGCTAAGGCATGAATCTAACATGGGTGGCATAAATAGAAAAAAATAATCTTCTTTACCCAGCATTTATGTGCTTAACTTGAAAAGTAAAAGCTTTATTTTGGGAGCGCTAAATATATTAAATACTTAACTCATGACTGACTAAATTAAATATTACTAACAATGAATAAGGCAACAACTTTGACAATGAGTGGAGATCGCTAAAATAATTCGGTAACGTTTGCTATGATTACATTTTACATTTTAATAGTTGAATCTCTGGACAGGGAGTCATGAAAGCATGTCATAATGTTAATGTAAACACACCGGAAACATTACAATTAAGGAGAAATAAACAGCATAAAGAACAGCATCTGAAAGAGAAAGCTCGGATGGAATGCCTCATCGGAGCAGTGATGTCAGATCGTATTGTGTTTTCCACTATTTACTGTTTTAATTTAAGATTAACAAAACTATCGGGATGGCCTGTATTTTTTATATATGTAACACTAATAGATAAGGCCAGCACGGTCCAGTGAAATGTTATATCCACCAGTGGCATCATTTCACTCTTTGTTCTGTTAGATGATCAAAAATTCTTTCCTTATTGTTTCGCCTGTTCCTCTGCTTACACTTTTCGTTCTCTTTACATTTCCGTCTTTGATTACAACTTATGCCATCTGCAGCAGTCTATTTTCTACCGTCCCTTCCGTCGTCTGTAAAATCGAAGCGATTTTCGGTTAGCTCATGACCTTAATTAATCAGCAGAGTGCTGGATCAAACAGAGTGCGATTGGCTGGAGCTAAATTGAAGATTCACGAATATGTCATTTGAATAATGAATATATCACTAACAGTGTATCATTATTGAAATTGCACAATTTTTCTGCTTGTTCAGACGAGTAATAAAAATCCATTACAATCCTTCGAATTCAAATAATTCCTAGACACTGAAAAGCAGAATAACCTCCTCTACAATCAGTGAACAACTGCATTGTGCTATACTCTGTATCTCACCCGTGCTGTGCCTGCCTTGGGAGTGTTTGACAGGGCAGTGTAGAGGGAGCTTTACTCTGTATGTATGCACATTGCACTACCCTGTAAGTATTTGATGGGACGGTGCAGTGGGATCATTATTCTAGAGTTTACACTTTGGTCGCTATCGATGATCCGGACGTAAAGTGCACTCATAAATGCGTTAATTTTGAGAAGAGCTTTTTCCTCAAGTTTCTGCTCAAAATAATTTGCATATCTCCGAACTTAAAATCTGTCATGTATCAGTGCAAACAGGCAGCGGTTTAGAATTTTTTTTTAAATTGCATTAACATTTATATATTTAAGATTGGTACCCTGGTGCAGCTTTATTAATACAGCTGACAATGGGTTTATCAGAAAATATAAGCATTTTTATTCCGAGTGTCTAGCACTGTGAGTACCCCGATTTTAAATAACTGAAAATAACTTTATAAACTTTACAGAACCATTTATTAGTTACATTGGTATACAGTAGTCAGTTTCTTAATAATTAACAGAACTATATATTTGAAAGTTTTAAAATGTGCCCTGTGCCTAAAAGAAAGCTTAATTTTAAGAGCCTCCTCGAAAGCCCTAAAATAGGCGCAATTAGAGGAAACTTGCAATGATCTGGGGGGAGGGGGGTGGCCAGTTTTGTGTTTGGGGCAGATTCTAGTGTGGTGTTTTTTACACCAGTGTAAAAATGTCTCTATCTAGATTTGCGCTGAACGTAATGTATGCTTAATATTCCTCGGGGAAATATTCGTGGCCGCCACGAGAGTTGGCGGTGTGACCGGCAACTCGGATGAATGACCGCTTAAAATGGACGAAGCGCTACCATGGAAAATTCGCGCTTGGGGCAAAAGGTTTTTACCGTGTAACGCTCTCCTGGTGGCGGAAGTGCAGCGTTCCAGCTTCCAACAGTCTCTGGAAATGAGGCTACGGAGTTCGCTAGGAACTGCGGGAATTTAAGTGGGCAAAGTATTAAATGCTCTTATGAAAATTAAAATGAAGTGAACAATGCAGTTTGTAGCTCTTCCAGTTTTTTTTAACAAAGAAAACATTAAAAATAAATCTCAAATGGGAGTCTTCAGCACTTAAAGCTGATTTCCCTTCTGCACCTCAAAAAATGGGAAAAGTGCTTCAACATTAACACAAGTGGCTCAGCAAGCCAGGGAAGGGGCTCCTAGAGTCTCACATGCAGCACTCCACCTTTGTGCAGGGTGTCAACACTGCATGAGGGATCCTCTGCCCAAAAGGGGCCAGAGGGCCCTCCAGAAATGGGAGCACATCACCGACGTGTTCACTGCCAGCAGTGTCGCCCCCACCATCTGTTCACAATGCCCAAAGAAGCTTCAGGATCACAGATCAGTTGCCAAGGTCAGTGAATGCATCTTCAATAGCCGTCTCCTGCCAACTGCAGCACTAGCCTCATACACTGCTCAAAGCATAACACCGCCCCCCCCCCCCCCCATCACTCACCTACCAACAATCTGTACAAAACATGAGGCACATCTCCAATTCTAGCCACACCTCAGTCCGTTGGATGAGACAGTGCAGCCCATTCTTGGCAGGGGCCCTTGGCCAGCGGAGCAGCTGATAGGATACAAGATGCTGCTATTTTCATACATTATCCTCCTTCTGGCATGCACCTCTTGCTTTCCCGCGCTCCCTTCACCACAACACCACACTTGTGCCTTCCTCATTTCACACACACAAGAAATGCAGCTTTCTCAGAAAATGGTTGGCCAAGATGAGGGCGAGGAGAATGAAGAAAGATAAGAAGAAACAGCTTCACTAGATTTCACACTCTCAGCCACCACCTCCTCAAGGTCGACCAGCAAGGCCATTTGCAGTGTCCCTCACTTCCACCAGTCATGTTACAACCACTAAGGTAGCACTGCGTGACTTCAGTAGGATGAGCAAAGGCACACACAAGGCAGTCACTAAGGGAATGCATAAGGGTGAAGAGTTGATTGCTTCATTTCATGTTGGATGGATAGATATATAAAATTGGATTGGAAGGTTTGCTTTGTGGTGGCTTTTCTTTCAGTATTGTGGCCAACGCTGTGATGTTCATTAACAGAGGGAAGGTATGGTGTGGCACTAATGTTGAAACGGGAATTGGGACTGTGGTCACTGGGACCGCAGGCAGATTATCCCATCCAGGAATGGGCTGTCTGGGATTCATCCTTCTTTCTGCACTCCGTATACGTTGAAACAATCTTTTAACATGTATTGCAGCAAATCACTACTACAGTAAATTCAAAAAATCCAGTCCAAAAGCTTAAAGGCAAACTTACCAGAAAGAAGTGTGTGTCCCTTTAAGAGGTACTGATAGAGCCCCTGTGAGTCTGCTTGCACGCTGGGTTTACATGCAGAGCTTAGGACCCAACACTGAACTCAGTGCAAATGCCAAGTTCGCGGTGGTAATGTTAACTCGGCGTTGCATGCAGAATGACATCACTGCTCCGTCATTTTAATTTCGAGGGCGATGCATCTTACCGGCAACGCTGCGGGGCTCACCACCTGCTGGTAAAAGAACTGCTGTCGCCCTCATCACGATTTTCTGACGGTAACGGTTGGCGTAAAGCCCCCGAATTTTTGCAGTGGTTTGGCTGATTTCGGGCGAATTGCGCTGAAAAAACTAGCGCAACCTAGCGAAAGTAACGCTACTGAACTAGACCTGGGATTTGGTGGGTGGGGTGAGGGGGAGTGTCCGGGGGGGGGGGGGGGGTGGGCGTCATCCGTCAGTGTCGTTTGGCCGGCGTGAACCCAGTGCTGTACTTGGCTGGGAATGTTTTACCCTGGTACTGAGACTGCTGATGATTTGTTGATTTTTTTTACGGTGGCCCCTCGTGGACATGAACACAAATATTTACCAACAATATAAGGAGTAATCGTGTAAAGCGTACATTTGAAATATGCTTAGTTTAGGATCACTTTTTTTACAGTTCAAGCGTTTTCGAAAATGTAGGAGAGAAACGCACCCGTTCTTCCACATGTCGAGGCCACTCTTCCTTTCCGCGGGCGCCTAGTGAAGTATAACATTAAACTTTGACCAGACATCAGTGAGTGAATCACCGAAAGCGCATCCAAACACACCTTCAGGATCACAGTTCATGAAAAGTTTTGAAAAAGTAACCGTAACTCTCCCCTCCCGCCCCCTTGGCTGAACAATCTAGAGTTAACGTTCCTGAAATGCCTTCAGGGATCACAGGGCATCACTGATTCAAAGCTACAATTCAGCACCAAAAAATGCAAAAAACGGTGCTCGTCTATCATATTTGTTGAGTGCATTTCAGATCTTGGAACCAATTACAATTGTTCAACCTATAAACAGAATTTCATTTCTGTTGACCTTTCACGCTCCTACATCTACCCGCCGTCATCTTGCTCTCCCTTTATTACAGAATTATCACAGTGAAACTCCATCGGTGGCTCGTTACCTTTACAGTTACTGAGTTTGCAACTGCTCCCAAGGACGGTGATGTGGGCGAGAAATATCAGTACACTCCCTGTACATCCAACAATCAGTCGGTAAATGGATGTGTGTCGGTAAACTTCTAGAATCATAATAAAACTAATAATATTACGAGTCAATGCCAAGCTCTTCATTGTAGGCGTTGTATTGCAACCAGAGATTTGAACAATATGTTAGTTGTACGATTTATATTTTCAGTGCTACCATAGCAGGGCATGAGGACTGAGACTGTTAACGTGTACACGCTGATATAATTCTATTATAAAAGATAGTTTAATTGATGCTTGTTTCCCCTTAAACAGAATCAGGAACGTCAATTGTTCAGTTTATTGGATTAAATTGTAATTTTTGGATTGTCGTCACACGACAATGATGACATTTGAAGCTAAGAATAAAGTGTCGCAAATTGCCTCGGATACGAGCCGTTTGCCTCTTTTATCCGCTTTACCAATCCGCAAAAGGAAACAATCTTTAAAAGGACTGAGAGCAAATAAAGCCAATTTAAAGTTGTCAGTGGCTGATCATATTTACACAAATGTCAGCATCTTACCTGGGTTAGAACTGGAAGCAAAGTAAACAGCCACGGCTGGACTCTGCAGTGTGAGGTGAGACACCACACAGGTATATACAGCACCGCTTTGGGCTGGCTGTGTCGTTTCCAATCTGCTGGAAGCTTCATACATTCCCTTCGAATTCAGCTTTATAATGGTGTTGATCCCAGTCACAATGTTGGTGTCATTTTTATACCAAGTGAAGGTGAGAGCCTCCGGGTAGAACTCGGCCGTTTCACACACAAGTGTTAGACCGTGTCCGTTCCATCTCCCGCACTTCTGCCCTCACCCCGGCCCCTCCCTCCCGGAACCACGATAGAGTTCCCTTTGTCCTCACCTTTCACCCCACCAGCCTCCACATTCAATGGATCATCCTCCGCCATTTCCGCCACCTCCAACGTGATCCCACCACCAAACGTATCTTCCCCTCACCTCCCCTTTCAGCATTCCGTAGGGACCGCTCCCTCCGAGACACCCCAGACCACTCCTCTATCAACCCCAGCACCCCTTCCCCTTCACCCGGCACCTTCCCGTGCAAGCACAGGAGATGCAACACCTGCCCTTATACATCCCCCCTTCCCACTCTCCAGGGCCCCAAACACCCCTTCCAGGTGAAACAGCGATTTACTTGTACTTCTTGCAATCTAGTATACTGTATTCGCTGCTCACGATGTGGTCTCCTCTACATTGGGGAGACCAAACGCAGATTGGGTGACCGCTTTGCGGAACACCTACATTCAGTCCGGAAGGGTGACCCCGAGCTTCCGGTCGCTTGTCATTTTAATTCACCCCTCCACGCTCACTCAGACCTCACCGTCCTCGGCCTCTTGCATTGTTCCACTGAAGCGCAGCGTAAGCTCCAGGAACAGCACCTCATCTTCCGTTTAGGCACTTTATAGCCTTCCGGACTCAATAACGAGTTCAACAATTTCAGATCATAACACCAGGCTCCTACCACAAATGTATACATTTTATCCACTCTTTTGGTCCGTGCCTTTTTCCTTTTTTTCTCTCTCTCCCCCCACGGCAGCTGTCTCTGATTCTGCCAGCATTTCACACCTTACCTTTTGTTTCTCAACCTGTCCCATTATCATCTCGTCTTGCCTTGATCATCTCTCAATGTCTCTACTCACTAAAGACCATCCCTTTTGTTCTTTTATTCCTCCCCCCCAGCCTCCCCCTTGCATTTTTATCTGTTTATTTCTTGCTCTCTCAGTTCCGACGAAGGGTTTCGACCTGAAACGTTAACTCTCTTTCTCTCTCCACGGATGTTGCCTGGCCTGCTGAGTTTTTCCAGCGTTTTCTGTTGTTATTTCGGATTTCCAGCATCCGCAGTATTTTGCTATCGTGTTAGAGTAGATGGGTTGGTTCCGGACACTTTGGGAACCAGTCTCACGGGTTCTGGGGAAGCTGAGGAAGGGGGTTAAGAATACACTAATTGCCTAGACTCTGCTATTTTAGTCCCGTTTGGCGTCCAGTCTTCCTGAATATCATACGATGATTCCAATTCGCATTTTGGTTATTTAACCATTCGAAATAATGGGCCAGTTATTCGGCACTTGCGGGGTGAGTACTTGCTGTGTACTCACCCGTAAGGCCACCTGAAGTGCTGCTTTCCTGCATGCACTGCGCATGCTCGGGAAACCGGAACTTCCGGTCTCGTGAAGGGAGCTGTTCAGAGGTGAACCGCCTGCTCGGTGGAGTCTGCACACACGCGGCAAATTTAGGTTTTTTTTCAGGTTTCTCCGGGAGGGTAAGTATTGAAGAAGCTGTGCTTTTAAAAAGGAGGCGCAAGACCCTTTTTCAACAAGGTAAGTGATTACTTAATTCCAATTTAAAAAAATTTTCAACAGCTATATCTTTTTTAGATACTTCAAAGAAAGGTAAGTTTATTTTCAGCACTGTTAAAAAGTAATTTAATTCTTTCAAAAATTAAAATTTTAGTTTAAAGTAGTTAATCTATTAAACTTATAGTTATTTTAAAAATGTGATGGTTTCTTAAAAAAATTATTTGAAGTTTAATTGTTGTTTTGGGGCCGATTTTAATTCATAGATTTGACAGGTCAAATCTATGAATGAAAGATGGTCTTCTGCCATTGCCTCTCCATGGCCCACGTGATCCCAGGGGACGCATCACACTAACTACGCCCCTGGGACACGCAAGCACTGCCCGCTGGCAGTTGGGGGAGGCCCAGGAGCTGAAGTCCCCGTGGGCCCAGAGGTTAAGTGCAGGCGTGGAAGGTAGGTGCACGCGGGATCCTTGCACCCGCGGGAAGCCAGGGAGCCTAATTTCTGGGCCTTTAAGATTCTTCCCATAACTTTCTACACTAATATACGGACGATGCAGAAGCTTGTCGCAGGGTCAGGAGAAACAAATCAGTGCGACTAGACATTCAGGCCGTCGCCGCTTGTGGTTAGTCCACGCAAAGAATTATATTTATATTTCAGCTCAGCAGCTTTTTGCTCAGTTTTGTTATTAAGCAGGTTGAAAAAAGCAGGCAAAACTTATTTCAAACAAATCGCATTCAGTTTTGTAAATTGAACAAAGGGTAACATGATTCTTTGCGTGGACTGAGCACCTTTTCGCTCAGTTTTCTTATTGGACAGCTTTAAATAAATATGAAAAGCTTATTCAGGTAATATTAATTCAAACTGTTCGCGATATGATTTGTACATTTGAATCAATTGGGCAAAATGATTACCGTCTGGAGAAGCGATACATTGATCCCGGGAATATTGTCGGGCAGAAAAACTAACGTTGTTCAAAACTGTATAGAGAAAATAAACATCTTGCTGGAAAAGTAATTATGTGGGAATGGCGGGAAGTGATGTTTGAGGTGGTCACCCGTTGAGCTGAATGAGGAAAGTGGCTGAATGTCCAGGCACAGCCTCTTCCAGCCTGACACACAGCAAGGCTAACATTAGACTGGAGATATAATGGGCCAAAATTTGCGGTAGTATGCCTCCGACCTGCAAAAATTCCACCAATTTACCTGCTGGTCCGGGAGTTCTGGAGAATTGCGCCCCTGGGCCTCTCCGGGTAGGCGCGGGCACAGGCCCATGTATCCCAAGGGCGCACGCGTTTCGCATGCGTACGCACCCGCAGGGGTCGCAAATTACGGCCCATTATTACTGTCAAGCGTGCCCCCATTCGGACTTGTTAAAGTTACAATTTAAATCGAGAGTTGTGATCTGACCGCATTCCACGAGAAGCGGGTGAGATTCCTTGGAGAAGGCTGGCTCACAGTTGGGTTCGACACGCATGCAGTATAACTCCGGGCTAGTACCATATCTACTTTTCATAAATGACCAAAGAGTCCCGAGGACCACATTGTATATTTACATGGAGTTTATTCAGATGCTCATAGATTGTAGATCCTCCGTCTCTGTTCTCCATGTATATGCAGAGCTCTACCTCGGAGAGCGGCATTGTCACTCTCATCTCCCAGTATTCAGGGTCATTATTGATAGAGTTACAACTCAGTATTCTGCTCAATTTATCGAGGTGAAACCGATAGGACCCCGAGGAATTTAACATGCAGGTCAATTTATATAATTGGACTACCATAAATCTTTGAGGGTGGCAGGACAAGCACATTGACAAGGAAGTTATGCTAAACATTTATTAATCACTGGTTAGGCCTCCGCTGGAGTATTTTGCTCATATATGGGCTCCACACTTTGAGGAGGATTTGAAGGCCTTTGAGAGGGTGCAGCAGAGATTTACCAGAATGATACCAGGGATAAGGGACTTTAGTGTTGTGAGGAGACTGGAGAAGCTGGGATTGTTGTCCTTACAGCAGAGAAGGTTAAATAGTAAATTTGATTGAGGTGTCCAAAGTGATGAGGGGTTTTGATAGGTAGGGAGAGATTGTTTCTAGTTGCAGGAGGGTCGGTAAGCAGAAGCCACAGATTTAAGATTATTGGCCAAAATACAGAAGAGAGAAGAGTTTTTTTTACATAATTAATAAACTTATTTCCCCATGTTTCAGTATTTGATCCAACTTCTCCTTCATCTGTTTCATTTTCAGCCAGTTCAATCTCTGCAACATTTGCTGTAGAATCCACTCGCAAATGAGAATGAAATTTATTATTTTCTACTGTGTTTGCAATCATAATTTGCGCATTTTTTCTTGTGATCTGTAATGCGCTGCTTGACAGGGTGGTGGAAGCAGATTCAATAGTAACTTGCAAAAGGGAATTGAATATATTCTTGAAAAGGGAAACTTTGCAGGGTTATATGGGAATAGCAGGGCAGTGGAACTAATTGGAGAGCTCTTTCACAGAGCCGACACAGGCACGATAGGCTGAATGGTCTGTTTCTGTGGTTTAAGATTCTGTGATTCTATGAAGTTAGAGACAGTCGCCTTCATTGTCACAAACGTTTAAGAATACACAGTAATAATATCATCTGAAATGCAGGATTGGAAAATACTTTGCAGTCTAGCTGTCCATTCCCCATATCTGAAACATCACATCCGTTCACTTCGTCAAAAACGATTCAATTTTCCTTTAGCATCTTTCATGTAATCTGCGTCCACTGTACAGCCGCTTTCACATATTCACAATTTTCTGCGAAAAGTAGTTCAATCTAAACTCTCTGTCGGCTTCCTCTGTAACCTTTCAGCCACTATCCACTGCTTGCCGTCTTTGGGGCAAACCCCAACTATCTATTCTCTTAATAATCTCGAGTACTAGAATACAATCTCCAATGCGCCTTGTGCGCTCAAAGTAAACAGGCCCAACTCCTCAAGTCTGGACCTCACTCCGGTTCCTCAAGCTAGTTTTCATTTTCTACACTGCGTCCAATGCTTGTGTATCCTCACTGTAGATTGGTGATATAGTTGTGCACAGAAATTAAGGTGTGATCGTACCAGTATTTGTAGAAACTCTTTTGTTTTCTGTCCTTGTGGACAGTCACCCATCTCGTGTTTGCTACCACAACCCACGCTCTTGGCTTCAGACCCCTCTTCTGTAAAGTGTCCTGGATACTTATCTTACATATATGAATAGAAAATAAAACTTAATGGGTGAAAACCGCGATACGACCTCAGATCTGATTTTAAATAATGTTCCCTAATCATCGTACATAAACTACCTTCATGGGTAGATGCGTTAAATAATAAAAACAATTTATGATACCATCTACTTAATCCTATATATTAAAGCACTTCAATTATATCTGCACTGTAAATATCCAAACATAAATGTACAAAAGTTCGACTAAAAGAAGCCTCATAACATGGCCGCTCCGCCTGGTTTTGTTATTTTAGAATGGCGATCCTTCAATAGGAGCGGTCGCGACTCTTTCCAAGGTCGCTTACCGTGCACAACATGCTTCGATCGGGCTCCTCTATCATCGTGTTTCCGGAGTCTGGGACACGGGCATTCAGGATCTGAAAGGAAGTCTCTCCGTTTTTCAAAGGAAGACTCGTTTTCTGCCGTCAGAACCTGGTTGTAAGAAGTGATTGTCGCCAAGTCTCCACCAATAAACTTTCACATCTGAATTATCCTGGACAGAGCTGGTGTTGCAATGGAACGTAATGTCTGCACCTGCCATCACACTGGTGCTTTCAGGGGTTTGGAGCACTGCAGCAGTAAAATAATTTTAAACGTTAGTTATAAGATAGAAACAAAATATACATAGGCACGCATAGATAGATCGCTAAATAGATAGATAGACATAGTTAGCTAAATAGATAGACAGAAAGCAAGTAAGAAAAATAGAAAGATTGGAAGATGAATTGGAAGAAACGAAAGGAAAAATAAAGCTGGACCGATTATTACCGAAAATATCTTCTTAAATAATCGACAAGGCCCATGTGTACTGACACACAAACATTGTATAATAGCTATTTTTCTGCCGATGAAGCGCGGCTCTGATGGTTTGGAAATATTAGTGTGTAGATAATCCGATTTGATTGATGATGTGGTCAGGTGTCGTATCAGGTATCAAAAACTGTTTCAGGTAAACTTTTTAACAGACAGGACGTGAACCTCAATTCAACAGGATCTGTAATCCGAAGTTAAAGCAAAGCCCCATTGATCGGCCTTTATGTGCTTTATCTCAATAACATACCATCAAAGTGACAGGTTCGCAACACGTTGAAGAAACTCATTGATTAGTCAATGACATAGTAGAACTGGAGGACGAGATATAAAGAAAGGGTTGTGGAGGTTCGCTTGGCAAATGAGAAGGTGGGAAAGCTTTGAGAAATGTGATATTTTGAGATACATCTGGTCCAAGTGACTCCGTTCCTAACCCACCAGTACTCCCTCCCTCGGGTTTCATTATTAATGCGGTAAAAGGATGATGGCACAGATTTCTAAAGGCTGCAGCCAGGTAAAGAGGACATCAGTGGGAGGATTCTCCTCTTTGCGTCGGAATTCGTTCCAGGCGGGACTTCGACCGGCCCTTCCGAATCCACCCCGATCTCAGTCCATGTTTATCTAATCGAACTTTATCTGAGAGGAACCGCGATTTACGGCGGTATTTCCGCCACGAAGAGACAACTTGCCCGTGCCCACAGACTAAATATAACATAGGAATACAAGAAATAGTAGAAGGAATAGGCCAATTAAGGTCATGGCTGATCTTGGGCTCAACTCCACTTCCTTGCCCGCTCCCCATTACCCTTCACTCCCTTATCTTGCAAAAATCTGCCTATCTCCATCTTAAATGTATTTAATGACCTAGCCTCCACGGCTCTCTGGGGCAGAGAATTCCACAGATTTACGACCCTCTGAGAGAAGAAATTAATTCTCATCTCAGTTCTAAAAGAGCGACCCTTTATTCTGAAACTATGCCCCCGAGTTTTGATTTCCCCACGTGGGGTAACATCCACTTAGCATCTACCTTGTCGAGCCCCCTCAGTATCTTATATGTTTCAATTAGATCACCTCTCATTCTTCTAAATTCCAATGAGTATAGGCCCAGCCTGCTCAACCTTTCCTCATAAGTCATCCCCCTCATCTCTGGAATTAACCCGGTGAATCGTCTTTGAACTGCCTCCAACACAAGTATATCCTTCCTTAAATAAGGAGACCGAAACTGTACGCAGTACTCAAAGTGTGGTCTCACCAATACCCTGTACAGTTGTAGCAGGACTTCCCTGCTTTTATACTCCAACCCCCTTGCAATAAATGCCAACATTCCATTTGACTTTTTGATTACTTGCTGTACCTGAAAGCTACCTTTATGTGTTTCATGCACAAGGAGCCCCAGGTCCCTCTGACCTGTAGAATTTTGTAGTCTCTCTCCATTTAAATAATGAATAGATTTTTTATTTTTCCTGCCAAAGTGGATAACCTCGCACTTTCCCACATTATAGTCCATCTGCCAAATGTTTGCCCACTCACTTAGCCTGTCTATATCGCTTTGCAAATTATTTGAGTCCTCTGCACAACCTGCTTTCCCACCCATCTTTGTTTCATCCGCAAGCTTGGCTAGATTACACTCAGTCCCTTCATGTAAGTCATTAAAGTAGATTGTAAATAGTTGAGACATCAACACCGATCCCTGTGGCATCCCATTAGTTATCGTTTTCAGACGGAGAATGACCCATTTATCCCGACTCTCTGCTTTCTGTTTATTAGCTAATTCTCTATCCATGCTAATATATTACCCCCAATTCCGTGAGCTCTTATCTTATGCAGTAATCCTTTATGTGCCACCTTATCGAATGCCTTCTGGAAATCCAAATACCCCACATCCACTGGCTCACCATTCTCCACCCTACTCGTTTTACCCTTAAAGAACAGCAGCACATTTGTTAAACATGATTTCCCTTTCATAAAACCATGCTGACTCTGCTTGACTGCATTATAATTTTCAAATTGTCCTGCTACTGCTTCCTTAATGAAGGACTCCAGCATTTTCCAAACGACAGATGTTAGGCTAACTGGTCTATAGTTTCCTGCTTTCTGTCTCCCTCCTTTCTTAAATAGGGGTGTTACATTTGAGGTTTTGCAATCCGCTGGGACCTCTCCAGAGTCCAGGGAATTTCTTATATTGCAACCAATGCATCCAGTATCTCTGCAGCCACTTCTTTTAAGTCCCTGGAATGCAGGCCCCCTAGTCCAGGGGACTTGTCGTCTTTTAGTCCCATTATTTTACCAAGTACTTTTGCCTTTATGATAGTGATTGTCTTTAGTTCCCCGCTCCCTGTGGCCACTTGATTAGCCATTATTGGGATGTTGTTAGTGTCTTCTACCGTGAAGGCAGGTAAAAAATATATGTTCATAGATTCTGCTATTTCACCGTTCCCCATTATTAATTCCCCAGTCTCAGCCTCTAAGGGACCAAAGTTTACTTCAGCTACTCTCTTCCTTTTCATATACCTGAAGAAGCTCTTACTATCTGTTTTAATATTTCTTGCCAGTTTACTCTCATAATTCATCTTCTCTCTCTTTATTATTTTTTTAGTCATCCTTTGCAGGTTTTTAAAAAATTCCCAATCCTCTTGCATCCCACCAATCTTGGCAACATTGTATGCCTTCGTTTTGAATTTGATACGATCCTTTACTTTCTTAGTTCGCCACGGATGGTACTCGCTTCTCTTAAAATAACAGTGGATCTCCACTGCAGCACCTGGAGAGATGGCCGGGCATTTAAGGGGGATGAAGAGAACCCCGAGGCCGGTTAGAACGGAAGACCAGCAGCCACAGCAGAGAAGGAAGCCCACGCCAGAAGATAAGTGTGATCACATTGGAGGGAATAACGGCCGCTAGAAGGTCTTCTCCCTCTCTCCCTCCATTGGGGTCCTGCTGGCTTTTGCTGCCACATGCAATGAGTTACCACCACATTGCGCATGATGGCTCTGGGGAGCAATTTTGAATGCCAGGGAACTGTGTAAAGGTGCTGAATCCTGAGTGACCCCCCCACCAACACCACCACTTTCATCTGGCGGGAGGACAAGAAGCGATTCCCCTCAGCGCCAGAACGTTCCTTAATTCTCCAGGCGCTTACCCGTCCCAGTTTCAGGTTGGCGCGTGGAGAAGATTCCAGCTTTAAATTTTGTGAAGCAGAGAGTGCAAGATATCAGAGGAAGCAGCAGCGCTTGGGGAGGGGACTCGGTCCCAAGCAGAGCGTCCAGATTCTCTGGTGCTCCGTGGAGATGTTGTTGGCTCAAGTCAGGGCAGAAGGGATCGACACATAGCAGATGACATTGAATGCAGAGAAGTGTGAAATGAGGCGTTTTGGAAAGAAGAATGAGAAGAGGCAATATAAACGAAATGTGACAATTTTAAAGGGGGTGCAGGAATAGAGAGTCCCACGGCTTTACATCAACACATCTTTGGAGATGGCAGGACAAGTTGGTCAGACTGTTTAAAAAGCACACGCGCTCCTGGGGTTTATAAATAAATGCATAGGTTACAAAAGCACAAAGTCATGCTGAACCTTTAAAAGGTTACAAATTATGAGAATGTTTCATAGAGTAAATGAGGAGAACTCCTTTTCATTGGCAGGAGGGTCGGTAAACAGAGGACACAGATTTAAGGTACTTGGCAAAGGAACCAGATGGGAGATGAGGTGATTATTTTTTACACAGCACGTTGTTGTGATCTGGAATGCACTGCCTGAAAGGTGGGGGAAGCACACTCAATAGTAACTTTGAAAAGCGAATTGGATAAATACTTGTAAAATAAAAAGTTGCAGGGCTCTGGGTAACCGCGGGGAGAGTGGAACAAACTGGTAATGCTTTCACAGAGCCGGCACAGACACGATCGGGAGAATGTCCCGCTTCTGTACTGGAAGCTTCCATGATTCAATGAAGATTGGCGGAAAAAGTGCTGAATAGCTATGGCGGTAAAATTCAACTTTGGTGAAAGTCCAAAGCGGGCAGTCGTGGATTGGCCGCACTTATCCAATTTGCCTGATTTGCTTTTCCATTGATTGCAATGTTATGAGCGCCCGATAATTTCATGCCAGATCCCCCCAGGGAGGATGGAATTAAAATTAACCCGGCCGTTTCCGGTCCCGTTCAGCGCAACGTCCGTTCGAAGGTGCGACGCAAAATGGAGAAAACTCCGGCGGAATATTTGAGTCTGCCTTCCAATCCCCTGACACCTGTCTTGCCGATTCCATAGCTACCCATTTACGGCACTGCGGCGGTGTCACAAATCCTTCCTCATGGAATCGATCCTCCAGAGTTCAGAGTCCCATATTACCGTGACAGTGAACAGAAAAAGGGCACAAGCTGCATGTAGGGAACGACGCCTATGGTTTGACGATAACAGACAGTGTATTGAAATTTACAGGGCTTCTATCAGTATAACGAAAGACATAGCACTAGAGAAATTAATGGGACTAAGTGGCGACAAATCACCTGGACCTGACGACCTGCATCCTAGGGTTTTAAAAGAGTTAGTTGCAGAGATAGTGGATGCACTCGTATTAATCTTCAAGAATTCCCAAGTAGAACAGTCCCCAAGGATTGGAAGGTAGCAAATATAACCCTACTATTTAAGAAGGGAGGAAGAGAAAAAAAGGGTAACTAGAGACCAGTTAGCCTGACATCAGTAGTAGGCAAAATGCTAGAATCTATTATTAGGGACGTGGTAATAGGGCACTTAGAAAATAATAATATGATTAGGCAGAGTCAACATGGTTTTATGAAAAGGTAATCGTGTTTGACAAACCTGTTTAGATTTTTTTGAAGATGTAACTTGTAGGATGGATAAGGGGGAACCAGTGGATGCAGTGTATTTGGATTTTCAAAAAGTATTGGATAAGCTGCCACACTAGAGGTTATTACATAAAATTAGGACTCGTGGTATTGGGGGTAATATTTTAGCATGGATTGAGGATACTTAATGGACAGAAAACAGAAAGTAGGAATAAACTGAACTTTTTGAGGTTGGCAGGCTATAACTAACGGGATACCGCCAAGGATCACTGCTTAGTCCTCAGCATTTAATGACATAAATGAAGGGACTGTATGTAACATATCCAATTTGCTGATGATACACAGTTAGGTGGGAAAGTAAGCTGTGAGGAGGATGCAAAAAGGCTGCAGAGAGATTTAGACAGGCTAACTGAGTGGGCAAGAACATGACAAATAGAATACACAGTGGGGGAGTGTGATGTTATCCACTTTTGTAGGAAAAACAAAGAAGCAGAATATTTTTTGAATGGTGAGAGACTGGGAAATATTTGCAAACAGAGGGTCCTGGGTGTCCTTCTGCATGAATAACAGAAATTTAACATGCAGGTACAGCAAGCAATTAGGAAAGTGGATGGTATGTTAGCTTTTGTTACAAAGGGATTAGAGTATAAGAGTAACAAAGTCTTAATACAATTATACAGTGCATTGGTGAGGCCACATCTGGAGTACTGTGTACAGTTCTGGTCTCCTTACCTAAGGAAATACATACTTGCCTTAGTGTCAGTGCAACCAAGGTTCACGAGACTGCTTCCTGGGATGAGGGCATTGCCTTATGAGGAGAGATTGAGTAGACTAGGCCTATATTCCTTCGAAGAATGAGAGGTGATCGACTTGAAACATATAAAATTCTTAAGGGGCTTCACAGGGTTAATGCTGGGAAAATGATTCTCTGCCTGGGGAATCTAGAACACGGGGTCGCAGTCTCAGAATAAGGGGTCGGCCATTTAGGACTGAGATGAGGAGACGTTTCTTCATTCAAAGGGTTGGGAATCTTTGGAATTCTCTACCCCAGAGAGCTGTGGATGCTCAGTCGTTGAGTATATTCAAGACAGAGGTCGATAATTTTTTGGGATCTAAAGGAATTAAGGGATATGGGGATAGTGCGGGAGGGTGGAATTGATGAAGAATATCTTGCTAAATGTCGGAGTAGGCTCGAAGGGCCAAATGGCCTTCTCCAGCTCTTATTTCTTATGTTATTATTTTTGTAATTCAAAGAAACTCTGCAGTGAAAAAGAACACAACAGGCGTCCTCAGTTTTCCATCTCCTACCTCCGAACCGAACTCTACCATTGCCAGACTCGATGGTTAACGTGAGGAGTAACAGCCATTAATAAAGACGCCTTTGAAGATGGGCAGAATTAGCTTTCTCCCGATGTTCGAATATGTTGTTAACTCTGTATCGAAACTTCTGCAATAGTTATTTGCTAACCAGATAACGCGTTTCCATTATGTTACAATAAACCTCGTGCTTGAAGTAATGATGTGGCAAGAACCGCTTCCTCCCTTACTCGTAAGCAACAATATTAGAGACAAATGCCGGGCAACAGTTTTCAGTACAACAGAAACCGCAATACAGTTTTGATAAAATTTGTATCTATCTGTGTACGTGAGCAGCAAAACCCCCAATCGTTAACCCTTCTACTGCTGTAGCCAAAAGGACACTATTTCGATTTCTTTGAGTATATCATGATTGCACTTAAATGGAAGACATTTCTATTGGCGCTATCTGCAGCACGCTGGTTATGTTGCAGACATCGCCAGTTTTCCTCAGGGATCGTACGATGTCTGATGCTAACTAGTTTTCCTGTTCATACAACCGAATATATTACCTAGCCGTGACCACCTGAAATATGCGCACACAAAACTGAGCTTTTGTGTTCATAAATATCTGTACAACTTTCAAAAGTGATAGTCGCGATGGGATACGAGGAACTTGGCGTTCTCACTACCGAAATGTTCAATTGAGGTCCTTGATCTACAGTTATTGTACAACGAAAATTATCAACCAGTATAATGAGTGCCCCACGTTATCAGATGTCTTCCCAATTATGATTTTAAATTGAAATTCTTTGGTGAAAGTGAAGGACGCATCATTCTTTCAAAAGAGAGGTGCAGAAAACGAGATGAATCTGAAAGATCCGATAGGATGACACCCCAGTACCCCAGTTCTCCCATTATATCACCCAGACACAATTTCAATCCAACTGGTGTTGGTTCTGTAGCCACTCTTGACCAGATATTCCAGCCTCTGAGTAACAAACAATATTTCCTGATACCTTATTTAAAAATATGTCTTACTTTAGTTACTTTCTGTCCTCTGCTACTACTTCCCGGATTTACTTTGACATTTCTGCATTGACATGTTCCAAATTATTTAATGTTTTATTCTGCAGTGTATGTCAATGTCAGCATTCATAACTATTACAATGACTAAATCTGCAATAGTGTGACCTGTTCTCAGTAAAATTACTCGAATTGGTATTGTATTCTGCCCAGTTCAGCTGTACGGAAGGTCACCAGCGGAATTACCAAACCACAGCAACACATCTCGTTCATTACAGTCTATATTATAGAGATCATTACATGATCCAACCAAATGATTATAATGGTTTTATGGCGTTATATTGGTGTGTTCATGTAACGCCTGTTTTGATTAAACACTACAGGGCGATGGGGATATTGGAGCTGGAAATTGCGGTCGTAGGCTTCCCGCGGGCGAATGCCTCCGAAATGCAAGTTAACTCCGCACCTACCTGGTGCCTCTGTACCTTGGAATACTCGCGCTCCTGGGCCCGCGGGCCTCCTGCCAAGGCCCAGGTATCACAGGCGGTTCTAATCCTCGCTGGGATCACGTGGGTCAGGCCGAACAATCACAAAGGGGGATTTATCTACGGAATCCCCATAAGCATACTAGGAACCGTCTAAAAAATACATTTTCACAAGACTGAAATAAAAATAAATCATGACATGGTCAACATTACTTAAAATACAATTTAATTAAACATTTAAAACTAAAATCTAACTTTTTGAAAAATACATTTAAACATTGTTCATGGGGTCAAAAATAACCTAGCTCATTTAGTGGAAACCCGGAATTTACGGGGAACATACGTTCGCGTACTCTGTGCATACGCCGTCATAGACCCCGGAAAATCCGGGCCAATGTCTTAGCGGCATGTGTAACAAATTCGGGAGCACTTCTCTGAAGAACGAACTTGTATTCCGATTGCATATAAAGGATAGAGGAATTGTTTTTCCATCACAACCAAATATATCAATTGGAAACAAAGATTTTTATAAATGCCTTTACCACGATTTCTTCTGCTCAGTATTTCTAGCAAAAATACTCACGATGTCACTACAGCTAAGGATCAGAGCAATTTTTACCCGTACAATTAGAAAGAGCAAGGCATATATATATTATTAATCTGCGCCGCACCTCTTCAGTTTCAGTTTTGAAAAGAGGTCAACATCCGAAACAGTAACGTTTCTGTTCTTCTCCCAGATGCTGACTGAACTGCCGTGTGTTTCTGTCTTCTTTTGACATCTCTACCATCTACACTACTTCTAAGTATAAGCTTTCTGCTACAAATCAGTAAAATAAGAAAGAGTAAAAAAAATTGCACCAATATTCTACGATATTAATTCTCTGTCCTCCAGACCTTCTGTTAATAGAGAATAACAGTGATGCACTGGAAAGTAGCTCACTATGAAATGGATAATAAGAGCAAGAGAAAAGTCAAGGGCCAGTATGGACCAGTCTGCCTATTGAAGCTCTAGTATCCCAGCTCTCCCATTAGAGCATCTAGACACAATTACAATGCAGTTTTGGATTTGTAACCTCTTCTGAAGAATTATTCTCGCCACTGAGCAAAAAATAACACTTTCCGATATCAGTTTTTAAAATATTTCAAAGTTGCTTTGCTTTTGCCCTCTAGTGCAACTTTTTGTTTTAATGTGAACTCCTTCATTCACCCTATCTATACTATTTAATATTCCATATCTATCCAAGTAAATTACTCAAATAACTGCCTCCTTCCGAGGCTGTAGTGATTGACCTTATCTAGTGTTGGCTTAGTGGTAGCAGTCTCGGCTCTTAGTCAGCAGGTTAATGTTTCAATACCCACTCCAAAAAAATGAGTTTATACTCCCGGCTGACACTTCAGTGCAGTACTGAAGGAGTGCAGCACTTTTGGAGGTGCCGTCTTGCGGATAAGACGTTGAATGAAATCCAGGTCAGCCCTCTCAGTTGGACCTGAAACATACTTTGATTTTGCTCGACTCCTGTGGCGAGAGTTTAATGGAAAGGAAATTCAAGCGGAGTGCAAAACAGGCCGCCGAATCGATATTGCCCATTGTGCACTACCGCCCAAGATGAATTTATTACCCATAAAGGTTAAATCTACATTTCTATAACTTTTCAAATAACTCAAGTTAGTAAGTGATCATGGCGTTCTGATTTAGGATTTATCTACCAGGATAGTAATATAATCAGTAGGGCCGATTAGGGAACAAAAATTAAATCATCTTGTGGAGGCAGAGTGCATGGCTGATGTGCTAAATTAATACTTTGCAACTGTTTTCACAAAGCATGAGGTTGCCAGCCAATGTCAAAGTAAAGGAGGAGACAGTAGAGACAATGTATACGATAAAAAGCGATAACGAGCGGGTATTTAAAATGCTGGAAGTGCTCAAAGTGGAAAGGTCACCCGGTCGGGATGGGATGAATCCCAGGTTACTGAAGCAAGTGAGGATGGAAATAGCGGAGGCTATAGCCACAATATGTCAATCCTCCTTGAATATGGAATTGGTGCTCGAGTACTGAGCGATTGCAAAAGTTATACCCCTGTTCAAAAAGGGAGGGAGGGCTAAACCGGTAATTACATGGCAATCAACCTAATGTCCGGGATGGGAAAACTTTTAGCGACAATAATCCAGACAAAATTGTCACATGGATAAAGTTGGATGAATAAATGGCTGCCAGCACTGATTTGTTGAAGGAAAATTGTGTCCCACAAGTTTGATTGCGTTTTCTACTGAAATAGCAGAGAGGGTTCATGAAGGTTGTGCGATGAGGTTGGGTATATGGCCTTTCAAAGGGCATTTGATGAAGTGCCACATAATAGAGTGTTGTGGAGTATTTTAAACCAGCACTCGACACAAGGTTTTCGGATCGATAATCAAGTCGTCTTTATTACACCGGTGGGGAGAAAATCTGCTCTGTCTTAGCCAGACTTCTCCTAATTGTTACAGCAAACACTACATTTTTATACATTACAATACATATGTCCAGCTCATGCAATATTCATTCCTGCCAACTGGTTGGACCTTGGCCCGCATGCATCTTCACTGATTGGCTGCCTATGCCGCGTTATATTAAAGTACCGCCTTTATTATCAGAAAAGTATGTCTCCGTTATCCCACAAGCTGTTGTTGCACCTATGACCTTTGTTTATGCCAGATGGAGTCTCATCAGCATTGTACTTCTGACTCATTGTCCTGCTTTCCTGCCTCTCTCAGCCTCTTCACTTCCAACTCATTGTTTTAGTTTCCTGCCAGAACATAACTTACATCCTCTTGGCCTCTTATGGTTCAATATCCGGCTATTTACAATTGTCTCCAAATGACACAGTATGCAGTCGTTAATCATTCTAACACTATTGCTTAGGTTATCTCAACTGCCAGTTCAGCAATTTAGAAAAAGCTTACTACTGCAAAGGCCTATTAGATTATTGTCTTTATTACACCATTGAGTGAAACTGCCAACGATGTCAGTTTAACTCCTTCCCCACTGCAAGAGCAGTTAGCAAATTTGAAGCCCATGAATTAAAGGGACAGTGGCAGAGTAGACATGAAATGGTAAGAGACAGAAAGCAGAGAATACACGATAACGGTTGTTCTTTAGACAGGAGGGAATTATAGTGTGATATTCCTCAGGGGTGGTATTAAGACCACTGCTCTTTTTGATATATAGTAATGATCTGGACTGGGATATACAGCACATAATTTCAAAGTTTGTAGATGGAACGAAAGTTGGAAATTTTGTAAAGAGTGAAGAGGTACTAAATTACTACTTTACATCTGTCTTCACTAAAGAAGAATATGGGCCGTATTTTGGGACCCCCTACCGTTGTTTACGAGGTGTGCACGCGCCTATCGGGGCTGCAGAAGATCTGGATTTAGGCATGTAACGCGCTTGCACTAAAATCCGGAACTTGCGATCTTTCAAGAATCTTCTTGAGAGATCCTCCACTCCCCGGGAGATGGGCCTCTGCGGGTGGAGAGTTGCGCTATTTGCCCAACTTCCCGCCACTGAATGCCCGTGAATTTCTTACACCTGATAAAAGCAGACATAAGGCCTGCTTTTACCAGCATGAGAGTTTTAAAAATCGAAAAATAAAATGTTATCACTCTTTCATATTTTAAAAACCCTGTCCAATAAGGTAAGTTTATTTTTAGCCCCGTTAAAATATATACATTTTTTTCAAAAAATAAAATTTTTGATTGAAATATTTAATTAAATGGCATTTTAATTAATTTTAAAAATGACATTATTTTTTTTTCATGAGCTCATGTATTTTTTAAGTTATCCCCATTCATATTTATGGGAGTTCCACACGTACGAAACCCCCATAAGTATGAAGGGACATTCCCTTCTTTTATTACAAAGGCAAAATACTGCAGATGCTGCTAATCTTAAATAAAAGCAGAAAATGCTGGAAATACTCAGCAGGTTAGTTAGCATCTGTGGAGAGAGAAACAGAGTTAACGTTTCAGGTCGATGACCCTTCGTCCGATCACTTCTTTTATTGGTTGTGCCAGCCCACGTGTTCCCAGGATGGCGCTTTGTGAACCGCATGCGCACCTGGGATAAGTGGGCCTCTACTCCCGTGTACCTGGAGAGGCCCAGTATCGCAAGCCTCTGTATCTCCGGGGCCACCAGGTAAATGCGTAGATATTAAACATGTCGGAGGCATCCGCCCGCGAGAAACCTCCAAATGTTGGGCCAATCCTGCTAATGTCACGATAAAGGAGCAGGCGGTAGAAACGTTGGATAGGATAGAAATTCATAAAGTGAAGGTACTCAAACGTCTGGCAGCATGCCAAGTAGAAAAATCACCTGGTGCAGATTGGATGCATCCAGGTTGCTGAGGGATGTAAGGGTGGAAATAGCAGAGGCTTTGGCCACAATCTTTCCATCTTCCTCGGATATGGGAGTATGGCCAAAGCGCAGGAGATTTGCAAATGTTACAACCCTGTTCAAAAAAAGGAGATAAATAAACCAGGTAACTACAGGCCATTCAGCCTAATGTAGGTGGTGGGGAGACTTCTAGAAGCCGTAATCCGGTACAACATGTCACTTGGAAGAAAATTGTTTAATAAAGAACAGCTAACATAGGTTTATTAAAGGCAAATCATTTCTGATAAACTTGAGATATATCAAAGACCCGGACTTGGATTTAGGGGACATAATGTTAAATTTGCAGATGACACAAAGTTTGGAACTGTAGTAAACAGTTAGGAGGATAGCAGCAGACTTCGGGAAGCCATAGAAAAACTGGTGAAATGGGCATATACATGACTGGTGAAATATAATAGCTGTGAAGTGTGAAATGATGCACTTTCCAATGAACAGTGAAGAGAGGCACTTTAAATTAAGTGGTACAATTTTAAATTGGGGTGGAGGAACAGAGAGACCTGGGGTTTCACATACCCACATTTTGAAGGTGGCAGGTCAAGTTGATAAAGCTGTTAAAAAAGCATACGGGATACTTGGCTTTATAAATCGAGACATAGGTTGGAATCGGGTTGCGTGCGTGCGGGCCGCGTAGCGGGTTAGGAACCCGATGTTGTAAGCAACGCATTCTTCAGTGCGACTTTTACTTAATGGCCCCAGTTACATCAGTCATGCGTGTTTCCTGGCCCAATTAAATGGAGTGTGTCTGATGATGTCATCGATGGCTTGTTTCCACCGCCGATACTTAAAGCAGCCTTGCACACATCTCATTGAAGGTTGATGAAGGACTGTTCAAGGTGATTGCCAGAGGTCTGACTACTGTTACAGAGCTTAAAAAAGTTTTGGCCATGGATGCACCAAGGCAGGGGGCCGCACCAAGATTAAGAGCTGCAAGCCTCGATGTTCTGGTGCAAGCAGTGAGAGCACACAGGGAGGTCCTCTTCCCTGGCGATAGGCGCACAAGACCACACAAAGACACCAAAATTGTATGGTTGGAGATTGCAGAGGAAAAACATAGAAACATAGAAACATAGAATCTAGGAGCAGGAGTAGGCCATTCGGCCCGTCGAGCCTGCTCCACCATTCAATACGATCATGGCTGATCATCCAAATCCAGTACCCTGTCCCTGCTTTGCAGGTTTGCAGCAGGGATGTGGTCAGTGGGACGTGGATCCAGTGCAGGATACGATTCAATGATCTCATGAGTTCAGGAAGGGTGAGTTGAATGCCACACTCACCTTCACTCTGATGTGCCTGTCACCATATCCCCATCACACTGGCTTCCCAAGCCTACTCCTGCACATCATTCCTCACAACAAACTACCTTGCAGGCCCACCCATCCCTCTCTCTCTGTACATACTCACTTCCCTATCTGACTAACCACACACCCTTTGGCAATATCTCGCCACTCCCTCATAGTTACCATCTACATATGTAGCTCATCCATTTCTTACACTCACTCCATCAATCTCACTAAACGTTCTCTTCTTTCCCTCTTGCAGAGCCCAGAACAATAGGGAGACTATAGTGATAGACTGCACGAGGACATAGACAGGCTGGTGGAATGGGTGGACACGTGGCAGATGAAATTTAACTCAGAAAATTGCGAAGTAATGCATATTGGTAGGAAGAACGAAGAGAGGCAATATAAACTAAAGGGTACAATTCTAAAGTGGGTGCAGAAACAGCGAGTCCTGGGGGTATATGTGCACAAAGCGGTTAAAAAAGCATACGGGATACTGGGCTTTATAGATAGAGGTATTATGTACAAAAGCAAGGAAGTGATGATGAAACACTGGTTCGGCCTCAACTGGAGTACTTGTGTCCAGTTCTGGGAACCGCATCATACGAAGGATCTGAAGGCCTTAGAGAGGGTGCAGAAAAGATTTACAAGAATGGTTCCGGGGATGAGGGACTTCAGTTATGTGGATAGAATGGGGAAGATGGCATTGTTCTCCTTAGAGCAGAGAAGGTTGAGAAGAGATTTGATAGAGGTGTTCAAAATCATCAGCGGTCTAGATAGAGTATACAGAGAAAACATTTCCCATTGTTGGAAGGGTCGAGAACCAGAGGACATAGATTTAAAGTGTTTGCCATAAGGACCAAAGGGAACATGAGGAAAAACTTTTTACGCAGCGAGTGGTTATGATCTGGAATGTACTTACTGAATGGGCGGTGGAGGCAGATTCAATCGTGGCTTTCAAAAGGGAGTTGGATAAGTATCTGAAGGAAAACAAAATGCAGGGCTACGCAGAGAGGGCGGGGAGTAGGACCAGTTAAAGTGCTCTTGCAGAGACCCGTCGTGGGCTCGACGGGCCGAATGGCCTCCTTCTGTGCTTTAAACATTCTATGATTCAATGATTCTTTGAGGCAGATAAGCGGAGGTGTCCCTCCAAAATTCACTCAATTGAGTAGAGCAGAGGAGGTGTCCCGGCTGATCTTTCGAGTTGCAGAGCTGCTGGCGGTGTGAGACGGAGAGAGGGAGACATCCCAGCAACCTGGTGACAGAATTACATCCAATACAGCCACATGGCATACAGCAGTCACTCATATGGTGACTGATGTCAGTAGCCAGTGAACTATCGGCACATGCATAATGGCAGCTTTACCCATTTTTATCACAACACCTTTAATTCATCACTTTACTCTCCCACAGGTCTCCCACTGTCGAACCAGAGGAGGAGGATGACTCCTTAGAGGAAGCTCCAGCATCTGAGTGTGCACCGTCAGCAGACCCAAGTGTAGCTAGCACCAATGCAGATATACAAACCTTGGTGAGTCCTGTGCGAGATAGAGTTGTGTTGTCACCTGGTGTCTCATACTTCACAAGTGAGCAAAAGCAGCTGGTGTTGACAGTGACAGCAGTGGAGACTCCTCGCCGGAGGGCGCAGGATGCTCCAAGCTCTGCTGAGCTGCATGCAGATGTTGAACCTCGGGGGCCATCGAGAAAGAGGGTGATCTCGGAGGGGCAGCAACGATTGCAAGAGGCTCTGTAAGCTTTTGCAGCCTCGATGTCTGCAAATGTGTGGAGAATGGAGGAGTCCATCTCCAACATGAGCACCACCATGTCGCAGGCAATGGCGATGATTTGCTGTTCCATGGAATGGGTGGCCACCTGCATTGCACAACAAATGTGCCAGTCACATGAGCACATGCTCGCTGTTAGCAACAGATGTCAGGTGCTCATAAGCCTCATCCCTAGGAGGGATATAAACATTGACTTGAGCGTTCATCGCCCCACTGCTGTTCAGCAAGATGTTCTCCAAATCCTTGCTAGTAGGGAAGTGTGGGTGCCCATAAAAGGGATGATGGTGAGAGGGGACATGGAAGTGGGGGCACTTCTCAAAGCGCTCCTACTCGCCCCGTTGCCTCCCCCTAAGTCAGAGCCCCACAGGCTGATTCGGATCCTGATGGCCGAGTCTGCCCCTGACTTTTGCAGGAGGGACAGTGTATGGCGGGGACCTCACTGGCTCCAAGGCCCAGAGGCCGTCAGCCAAAAGTGTCTAACATGTCGCAGCAGGGAAGTGAGCAGCCTGCCTCCACCTCTGCTGAAGCCACAGGGGTTGCACCTCGTAGAAGCACTCGGAAAAGAAAAAAGGCACAACCCTAGATGCACAATGTTATGCACATGGGTGTATGAAAAAATGTTACTTTTAAGTTTCAGTTATTTTTATGACACAGATAAATGTCTTTCTTTGCACTACTTTCCAGTCTTGTCCATTTTTGCCTGCTACCTTGGAAATGGCTTTACCACTTGGAGTGAATGGTGAGTCATTACTTAAACTCGAGCAACGTTGGTTTGGGTGACAGGAATGGTTTGGTCATTGTAGGGATGCTTTATGGTGTTGTTGATGGCGGGGGGGGGGGGACTTAGTAAAGCATGTGGCAGCCATATGGGAACATTGGAGCAATTTCAGTAAATCTGGATGGTGAGACCCTCCCAAATATCCCGGGCAGCAATATGCACCACTGTTGGTGCCATCTCCACCTCAAGTTCCTCTATTTCCTCCTCCTCGTCTTCCACCTACTCCTCCACTGAAGAGGAAGTGCGATTTGTGCATTTCTCCTCCTGCAGCTCCAGTCCTCACTGGCTGCTCTATGTGGTGCAGTGCACAGCAATCAACGATGATTCTGGCGACTCTGGGTGATGTGTACTTAATGGCTCCTCCAAATCTGTCAAGGTAACTGAAGCGCATCTTCTGCATGCCTATTGCTTGCTCTATGACACATCAAGTGTACATGTGGCTCTCATTATAACACACCTGGGCCTCAGTATTTGGCCTGCTCAAGGTTGTCATGACCCACGTCCCTTGTCTCCAAGCAGCCAGCCAGTAAGTCTGTTTAGAGGTGCGAAGAACTGATGGAGGATGGACTGGTGCAGCACGTGGCTTGAGCAGTGGTGCAGGAGGGAGGGATTCAAATACCTGAGGCATTGGAACCAGTTCTGGGGGAAGTGGGACCTGTACAAAAGGGACGGTCTGCACTTGGGCAGGACTAGAACCGATGTCCTCGGGGTAATATTTGCTAAGGCAGTTCGGGAGGATTTAAACTAATATGGCAGGGGAATGGGAACCTATGTTGCGAAACAGGGGGAAGTAATATGCAGTCAGAAACAAATGTTAGAAGGGTGAGAAACAATAATGGAAATCCGAGTAAACAAAGGCAAGAAAAACAAAGGGCCATACTAAATCATAAGTCTAAAAGGACAAAGGGTGTTAATAAAACAAGCCTAAAGGCTCTGGGGGAAAAATTCAGCTGCTTGCGCCTCCCGTTAGCGCCTTAAGAGGGCGCTAATGCGGTGCAAAGCAGCTAATGCCCGGGCGCAGCGCCGCCCACGCCTCCCGCAAAATTCAGCAGGAGGTTAGGCCCGAGCCAGCCGGTAGAGCCCTGTGGCGCTGCGCCGCTGGCGATGACGTCATCGCCGTGCGCAGCACCCCGCTCGCGCTCCAGCCGCGATCTTCAGTCGCACCCCTGACTTACCGGCAGACACTATGTCCGATGGGTTCAGGGGGGCGTACGTGCGGCTGGGGCGGCGATATTTAAAGGGGAGCTGGCAGGCGGCCATTTTTGCTGCTGGCCGCCTGCCAGCACCTGGCCCTGTTGCTATCCCCATACCCCCGTGAAGCCCCCCCACTGTGACGTGCCGGCTGCGCTCCAAGAGCCCGGCACTTCTCTTGAGTGCCGGGCTCTTTTGCCGGCACTCCCGATCCCTGGGGGCCCAGCTGGGCCCCGGTTCGCGCTGCGCAGGGCCCCTCCCCTTTAAGAAGGGGAGGAAGGCCTGCAATACCGTGGCGCGACGTGCCGCAGTGCCTGGCGCTGCGGCACATAGGGCCAGGATATTCCCTCGCAGCGCCCCAAGAGGGATGCGGGGTGCTTCCAGTAGCGCCCCGCTTCCCTCTTGGGGCGCAACCACTGAAGTTCCGGCGTGGGGCCGCTAATTTTTTCGGGGTGCTAAACGTTGCGCCCCGGCGAGGTTAGCGCCCCAAATGGGGCGCGACTCAATTTTTAGCCCTCTCTGTCTTAATGCAAGGAGCATCCGTAATAAGGTGGATGAATTGACTGTGCAAATTGATGTTAATGGATATGATGTGATTGGGATTACAGAGACGTGGCTCCAGAACAATCAAGGCTGGGAACTGAATATCCAGGGGTATTCAACATTCAGGAAGGATAGAATAAAAGGAAAAGGGGGTGGTATAGCATTGCTGGTTAAAAAGGAGATTAATGCAATAACTAGGAAGGACATTAGCTTGGAGGATGTGGAATCAATATGAGTTGAGCTGCAGAACACCAAAGGGCAGAAAACGTTAGTGGGGGTTGTGCACAGACCTCCAAACAGTAGTAGTGAGTTGGGCGAGGGTATGAAACAGGAAATCAGAGGTGCATGCAAAAAAGGCACAGCAGTTATCATGGGTGACTTTAATATGCATATAGATTGGGCTACTCAAACTGGAAGCAATACGGTGGAGGAGGATTTTCTGGAGTGTGTAAGGGATGGTTTCCTAAACCAATATGTTGAGGAACCAACTAGAGGGGAGGCCATCCTGGACTGAGTGTTGTGTAATGAGGAAGGACTAATCAGCAATCTTGTGGTGCGAGGCCCCTTGGGGAAAAGTTGGAGTTCTACATTATGAAGGAGAAGGAAACAGTTAATTCAGAGACCATGGTCCAGAACTTAAATAAGGACAACTTTGAGGGTATGAGGCGTGAATTGGCGAGGTTATATTGGCAAGCGATATTTAAGGGGTTATCAGTGGAAGGGCAATGGCAGACATTTAGAGATCGCATGGATGAACTACAGCAATTGTACATCCCTGTCTGTCGTAAAAATAAAAAAGGGAAGGTGGCTCAACCATGGCTAACAAGGGAAATCAGGGATAGTATTAAAAGCAAGGAAGTGGCATACAAATTGGCCAGAAGTAGCAGCAAACCCGGGGACTGGGAGAACTTTAAAACTCAGAAGAGGAGGACGAAGGGTTTGATTAGGGCAGGGAAAATAAAATATGAAAGGAAGCTTGCGGAGAACATTAAAACGGAATGCAAAGGCTTCTATTAATATGTAAAAAGAAAGTGGTTAGTAAAAACAAAGGTAGGTCCCCTGCAGTCAGAAACAGGTGAAGTCATAATTGGGAACAAAGAAATGGCAGATCAATTGAACAAGTACTTTGGTTCGGTGTTTACTGTGGAGGACACAAACAACCTTCCGGAAATAAAAGAGATCAAAGGATCTGGTAAGAGGGAGGAGCTGAGGGAAATCCTTATCAGTCGGGAAAAGGTGTTGGGGAAATTGATGGGACTGAAGGCTGATAAATCTCCAGGGCCTGATGGTCTGCATCCCAGAGTACTTAAGGAGGTGGCCTTGGAAATAGTGGATGCATTGACGATCATTTTCCAACATTCCTTAGACTCTGGATCAGTTCCGAAGGAGTGGAGGGTGGCTAATGTAACCCCTCTTTTTAAAAAAGGAGGGAGGGAGAAAGCAGGGAATTATAAACCGGTCAGCCTGACATCGGTGGTGGGTAAAATGACGGAATTAATTATTAAAGATGTCATAACAGACCATTTGGAAAGTGGCGGCATGATAGGTCCAAGTCAGCATGGATTTGTGATAGGGAAATCATGCTTGACAAATCTTCTGGAATTTTTTGAGGATGTTTCCAATAGGGTGGACGGGGGGGGGGGGGACCAGTAGATGTGGTGTATTTGGACTTTCAGAAGGCCTTCGACAAGGTCCCACACAAGAGATTGGTGTGCAAAGTTAAAGCACATGGGATTGGGGGTAATGTGTGGACGTGGATTGAGAACTGGTTGGCACACAGGAAACAAAGAGTAGAATTAAATGGGTACTTTTCAGAATGGCAGACAGTGACCAGCGGGGTACCGCAGGGTTCGGTGCTGTGGCCCCAGCTGTTTACATTATATATAAATGATTTGGACGAAGGGATTAATTGTGATAATCCAAATTTGCGGATGACACTAAATTGGGAGGCAGTGTGAACATTGAGGAGGATGCTAGGAGGCTACAGAGTGACTTGGACAGTTTGGGTGAATGGGCAAATGTATGGCAGATGAAGTACAATGTGGATAAATGTGAGGTTATCCACTTTGGTGGTAAAAATAGGGAGGCAGACTATTACCTGAATGGTGGCAGATTAGGGAAAGGGGAGGTGCAACGAGACCTGGGCGTCATGGTACATCAGTCACTGAAGGTGGGAAGGCAAGTGCTGCAGGCAGTCAAGAAAGCAAATGGCATGATGGCCTTCATAGCAAGGGGATTTGAGTACAGGAGTAGGGAGGTGATGCTACAGTTGTACAGGGCCTTGGTGAGGCCACACCTGGAGTATTGTGTGCAGTTTTGGTCTCCTAACTTGAGGAAGGACATTATTGCTATTGAGGGAGTGCAACGAAGATTCACTAGATTGATTCCTGGGATGGCCAGACTGACATATCAAGAAAGACTGGATCCACTGAACTTGTATCCTCTGGAGTTCAGAAGAATGAGGGGGGATCTTATAGAGACGTTTAAAATCCTGACTGGTTTAGACAAATTAGATGCGGGCAGAATGTTTCCAATGTTAGGGAAAACTAAAACCAGGGATCACAGTCCAAGGATAAAGGGGAAGCCATTTAAGACTGAGATGAGGAGGAACTTCTTCACCCAGAGAGTGGTGAATCTGTGGAATTCTCTACCACAGAAGGTTGTTGAGGCCAGTTCGCTAAATATATTCAAAAGGGAGTTAGATATAATACTCACAACTAAGGGGATCAGGGGTATGGCGAGAAAGCAGGAATGAGGTACTGAGGTAGCATGTTCAGCCATGAACGCATTGAATGGCGGTGCAGGCTCGAAGGACCGAATGGTCTACTCCTGCACCTATTTTCTATGTTTCTATATTTCTATGTAATCATGAAATCTGCCAGGGAATCTGGCGCACACATGCATGATGATCTTTTTATGGTTGTAGACTAGCTGCACTTTGAGGGAGTGGAAGCCCTTGTGGTTCACAAGCAATCGTGGGTGATGATGGGTTGCCCTGATGGCAACATGTGTGCAATCGATGATGCCCTCCCCCTGTTTGAAGCCTTCCAGAGTCGCAAAGCAGAGCGCCCGCTCAGTAACACTGGCTCCATCAGTGGCAAAGTCGATATAATTGGCTGACTTTCGAACATGCCATCATTCACCTGGGTGATACATCTGTGGGTGGCCGACTGCGAGATCCTCCAAATGTCTGCTGCATATCCCTGGAAGGAGCCTGAGGCGAAGACGTTGCGGGCGGTGGTGACTTTGACAGCCACTGGTAAGATCTGTCCACCAGGTCCTCTGGGCAGCAGGCGAAGCTCCAGCAAGCTGCAGATGTCTGCTTCGATATGGCGCGATTGCCTGAGCCTCAGTTCGGTGAGGAGAATGTTAACATAGAAGATAGGAGCAGGAGTAGGCCATTCGGCCCCTCGAGCCTGCTCCGCCATTCGATGAGATCATGGCTGATCATCTAAACTCAGTACCCTGTACCTGCCTTCTCCCCATAACCCTTGATACCTTTAGCTTTAAGAAATATATCTAACTCATCCTTGAATATATTTAATGACTTCGCCTCAACTACCTTCTGTGGTAGAGAATTCCACAGGTTCACTACTCTCTGGGTGAAGAAATTCTTCCTCATTTCTGTCCTAAATGGTTTACCCGTTATCCGTAGATTATGACCCCTGGTTCTGGACTCTCCGACCATCGGGAACATTCTTCCTGCATCTAGTTTGTCCAGACCTGTCAGAATGTTATATGTTTCGATGAGATCCCCTCTCATTCTTCTATACTCCAGTGAGTATAAGCCCAATCGACCCAATCTCTCCTCATATGTCATTCCTGCCATCCCAGGTTTCAGCCTTGTGAATCTTCGCTGAACTCCCTCCATGGCAAGAACATCCTTCCTCAGATAAGGCGACCAAAACTGCAGACAGTACTCAAGGTGTGGTCTCACCAAGGCCCTGTACAACTGCAGCAGGACATCCCTGTTCCTACACTCAAAACCCTTTCGCTATGAAGGCCAACATACGACCCGCCCTCTCCACCGCCTGCTGCACCCGCATGCCCACCCTCAGCGACTGGTGCACAAGGACACCCAGGCCTCGCCGCACCCCCCCCCCTCCCAATCTATTGCCATTCAGATAACAGTCTGCCCTTCTGCCATTGACACCAAAGTGGATAACCTCGCACTTATCCACGTTATATTGCATCTGCCACGCTTCTGCCCACTCACCCAACCTGTCCAGATCATCCTGGAGTTTCTCGCTATCCTCCTCGCTGCACACACTCCCACCCAGCTTTGTGTCATCTGCAAACTTGGAGATATTACATTTAATTCCCTTATCTAGATCATTAATATATATTGTGAATAGCTGGGGTCGAAGGACCGATCCCTGCGGTGCCCCACTAGTCACTGCTTGCCACTCAGAAAAAGACCCATTAATTCCTACTCTTTGCTTTCTGTCCGCCAACCAGTTCTCTATCCAAGTCAATACCTTGCCCACAATCCCATGTGCCTTAACTTTACCCGCTAATCTCTTATGCGGGAACTTATCGAAAGCCTTTTGAAAGTCCAAATACACCACATCTACTGGTTCTCCGTTATCTATTTTTCCAGTTACATCCTCAAAAAATTCCAGTAGATTAGTCAAGCACGATTTACCTTTTGTAAATCCATGTTGACTTTGTCCGATCCTGTCACTGTTTTTCAAATGCTCAGCTATTACATCCTTTATAATGGACTCTAGCATTTTCCCCACTACCGATGTCAGGCTTACCGGTCTGTAATTCCCCGCTTTCTCTCTAACACCCTTTTTGAATAGTGGGGTAACATTAGCTACACTCCAATCCATGGATACAGTTCCAGATTCCATCGAATGTTGGAAGATGATCAGCAATGCATCTACTATTTCTAGGGCTTCTTCCTTAAGTACCCTAGGATGTAGATTATCAGGCCCTGGGGATTTATCGGCCTTCAATACCGTCAATTTCCCTAACACCATTTCCCTGCAAATACTGATTTCTTTCAGTTCCTCCCTTTCATCAGACCGTATGTTCTCCAACATCTCTGGGAGGTTATTTGTGTCCTCCTTTGTGAAGACAGAACCAAAATATGCATTTAATTGGGCTGCCATTTCTTTGTTCCTCATTATAACTTCCCCCGCTTCTGACTGCAAGGGACCTACACTTGATTTCACTAATGTTTTTCTCTTCACATATCTATAAAAGCTCTTACAGTCAGTTTTTATGTTCCCAGCAAGCTTACTTTCATATTCTATTTTCCCCTTTTTAATTAATCCCTTTGTCCTCCTTTGTTGAATCCTAAACTGCTCCCAATCCTCAAGGCTACCGCTTTTTCTGGCCAATTTAATTGCCCTCTCCTTGGATCTTATGCTATCCCTAATGTCCCTTGTTAGCCACGGTTGAGTCACCCTTTTTGTTTTATTCTTATGCCACACTGGGATGTACAAATTCTGTAGTTCATCCTTGCAGTCTTTGAATGTTTGCCATTGCCTATCCACCGTCAACCCCTTGAGTGACATTCCCCAATCAATCCTTCCCAATTCGCGCCTCATACCATCGTAGTTTCCTTTATTTAAATTCAGGACCCTAGTCTCTGATTCAACTACTTCACTCTCCATCCTAATGAAGAATTCCATCATATTATGATCACTCTGACCCAAGGGGCCTCGTACAACAAGATTGCTAATTAATCCTTTCTCATTGCATAATACCCAGTCGAAGATGGCCTGATTTCTGGTTGGTTCCTCGACATATTGTTCCAGAAAACCGTCTCGTAAACATTCTAGGAATTCCTCCTCCACAGTATTTTAACTAGTTTGGTTAGCCCAATCTATATGTAAATTAAAGTCACCCATGATGACTGCTGTGCCCTTACTGCATGCTTCTCTAATTTATCTTTTAATGCTGTCCCCAACCTCCGTATTACTGTTTGGAGGTCTATATACCACTCCCACTAACGTTTTCTGCCCCTTGTTATTTCTCAGTTCTACCCATACAGATTCCACATCATCAGAGCTAATATCCTTCCTTTCAATTGTGTTAATCCCCTCTTTAACCAGCAATGCTACCCCACCTCCCTTTCTTTTTTGCCTATCTTTCCTAAATATTGAATAACCCTGGATGTTGAGTTCCCAGCCTTGCCCACCCTGGAGCCATGTTTCTGTAATCCCAATCAAATCGTATTCATTTACCTCTATTTGCGCAGCTAATTCATCCACCTTGTTCCGAATGCTCCTTGCATTAAGACACCAGGCCTTCAGGCTTGTTTTTTAACGCTCTCAGACCTATATGAATTATTATTTACTGTGACCATGTTTGATTTAAACCGTTGAGTTCTTTGCCTTCTACTTTTGTTTTTCTCCATCCTGTCTTTAGCTTTTATCCTTATTTCCCTTTCCTCTGTCTCCCTGCTCAGGTTCCCAACCCCCTGCCACTTTAGTTTAAACCCTCCCCAACAGCACTAGCAAACACTTCCCCTAGGACATCGGTCCCGGCCCTGCCCAGGTGCAGACCGTCCCGTTTGTACTGGTCCCACCTCCCCCAGAACCGGTTCCAATGTCCAAGGAATTTGAATCCCTCCCCCTTGCACCATTCTTCTAGCCACGTATTCATTTGAAATATCCTCCTATTTCTACTCTGACTAGCACGTGGCACTGGTAGCAATCCTGAGATTACTACCTTTGAGGTCCTCTTTTTTAATTTACCTCCTAACTCCCTATATTCTGCTTTTAGGACCTCATCCCGTTTTTTAGCTATATCGTTGATGCCTATGTGCACCACGACAACTGGCTGTTCGCCCTCTCCCTCCAAAGTGTTCTGTTGCTGCTCCGAGACATCCTTGACCCTTGCACCAGGGAGGCAACACACCATCCTGGAGTCTCGATTGCGGCTGCAGAAACGCCTATCTATTCCCCTTACAATTGAATCCCCTATCACTATAGCTCTTCCACACTTTTTCCTGCCAGCCTGTGCAGCAGAGCCACCCATGGTGCCAGGAAGTTGGCTGCTGCCGCCTTCCCCTGATAAGTCATCCCCCCCAACAGCATCCAAAGTGGTATATCTGTTTGAGAGGGGAATGGCCACAGGGGACCCCTGCACTACCTGCCTGCACCTCTTACTCTGCCTGGTGGTCACCCATTCACTTCCTGTCTGTACATCCTTTACCTGCGGTGTGACCAACTCGCTAAATGTGTTATTCACGACGTTCTCAGCGTCGCGAATGCTCCAATATGCATCCAGCCGCAGCTCCAGCGCCGCAATGCGGTCCATCAGTAGCTGCAGCTGGATACATTTCCCACACACATGGTCGTCAGGGACACAGGAAGTGTCCCTGATTTCCCACATATTGCAGGAGGAGCATATCACGGCGCCGAGCTCTGCTGCCATGACTTACCCTTTAATTAATTAATTAAAATTCAACTAATTGAATCCCACCAATTTCACTTCAACTAAATGAAATACTCAAGGGCCCTTGCTTAACAGCAGTCCCCGCTACACCACAGAGACGCTAGAAACTATAAACCACAGAATTTGAGTATGGAAAAAAGGAGAAAAAGAGAAATACTCACCAACCAATCACTTACCTGGTTTCTGGTGACGTCACAATTTGATTATTTTCTACTTCTCTCTCTCCCACTCTGGGGGCGAAGATTGGTAAGCCTACCTGGTCGCCGCCGCCTTTTCTCAGCTCCGCCTCGCCGCAGCTGCTCCACCCAGGTCCGCCGCCTCTGTGGGCCTACCTGGTCGCCGCCGCCTTTTCTCAGCTCCGCCTCGCCGCAGCCACTCCACCCAGGTCCGCCGCCTCTGTGGGCCTACCTGGTCGCCGCTGCCTTTTCTCAGCTCCGCCTCGCCGCAGCCGCTCCACCCAGGTCCGCCACCTCTGTGGGCCTACCTGGTCGCCGCCGCCTTTTCTCAGCTCCGCCTCGCCGCTGCCGCTCCACCCAGGTCCGCCGCCTGTTGTGATTGTTGCTGCTGCTGGTGTGGCTGGTGTTGTTGGTGCTGGGGCTCATCTCGGTTCGATTCTGAGGTCCAAGGTGTGAAAGCATAAGTGGCACCCATGCTGATGTAATAGATGGCCATTAAAGCGAAGATCAGATGCCCAATCCCTCAATGTTAGTGACTAGCAATGTGGTGGGAGTGGATTCCGAGGTTGCAGAAATGACCTGCAAACTGCTGACAGCAAAATCTCTGCACAAAATGGAGTCAGCGAGATCCTTTCCATTTGTCCAGTAATCATTTGCAATGTGATTTTCCCAGCTGTCAATTAATGGACTCGCACAATGGCTAGTGAGCTTCCGCCTCCTCTTCACAAGCGAGGTTCCAGAGTTGCATGAAACCCATGCTCTTGAAGATAAAGCCAGAAGCTGCTGGTAAAAACCCACTTAAGGGTCCCTCGTCAAGCATTTAAGTACTTGAATGAGGTCGCACGCCTCTCCCGAGCGGTTGCGTGGTGCATCTCCAAATGCACCCAAGTTAAATGCAGAAGTCAACGGGATGATGGTGGGTTGCCAACACGCTGTCAATTTCCGTGAGTTTAACTGCCGATCCGCCCCCAAACCCTCACGCTCAGCAACGGAAAATTCCGGCCATAGTGTACAGAAGGAAGAAAGATATGCTGAACCTTTATGAATCAATGGTTAGGCCTCAGCTGGAGTATTGTAGCCAATTTTGCGCACCAAATTTTAGGTAGGATGTCAAGACCTTGGAGAGGGTGCAGAGGATATTCACCAGAATGGTACCAGGGTTGAGGGACTTCAGTTATGTGGAGAGATGAGAGAAAGTCAGTTTGTTCTCCTTATAACAGAAAAGGTTAATGGGAGATGGAATAGAGGTGTTCATAATTATGTGGGGTTTTAATAGAGTAGATCAGAATAAACTGTTACCACTGGCAGTGTGATCAGTAAATAGAGGCCATAGATTTAAGATAAAAGGCAAAACTCCAGCGATTTGTTATAATCTGGAATGCACTACCTGAAATGGTGGTTGAGCAGATTCAATACTATCTTTAAAAAGTTAATTGGATATATTCGAAAAGGAAAAATTTGCAGGGATATGGGGAAAGAGCAGGTGAGTGGATGCAATTGGAAAGCTTTTCCAAAGATCCAGCACAGACGCGATGGACCGAATAGGCTTCGTCTATGCTGTATGATTCTATAATTCTATGCTAGGACAGATACCGTGTTTCGCTGCTGCCTGAACAGAACGATGCCAGCTCGCTAGAGAATCGTGGGTCGAACGTCTATTCATTGAATTATTGGAAGCAAATTCAGTCACTACGGGCCCACAGCCTCCCGGCCGGCAGAACATACCAACACCTTCAGTGCCCTACTGGCAGAATCAGTCCAATTAACTCAAATATAAGGGAAGATAGTTCATTCTTGTCGTTCCACTGGTAGGACTAATCTGAGGTAATAACCTGCAACTGGCAAGGTTTATATACGTGCTGCAGCAAAAAGTGACAAAAGCATTTATGTTCTTTGTGAAATTAAGCATTATAACCTGCAATTTTCCGGTAAGCTTCTCCATGGTTGCTCGGTCGTCCGGCTGCTGCGGCGAAGCAGCATATTCCGACCAAGGAGCTGGAGGCAAAGACATTGGGGTTGTCCAAGTTCAGTTGGATGCTATGATGCGTAAATGAGGGAACTGAAGGGTATGCCGATTTCTCGCCGTTTTTCGTGTTCAACCGCTGCATAATAAATAAAAGGTATCTGTGAGTGGCGCACACTGGCGTATACTTGTAAGGCCAGCCATGAATTTCTGTGTGTTTCTTCTTCATTCTCGGGATGCGGACATCGTTGACAAGACCAACATTTATTGCCCATCGCTTGAAAGGATACTTCAGTGGGAAGTTCAGAGTCGACCAAGATTGTATGGGATTGGAGTCACATATAGTCCAAACCGGGTACGGACGGCAGGTTTACTACCACAAAGGACATTCGTGAACCAGTTGGGTTTTAAGCCAATCCGACAGCTTTGTTGTTACTTTTACTAATACCAGCTTTTTGTTTACATGTTTTATTAAACTGAATTGAAATTCTCAATTGGGGTTGTGGGATATCAACTCGCGTTTTCTAGATTTAGTTAGTTTAGTTAGTGTCAGTTAATGGGTACAGAATTATAGACTACGTTGCTATGAGGTCGCAACATACGCTGGGTCCAACAGGTTAAAGCAGATTTCTTTTTACTATTCACTGCAGCTGATGGTATCTTTTAAACAACACCTTGTTTCACAATCCACAGGTGACTTGTGATTCGGATGCCTCTGACCGACTGTCACAGATATTGAAAAATGTTTCCATGTGTGTGTTGTGTAAGTGCTGCACTCACTCTGCACTAATTCTGTATGTATCTTTAGAGCGACAGAGTAAAATGGGGCCAATTATGGCATTTAATAGATGAAAATGCTCTTATGTATATCCTTACATTTGAAATAATTTAGGATGAAAACATGTTCATTTACAATCACCTAACTTTCTCTCTACATGGAAAAGGGAAGTTCCAGCTCCAGTTTTGAAATGTGTGCTTACTTTAGTAGAAATAATAAATAATTCCTTAATTTGTGGTCAGCAGTGAAGTGAAGGCATTCGCTGCTGGCCCCGAATACGCTTCACACAAGGATATTGCAATCCATGTGTCGAGAACTTCGAGGTTCCCATCGTGCAATTAAAATCAATGAACTGTAGTGGGGTTCCCCTTGTGCGAAATGCTGTAAGGTCTACTAGCTGTCTGAGCAGCCAATGAAAACACATAATTCTCAGACAGCGAAGAAGGAAGTGAGTAAGCTCTTAAAATTCTAACTTTAAAAAAATAGTTAGAGGGAGGAAAACAAAGATTGGGGCTCTCAGATGGTGAATTGAAAACCTGAAATAAAGATGGAGAAACTTTACAAAACAATTTTTGAAATATTTTTAAGCTTTCATTTTATATTAAAATGGAATAATTTCATATTATACAAAATGAAAACTAGTTTTAGTGTCCTTTAACATTTGTTTAGCAGTAATAATGCAGTCAAAACCCCAGTTTCACCTAATCCCATTGGGTTTAACTTTCAGTGGGAAATTAAGAGCATAGTTACTGCAGAAGAGCCGAACTTTTTATGAATTTCCCTGATTTGGCTGAAAAAAAGGATTGCTGGGTCTGTTGAGGGGGTGGGCACAGCGTAGCCTGTGTGGGAGCTGTCAATGACTGACCGCAACTTCGGTATTTCCGCCTGCGCACGTGCCAAATCCAGAAGTTGCGGTCAGTTTTAAAGGCGGAATGACGGCGAACACTGCCAGTTCACCATCATACCGACGGCATACTTTGGGCCAATTTATCTTTATTTTTCCTTAAGTGACATCGCCTCCCAATGATGAGAGCCAACACCAGTAAAATCGACCCGCCCCCTGCACATGCAGAAATCAGCAAGTAACGGGTGATCTCGGCACTTACAATATTTAGATGAAATGTATAAATATGCGGCAGTACACTGCACATTTCAACAAGATCGTGACCTAAAAGATCAGATACATTTTAATTCATTGTTGCTTTTTTAGTGCTTTTACATTTAAGGTATAGTTTGAAGAAACAAATTAAAAAGTGCTGACCTTTGTTTAATGTTTTCATGCTTGAAAAATGTGTTTCTACATTACCGTGCCTTTATCCTGCTTTCTTGTTGATTTCAGTGGCTAATTGTGATTTTGTCCGATAGTGTATCGAAAGCCCGGTTTATCTCACTTCGGATTATTAAGGGATGAAATTTGTCCTGGCGTTATCTACAGGCCACTGGTTAACCGCGCATGCATGAAAACCCGGAACTTGTCAAGTTTCAGCTTGACAGATCGTATGAATCTGAAGGAAATGGACATTCGCTGGCACAATATTGGACTATTTGCCCCACTACTGCCCAACAAATGCCCATGAAACTCTTACGCCTCGTAAAAGCAGGCATTCTTCGTTATTTTACCAGTGTACATGTTTAAATAAATATTAAAATAACATTTTAAAAATCATTTAAACATTAAAAAACGTTTAATATTTGTTTCGGTTATTTTCGGCCGCTATAAAATATTGCATTTATTTAAAAAAAAAGTTTTATATGTTTAAATAAATTGAATTTTAATTAATTTTAAACGAGTGAAAATTTAGTTTTACTTAGGTTGTGTGAAAATGTAATTTTTACGTGATTCCTATTGTGCTTATGGGGATTCCGTACGTAAATGGAATCAACATAAGCATAATGGAAACCCCGTTCTTGATTGGTCGGGCCGGCCCACGTGATACCTAGAACGGTTCCGAACCGCATGCACAACCGGGATACATGGGCCTTTACGCAGGCGTACTCTTGCAGGCCCAGGAGCGCCAGTCTTCGTATGTCCGGGGGCCATCAGGTAAGTATGGATTTTGTGTCACACAACTTCTTGCAGTTCAGAGGTATTCACCCGTGGGAAGCCTCCCACCGTAATTTCAGGTCCACAATACATATGACCCATTATTGAGTATTTGCAACTTCATTACTCTCAGCCACATTCTTTCTTATTCCCTGTTCGGCAGTTAGGATTGATTAATGAGCGGCAGGCCACAGAAATCTTGATGCCCTACAATCTGTTGAATATCAAATTACATCCATCGAACTAATCTTGCCTGTTTGTATAGTGCAACGGAAATTAAACATCCCTGAGAGTCTGGTAATCTCGCTCACAATACTGCTCATTGGTTAGTATATGGATACATGAACGACATGTCTCCAGAACTTAGACAAATCTATAGCCCACGTGGGACAGGGGGTGGAGGGTGGGGAGAGATCAGTTTCTCACCGCCCGGATCTCTTTATTGAGATCTTTGATATTTACACGTTTTGGAAAACTTGCACTTCTCAGTGAGATGAGTTTGGAGTGTTGTCAGCAGATACCGATGTTCTCAAATGAAAGGTAAGGCCAGAGAGCAGGGCAGCGCCAAATGTATAAAGAAGGGGAGATGAATAGGAAAACAATAACCTCCTGACGCCAAGCTTAGGTTTTTAATCTGAAGTTTCTGAAATATTTTATTGTGCAGCTGATCTTGCATGAACTGAAGGAACCAAACTATAGCAACAAATCCTGTTTCACAATCAGGTTGTTACAATATTTATGAACAACATTATTACACGATTTAAACAATTGGTTCTAAACGATTTGTGGGTAAGCATTGTTGTTAGAGAACCTCCTTTCTTCCCTGGTTCACAACAAGACGTTTACAATAAGCACGTTACTTCTGCTCAGGCATTCAAGTCATACGGAGAGCGTACAGAATGGATCCACCGAGATGCCAGGGATTAGAAATGACAGTTATGAGGAGAAAATTGAGATCCTGGTTAGGCTAATGTATTACGGGTAACGGAACCAAGGCGGGTAGATGAAGTTAAGATCCAGGTCAGCCATGACCTAATTGAATGGTGGAACAGGCTTGCGGGGCTGAATGGCCTACTCCTGTTTTTATGTTCCTATACTTGCTATATTACGATACGCAGTAAATGTGATCGGTCTTTAACTGTAAACAGAGATTGGATATTCAGTTTCTGTATCTTTCGAGTACACTCTGACAAACTGTTCAAAACCATGCTCCTTTATACACCACATTTTGACTACATCAAGGAAAATGTAAAATGACTTATCTATTTCCCCAAATACTCTGCAAACAGACTATCTATGTAAACAGTTTGGCATTGTTTACCTCAGAGCCATTAGCCTTAAACAAGACTTACTTTCACTGACAAATTATGTCCAGGCTTCGTGATTTAACAAAAAACAAAATTAACAATTGCTTTTGTAGGTAATTCCTTTATCTTCCCCCCTCGAGCTTTGGATCTTGGAGAATAACAAACGGTCCCAATAGTTTAAAGTCTTAATTCCAATTTTGTCATTACGCTGCGACATTTAAGATCCAACAATGTCTGCAGGTAAGAACTTAAATTCTGAACATTATTGGAGCTCCCACTGCACTTTCCAGCAAAGTTTAAACTCTGTAACACCTTGAAATCATTTTATATCAAATAACCCCTCTTGTTAATCTTCCAATATCAACACTCATATGGTCATCTGCTTAAAGAAAAAACAGAAAATCAATTTGGCTCCTGACAGCCCAATGGGTTAGTTTTTCATTTGTCAATTTCTTAATCCCTTCTATCAGCGCGGGGAAGCATTCACACAAATTAAAAAAAACTTAAATGTAAAAATGTCCAAAATGTTTACAGTCAGTAATGCAAAAGTTGTTGCTTAGTTAATTAAATCAATTATTCTGAAACCAGAAAGTAACAAAAACACACAGCTGCTTGTGAAAAGTATTCACTTTTTTCTTTTCAAAAGAAGACAAACCCAGACATCAATCAATGTCAGAATGTGTCACACAACTTCTTACAGCTTTCAAATAATTTAAAAAACTTTTACCAAGTAAAAAAACTGTTACTTTTACAACTATAAACATTCTATGAAACAATTCAGAAGTACAATCCAACTACAGGATGTCTCCATTATCATTCACGTAGCAATAGAATGGAACCCTTTTTATCGCTTCTGGTCACACATTCCAGTACCATTAAGATGATTAAAAATCACCTCAAAGCATTGAGTACTGAAATTGGTCAGAAATGTATACATCGTTGTCGATGTGATTGCCTCATGTCTGGATCTAGAAGCTTTCACGCAATTTACAATAACCAGAATTTCACCATGGCCATAATAAATGACTGGTTTTAACAATTTAATAGGTAAGTTAACCACAATAACTCAAATGTAATTCAAACCAATATCTTAAGGTCAACACACATTCCAGCTTGAAAAAGAGGGAGGAGCCACAGCCACAGTAACACATGTTTGGTAAAAAAGACAGTAACATCCACACTGAAAGCAAAAAAAATGTAGAACAGTAGAATAGAGACAGGAGCATCCCGTTTCTTCTTTATTCCATCAAAAACTATTTATTATTTTTACCTTACACCAATTTTCAATTTCTGACGCTTTCCACTGAAACCCATTCTGTACTGATTCAAAATCTCAAGCTCACAGTCCGTGTCCTTAACCAAGCCTGTTACCTCCTGCACAGTTCTTAACTCTTCTCTGGTATATGGGAGGGGTGAAACAACTTAGAGTGAAGGGTTAAGGATACGCTAAATATTCAGTCCAGAGTCCCAATCTTTTTCTCAGTTCACTCTTCAGAACTGCTATAACTCCCTCTCTCAACATTTTCCACATTCCAACTCCCATTCTGCAACCCTTTAGACCATGCTTACAACTCCCACAGTTTAGCTTTTCACTGAATACCTCATCAGTTCTGGGGCAGCCCATTCCTACAGAAACAGAAGCGTCTAAACAAGCTTTTCCTGTTGCTTTAATCTGTAATTGTTTCTTCATCAGTTTCTCATCCACGGCTTCCTTCACTGAATTAATGAGCAACAGCTCAGAATGTTCTTACAGTAGCCCAAGGCCACTGTCTGTTTACGCCTCTGTTCCAGCTTTTGTATTTCTTTCTGTCTCTGTCGGCACACTTTTTTCCAGTGCCTTTTCGAACTGTAGTCTGGCGACCATAACTTCTAAACTGCGCTCTATCTTCCAATTCCAATCTCTCCTGACATATGTGCACCACAGCATCGTGACTCGCCAGGAAGGAATTCACAGCTTGCACAGCGCGTACACTGACTTCATCAAATGCCTCTTTATGCTTCTCTATTTCTACCTTCAAGACCCTATTTTCAGCCTGCGTCTGAGCATTATTTCTCCACAATGTGCCGATACCCAGACAGAGCCCTTGCAAAAAATATGTTCTCTGTCTCCATTCATTTAGTTTCTGCTGAAACAAAACATTTGCAGTCTACTATATTTTCATTTCTCCAGACACACATTCTCCAGTGCCTACACAATCTCCTCCCAGCTCCTGTTTAAAATTTCTTTCGAAAAACTGTGAGGTCCACCCTTAATTTTAATCCAGTCAGAAAATTTCAAAGGCACCAACTTGGTCAGGAATCGACTATTTTGTCTGATGCCTTCCTATCCCCTAGAATGCGATTCCCAGCAGATAGTTATACGCACTATCGATACTAATACATACTCACCGTCCGCGTATTCATCGGACAAGTTCACAGCAACCTCCTTTCTCCTCTGGTTCACAATAATACGTTTCAATTAAGCACGAGACTTCATAGTGGAGTATACGGAACAGACTTAATTGATAAACAGTAAAGGTGATCGGTCTTTAACTGTATACAGAGAGTGGATATTCGACTTCTGTATCTTTCGAGTACACGCTGACAAACTGTTGAAAGCCATCCTCCTTTATACACGATATTTTGACTACATCAAAGGAAGATGTCAAAATGATCTGTCTATTTCCAAAGTTCTCTGAGAACAGGTTATCTAAGTAAACAGTTGGCAATTGTTTGCCTCAGAACCACTTCCCTTAAACAAGACTTCCTTTACCTACTGCTATCTTTAGTAAAAGGACACGCTACCCCTGTTTTATTACACTAAAACTAAAATTACATTTTATTACTAACACTTATTTCCTTACACAAGCACTTTACATATCAGAAGACAAGCCGTGCTTTCACCTTACGACACTTCAAAGTCATGCTGTTTATATATTGGAAAGCTTGTTGCTTTAAGATGGAAAGAAGTTTGACTGTTAACCCTTAACTCCCCAAGCTGTCCAACAAACATGTCTCCAGGATGTCGACAACTGGTATAATGGTTTAAAAAGTGAAAATGCTGGAAATACTCAGCAGGTCAGGCAGCATCTGTGGAGAGAAGCTACCTGACCTGCTGAGTATTTCCAGCATTTTCTGTTTTTATTTCAGATTTCCAGCATCCGCAGTATTTTGTTTTTGGATTGGTATAATGGTTTAACTGATATTTGTATTTAAAAATTGCGGATACGTTTTCTGTGTGCGCTTTGAGCAACAATATGGTAAACAGATTTATAAAAGAACCATTAGACATTCCATCGCGTAAAGCTCACCAGAAAATCTTTATCCTGAAAGCGAAATGTGTTAAAGGGTAAAATAATTCTTCTTGTCGCCAGGTTCTCTGCGATTTATTCTGTTAGGTATTTTTAGGAAAGGACAGTCACATAAGAACCAGAACATTTCTAAGCAATATTCTGAAACCATGTTTGAGATTGAAATTTACTTCTGCACATTTCTCGAACATTAACTGATAGTTTGCTCCAAATTTAACACACCCAGGTGTCAGGACGGATTGGACTACACACGGTTTTCAAAAATTATTACAAGTAGTTTAAGCTTGCTGAATGCAAATGAGTAAAATAGTCTATAAACAGTCTCAACTTATAATGTTAATACTTGTCATGTGTAAATTCTGTTAATAGCGGGTAACTTTGGAATAGAGCTTATGTTAATGGAATTACAAGAACGTAACAATAAAAAGGCCCGGAGCTGCTATAACCAGCCCAGACTACACACAGTGGATTGGACATCCAACATGCTGCCCGGCCTAAAACTGGCGTTGAGAATCGGGCGTCCATTATAAAAACTCCCCGATTACTAAAACCAGATTCATCCTATTTGTTGCACCGTGATGCATTATTTGTTTAATTGTGGGCGATCTGTGTCTCTTTGTTCTGATTCCCAGCCTGGTGCTGTCTCTCCTTTAATGTTTATCCCTGGAGGTTTTTATTGGAACTGGTCAATGGTGTTGCATCGGAGGGCGCCTTTGCATCCGCGTCTCTCTGCAGCAACTGAGATACAAAACAGTTATTTATTTCTGTTGTTACTTCCATTGAGTGGACTCCCGGTTCAGAGTTTCTTACAGGGAGCGCGGACGGGTAATTCGCCGGTCGGCGGGACCTGATTTTCGTGCCATTTAAATTAACAAACAAAAAAAAGCTCCTGTGACACGGGATTTAACGATTCGTGAAACCCGATCGCATTAGCCGTCCGTTACAGTTAAATCACAGCGAAAGTAAGGGATAAGAACGGGCCTATTCTTCACTGACCACAACAATCAAAGTTAAACAGGTTTAGAGCTCCCGATTGTGGCTGAAAAAAGCGCGATCGATGAGATGGTTTAAGAAGTTTAATACCAGTAAATGTGAAGTTTTATACACAGTCCAAACATTGGTGCACCAATTATACAATACATGGAAGTAAATCAGCACAGAGCGATTAGAAAGGTTCTGGGTCTCACCATGGTCAGGTCACTTTTAATATCCAGATCCTTAACAGCTAATAGAATTATTGGATATATAACCAGGAATGAAAGAAGAAAAAGAACAAAGCTGATCCTAAATGTAAATAAGGTGAAATAGGAGGAAGTTTCGAGGCGCTGAATCTTCCCAAACTGTATATAATGTGGTTCAGAATCCCGTAACATATGTAACATTTTCAATGATTTAGATATTGTAGAGTAGATTATTCCTCCAGTCTTGGCCGAGGAGCAGACGATGTGAAGGGGAAATAAATCGAGAACAGATATAAGGAAAATACTTCCTTGAAAGACTCCGACATATTTGGGAGAATTTTCCAGACACGGTATTGGAGGCAAATGCTTTGGAGTATTGGAGCTTTGGAATAAGGCAGGAAATGTTCTTGCATGAAATTGATCGAAACGCTTAAAGCTGATTCTGAAAATAATGTTACATCTTTACATGTGACATGAGTTAGGATCAATGAAATAAACAGACCGGCTGTTCAGCAGGGATTGGTGTCTCCGCATTGTTCTCGGGTCCTGGTAATGAATGGAGTTCAATATTTTACAACGCATCATTTATCATTTAATCCGCGATTGTGCCCCTAATTACGACACAACTGGTAGATTTAATGTAAAATTTAAAATTATGTTCACTATCACATGTTCACGAATTGTTAGCTGCGACAGTTCTATATCCGAACCCAAGACTGCAGCAATAGTGATGCAAATCCATATTCAAGATTACATAGAATTATAAAAAATTCACAGCACATTACAGGCCATTCGGCCGCACAACTCTATGCCGGTGTTTATACTCCACCTGAGCCTCGTCCCACTCTATTTACTTCATATCACTCTATCAAATTATCGAGTTGTAGCATTTTGCGTTCATTTAGTAAGCTGTGCGGGGGCCGGTGAGGAGAGCGCACTCCTATCTTAAGACGTATAGGGCTAAATAATCGTGGCCGTCACCAGAACTGCCGGTGTCAGGGCGGCCCCGGGTTACCAGTCGCTGAAAATAGACGAAGCGCTACAAGAGAAAAATTCGCCCTGGGGGGCTTAAGATTTTTAGCCCAGCACTAATTTACCGCGTACTACCCTCCTGGTGGCGTTAGTGCCGGCATGGAAGTCGAAGTTCCCGTCCAGGAGGAGCGTTCCCGATTCTACCAGCATCTGGAAGCGAGGCAATAGAGTTCGCTAGGCATTGAGGGAAATTAAAAAGGCAATGCTTTCTGAACTAACAAAAATAAACATGAAGTGAAATAAATCAGTTTTTGGACCTTACTGACTTTAAAAAAATAACATTATTTTGAATCTCAAATGGGAGTCTCAAGCTCTTCAAGCTGAATTCCCTTCCGAACCTCCAAAAATGGGAAAAGTGCTTCAGCACAAACACAAATGGCCCAGCATGCCAGGGAAGGGGCACCCAGCGTCTCACAAGCAGCATTCCAGCTTTGTGTAAGGGGTGAACACTGCAGGAGAGGTTCTCTACCCACAGGGGCCAGGAGGCCATCCAGAAAGAAGGATGTGGGACCAGATCACTGCCAGCATTGTCGCCCCCACCACCTGGTTCCATTGCCGAAAGAAACTCATAAAATCAGACCCCTGGTCAAGGTCAGTGAATTAATCTTCAAAAGCCTTCTCCTACCAACTGTATCACTAGCATCACACACTTCTCAATGCAAAACTCCCCCCACCGATCACTCATCTACCAGGAACCTGTACCAATCATGAGGCACATCTCCCATTCTTACCCTCACCTCACCCCCTTGGAGGAGAAAGTGAAGGGCATTCTTGGCAGGAGCATGGCTGAGGCCCTGGCCAATGGCGGGGCAGAAAGGTTACAAAGTGCTGGTATCCTTGTATGTTATCCTCCTTCTGGCAAGCACCTCTTGCTTTCCCGCCCGCCCCTCACCACATTAGGCAGGTTTTTGCGGGTAAAGGGTGATGTTAAACCCCCGAATTTTTAGCCCATGATTTGGTTGTAATAGTAGTACATCGCTGTTCTCTTCCTGTGACAGAATACCAGCCCCTTGAACTGTCCAGTACACAAATAAACTCCCCTCTGCACCACCTTTTGAAAATTGCGACTGTTTCGTCAGACTAGAGAAAGTTATGGGGTCATTAGACGTGTTTACAATTATGAAGGATGAGATAGGTTGGATAAATATAATTTTGGCGATAGCGTAAAAATGACGATATGAGATCGGCTGCCCATTATACTCCTCGCCCGATTTTTCTTTCCAATGAAGTAAAATCGGACTGATCCAATATCGCAAATTTTACACCATAGCCAAAATTACCCTAGACTGTTTCCAGTGATTGAAGGGTCTAGAACGAGCCTATAGAGATATAGGATTGAATGTAAGAGAGGAGGAGAAACCTTTTTGCACAGAGTGTTGTGAAAATGTGGAATGCACTACCGAAGTTAATAGATGAATCAGAGACCATGCCAATATTTAAGAATAGGTTGGCTGGGTGTTGGAAGGAAATGGAGATAAATGAAGAGGATGGCCACATGGGATTAGATACTGCTGGATGATAAGCACTGTTTAGGCTGAAAGGCCCGTTTCGAGGTGCAATATCTTTCTAATTATATGCAATCGGCAGGTAATCTTTATTAAATCCTCTTCCAGAATTTAAAAAAATGAAACAAATGATTTATTACCTTTACTTTTCTTTAATTGACATCGCTTCGCAATAATGAGAGCCACCATTAGCAATACCAGTCCAAACCATACACATCTGAAATCAGTAAGACACGGCAGCTGTTGGCCCGATCTAAAATATTAATGAAAATTATATAAATATTAAGGATATGTCCAAATTGGTACACAACCACATCTATAAGTAATGGATTCCTGTTTGAAAAGCATTCTCAGCAAACACGTGGTCTCAAAAAACAGAGACATTTTAAATCAATCTTTGCCATTTTGTACTTTTTTCACGAAAGTCTAGTGTTATGAAAAACAGATTTTTTCGATACTAATTTTATCTGGTTTCTTGTTGATAATAAGATTGCGACTTAAAGTGACACGTTTAATTTTTCACTTTGTACTGTGTCTAATAGCTGATTGATACAGTTACAGTTTCCAGCAGATTGTGAGCACAGATTGTGGGACGCAGGAGGCAGCGATTCTGCAACAACCTGTCGGCCGGAGTTACCGCCCGCTCTTGCCCCAAGAGTCAGTGCCACATCTGAGCCGTGAAACCAGGACTGCAGGAGAAGCCGCCCAATAAGGCAGGAGACCAGGAGCGGCAATCGTAGAGCTCTTTGAACAGAATGAAACCTGATTGAAAGTGAACAAAGGCAACTAGGATTCCTACACCTTTATGGATGTAAAACTTGGTGAAAGAGACGGAGTAGAACAACTAGTGAGAAAGGACAGTTTGTCCAACATGGAGAATCGCAGCAACGGTTCTGTCTGCAGGATAACTGAGATCTACAATCTTACCTACTGGATAGGTAACAATGTGGGTGGCCGTGGTTGAAATTTTGCGGGTACTGTGAGACACCATGCAGGTATAAACGGTCCCGGTCTGGACAGCCTGCGTCTCTTCCAACTGGCATTACCAGAAAGGTTGGTGGAACCAGTTTCCGTAGGAATTTACAAAAGACAACTGGACGTGTACTGGAAGAGGACTACTTTTCAGAGTTATGGAGAAAAAGCTGGTGTGGGGATTAACTTGGACAGCTCTTTCAAAGAGCCCGCACAGGCACGCCGGGCCTAATGGTCTCTTTCTGTGCTGTAAGTTTCTATGATTCTATCTAAAATATTACCTGTGTTCCTGAAGGTGACAATGTGGGTGACCGTGGCTGGAATTTTGAGGGCACTGTGAAACACCATGCAGGTATAAACGGTCTCGCTCTCGACAGCCTGCGTCTCTTCCAACCGGCTGGAAGCTTCATATAGTCCATCGGTGTTTGGTTGATTAATGTTATTTATTCTTGGTGTAATTTTGGTTCCATCCTTATACCAAGTGAAGCTGATATTCTGCGGGTAAAAGGGAGATGTTGTGCAAAGTAGAGTCAGAGTCGCAGTTGAATCCTTTTCAGGTTCCTGAGAGACAATTTTCAGTGGAGATGGCGGAACTGGAAAAATGGAGGAAAATAATGTTACATGGACATCATTCAAGGTTACCAATCCACCGTCTTTCTTCCAGCCCATTCCTGACAGCACAATGTGGGCGGGGGGTTGGGGTAGTGGTGGGGGCCTGGTGTTCACTGTGCGCTATTGGTACCTAAGTCGTAAACGGCATCTTCATAAAAGTCAAATTTATATCGGCGGTAACTTTAACTGCTTTAGCCAGGCGAAAACCGGATTGCAGCGAATAGGCCGCCTCTTTTACAGCTCGCCGATTTTCTCTTCTAATGGGAAAGAACATTGAGTGTGGTGTATATCGGGCTGCCGACTCATTGTCGCTTGTTTTGCGGTACAGCTGTGGACCAATTCCATCCCGTTGAGCATAACATCTGATGAGGAAGTATAATTTACCCAAGTGAAAGGGGCTATGGCACGAAGATCCGGTGCTAAACCATATTTGCTGGAGGCTGCAATGATGATTAATATAAGGGGTCCGAGGTTCCAGCTACACAGTGCGGACGTTAACCGTTAGCAATTTGGCTATCAAAGATCTTAACTTATGGAGAATTAAATTATAAATATGCGAATCTGAGTCCCAATATAAACAGTCTTCCCTCCGTAACCAACGCAGACAAAAGAATCCATTAAATAGGGTAAGATCGGTGCTTACAGCGGCGGATACACGCGCCAGCCATTATACAGATCCTTAACGGACACTGCAATTTAAAACTCAAACGCTTGTTGTATACTTGCTTACTGTGTACTTGGGGTAAATCCGATGCTGCTCGTCTTGATTATTATTGCTGAAATATTGTACTACAAATTAGCATGTAACGAGTAGCAGTCAACAGTGCAATTTGAATATATACACATAAAATGACTGGAATTTAAGTTGCATTGTGAATCCTACAAAGCACAATAGAGAATTTCTTGGAATCGTGAAATAATACAGTCACATGGATCTCATTCGCCGCTTCTTTTATACTTACCCCAGACAGTTAAATTGGATCCCGTTCCGTTTCCAACTATTCTGCCCCGATGGGCGACAGTGCAATAATATTCTCCCGAGTCCTGGAAAGTCACATTGATTATCTGAAGGAAGCCGCTGAATTTAGTTTTGGAGCCAGTTACTTTTCTGTCATCAGGTCCAGTGCTTAGATATTTATTATCACGCTGTTTCCACCAGTACACGTTCACCGGTGGTCCGTCTTGAAAAAGGGAATCGAGCAATGAAAGGAAACGCTTGTACCCGTGTTGCTGCTCGCGACTTCAGGGAGCTGAGTCACTTTGAGCGAATTTTCGCAGGAGCCTATCGGAAAAGAAAATCAAAACCGAATTAGTGCGAATATTACAGGTGAAAAAGCGCGTGAGTAAGTAAGTCAGGCAAAGTCTGCAAATGACAAGAAGACATGTTGTATCAAATGGATGATAAGCAGCTCTGCGGTTTAGCGAGAAAGCAAGGTATAGAAGCAACAGGTACCTGTGAACATGAATCCCAAAACAGAGAGGCACTGAAGTACATCACTCGCCAACATTCTGAACCAATTGATCACTCGGAGCGACAGACCGTGAACTGGCTGGTGGTTTGTAAAAACGTTGAAGAGCCGGAAATTGGAATACGTCAGCGTCAAATCCTGTCTATGTGTTCAGAACATGTCTCTTTGTCCCTTTCGTCAGATTTGTTGCAACAGTTGTATATGCGCCAGAAGAGGCTCCATTTCGAAATTTTAAGTTTCTACACGCACAGATGGAGCGGCCTCGCCGCGGGACCTCCTATTCTAAGGAAAACTGGGATGAAAAGGTCATGCACTCCTTCTGGAACATTCCATATTTCATTGCTCTGCGCTTAGCATTTCCACGGAGTTCCCTGATGGGAGACCGGCGGAATCTGCCGAGATTGGCGGAGCCTGGCCGTTACTTCGCTTGTGCTGGTTTTCCGTTGATCGTCCGGCGAAGATACGGCTGATGATTGTGAGGATTGCGCCAAAGTTCTCCCTCAGTTTCCTTCACCATTTCAGATCAGACATGAGAGATGTTTCGGACAGTGCTGTCGGAAATTCTGCTAGTTTTAAAGCACTACCGCCTGATAATCTACATCCTAGGGTACTTAAGGAAGTGGCCCTAGAAATAATAGATGCATTGCTGGTCATCTTTCAAAATTCTATCGACCCTGGAACAGTTCCCATGGATTGGAGGGTAGCTAATGTAACCCCACTATTTAAAAAAAATGACAGAAAAAAACAGGGATTTATAGACCAGTAAGCCTGACATCGGTAGTGGGCAAAATGCTAGAGTTCAGTATAAAAGATGTTATAGCAAGAGCACTCGGAAAACAGTGACAGGATCGGACAAAGTCAACATGGATTTACAAAAGGGAAATCATGCCTGACTAATCTACTGGAATTTTTTGAGGATGTAACTGGTAGATTAGATAAGGGATAAAATAGTGGATGTGGTGTATTTGGACTTTCAGAAGGCTTTCGATAAAGTCCCGCATAAGAGATTAGCGTGCAAATTTAAAGCATATGGAATTGGGGTTGAGGTACTGATTTGGATAGAGAAATGGTTGGCAGATAGAAAGGAAAGTGTTGGAATAAATGGGTCTTTTTCCGATAGTAGAAGATTTCAGCAGGACATAGATGGAGTGGTGAAACGGGCAGACACATGTCTGGATCAATTTAATGCGGACAAGTGAAGTGTGCACATTGGGTGGAACAACATGGAGAGGCAGTATAATCGAAATAGTTCTATTTTGAGGGTCTTACAGAGGCAGGTGAACCTGGGGTGCATATTGACAAATCTTTGAAGATGGAAGAGCAAGATGATAAGGTGATTAATTAAGCACATGGGATGATTGAATTTGTAATTAGAGGCTGTGAATGCAAAAACAAGGAAGTCATGCTAAACCTTGACAAATTACTGGCTAGTTCTCAGCTGGAGTACTGTGTCCAATTCTGAGCACCACAATTTCGGAAGGATGTCAAGTTCTTGAAGAGGGTTTGAGGAGGTTTACCAGGATGATAACAATGATGAGGGCCTGCAGTTATGTACGGAGTGAGTCGTTAAACATCGGTCGTAGATTAAAATTATTGGTTAAAAACATGAGGTGAATTGAGGAGAATTATTTGCCCACGAAGTATTGTTAGGATCCAGAACGCATTACCAGAAAGGTTTGTGGAACCAGTTTCCGTAGGAATTTAGCAAAGGCAATTGGACGTGTACTGGAAGAGGACTACTTTTCAGAGTTATGGGGAAAAAGCTGGTGTGGGGATTAACTTGGACAGCTCTTTCAAAGAGCCCGCACAGGCACGCCGGGCCTAATGGTTCTTTCTGTGCTGTAAGTTTCTATGATTCTATATAAAATATTACCTGTGTTCCTGAAGCTGACAGTGTGGGTGACCGTGGCTGGAATTTTGAGGGTACTGTGAAACACCATGCAGGTATAAACGGTCCCGGTCTCGACAGTCTGCGTCTCTTCCAACCGGCTGGAAGCTTCATATAGTCCATCGGTGTTTGGTTGATTAATGTTATTTATTCTTGGTGTAATTTTGCTTCCATCCTTATACCAGGTGAGGCTGATATTCTGCTGGTAAAAGGGAGATGTTGTGCACAGTACAGACATGAGCGCAGGTGAATCCGTTTCAGGTTCCTGAGAGACAATTTTCAGTGGAGTTGGCGGAACTAGAAAAGTGCAGGAAAAGAATGTTACTTGGACATCATTCAAGGTTACCAGCCCATCGTTGCATTTGTGACAGGACATTTTCGCTGTGCGCTATCAGTAGGGACATAGATAACGGCATCTTCTAAATCTAAACCTGATGTTCATGTTTCCCTCTTGATTTGTGGATAAATTGTGTAATGTTCTATTGCATTTGCTCTATGTAATTTTCTCTTTTATTCTGTTATTATTCGGTGTTATTTTTTCAGGTTTTTAACATCTTCACAACTTTAACAATTAGCACAAGGAAGTATTGTTCTTCAATGTATCTGATCTAAATTCAGGACATTAAAATACACCACAGTCCCTTTTCATATTGGAAAGGAACACAGTCTGCTTCTCCCTCTATGTAGCTCAATGGATGACGCAAATAATATGACTTATGCAATTGAGAAAGATTGCTGAATTTATATTCTGTACATTTAAACGGGGGTTGAAAGAGTTAATTTGAAATGGTTAAATTCAATTTCTACACAATTTGCAATACAACCATGTGCAGTGAAGGTTTTGCAAAACAAGATAAGGAATAGATATAATTCCAGCTGCCGGACAGACTTTTGAGGGAGGGTTCGGTGTTTAATGAAGGTATTGAAAGAGACCTTTTACAAAATTAGGTCGAAGCCGTAGGCACAGTGCCAATCACAAATAACATACAGTAGTAGACTGTGGGATTAGCCCATGCTCAAAAAGCACAGCAAGATGTTACTGCTTTTATGATTGTTCCCAAATAAATATAGATAAAGGCAAAATATAATCAGGTGATTAATGTAATACCATATAATTGGTCGAAAATCGATGTATGATGGCATGTAGCCAGAAATACTGAATATAAGCTGTAATAACCAAAAGTTAGATGAGAGGATGTTACATTAGATCACGGGACCTTTGACTCCTTCATCCAAAGTACTTTTTCAATAAACTATGTGTTTTTGGACTTTACACAGACTCTGAGAATCTATTTTCTCCCCAACAGTGGTCTTACACTTTCGCCGATTTAAAACCTGGTTAAGGGCTGCAGTATAACAATTGGCGACACAATTCGAATTTCCCAAGCGTGAGAGGCTTTAGAACTCAGGTTCTGGTCAACATCTTACTTACTGGAGATTAGGAACTTTATGAAAATATGGGGTTTGTCGTTCGGGTTCCAAGCAGTGCACAATAACTAACTGTTATGTACACTCGGCTTTCAAGACTCTCAATATATGGATCATTATATTGTAAGCCCGCCAATCTGTATTCAAAGAGTAAATGTTAGTCCTCACAAACCAAGACAGACAATGACGTACAGATGGTGCTCTTAAATCTTAGAATGAACCTGTTAACATCTTGAACTTTAGTATAACTTTTTGGGGCCGATCGTTATACCGATATTTTATTCCATTCACTTCACAGGAAAGGACAATAGGGAGGGTGAATAAGGAGCAGTTGCTCCGATATAACGCGTTTTACACTATCCAAACAAATAAAAGCACAATCGATTTTTTTTAATAATAGGGCAGTATTGAAATGCTAATTAACATGTAACGCTATCAGTCTTCCGTATAAGTACAATTAATATATATAAAACAATTGGAATTTGAGTTCCAAAGTAAATGCTTCAAAGTATAACTGAACAATACTTCGAAGTGCGAAACAGCGTAGAATGCAAACGATTCCAAAGTATGATTGATCCGCTGAATATATTTGCAGTGTAATATTACAGTTACAGGCATCTCATTCGCCGCTTCTTTTATACTGACCCGAGACAGTTAAATTGGATCCTGTTCCGTTTCCAATTATTCTGCCTCGATGGACGACAGTGCAATAATATTCTCCCGAGTCCTGGACAGTCACATTGATTATCTGAAGGAAGCCGCTGATTTTAGTTTTGGAGCCAGTTACTTTTCTGTCATCAGGTCCAGTGCTTAGATATTTATTATCACACTGTTTCCACCAGTATACCTTCACCTGTGGTCCGTCTTGAAAGAAGGGATTCGAGCAATGTAAGGAAACGCTTGTACCCGTGATTCCGCTCGGGCTTTCAGCGAGCTGAGTCACTTTGACCGAGGTTTCGCAGGAGCCTATCGGGAAAGAAAATCAAAATCGAATTATTGAGAATATTACACAGAAAAAGCGCGAGGGTATTTGAGTCAGGCAATGTGTGCAAAGGACAATGTAACCTGTTGTATCAAATGGAAGTTAAGCAACTCTACGTTTTAGCGAGAAGGCAATGTATAGAAACAACAGGTACCTATGAACATGAATCCCAGAACAGAGAGGCACTGAAGTACAGCAATCGCCAACATTCTGAACCAATTGATCACTCGGAGCGACAGACCGTGAACTGGCTGATGGTTCGTTAGAACTTTGAAGAGCCGGAAATGCATTACGTCACACTTAAGCGTGACAACCTGGTGTAGAATTTCCCCTGAATTTATTCGCGAAACCTGTCCAATCTGGGCTGGGGGGGAGGTAAACGGTGGGAATCGGACATCATGAAATACCGGCCCGTGTGCGTGTTGTTAGAAGTGGAGGGGGTGGTAAGAATTACCGGCACCCCTATTGGCGGTGTTAAGGAAATGACAGGTGTTACAGGATGACAACAACCATTCGAAAGCCGTCATTCATGCCAGGTTTGACCCGTCTGACGCTCGGGTCGATACCTGCAGCCGGGAATCGAGGTGGAAGTAACTTTTTAAAAGGCGTTACTGGTTCTACAAGAACGACCAATAAGTTGGCAATTTATAAAAGCAAGCCGGCCTTCGATCTCTCTTTCTGTGGTCTTTGGGGTAGGCGGAAATATTTTCCTTCGAATTCACATAAGCTTCAATAAATGGGTTTCCAAAGGGGATTCTTCTCTGCAGCGTCTTAAGCGGAGCAGGAGGAAGAGCATAACAGGGAAGCAAACTTCATTTGCCATCAAAGGAGCACGATAAGATCCAGATAAATCGTCCTTCCACATGTCACTCAAGAGATATGTCTGAGGAGACTGCACTTACTGAAGAATCTCGACATAAGAAGCCAGACCTGAAGCTAACTTCCACCACCAGGTCATCACTTAGGCTCGGTGAGCTCATTATCCATAAGACCAGAGGTTTGGTTTTGTGACCAAGGCTGACATGATGTTATTCACCCAGTAGATAAATTTTTTCGACAGAAGTTTGCAGTCTCTCAATGTACATATTTTGTGCGACAACATGCAAACAGTTCAATGTGAGATATGCTAGAAGTTGTCACCATGATTCATCCATTGACATCTAACAGTCCGTGACCGCTACACGGAGTAAAATCATGTCAACAGACGCTTGTGGGTGACAAAGCTCCTCTCATTGAAAATGATCTAATGAAAGTGGCCTGAACAACAGAAGAACAGGGTGGCAATCAGACGCAAACTTCTATAAGATTGGTCATTGAAAGGACGACCCGTGCTGTGGATCGTACATACTGGAGCCAGAGAACTCCGGCGGTAAAGGGAGTGGCAGATAAGAACATAAGCACATAGGAAATAGGTGCAAGAGTAGGCCATTCGGCCCTTTGAACCTGCTCCGCTATACAATGAGATCACGGCTGATCTTCTGCCTCAACTCCATCCAGCGGCACTATCGCCTTATCCCTTAATGCCCTTACTAGTCAGAAATCTATTGACTTCTGTTTTCAATATTCCCAATGACTGAGCCTCCACAGCACTCTCAGGTAGAGAACTCCAAAAATTCACCACCCTCTGTGTGAAGAAATGTCTTCTCATCTCATTCCTGATTGGCCTACCCTTTATCTTGAGGCTGTGGCCCCTGGCTCTAGACTCCCCAGCCAAGGGAAACATTCTCCCAGCATCCATCCCATCAAACCCTGTAATAATTTTGAATGCTTCAATGGGCTCCCCTCTCATGCTTCTGAATTAAACAGAATACTGGTCTAGTTTACTTAATGGCCCAAAAATTCGGCCCTTCCGGGGTGAGTACAGACTGTGTAGTCACCCGTATTGCTTCCCGAAGTGCCAGTTTCCTGCATGCACTGCGCATGCGCGGGATACCGGAACATCCGGTATGGTGAAGGGGGCGGTTCCTAGGTGAACCACGTGCGCGCTAGAGGCTGCGTGCACGCAGCACACTTAGATTTTTTTTTCAGGTTTCTACGCGAGGTTAAGTATGGAAGATACTACGCTAATGAAAAGGAAGCGCAAGTCCCGTTTTGAACAAGGTAAGTGGTTAATTAAGTATCATTTTAAATTTTTTTCAACAGGTTTATCGTTTTTAGATACTTTAAAGAAAGGTAAGTTTATTTTTATAACTTTTAAAAAGTATTTTAATATTTTCAACAATTCAAATTTTTGTTTAAAGTGGTTAATTTATTTAAGTATAGTTAATTTATAAATGTGATGGTTTTTTTTAAATTTATTTTAAGTTTAGCTGTTCTTTTGGGGCCGATTTGAATTCACAGATTTGACAGGAATGAAAGATGGTCTGCTGCCATTGGCTCTCCATGGCCCACGTGATCCCAGGGGGTCGCATCGCACTAACTGCGCCCCTGGAACACGCAATCACTGCGCTCCGGCAGTTGGAGAGGCCCAGGACCCGAAGTTCCCTTGGGTGCAAAACACAACGGCAGGCGTGGTAGGTAAGAGTGCACACGATCCTTACCTCCGCGGCAAGCCGGAGAGCCGAATTTCTGGACCAATATCTTCTCATACGACAGTCCTGCCATCCCAGGAATCAATCTCGTGAACCTTTGTTGCACTCCCTCTATGGCGAGTATATCCTTCCTTCGGTAAGGAGAGCAAAATTGTTCACAGTACTCCAGGTGTGGTCTCTCCAGGCCCTATATAATTGGAGTAAGACTTCTTTACTCCTGTACTTAAATCCTCTTGCAATGATGGCCAGCATTCCATTTGCCTTCCTAATGGCTTGCCGCACCTGCACATTCACTTTCAGTCACTCATGTACAACGAAACACAGGTCCCTTTGCGCATCTGCATTAACCAATCTTTAACCATTTAGGAAATATCTGCCTTTCTGTTTTTTCTACAAAAGTGGATCACTTCACATTTATCCACATTATATTCAATCTGCCATGTTGTCGCCCTCTCACTGAGCCTGTCGTGATCCCCTTGAAGCCTCTTCACATCCTCTTCACAACTGACACTGCCACCTAGCTTTGTATCATCAGTCAATTTGGAAATGTTACATTTAGTCCCCTCATCTAATTCATTGATATAGATTGCGAATAGCTGGGGCCCAAGCACCGATCCTTGCGGTACCCCATTAGTCACAGCTTGCCATCCTGTAAAATTCCCGTTTATCCCTACTCATTGTTTTCTGTCTGTAAACCAATTCTCAATGCATGCTAGTATAATATCCCCAATTCCAAGTGCCCTAATTGTGTTCACCAACCTCTTGTGTGGGACCTTATCGAAGGCCTTCTGAAAATCCAGATACACCACATCTACCAGTTCCCTTTTGTTTACTCCACTTGTTACATCCTCAAAGAACACCAATAGTTTTGTCAAACAGGATATCCCTTTCATAAATCCATGTTGATCTGCCCAATCCTACTATTAGTTTCTAAGTGCACAGTTATTGCATCCTTTATAATAGATTTCAGCATTTTCCCAACTACTAATGTGCGGCTAACAGGTCTGTAGTTCCCCGTTTTCTCTCTCCCTCCTTTCGTCAGTAGTGGGGTATCCTCATTCCCCATCATAAATTCTCCCGTTTCTGACTGTAAAGGACCTAGATTTACCTTCGCAAGTCTTCGCCTTTTCACAATCCTATAGAAGTTTTAAAAATCCGTTTCTATATTTTTGGCTAGTTTTGCTCATATTCCATTTTCCCTTTTTTATCAATTTCTTGGTCCCTCTTTGCTGAATTCTAAAAAGATCCCAATGCTCAGGCTGACCGCTTTTTCTGTCAACTTTATAAGCTTACTCCTTTGACTTAATACTAGCTTTAAATTTATTTTGTTTGCCATGGTTGGATCATTTTCCTTTTGGTTTTTTATGCCCTCGAGAAATATATGTCTTTTTTGTTGCAAATTTTGCATTATTTACTTGAATGTTAGCCATTGTATGTCCACCTTCATACCTTTTAGTATTGCCTCCCAATCTACCATGGCCAACTTTTCCCTTATACCCTTGTAGTTTCCTCCGTTTAGATTGAAAACCTTAGTTTCAGATTGGACTACATCACTCTCAAACTTAATGTAAAATTCAATCATATTATGGTCACTTGTCCCTAAAGGCCGCTTTACCACACGTTTATCGATTAGCCCTTTCTCATTACACAGTATCAGATCCAGAATAGTCTGTTCCCTGGTTGGTTCCTCCAAATACTGATCGAGGAATCCATCTCGCATACATTCCAAGAAATCGTCCTCCACGCCATTAGTGTTTATTGATTTGCCCAGCCAATATGTAGATTAAAGTCCCCCATGATTACCGTATTGCACTTGTTTCATGCACTTCTAATTTCTTGATTGATACTGTGCCCTACATTATCACTACTGTTGTGTGGACTGTACGCAACTCCCACCAATGTTTTCCACCCTTTGCTGTTTCTTAGCTCCACTCAAACTGATTCCAGTGCTACATCACGATCTGCCGATCCAAGATCTTTTATCTCAACCGTATCGATCTCATCACTTATTAACAGCACTACGCCACCTCCTTTTACTTTTTGTCTGTCCTTCCTAAATGTAGAGTAACCTGGAACATTCAGTTCCCAGCTTTGCTAACCCTGCAAACATGTCTCTGTAATGCCAATTACATCATACCCATTTACTTCTATTTGTTAAACTTTTTGGATGAGGTGCTAATCAAAGGTTTTTTTTTATTCTGCATGGTGTCGAGCTCCTTGAGTGTTGTTGCTGCTGCACCCATCCAAGCTACTGCAAGGTATTTCATTACACTTCTGATCTATGTTTTGTGTATGCTGGAGAAGCTTCCGGAATCAGGAAGTGAGACATTCTCCGGAGAATACCCATACTCTAACCTCGTCTACTAGCCACGGCTTTTATATGGCTGGTCCAGTTGAGTTCCTGGTCATTGGCGACCCCCATGATACGTATGGTGAGGAATTGGGCAATCGTAATGCCGTTGAATATCACGGTCAGGCGCTTATGGTCTCTATGATTGGAGATGGTCATTGTCTGGCATTTGTGTGGCGCAGATGTTATGGCATTGAACAGGCGAATCATGAAGGTCGTACTGCAAGCTTACAAGGACTGCAGCATTAGCTGAGGAATTCTGATTGGATTTGAACATTCTGCATTCATCAACCTCACTTCTGACCTAATGATGGAGGGAAAGTCATTGTTGAAGTAACTGAACTCTTCCCTGCGGTCCTCCCACAACACTTCAGATGGATGTCTCTAAAACATTCCCTACTTTCTTCCAGGAAAACTTTGCGTATGACATATTGCAAGAAGCTGCAACAGGAGCAGGCCGATTTGTCTACACATTAAGTTCCTTCTGCTGGCCATCATGGGCATGGGCAGAGTCATATCTTGGGGGAATTGTAACGCTGGAGGAGAGGCCGCACAGTGTTTCTTGATAACTTGCCCTTATTTTCCCTCCATGCTTCTATCTCACCCTACATTCTGCATGACAAACTGCAGCTTCATTCACTACCCATTTCACACTCTGCTCCCCCGTCACACTAAAAGTTAACTCTTGTCCCTCTTTTCCATATCAGATGATGAAAATGTGAACACACCTCTGCCACTTCAGGAAGAGGAGGCAAGCCTTCCTGTAGATGCAGCGTCACTCGATCTGACCTTAGCAAGCAGCATCACAGAAAGTGGCACTATGCATACTCGAGAGAGAGAAGTCTAGAGGAGGGAGCCTTCACATGCAGAATCACCAGCAATAGGTGTGCAGGAGATAAGGCAGAGAGATAGGATGCCAAAGGTACCAGATATCAGGAGGGCGAGATCACATGCTATCTCTGCAGCAGAGGGCTTAGATGCTGAATTCTGTGCCCAGACTGCCGAAGAAGGGAATACACCAGCAAATGCTAGGTGTATTGGCCATTCTGCAAGTGGGTTTGCGTAGAAAGGCTCAGATCAAGGCGGAGTCCAGCTTTAATTTATGCCAGGGCTTGATGCAGAGGATGGAAGCCATACTATCTAATATGGACTGAGTGACGAGCTCCATGAAGACGACAGTGACTACCATCATGATGAAGCTACTGTTGACAGCTCTGATAGTCTCATGGCAGCTCCCCTGCTGCTATGAAAGCTTAACCTGCTGTCAACTTGGCTGTGGGATCATTGTTCACAGGGTCTTCAAAAGTGGCACAACATTCCTGTACTCAGTTTTTGCAGAGATCCATAGGAATGCTCAGTCACTGTTCCAAAAGAGTGGACTTGGCTACATGGGAGAGGCACTTGTTGTCCTCTCTCAGAATGACAGCCTGCCTGTATCCCCGCCAACCAATCGGCCAATGCCCTTGTTCGTGCCTCACAGCCAGTTCAACCAATATCACTAAAACAGATTATCAGAGTACGATGGTACGATACAGCAGAGAAAAAGGCCTTTATGTAGCAATTTATTTAATTACAGTTTGTGGTACCTAGCTGTGCGGAAATTCGCCACCCTATTTTCTACATTGCAGCAGTGACTTCCCATCAAGAGTACTTCATTCGCTGTAAAGCGCTTTGGGCTGTCCTGACGTCGTGAATGGATCTATAAAAATATCAGTCTTTATTTTCTTTCTCCGCTATAAACCAGCCACCTCAGACTCTGTGAATCAGCTGGGGTCACATCCTCACTACACTACCGTAGCCCCCCCCCCCCCCTCGGTTGGTGGATTATATAAGAGTACAGCTCTCGTAGTATAACTCCTGCTCCTTATCCTTATTCTATTACCCTATTATAACGAACAGATTCATACAGAATATCATGGTAGTGATATACCTGACTGATGATTAGCAGCTAAAGACAACACACTGAGTACGACACCGCTCGAAACGTTTTTCAGTTTTGAGTCTCCACTTGTTTTAAATCTCACTGATATTAAAAGTTCTGATGGACAGTTCTATGCAACATCAGGTAATTTGCTTCGCACATATTGGGGTAGATCTTGACTCTATGCGATCTGGAAATAAACTTCGGATCGATGCAAAACGGGCTGCTGACTTGCTATCACCCGTTTCACGCACTTGCACAAAGTCAAAATCTACTCTTTTAACTGTGAGACTGCTGTCATGTGATCCTTGTGTGTCATATGCTAATATACCAGTAGGTGGCAATGCCGCACCACATATATTTCATGTTCACTGGAATGTGAAATTTATTTCGGAGGGTATGTGAAACCTTCACAGAATCATAGAAGTATCGAAAGATACAGCACAGAATCGGGCCATTCGGCCCATTGTGCCTGTGGCGGCTAATTGAAAGTACTATCCAATTAGTCCCAGTCCCCGCTCCTTTCCCCTAGCCCTGCACTTTTTTCCTTCAAGTATTGATCCATTTCACTGTCCACAAAAAGCATAACAAATCCAAACCGGCCAATTACCACCCCATCAGTCTACTCTCAATCATCAGCAAAGTCATGGAAGGCGTCGTCGACAATGCTATTAAGCGGAACTTAAGCACCAATAACCTACTTACCGATGCTCAGTTTGGGTTCCACTGTGAACACTCGATTCCAGACCTCTTTACAGCCTTGAACGAAACACGAACAAAAGAGCTGAATTCCAGAGGAGTGGTGTGAGTGATATCAAGGCAGCATTACACCGAATGTATCTTCAAGGAGCCGTAGTAAAATTGAAGTAATTGGGAATCGGGGGAAAAGTCTCCACTGGCAGGGGGCATACTTAACACAAAAGATGATGTTTATGGTTGTTGGAAGTCAATCATCTTAGCCCTAGGACATCGCTGCAGGAGTTCCTCAGGGCTGTGTCCTAGGCCCAAACATCTTCAGCTGCTTCATCAGTGACCTTCCATCCTTCAAAATGTCAGAGGTGGGGATGTTCACTAATGATTGCATAGTGTTGTTTCATTCACAACTCCTCAGAAAATGAATCAGTCCATGCTCGTATGCAGCAAGACCTGGACGACATTCTGGCTTGGACTGATAATGTGGCAAGTAACATTTGCGCCACACAAGTGCCAGGCAATGACCATCTCCAACAAACGAGATTCTAACCACCTCCCCTTAACATTCAACGGCATTATCATCGCCGAATTCCCCATCATCAACATCCTGGGGGTCACCATTGACCAGAAACTTAACTGGATCAGCCAAATAAATACTGTGGCAACAAGAGCTGATCTGTGGCTCGGTATTCTGCGTCGTGTGTCTCATCTCCTTACTCCCCAAAGCCTTTCCACCATCAATAAGGTACAGATCAGGAGTGTGATGGAATACTCTCCAGTTGCCTATTTGAGTGCAGCTCCAACAACACTCAAGAAGCTAGACACCATCTAGGACAAAGCAGCCTGCTTGGATTGGAAACCCATCCAACACCTTAAACATTCAATCCCTCCAACACCGGCTTACCGTGGCTGCACTGTGTACCATCTACAAGATGCACACTGAAGATATTCTCTTAATACACAGATATTAAAACTGACTTTCATTTTGTTAATGTTTTACACATTATTTCTCACCAGATGTTCTGCTGGATCACACCCAATGCGATTTAACCCGCTCTCCTTTTCTATAGCCCTCTATGCTAACTGCAGTATGTAATAGCGATATAGTCATTGTGGGGGAAGACGCAAGGGGAGAACATATACTTCACTTGCAATAGATCCAGTATGAAAAGTGGGCACTAAGTCTGTAGCTGTAGGTTGCTGCAGAAATAATTACTAATTACCTATTATAAGGTGGAGGAGCAAAGAATAGTGAAAGTTAGAGGGGTGGAGTAGAGGTGGCCTTGTAGGAAGGGGCATGGACAAGAGATACGTGCTTACACAGCGAAAGAAGGTAGAACACCTGAGTCTAGAGCGCTCGAAGACCTGGAAATATCTGGTCAAGACACAGAAAGAGATCTAAAATTAATGGGAGGTAATGAATAATAATGAATGCATTTCTATACTAACTATAAATATGGGAGGCACCTAAGGGGCCGAGACCCCTATTCCAAGGAGCCTTGAAGCTACATGCGTACAGGTTCGTAGCAGAGTAGCTTTTCCACGTGCACAGTTATGGATGTATCTGTGAGCCCCGATGAGATTCCCTTTTTTGTGTAGCGTTTCGAAACTCGCAGATATATGTTACTGAACTACTAATAATGTATTAACTGCTAATTAGTCCACGCTCCGTAGATAAATCTTGTTCGGAGTTACGCATTCCAACATTAATTAGCCCATGTATCCTTTATCCATACAAAGCTGTTAATATTATATTATTCAATATTCTACATTCCCATCCTTGCTACTCAGGAAAATACCTTCCACATGATTCCACAATCCACTATCTATTTCACTGTTTCCTTCAAATTCTTCATTTATTTCACTTACTTCCGGATCCATTTTACCACTCACATCATTGTAACTAATAATACACACATTAATGACTTAGTCATACACGAGCATCCTGCTGGGCCATTCTATTGCAGCACCACGTCTGGATCTGTGTCTTCTCTACCAGTAATCTCCTGCCGTTGCAGGGAGATTCTATAATTTCATAGAAGAAACATAGAAACATAGCCCCTCGAGCCTGTTCCGCCATTTAATGAGATCATGGCTGATCATCCAATTTCAGTATTCTGTCCCTTTCTCCCCATATCCCTTGATCGCTTTAGCCTTAAGTAATATATCTAACTCCTTCTTGAATATATTTAATGAATTGGCCTCAACTGCCTTCTGTGGTAGAGAATTCCACAGGTTCACCACACTCTGGGTGAAGAAATTCCTCCTCATCTCAGTCCTAACATGCTTACCCCTTATCCTTAGACTGTGACCCATGGTTCAGGAATCCCCTGCCATCGGGAACATCCTTCCTGCATCCAGACTGTCTAGTCCTGTTAGAATTTTATAAGTTTCAATGCGATCCCACCTCATTCTTCTAAACTCTAGCGAATATAAGCCTAATCGACCAAATCTCTCTTCTTACGTCATTCCTGCCATCCCAAGTATCAGTCTGGCGAATCCTCGCTGCACTCCCTCCATGGCAAGAACATCCTTACTCAGATAAGGCGACCAAAACTGCACACAATACTCAAGGTTTGGTCTCAACAAGGCCCTGTACAACTGCAGCAAGACATCCTTGCTCTGTACTCGAATCCTCTCGCTGTGAAGGCCAACATACCATTTGCCGTCTTAATCGCCTGCTGCACCTGCATGCTTACATTCAGCGACTGGTGCACAAGGACACCCAGGTCTCGTTGCAATTCCCCTTTTACCAATCTATTGCCTTTCAGATAATAATCTGCCTTCCTGTTTTTGCCACCAAAGTGGATAACCTCGCATTTATCCACATTATACTGCATCTGCCATGCATCTGCCCAATCACCCAAACTGGCCAAATCATACTGGAGTTTCTCTGCATCCTCCTCACAGCACACACGCCCACCCAGCTTTATGTCGTCTGCAAACTTGATGATATTACATCTATTTCCCTCGTCTAGATCATGAATATATATATATATTGTAAATAACTGTGGTCCTAGCACAGATCCCTGCGGTACTCCACTAGTCACTGCCTGCCGCTAGGAAAAATACCTATTTATTTCAACTCTTTGCTTCCTGTCTGCCAACCAAGTCAGTACCTTACCCCCAATCCCATGTGCTTCAACTGTGCACGCTAATCTCTTATGCAGGACCTTATGGAAAGCCTTCTGAAAGTCCAAATACACCAAATCCACTGGTTCGCCCTTATCTATTTCAATCGGCTCCATAACAATTCCACCCAACAGAACAGATGACTTGTCTGACATACAGTTCTGGATGAGTAAAATTATTCTCCAATTAAATAATGGGAAGACAGGTGCCATTGTTTTCCGTCCCCGCCACCAGCTCCGTTCCCGAGCCACTTTCTCCATCTTTCTTCCTAACATCTGTCTGAGGCTGAACCACACTGTATGCAACCTTTGTGAAATATTTTACCCTGAAATGAACTTTCCATCACATATCCGCAGTATAACAAAGACCACCTATTTCCACCTCTGTAACATCACCCGTCTCTGCCCTTGCATCAGCTCATCCGCTGCTGAAACCAAAAATCCATGCCTTTGTTACCTCTAGAGTTGACTATTCCAATGCACTCCTGGCTGGCCTCCCACATTCCACTTGACATAGACTTGAGGACATCCAAAACTCGGCTGCCTTTGTCCTAACTCGCACCAAGTCCCGTTCGCCCATCACCCCTGTGCTCACTGACCTACATTGGCTCCTGGTTAAGCAATGCCTCGATTTCAAAATTCTCATCCGTGTTTTCAAATATCTCCATGGCATCGCCCCTTCCTATCTCTGTAATCTCCTTTAGCAACACAACTCCCCGAGATATCTGCGCTCCTCTAATTCTTCCCACTTGAGCATTCCTGATTATAATCGCTCAAAATTTGGTTTCCGTGCCTTCTGTTGCCTAGGCCCTAAGCTTTGGAATTCTCTGCCTGAACCTGTCTGCCTCGCTACCTCTCCTTCCTCCGTTAAGACGCTCCTTAAATCCTACCTCTTTGACCAAGCTTTTGGTCACCTACTCTAATGTATCCTTATGTTGATCGGTGTCAATTATTATGTCTTAAAATACTCCTGTGCAGCGCTTTGTGACGTTTTACTACGTTAAAGGAGATTTATAAATACAAGTTGTTGTTGTAGTTGTTTAATCAAATTTACAGGTATATTGAATAAAACAGTTCCTGCGTCTTAACGCACGAAGAAGTCCATTACTCCTCGCTTCTCTTCATTGATTAATCATTCTTATTTCATTCAAAAAATTTCAACTGACCACGTTCCTTTACGCTCAGTAATTCAACTTGAATAATTAGTAAGTGAACAATTTGCAAGTCGAGAAGAAGATTTGATCTTGAATTCTTAATGTCTGTGAAGAATCGAAGTAAGGGGTTACTCGCCGCTCGTGACCATAACACGCTCTGGAAGAAGGAGGGCGGAAGCAACTGCAGCTGCAGGAAAGGCACAAACGCATTCCCAATTTTTAACAATGTTACATTTAACGACTGCACCGCAGGCACAATGCATAACTGGATAAGCAGAGCGTTTCCAAATTCGCAAATCTATTGAAACAAACATGAATCATTAATTGATTGATTACAATTATCACCACACTTCATATTTCTGTAAAATTGTGCAGCATATTCCTATAGCGGAAGACTGAACTTAATTTGCTGAACTCATTTAAAATGAAACTTAATGTTGCCTAGCCCTGTTTCATGCACACAAAATAGAGGAGGCAAAGCATGACCACCTTAGACCTCTCTAGATTTTGGGGTCCAATATTAAATTAAAATGACTCCTCCAAAGGCATCATTTCGTTAATGCTTTCTCTTTCAACTTGGTTTTCTTAAAAATCAAATATATTTATTTTCTTAGTGGTTAACATAACAAATCTGGTTACCTTTATTACAAGTAACACTTAACGGTCTCTCCTTATTCACTCAGATGCCGCTCAAATTATCTTCCTCTGTGATGGGCGAGGAATTCAAAATACCCAATGTTACATTACAATCCCATGTCGGCCGTTCCGGGAGTCTTGAAGTAATTTACTTAACTAACTGTCTGTGGTGGCCATCCTCAGAAATCCAGGATTGATAAATTAATAACGTTATCAGACATTCAGTCTGTAAATGCAGGTTAAATATCGTCAATTACTTCAATAGAGACCCAATAACGGAAGGAGTGAATATCTCAACAATATAACACATATTGAATTTTAAATTAAATATAAAGGTACGTCAACAAATGTTTCCAAACACCCACAAGATTACAAATCATCTCGCTGTATACTTGTGACTTTATCGTGTGTATTCCTCAGTGGCTCTATCCCAATCCTGGTTTTTCTTTTGTTATTTATGTGTCTGTAGAATACTTTACTATTTTTATATTCCTTGATAATTTAATTTCGTAGTTTCTCTTTGGCTTCCTAATTGTTTTTTTTGACTGCTTTTCTAACCTTCTCGTATTCCCTGTTGTCATCTTTCTCCTTTGTTTTCTATGTAATTAGTGTTTGCCTTTTTCTTCAGTTTCACTTTGCTCTTATTTCTTTATTCATCCATGGTGTGTCATTACTGCTCAGTTTGTTCTCGCTTTTTAGTTGGATATATTTCCCCTGGACTCTATTGATCTGTAATTTAAATATTTCCCACTGCTGTTCTGACTCTTTGTCAGTCACTTTTTCCAATTATTTTCCCTAGTTCCATCCTCATCCTCTTAAAATCAGTTTGTTTTCGATTTATAACTTTGAGCTTTGTCTCACTTATGTCCTCCTCAAGCTTATATTCCCCAGTTGAGAATCTGTGGCCGGAATTTTCTGGCGTCCATGCGGGTGGGATGGAGGCGGGTCGGAAGTGAAAGTAAAATTAATTTGGAGCGGGTCGGGAACCAGCCAGCATCCCACCACCAAACACATCTTCCCCTCAGCTCCCCTTTCAGTATTCTGAAGGGACCGCTCCTTCCGCGACACCCTGGTCAACTACTCTATCAACCCCAACACCCCTACCACTTTGCCTGTCATCTTCCTGTGCAAGTGCAGAAGATACAACACATGCCCTTTTACCTCCATACTTCCCACTGTCCAGGGCCCCAAGCACTCCTTCCAGGTGAAACAGCGAATTACTTGTATTCTTGCAATTTAGTATACTTTACTCGCTACTCACGATGCGGTCTCCTCTAGATTGGGGAGACCAAACGCAGATTGGGTGATCACTTTGCAGAACCCCTCCGTTCAGTCTGTAAGGGTGACACCGAGCTTCTGGTGGCCTGACACTTTAATTTTTTGCTCCGCTCCCACTCAGACCTCACCGTCGCGGCCTCTTACAATGTTCCAATGAAGCTCAATGTAAGCTCGATGAACAGCACCTCATCTTTTGATTAGGCACTTAACAACCTTCTGGAGTCAACGGAGATTTCAACAATTTCAGATCATAACCTCTGCCCCTATCCATTTTTCCCATTTTTTTCTCTCTCCCACGTGGCAGCTGTCTTTCATTCTACCAGTGCCATTTACACTTCATCTAGAGCCATCTTTTGTTTCTTAACTTGTCCCATTACCATCTCCTTTTGCCTTGCACCATCTCTTAATCTCTCTCAATGTCTCTTAATCTTTGCTGCCTTCCATCCTATCACAGATCTTCCCTTTTGTCCTTTCCTCCCCACCTCCCTTTCCCTGCCCCTGCACTAGCTTAAAAACCTGTTCCATCTACAGTTTTTTCCAGTTCTGACGATGGGTCATCAACCTGAAACGGTAACTATGTTTCTCGTTCCACAGATGCTGCCCGACCTGCTGACTATTTCCAGCATTTTCTGTTTTTATTTCAGATTTCCAGCATCCGCAGTATTTTGCTTTTGCACCTGAACGGCAGAGGTGGCCGATCTAATTTACATAATTATTAGTTACATATCAGACCCTTAAGCGTCTTTTTAAGCTACCTTCCCAATTTCACTGGATGACCAGTGGAACCACGCAGCTCGGGAACCACGTCTGTGAAGCTAAGGCGGAAGTTCAGTGGCCATTGAAGGAACTCATTAGTGCACAGCATGGAAAGCACGATTAGTACTCCCACCTGACAACTGGTTACTTTCCTAAGGCAGGTGCTGTTGCTAAGTGCATTGTCATCACAGATTTAGCTTTCTACAGGTTGCAAGTGTTTTCAGCAAAGTCGAGATTCACAGTCTCCTCATTGGCAAAACCTATCACACCATTGGCAGATTGCTTCTTTCATCTCTACTTGAGATGCCATCTACTAAATCAGCATACTGTCATTCATAGTGTCTCACCTTGGTCTCAGAATCGGACCACGATGAGCCCCAACACCAGCAGCACCAGGCACACCAGCAGTACTGACAACAACACCAACAACCTTCTCCTCAACCACCTGATGCTCCACAGGACAGAGGGCATCAGCGCAGGGCTGCACTGCGCTGGAGACAAAATCCCCAACACAGGGTATACAGTCAGAGGATGAGCTTCCTCAACATGACTGAGCAACAGTGCCAAAGGAGGCTCAGGCTATCGCGCCAGGTCGTCTCAGACATTTGCACAGTGCTGGAGCAAGACCTGCAGCCCAGAGGAGCGGGTGGACATGCCTTACCTGTGGCTGTCAATGTCACCAGCATCCTCAGCTTCTTCACTTCAGGCTCCTTCCAGGGATCTGCAGCATACATTTGTGGCATCTTGCAGTCGGCCGCCCACAGATGCATCACACAGGTCACCGATGCCCTGTTTGACAAGTCTGCCAATTATATCAACTTTGCCTCTGATGAAGCCATTTTTGATGAGCAGGCGTTTGCCTTTGTCGCTCTGGCTGGCTTCCCACGGGTGCAGGGCGTTATTGACTGCACGCATGTGTCCATTAGGGGACCCCATCATCTCCCAGTAGTCTTTATCAACCGGAAGGGCTTCCACTCCCTCAATGTGCAGCTGGTCTGCAACCATCGGAAGATCATCATGCATGTGTGCGCCAAATTCCCTGGCAGTTGCCAAGTTTCTTTCGTCCTGCACCAGTCCAACCTCCCTCAGCTATTCGCACCTCAGCCAAGGGATATCCACTGAAGACGTGGCCCATGAAACCCTTGAGGAGGCCATGTACTGAGGCTGACGACAGATATAATGAAATACACATTTCCACAAGATTTGTCATAAAACACCCAAGTGCTGACCCTTGTGCATCTACTTGTGTTTCACCTTTCTCTAATGCCTGTCTCTACGAGGTGATAACCTTCTGGCTTCAGCATAGGGAGATGCAGCATTCTCACTGCATAGGCACTTTCGGCAGACGTCCTCTGGGTCTTGAAGCCTGTGATGGCCCTGCCAATGTCTGCTGCTCCTGGCACTGTGCAGGGGCAAATTCGGCCATTGAGATTCCAGAATGCAAGTGGGGCTCTTACTGATGGAAGGCAACCGGGGAGAAGTGTGAGTGCTTTGAGAGGAGCCCCCACTTCCATGTCCCCTCTCACCGCCATCCCTCTCATTGGCCTCCCGCACTTGCCTGCTAGCAAGGAAGTGGAGAGCAACTTGCTGCACAATAATGGGGCCATGAGGATGCATGCCAACATTTACAACCCTCCTAGTGATGAGGTCTATGAGCGTCTGCTATCTATTCTCCATAGCTAGCCATCTATTCTCCATAGATCCTATGTGCACATATGAGTGACACATTAGCAGCTCCCTGCAGGTGACCATCTTTTCCATCGAAGAGCATAGTCACCATCACCTGCGACACAGTAGTGCTCATGTTGGAGATGGACTCCTCCATTCTCTGCACATTTGCAGAAATTGCGGTCACAAAACTTGTCAAAGCCTCCTGCACTTCTTGCTGCACCTCCAGGATCGCTCTCTTTCTGGAGGCCCCCGAGGCTCAGCGTCTGCATGCAGCTGAGCAGAGCTGAGAGCGTCCTGCACCCACCGGCGAGGAGTCTTCAATCTGATTGGTTGAAGAGACGCAATGTTAATTGTACTGTTCGCACATGCAACAGATCCCCTGTAGAGGGCGCGGCGCTGAAAATGATCTTCAGCAACCATAAATTGCCGATCAAAAGCCCAAGAAACGTCTGTGCGCAACTGTAACGGTAATGAATAGTGAGCGCTGTTCTGTCACCGCTGACCGCAAATTGAGGCCATTACTGAATTGGTAAACGCGATGAAAAGGCGCAAGTATGATCGGTATAGGATATGTCAATTTCATACTTGTGCCTGGTGATTTGTGAGGCATATTTTGAGATGAAAGAGAGGGTGTTCGACTCCCCCATCGATAAGGCATGAATCTAATATGGGTGGAATAAATAGACAAATTATTTTCATTACCCAGCACTTATGTGCCTAACTTGAAAAACAAAAGCTTTATTTTGGGAGCGCGAAATATATTAAAGAATTAATTCATGACAGAATAAATTAAATATTACTAACAATGAATAGGACACCAACTTTGACATTGAGTGGAGATCGCTAAAATAATTCGGTACCGTTTGCTATGATTACATTTTACATTTTAATAGTTGTCTCCCTGGACAAGGGAGTCATGAAAGCTCGTCATAATTTTGATGTAAAAACACCGGAAACAATAGAATTATGAAAAATAAACAGCATAAAGATCAGCATCTGAAAGAGGAAGCTCGGATGGAACGCCTCATCGGAGCAGTGATGTCAGATCGTATTGTGGTTTTCTACTATTTTCTGTTTTAATTTAAGTGTCGCAAAACTATCGGGTTGGCCTTTAATTTTTACATATTTAACACTAATAGATAAGGCCAGCACGGTCCAATGAAATGTTATATCCACCAGTTGCATCATTTCGCTCTTCTGTTGGATAAGCAAAGATTCTTTCCTTATTGTTTCGCCTGTTCCTCTGCTTATACTTTTCGTTCTCTTTAGGTTTCTGTCTTTGATTATGCCATCTGCAGCAGTCTATTTTCTACCGTCCCTTCCGTGGTCTGTAAAATCGAAGCGATTTCCAGTTAGCTCAAGACCTTAATTAGTCAGCAGAGCGCTGGATGAAACAGAGTGCGATCGGCTGGTGCTAAATTGAAGAATCACGAATATGTCAGTCGAATAATGAATATATCACTATCAGTATATCATTATTGAAATTGCACAATTTTTCTGGTTGTTCAGAGCGTCTTACAATTCACCGTGATGCGTAATAAAAAACCATTACAATCCTTCGAATTCAAATACATCCTAGACACTGAAAAGCAGTATAATCTCCTCTGCACTCAGTGAGCAACTGCATTGTGCTATACTCTGTATCTAACCCGTGCTGAACCTGCCCTGGGAGTGTTTGATGGGACAGTGTAGAGGGAGCTTTACTCTGTATCTAACTCCGTGCTGTACCTGCCCTGGGAGTGTTTGATGGGGCAGTGTAGATGGAGCATTACTCTGTATCTAACCCGTTCTGTACCTGCTCTGGGAGTGTTTGATGGGGCAGTGTGAGGGAGCTTTACTCTGTATCTAACCTGTTCTGTACCTGCCCTTGGAGTGTTTGATGGTACAGTGTAGAGTGTGCTAAATTCTGTATCTAACCTGTGCTGTGTCTGCCCTGGGAGTGGCTGATGGGGCAGTGTATAGGGAGGTTTACTCTGTATCTAACCCCGTGCTATTCCTGCCCTGGATGTAATTGATGTGACAGTGTAGAGGGATCTTTATTATAGAGTTCCTATCCACACTGCACTACCCTGCAGGTATTTGATGGGCTGGTGTAGAGGGATCGTTATTCTAGAGGTTCCACTTTGGTCGCTATCGATGAACCGGACGCAAATTCACTTATAAATGCGTTAGTTTTGAGAAGAGTTGTTTCGTCAAGTTTCTGCTCCAAATAATTTGCATATCACCGAACTTAAAATCTGTCATGTACCAGTGAAAACAGGCAGCGGTTTAGAATTTTTTTAAATTGCATTAATATTTATATATTTGAGACTGGTAACCTGTTGCAGCTTTAATAATACAGCTGACAATGTGTTTATCAGAAAATATAAGCATTTTTATTCCGATTGTCTAGTCCACCAAATGTTAGTAACCCGCTTTTAAATGACTGATAATAACTTTAAAAACTTTGCAGAACCATTTACTAGTTACATTGTTATACAGTCGTCAGTTTCGTAATAAATTAAAAAATATATAATTTTGAAAGCTTTTAAAATGTGCCCTGTGCCTAAAAGAAAGCTAATTTTAAGAGCCACCTCCAAGACCCTAAAATGGGCGCAAGTAGAGGAAGCTCGCAATGATCTGGGGGGAGGGGTTGGCCAGTTTTGTTGGTGGGAGCAGATTCTATTGTGGTGTTTTTTAAGCTAGTGTAAAATTGGCTAAATCTGGAATTGCGCTGAACTTAATGTGTGCTTAATATTCCTCGAGGAAAATTCGTGGCCGCCACGAGAGTTAGCGGTGTGACCGGCAACTCGGATTAATGGCCTCTGAAAATGGTCGAAGCGCTACCAGGGGGAATTTCGCGCTTGGGTTTTTTTACCGTGTAACGCCCTCCTGGTGGCGGTAGTGCAGCGTTCTGGCTTCCAACAGCCTCTGGAAGTGAGGCTACAGAGTTCGCTAGGAACTGTGGGAAATTAAAAGGGCAATATATTAAATAAACTAATGAAAATTAAAATGAAGTGAAAAAATGCAGTTTGCAGCTCTTCCTGGCTTTTTCAAAAAACAGAACATTTAAAAGCAATTCCAAATGGAAGTCTTCCGCACTTAAAGCTGAATTCCCTTCTGCAGCTCAAAAAATGGGAAAAGTGATTCAGCATTAAGAGAAGTGGCTCAGCAAGCCAGGGAAGGGGCTCCCAGCGTCTCATATGCAGCACTCACCTTTGTGCAGGGTGTCAACACTACATGAGAGGTCCTCTACCAACAGGGGCTAGGAGGCACTCCACAAATGGGAGCACTTCACCGAGGTGTTCACTGCCAGCAGTGTCGCCCCACCATCTGTCCACAATGCCCAAAGAAGCTGCAGGACCACAGACCACTGGCCAAGGTCAGTGAATGCATCTTCAAAAGCCGTCTCCTACCAACTGCAGCACTAGCCTCACACACGGCTGAAAGCATGAATCCGCCCTCCTCCATCACTCACCTACCAACAATCCGTACAAAACATGAGACACATCTCCCATTCCTAGCCACACCTCAGCCCGTTGGAGGAACCAGTGCAGGCCGTTGTTAGCAGGGACTTTTGGCTAGCCGTGGGGCTGATAGGATACAAGGTGCTGGTATATTCATACGTTATCCTCCTTCTGGCATGCACCTCTTGCTTTCCCGCGCTCCCCTCACAACAACTCCACCCTTGTGCCTTCCTCATTTCACACACACAAGAAATGCAGCCTTCCCAGCCAGTGGTTGGCCAAGATGAGGGACATGAGAATGAAGAAGAACAAGAAGAAACAACATCACTTGATTTCACACTGCCAGACACCACCTCCTGAAGGCGGACCAGCAAGGCCATTTGCAGTGTCCCTCTCTTCCACCAGTCATGCTACAACCACTGAGGTAGCTCTGCGTGACTTCAGTAGGATGAGCAAAGGCACAAACAAGGCAGTCACTAAGGGGATGCATAAGGGTGATGAGTTGATTTCTTGATGCCATATTGGATGGATAGATGTATAAAGTTGGATTGGAAGGTTTGCATTCTGGTGGCTTTTATTTCAGCATTGTGACCAAGCAGGCGCTGTGATGGTCATTAACAGAGGGAAGGTAAGGTGTGGGACTAATGTTGAAACAGGAATTGCGGCTGTGGTCACTGGGACCGCCAGCAGATGATCCGAGTCAGAAATCGTTTGCCTGGGATGCATCCTTCCGTCTGCACTCCGTACACACTTAAACAATCTTTTAACATTTATTGCAGCAAACCACTTCTACAGTAAAATCAAAAAATCCAGTCCAAAAGCTTAAATGCAAACTTACCTGAAAGATGGGTGTGTCCATTTAAGAGGCACTGACAGCGCCTCTGTGAGTCTGCTTGCAAGCTGGGTTTACATGCCGAGCTTAGGACCCAACACCGAACTCAGTGAAACTGTCCAAATTCGCGGTGGTAACGTTAACTCGGCGTTGCATGCAGACTGACATCACCGCTTCCTCATTTTAAATTGGAGGGCGATGCATCTTACCGGCAGCGCTGCGGGGCCCAACACCTGCTGACGAAAGAGCGGCTGCTGACCTCCTCGTGGTTTTTTGACTCTAACGGGTGGAGTAAAGCCCCCGAATTTTTGCAGTGGCTTGGCTGCTTTCGGGCGAATTGCGCTGAAAAAAACTAGCGCAACCTAGCGGAAAGTAACGCTGCTGCACTAGACCTGGGATGGGGGGTTCATCGGACAGTGTCGTCGGCCGGCGTGCACCCAGTGCTGTACTTGGCTGGGAATGTTTTACCCTGGCTGGGACTGATGATGATTTGTTGATTTTTTTACGGTGGCCCTCCGTGGACATGAACACAAACATTTACCAACAATATAAGGAGTAATCTTGTAATGCGTACATTTGAAATATGCACAGTTTAGGATCACATTTTTTTTAAAGTTCAAACATTTTCAAAAATGTAGGAGAGAAACGCACCCGTTCTTCCACATGGCGAGGCCCCTCTACATTTCCGCGGGCGCCTAGTGAAATACAACGTTAAACTCTGACCAGACATCAGCGAGTGAATCTCCGAAATCTCATCCAAAAACACCTTCAGGATCATAGCTCATGAAAAGTTTTGAAAAAGTAATCGCAACTCTCCCCTCTTGCCCCCTTGGCTGAACAATCTAGTGGTAAAGTTCCTGAAATGCTTTCAGGGATCAGAGGGAATCACTGATTCAAAACTAGAAAACACCACCAATAAATGCAAAAATCGGTGTTCTTTTATCAGATATGTTGACTGCATTTCAGATCCTGCAACCAAATACAATTGTTCAACATATCAATAGAATTTCATTTCTGTACGACCTTTAACGCTCACACATCTGCACGCCGTCATCTTGTTCCCTCTTTATTACAGAATTATCACAGTGAAGCTACATAGGTGGCTCCTTACCTTTACAGTCACTGAGTTGGCGACTGCTCCCAAGGACGGTGATGAGGGCGAGAAATATCAGTGCACTCCCTGTACATCCAACAATCAATAGGTAAAGGGATGTGTGTCCATAAACTTCTAGAATCATAATAAAGCTAATAAAAGTAATAGTAAATTCCAATACATTGTAGGCACTGTATTGCCACCAGACAGTTGAACAATATGTTAGTTGTGCGATTTATATTTTCAGTGCTTCCATAGCAGGCATGAGGACTGAGACTGTTAACGTGTCCACATTGATATAATTCTATTTATAAAATATAGATTAATTGATGCTTGTTTCCCCTTAAACTGAATCAGGCACGTCAATTGTTTACGTTATTGGATTAAAATGTAATTTTTGGATTTTCGTCACAGGACAATGATGATCTTTGAAGCTAAGAAGACTGTGTCGCAAATTGCCTCTGATGGGAGCCGTTTGCCTCTTTTATCCGCTTTACAAATCCGCAAATGGAAACAATCTTTAAAAGGACTGAGAGCAAATAAAGCCAATTTAAAGTGGTTAGTGGCTGATAATATTTGTAAAAATGTCAGCATCTTACCTGGGTTAGAACTGGAATCAAAGTAAACAGCCACGGGTGGACTCTGCAGTGTGAGGTGAGACACCACACAGGTATATATAGCCCCGCTCTGGGCTGGCTGCGTCGTTTCCAATCTGCTGGAAGCTTCATACATTCCCTCCGAATTCAGCTTTTTAATGGTGTTGATCCCAGTCGCAATGTTGGTGTCATTTTTATACCAAGTGAAGGTGAGAGCCTCCGGGTAGAACTCGGCCGTTTCACACACAAGTGTTAGAGTAGATGAGTTGGTTCTGGACACTTTGGGAACCAGTCTCACAGGTTCTGGGGAAGCTGCAGAAGAGGGTAAAGAATACACTGATTGCCCAGACTCTGCTATTTTAGTCGCGTTTGGCGTCCAGTCTTCCTGAATATGATACGATTATTCCAATTCGCATTTTGTTACTTAACCATTCGAAATAAGATTCTTCCCTTAACTTTCTAGACTAATATGCTAATGATTCAGAGCCTTGTCGCAGTAACAGGAGAAACAATTCAGTGCGACTAGACATTCAGGCTGTCGCCGCTTGTGCTTATTCCACGCAAAGAATTATATTTTTATTACAACTCAGCAGCGTTTTGCTCAATGGCACAAAATTTGCGGTAGTATGTCTGCGACCTGCCAATAATATTCGAATTTTCCTGGTGGTCCGGGAGTTCTGGAGACATGCGCCCCTGGGCCTCTCCGGGTAGGCGCGGACAGAGGCCTATGTATCACAGGGGCACACGCGGTTCGCAAGCGTACGCACCCGCAGGGGTCGCAAATAACGGCCCATTATTACTGACAAGCGTGCCCCCAGTCGTACCTATTAAAGTTACAATTTAAATCTAGAGTTATGATCTGATCTCAGTCAACGAGAAGCGGGTGAGATTCCTTGGAGAAGGCTGCCTCACAGTTGGGTTCGACACGCATGCTGTATAACTCCGGGCTAGTACCAAATCTAGTTTTCATAAATGACCAAAGGGTCCCGAGGACCCCATTGTATATTTACATGGAGTTTATTCAAATGTTTATAGATTGTAGATCTATGCAGAGAAGGTTAAATAGGAAATGTAATTGAGGTGTCCAAAATGATGAGTGGTTTTGATAGGGTAGTAAGGGAGAGACTGTTTCTAGTGGCAGGAGGGTCGGCATGAAGAAGGCACAGATTTAAGATTATTGGCCAAAATACAGAGGGGAGAAGAGCTTTTTTCTACATAATTAATAAAATAATTTCCCCATGTTTCAGGATTTGATCCACCTTCTCTTTCATTTGTTTCCGTTTCAGCCAGTTCAATCTCTGCAACATTTGCTGTAGAATCTACTCGCACAAGAGAACCAAATTTCTTATATTCTGCTGTGCTTGCAATCATAATTTTCGCATTTTTTGTTGTGATCTGGAATGCACTGTCTGGCAGGGTGGTGGAAGCAGATTCAATAGTAACTTTCAAAAGGGAATTCAATATATTCTTGAAAAGGGAAACTTTGCAGGGCAGTGGAACTAATTGGAGAGCATTTTCACAGAGCCGGCTCAGGCACGATGGTCTGTTTCTGTGCTTTAAGGTTCTATGAGTCTATTAAGTTAGAGAATATCGCCTTCATTGTCACAAAAGTTTTAGAATACACAATAACGGCCCAGAAATTGATCTCGCTCTGTTCCAGCGGGGGTAAGCCTTCCCCGCGAAGTCTCACCTCGCTTGTGCTTTTTCAGATCCAGCTCGCACGAACTTGATGTTCCAGACATCAGCTGTGCTGGGCTTGCGTATCCCAGCGGCGTAGTGAATTCGTGCGAGCTGTGGGATCACGTGACTCAGTTAGAGCCAATGGCAGCACACCATCTTCCATTCATAAGTTTCACAGACCTGTTGTGAAATCTATGAATCTTACACCCGCCCAAAATAACAGCTAAACCTCAATTAAATAAAAAAAAACCATCACATTAATAAAATAAGTATAGTTAATTAAATTAACCATTTTAAATAAAAAATTAAATTTTTGAAAAAATTTAAAATCTTTTAAAAAGTTATAAAATAAACTTACCTGTCTTTAAAGTCTCTAAAAAAGATATACCTGTAAAAAAAAATTCAAAAAAATACTTAATTCACTACTTACCTTCTTAAAAGCGGGTCTTACTCCTCCTTTTTACATTTCCAAAATCTTCCCTACTTACCTGCGCGTCCAAAGCATGAAGTGCACAGCGTGCGCGCAGCCTGTAGCGCGCACGCGATGCACCCAGGACCCGCCCCCTTTTCAGAAGAGCAATTGCCGGTTTTCAGCGCATGCGCAGGGCATGCAGAAAACCGGCAATTGGAGTGGGAATACGCGAGAGTACGCAGTGCGTACTCTCGCGTCCCGGGATCAATTTTCGGCCCAATAATTTCATCTGCAATGCAGAATCGGAAAATACTCTGCAGTCCAGCTGGCCATTCCCAAAATCTAAAACCTCACATCTGTTCACTCCGTCAAATATCGATTCAATTTTCCCTTAGCATTTTTCACGTATTCTGCGTCCACTTGACAGTCGGTTTCACATATTCACAATTTTCTGCGAAAAGTTGTTCAATCTAAACTCTCTGGCGGCTCCCTCTCTCAAGTTTCAGCCACTATCCTCTGTTTGCCGTCTTCGGGGCAAACTCCAGCTATCTATCCTCTTAATAATCTCGAGTACTAGAATCCAATCTCCAATGCGCCTTGTGCGCTCCAAAGTAAACAAGCACAGGCTCCTCAAGGTCTGGAACTCACTCCGGTTCCTCAAGCTAGTTTTCATTTTCGACACTGCGTCCAATGCTTGTGCATCGTCACTGTAGTTTGGTGATATAGTTGTGCAAAGTAATTAAGGTGTGGCCGGAGCACCATCTTGTAGAAACTCATTTGTTCTCTGTCCTTGCGGACAGTCACCTATATCGTGCTTGCTACCACAACCCGCGCTCTTGGCTTCAGACCCCTCTTCTGCAAAGTGACATGGATACTTATCTTACACATATGAATAGAAAATAAAACAACATTCTGGGTGATAACCGCGATACGACTTCAGATCTGATTTTAAATAATGTTCCCCAATCATCATACATAAACTAACGTCATGGATAAATGCGTTAAATAATCAAAACCATTCATGATACCATCTACTTAACTCTATATAATTAAAGCACTTCAATTATATCTGCAGTGTAAATATCCTAATACACATGTACAAGAGGTCGACTAAAGGAAACCTCATAAGATGGCTGCTCCGTCTGGTTTTGTAATTTCTGTTATTTTGGTATAGCGTTCCTACAATAGGAGCGGCCGCAACTCTCTCCGAGGTCGCTTACCGTGCACAACAAGCTTCGATCCGGTTCCATATACGGTCGTGTTTCCTGTGTATCTCAATCCGCAGTAATAGAATCCGGAGTCTGCGACACGGACACTCAGGATCTGGAAAGAAGTCTCTCCGTTTTTCAAAGAAAAGAACCGTTTTCTGCCGTCAGAACCTGGTTGTATAAAGTGATTGTCGCCAAGTCTCCACCAACAAACATTCACATCTGAATTATCCTGGACAGAGCTGGTGTTGCAATGGAACGTAATGTCTGCACCTTCCATCACACTGGTTCGTTTAGGGGATTGGGAAACTGTAGCGGGAGCAACTGCAAAATATTTTTAAACGTTAGTTATAAAATGTAAACAAAATATACATAGGCAAGCATAGATAGAACGCTAAATAGATAGACAGACATAGTTAGATAAATAGATAGACAGAAATAAGAACACACAGATTGAAAGATTGATTGGAAGAAACAAAAGGAAAAAGAAAGCAGGACCGATTATTACCGAAAATACCTTCGTAAATAATCCCCAAGGCCCATATGAACTGACACACAAACATTGTATAATGGCTATTGTTCTGCCGATGAAGCGCGGCTCTGATGGTTTGGAAATATTAGTTTGTTGATAATCCGATTTGATTTATGATGTGGTCAGGTGTCATATCTCGTGTCAAAAACTGTTTCAGATAAACTATTTTAACAGACGGGATGTGAAACACATCTAAACAGGATCTGTAATCCGAAGTTAAAGCAAAGCCCCATTGATCGGCCTGTATGTGCTTTATCTCTATAACATACCATCAAAGAGACAGGTTTACGACACGTAGAAGAAATTCATTGATTAGTCAATGACGTAGTAGAACTGGAGGAAGAGATAAAAAGAAAGGGTTATGGAGGGTCGGTTGGTCAATCAGAAATTGGGAAAGCGTTGAGAAAGATGATATTCTGAGATAAATCTGGTCCAAGTGACTCCGGTCCGAACCCACCAGTATTCCCTCCCTCGGTTTGCATTATTAATGCGGTAAAACGGAGCTAGCGCAGATTCCTAAAGGCTGCAGTCAGGTAAAGAGGACATCAGTGTGTGGATTCTCCTCTTTGCGTCAGATTTCGTTCAAGGCGGGACTTGCCCCCGCCCTTCCGAATCCACCCCGATCCTGATCCATGTTTATCTAGTCGAACTTCAGCTGTTAGGGACAGGGTTTCCCGGCGTTATTTCCGCCAGGGAGCGACAACTCGCCATTACCCAGAGACTAAATAGCAGTGGATCTCCACTGCAGCACCTGCAGAGATGGTCGGGCATTTAAAGGGGATGAAGAGAACCCCGAGGCCGGAATGAAAGGTGACCAGCAGCAGCAGCAGAGAAGGAAGCCCACGCCAGAGGATAATGGGATCAGATTGGGGGTAATAAAGGCCGCTACCAGGTCCTCTTCCTCTCTCCCTCCATTGGGCTCCTGATGGCTGTTGCCGCCACATGGCTTGAGTTTAACACCAACATTATACATGGTGGCTCTGGGGAGCAATGCTGAATGCCAGATAAATGTGCATGGGAGCTGAGTCCTGAGTGACCCCCCTGCCCCCACCACCACTTTCAGCTGGCGGGAGGACAAGAAGCGATTCTCCTCAGCACCAGAATGACCCTTCATTCTCCTGCGCCTATCGTACGCACTTTCAGGTTGGCGCGTGGAGGAGATTCCAGCCTTAAATTTTGAGAAGCAGAGAGTGCAAGATATCGAGGAAGCAGCAGCGCTTGGGGAGGCGACTCGGTACCAAGAAGAGCGCTCAGATTCTCTGGTGCTCCGTGGAGATGTTGCTGGCTAAAGTTAGTGCAGAAGTGATCGACATATAGCAGATGACATTTAATGCAGATAATTGTGAAATGATGCGTCTAGGAAGGAAGAATGAGAAGAGGCAATATAAACGAAATGGTACAATTTTAAAGGGGATGCAGGAATAGAGCGACCTGCGGATTTACATACACAAAGCTTTGGAGGTGGCAGGATAAGGTGATCAGACTGTTTCAAAAGCACACGCGTTCCTGGGGTTTATAAATAAATGCATAGGTTACAATAGCAAAGAAGTTATGCTGAACCTTTAAACAGGTTTCAAATGATGAGAAGTTTCGATAGAATAAATGAGGAGAACTCATTTTCATTAGCAGGAGTGTCGGTAACCAGAGGAGACAGATTTAAGGTACCTGGCAAACAAACCAGAGGGGTGATGAGGAGATTATTTTTACACAGCGCATTGTTGTGATCTGGAATGCACTGCCTGAAAGTGGGGGAAGCACATTCTATCGTAACTTTCAAAAGTGAATTGGATAAATACTTGTAAAAGAAACAGTTGCAGCGCTCTGGGGAACCGCGGCGAGAGTGGGACAAACTGGTAATGCTTTCACAGAGCCGGCACAGACACGATCGGGCGAATGTCCCGCTTCTGTACTGGAAGCTTCGATGATTCTTTGAAGATTGGCGGAAAATGTGCAGAAAAGTTATGGCGGTAAAACTCAACTTTGGTGACAGTCCAAAGCGGGCAGTCGTGGATTGGCCGCCCTGATCCAATCTGCCTGAATTGGTTTTCAATTGACTGCAATGTTATGAGCCCCCGATAAATTCCTGTCAAATCCCCTTAGATTAAAATTAACCCGGGCCGTTTCCCGTGGCATTCAGTTGAACATCCGTCGAAGATACGACGCAAAATGGGAATACTCCGGCGGAATATTTGAGAGAGGCGGTGTCAGAAATCCTTCCTCATGGAATCGATCCTCTAGAGATCATAGTTCCATAAAGTGAAGAGAAAAATGGCATAAGATGCATGTAGCTAACGTCTCCTATGGTTTGACGATAACAGACAGTGTATTGAAATTTACAGGGCTTCTATCAGTATAACTAAAGACATGGCGCTTGATAAATTAAAGCGACTGAGTGGCGACTTATCACCTGGTCCTGACGACCTGCATCCTCGGGTTTTAAAAGAGGTAGCTGCAGAGATAGTGGATGCATTGGTATTAATCTTCCAGAATTCCCAAGAAGGACTGTCTCAAGGATTGGAAGGGAGCAAACATAACCCCGCTATTTAAGAAGGGAAGAAGATAAAAATCGGGGAACCAGAGACCAGTAAGTCTGACATCAGTAGTAGGCAAAATGCAAAAATCCATTATTAGGGACGTGGTAACAGGGCACTTAGAAAATCATAATATGATTAGGCAGAGTCAACATGGTTTTATGAAAAGGTAATCGTGATTGACAAATCTGTTAAGAGTTTTTTGAAGTTGTAACTTGCAGGATGGATAAGGGGGAACCAGTGGATGTAGTGTATTTGGATTTTCAATAAACATTCCATGAGCTGCAACACAAAAGTTTATTACACAAAATTAGGACTCATGGTATTGGGCTAATATATTAGCATGGATTGAGGATTAGTAAATGGCCAGAGAACAGAGTTTAGGATTAAACAGAACCTTTTCAGGTTGGCAGGCTGTAACTAGCGGGCTACTGCAAGGATCAGTGCTTGGTCCGCTGCTATTTTAAATTATATTAATGATTTAGATGAAGGGATTGAGTGTAAAATATCCAATTTGCTGATGATACAAAGTTAGTTGTGAAAGTAAGAAGTGAGGAGAATGCAAAGAGGCTGCAGAGGGATATAGACAGTTTGAGTGACTGGGCAAGAACATGGCAAATGTAATACAATTTGGGGAAGTGTGAAGTTATCGACTTTTGTAGGAAAAACAAAAAAGCAGAATATCTTTTGAATGGTGAGAGACTGGTTTACATTCAGAGGGACCTGTGTGTCCTTGTACATCAGTCACAGAAAGTAAACAAGCAGGTATAGCAAGCAATTAGGAAAGCAAATGGTTTGTTAACTTTTGTTACAAAGGGATTAGAGTATAAGAGTAAAGAAGTCTTACTACAATTGGTGCGGCCACGCCTGGAGAACTGTGTACAGCTCTGACCACCTTACCTAAGGAAAGACATACTTGCCTTAGAGAGAGTGCAGCAAAGATTCACTAGACTGTTTCCTGGGATGAGAGGATTGCCCTATGAGGAGAGATTGAGTAGACTAGGCTTATATTCCTTAGAAGAATGAGAGGTGATCTAATTGAAACATATAACATTCTTAAGGGGCTTGACAGGTTTAATGCTGGAAACATGATTCCCCTGGCTGGGAAGTCTAGAACACATGGTAACAGTCTCAGAATAAGGGGTCAGCCCTTTAAGGCTGAGATGAGGAGAAATTTCTTCACTCAAAGGGTTGTGAATCATTGGAATTCTCGATCCCAGATAGCTGTGGATGCTCAGTCGTTGAGTATATTCAAGACAAATGTCGATACATTTTTGTGAACTGAGACAATTAAGGGATATGGTGATAGTGCGGGAAGGTGGAGTTGAGGTACAAGATAAGCCATGATCTTGCTGAATGGTGGAGCAGGCTCGAAGGGCCAAATGGCCTACACCAGCTCCTATTTCTTATGTTCTTATGTGAAATGCAGAGAAGCCCTGCAGTGAAAAAATCCACAACAGGCCTCCTCAGTATTCCATCTCGTACCTCGGAACCCAACTATACCATTTCCAGACTCAATGGTTAACGTGAACCGTAGCAGCTATTAATAAAGACACAATTGAAGATTGGCAGAATTAACTTTCTCCCGATGTGAGAATTAGTTGTTAAATCTATGCTGAAACTTGTGCAATAGTCAGTTGCTAACAAGATAACGCCTTTCCATTTTGCTACAATAAACTACGTGCTTGAAGTACTGATGCCCCGAGATGTGGTAAGAACCGTTTCCTCACTTACTCTTAAACAACAATATTAGAGACAAATGTAGGGCAACAGTTTTCAGTACAACAGAAACCGCATCACAGTTTTGGTAAAATTCGTATCTCGCTGTGTACGTGAGCAGCAAACCCCCACTCGTTAACCCTTATACTGCTGCAGCCAAAAGGACACTATTTCTATTTCTTTGAGTATATCATGATTGCACTTAAAGGGATGACAATTCTATTGGCGCTATCTGCAGCACGCTGGTTATGTTGCATACATCACCAGTTTTCCTCAGGGTTCGTACGATGTCTGCTGCTAACTAGGTTTTCCTGTTCATACAACCGAATGTATTATCAAGCCGTGACCACCTGAAACTTGTGAACAAAGAACTGAGTTTTTTGTGTTCATAAATATCTGTACAACTTTCAAAAGTGATAGCGACGCTGGGAACCGAGGAACTTGGCGATCTCACCACCGAAATGTTCAATTGAGGTCCTTGATCTCCTACAGTTATTGTACAACGATCATCATAAACCAGTAAAATGAGCGCCTCTATTTAGCATCAGTGTTCACAATTATGCTTTTTTAATGGAAATTCTTCAGGGAAAGTCAAGGAAACATCATTGTTTAAAAATAAATGTGAAGAAAACGAAAAGAACCTGAAAGATCCGATTGGATGACACCCCAGTACCACAGCTCTCACATGATATCATCCAGATACATTTTGAATCCAACTGGTGTTGGTTCTGTAGCCACTCTTTACCAGATATTCCAGCCTCTGAGTAACAAACAATATTTCCTGATAACTCTTTTAAAAATATTTCTTACTTTCAGTCCTCTGCTACTAAATCCCTGATTTACTTTGACATTTCAGCATTGACATGATCCAAATTATTTAATGTTTTATTCTGCAGTGGAGGTCAATATCAGAATTCATAACTATTACAATGACTAAATCTTCAATAGTGTGACCTGTTCTCAATAAAATTAATTGAATTGGTATTGTATTCTGCCCAGTTCAGCTGTACGGTCACGCACCAGCGGAATTACCAAACCACAGCAACACATCTCGTTCATTATAGTCTTTATTATAGAGTTCATTACATGATCCAACCAAATGATTATAATCGTTTTATGGCGTTATATTGGTGTGTTCATGTAACGCCTTTTTGTATTAAACACTACAGGATAATGGGGATATTGGGCTGGAAATTGTGGTCGGAGGCTTCCGGCGGGCGAATGCCTCCGAACCTCCACCAAACTCCGCACCTACCTGGTGACCCTGTACCTTGGAAGACTCGCGCTCCTGGGCCTGCGGGCCTTTGCCTGCCTAATGGACCAGCTATCCCAGGGGAGCAGGCAGTTCGCAAGCATCCCTGGGATAACGTGGGCAGGCCCAGCCAATCACAAAGGGGGATTCCCAATATGCTTATTGAGATAGCATTTATGTACGGAAACGCCATAAGCAAAATAGGAATCGTCTAAAAATACATTTTCACAAGACTGAAATAAAAATAAATCATGACATGGTCAAAATTAATTAAAATGAGATTTAATTAAACATTTAAAACAGAAATATAACTTTTTGTAAAATAACTTTAAGCATTTATCAAGGGGCCAAAAATAACCTAACTTATTTAGTGGAAACCTGGAACTAGCGGGGCATTTAGGCTCGCGTACTCTGGGCATATGCCCTCATAGGCCCGGAAAATCTGGGCCGAAGTCATAGCGCCATGTGTAACAAATTCTGGAGCACTTCTCTGAAAAATGGACTAGCAATCCGGTTGCATATAAAGAGTCTCTCAGCAAGCATTTAAGAACTTGAATGCGAACGCCCGCCTCTCCCAAGCGAGTCCGTGGCGCACCTCCAAACGCACCCAATTTAAATGCAGAAGTCGACGGGATGACGGCGGGTTCCCGAGAAGCTGTCAATTTCCGTGAGTTTAACTGCTGATCCGCCCCCAAACCCTCACGCTCAGCAACGGGAAAATTCCGGTCATAGTGTACAGAAGGAATAAAGTTATGCTGAACCTTTTTCAATCACGGCTTAGGCGTCAGCTGAAGTATTGTTGCCAATTTTACGCAGCACATTTGAGGTAGAATGTCAAGGCCTTGGAGAGGGTGCAGAGGAGATTCACCAGAATGGTTGCCAGGGATGAAGGACTTCAGTTATCTGGAGAGATGAGTGAAAGTCAGATTATTCTCCTTATAGCAGAAAAGGTTAATGGGAGATATAATAGAGGTGTTCATAATTAGGGTTTTGATAGTGTAGATCAGAATAAACTGTTTCCACTGGCAGTGGAGTCAGTAACTAGAGGACATAGATTAAAGGTAATTGTCAAATATCCAGCGATTTGTTATAATCTGGACTGCACTACCTGAAATGTGGTGGATGCAGATTCAATACTACCTTTAAAAAGTTAATTGTATATATTCGAAAAGGAGAAATTTGCAGGGATATGGGGAAAGAGCAGGTGAGTGGAAGCAATTGGATAGCTTTTCCAAAGATCCAGCACAGAAGCGATGGAACGAATCGTCTCCGTCTGTGCTGTATGATTCTATAATTCTATGCTAGGACAGACACCGTGTTTGGGTGCAGCCTGCACAGAACAATGCAAGCTGGCATGAGAAACGTGGGTCGAAAATCAATCCATTGAATTGTTGGAAGCTAATTCAGTCACTAGGTGCCCACAGCCTCCTGGCCGCCATAACATGCCAACACCTTCAGTGCCCAACTGGCAGAATCAGACCAATTAACTCAAAAATAAGGGATGATAGTTCATTCTTGTAGTCCACTGGTAGGATTAGTCTGGGGAAATAACCTGCAACTGGCGAGGTTTGTATACTTGAAGTTACACTTTTGCTGCAGCAAAAAGTGACAAAACCATTTAGGTTCTTTGTGAAATTGAGCATTATAACCTACAATTTTCTGATAAGCTTCTGCATGGTTGCTCGGTCGTCTGGCTGCTGCGGCGAAGCAGCATATTCCGACCAAGGAGTTGGAGGCAAAGACATTGGGGTTGTCCAAGTTCAGTTGGATGCTTTGATGGGTAAATGAGGAAACTGAAGGGTACGCCGATATGACGCCTTTTTTCGAGTTCAACCGCTGCATAATAAAAAAAAAAGATATCTGTGAGTGGCGCACACTGGCACGGCCAGCCTTTGACTTCTGTCCTGTTTCTAATTCATTCTCGGGATGCAAACATCGCTGGCAAGGCCAACATTTATTGTGAACCAGTTGGGATTTACGCCAATCCGACAGCTTTGTGGTTACTTTTAATAATACCAACTTATTGTTTACATGTTTTATTAAACTGAATTCAAATTCTCAAATTGTCGTTGTTGGATGTCCACTCGCGTTTTCCGGATTTAGTTAGTTAGTTTAGTTAGAGTCAGTTAATGGGTCGCAACATACGCTGGGTCCAAGAAATAAAAGCAGATTTGTTTTACTATTCATTGCAGCTGATGGTATCTTTTAATCAACACCTTGTTTCAAAATCCACAGGTGACTTGTAATTCGGATGCCTCTGACCTACACTCACAGATATTGAAAAAATGTTTCCATGTGTGTGTTGTGTAAGTGCTGCTCTCACTTTTCACTATTTCTCTATGTATCTTCAGAGCGACAGAATAAAACGGGGCCAATTATGTATAAAATACTCTTATGTATATCCTTACATTTGAAATAATTCAGGATGAAAACCCGTTCATTTACAATCACCTAACTTTCTCTCCACATGAAACCGGAAGGCCAGCTCCCGTTTTGAAAGTTGTGCTTATTTTAGTAGAAATACTAAATAATTCCCCGAATTTGTGGTCAGCAGCGAAGTGAAGGCATTTGCTGCTGGCCCCGAAGTGCGTTTCGCAAAAGGATATTGCCAATTCTTGTGTCGAGAACTTCGAGTTTCCCATCGTGCAATTCAAATGAGTGCTCTGTAGTGGGGTTCCCCTTGTGGGAACTGCTGTGACGTCAACTAGCTTTCTGAGCAGCCAATCAAAACGCAGAATTCTCAGACCGCGAACAAGGAAGTGAGTAAGCGCTTAAAAACTCTGATTTTTAAAAAATATTTAGAGGGAGGAATACAAAGATTGGGGCTCTCAGATGGTGAATTGAAAACCTAAAATCAAGATGGAGAAACTTTAAAAGTCAATTTTTGAAAATTTTCTTTAAACTTTCATTTTTATTAAAATGGAATAATTTTATACTACACAAAATGAAAACTAGTTTTCGTGGCACTTAACATTTGTTTAGCAACAATAATGCAGTCAAAACCCCAATTGCACCTAATCCCATTGAGTCTAACTTTTAGTGGGGAAATTATTAGGGTGCTTACTGCGGATGAGCCCTGATTTGGCTGATTACATGGATTACTGGCTCTGTTGAGGGGGTGGGCAGAGCGTAGCCTGTGACAGAGGTGTCAATGACTGACCGCAACTTTGGGATTTCCGCCTGCGCACGTGCCAAACCCAGAAGTTGCGGTCAGTTTCAAAAGCGGAATGACGGTGAACACTGCCAGTTCACCGTCACACCGACCGCAAATTTTGGGCCAATTTACCGTTAATTTTCTTTAAGTGACATCGATTCCGAATGATGAGAACCAACACCAGGAAAATCGACCCGCCCCCTGCACATACAGAAATCAGCAAGCAATGGGTGATCTCACCACCAACAAGATTTAGATGAAATGTATAAATATGACGCACATTTCAACAAGATCGTTGCCTAAAAGATCAGAAATTTTGTAATTAATTGTTGCTATTTTAGTGATTTTCACAGAACAGAATTCACACAGTGCAGATAGAGGCCATTTCGGCCAATCGAGCCTGTACCGACGCACATCCCAACCTGTCCCCGTTACCCCACGTATTTAATCCCCCCCTAACACTAAGGGTCAATTTATCATAGCCAAGTCAACCTAACCCGCACATCTTTGGACTGTGGGAGGAAACCGGAGCACCCGGAGGATACCCACGCAGAGAATGTGCAAATTCCACACAGCTAGTCACTCCGAGGCCGGATTCGGACCCGGGTCCCTGGCGCTCTGTGGAAACAGTGCTAACCACTATGCCACCATGCTGCCCGTTTTACAGTTGAGGTATAGTTTGATGAAACACAATAAGAAGTGCTGACCTATGTTTAATGTTTTCATGCTTGAAAAATATTTGTTTCTACATTACCATGCCTTTATCCTCCTTTCTTTTTGATTTCAGTGTCTCAATGTGATTCTGGCCGAGAGTGTATCTACAGCCCGTTTTATCTCACTCCGGATTTTTAAGGGATTTAATTTGTCCTGGCGTTATCTACAGCCCGCTGCTTAAGTGCTCATGCATGAAAACCCGGAACTTGTCAAGTTTCAGCTTGACAGATCATATGAATCTAAAGGAAATGGACATTCGCTGGCACAATGTTGAACTATTTGCCCAACTACTGTCCAGCAAATGCCCATGAAACTTACGCCTCGTAAAAGCAGGCATAAGGCATTCTTTTACCAGCGTAAGGGTTTAAATAAATATTCAAATACATTTTTAAAAATTATTTAAACATTAAAAAACCTTTAACATTAATTTAGGTTATTTTTGGCCCTTTAAAAATGCTTAAATTTATTTTCAAAAAATACATTTTTGTCTTAAATGTTTAAATAAATTGCAGTTTTAGGTTGTGTGATAATTTATTTTTTATGTGAATCCTATTGAGCGTATGGGGATTCTGCACTTAAATGGAATCATCAGACCCATGATGGAAATCCCCGTTCTTGATTGGTTGGGCCGGCCCACGTGATCCCAGGAACGGTTCCGAACCGCATGCGCCAACGGAATACATGGGCCTTTATGCAGGCGTACGCCTGCAGGCCCAGGAGCGCCAGACTTCGTAGGTCCTGGGCCATCAGGTAAGTATGGATTTTGTGTCACACAACTTCTTGCAATTCAAAGGTATTCACCCGTGGGAAGCCTCCAACCGCAATTTCAGGTCCATAATATATATGACCCATTATTGAGTATTTGCAACTTCATTACTCTCAGCCACATTTTTTGCTGATTCCCTGGTCGGCAGATAGGATTAGCTAATGAGCAGCAGCCCATAAAAATCTTGATGCCCTAGAATTTGCTGAATATCAAGTTACATCCATCTAACTTATCTTGCCTGTTTGTGTAGTGCAACGTATATTAAACATCCCTGACAGCCTGGTAATCTCGCTCACAATACAGCGCATTGTTTAGTATATGGATACATGAACGAAATGTTTCCAGAACTTAGACAAATCTATAGTCCCCGTGGGACATGGGGTGGAGGGTGGGAGGAGATCAGTGTCTCACCGTCCGGATCTCTTTATTGAGATCTTTGATATTTACACGATTTGAAAAACGAACACTTCTCAGGGAGATGAGTTTGGAGTGTTGTCAGCAGATACCGATGTTCTCAAATGAAATATAAGGCTAGAGAGTAGGGCAGCGCCAAGTGTGAAAAGAAGGGGAGATGAATAGGAAAACAATAACATTCTGACGCCAAGCTTGGGTTTTTAATCTGAAGTTTCTGAAATATTTTATTGTGCAGCTGATTTTGCACGAGTTGAACGAACAAACTATAGCAACACATCCTGTCTCACCATCAGGATATTACAATATTTAGGATCAACATTATTACACGAATTAAACAATTGGTTCTAAACGATTTATGGGTAAGCATTGATGTTAGGCAACCTCCTTTCTCCCCTGGTTCACAACAACACGTTTCGAGTAAGCACGAAACTTCTGCTCAGGTATTCAAATCATATGGAGAGCGCACAGAATGTATCCACTGAGATGCCAGGGATTAGATATTATATTTATGAGGAGAAACTTGAGATACTTTTTAAGCAGATGTATTAAGGGTTCCGTAACCAAGGCGCGTAGATGAAGTTATGATCCAGGTCAGCCATGATGTAACTGAATGGTGGAACAGGCTTGAGGTTCTGAATGGCCTACCCTTGTTTTTATGCTCCTGTACTTGATATATTATGATAAGCAGTAAATGTGATCCGTCTTTAACTGTAAACATCGATTGGATATTCGGTTTCTGTATCTTTCGAATACACTCTGACAAACTGTTCAAATCTATGCTCCTTTATACACCATATTTTGACTACATCAAAGGAAAATGTGAAAATGACGTATGTATTTCCCAAATACTCTGAAAATAGACTATCTATGTAAACAGTTTGACATTGTTTACCTCAGAACTATTTCCCTTAAACAAGACTTCCTTTCACAATCAAATTATGTCCAGGCTTCATGATTTAAGACAAAAACCTAACAATTGCGTTTGAAGCTAAGTCCTTTATCTTACCCCCTCGAGCAACGTGTCTTGGAGAATAACAAACGAACCCAATAGTTAAAAGTCTTAATTCCAATTTTGTCACCACGCTGCGACATTGAAGATCCATCAATTTCGGCAGGTAAGAACTTAAATTCTGAAAATTATTGGCGCTCCCACTGCACATTTCCAGCAAAGTTCAAACTCTGTAACAACTTGAAGTCATTTTATATCAAAGAACCCCTCTTGCTAATCGCCCACCTTCAACACTCATATGGTCCTCTGCTTATAGAAAAAAACAGAAAATCCATGTGGCCCCAGACAGCCCAATGGGTTTATTTGTAATTTATACATTTCTGATTCCCTTCTATCAGGGTGGGGAAGCATCCATTCAAATTTAAAAAACTTAAATGTAAAAATGTCCAAAATGTTTACAGTCAGTAATGCAAAAGTTGTTGCTTAGTTAATTAAAACAATTAATCTGATACGAGAAAGTACCAAAAAACACACAGCTGCTTGTGAAAAGTATTCACTTTTTTCATTTCAAAAGAAGACAAACCCAGACATCATCAGTCAATGTCAGAATGTGTCACACAACTTCGTACAGCTTTCAAATAAATTAAAACATTTTAACAACTAAAAAAACTGTTACTTCTACAACTATAAACATACCTGTGAAACAATTCTGTCCTACAATCCAACTACAGGATGTCTCCATTATCATTCACCCAGCAATAGCATGGCACCATTTTTTATCGCTTCTGGTCACACATTCCAGTACCATTAAGATTAATAATAATCACCTCAAAGCATTGAGTACTGAAATTGGCCAGACATTTAAAACATTTTTTCTGATTTGATTGCCTCATGTCCAGATATAGAGGCTTTCACACAATTTACAATAACCAGAATTTCACTATGGCCATAATAAAAGTCTGGTTTTCACAATTTAATAGTTAAGTTAACCACAATAACTCAAATATAATTCAGACCAATATCTTAAAATCAACACACATTCCAGCTTGAAAAAGAGGGAGGAGCCACAGCCACAGTAACACCGTAACGTTCACATATGTTTGGTAAAAAGAAACTAACATCCACACTGAAAACACAAAAAAATAACTGTAGAACAGTAGAAAAGAGACACGAGCGTCCCGTTTCTTCTTTATTCCATCAAAAACTATTTATCCTTTTTATCTTAAACCAATTTTCAATTTCTGATGCTTTCTACTGAAACCCATTCTGTACTGATTCAAAATCTCAATCTCACAGACCGTGTCCTCAACGAAGCCTTTTAGCTCCTGCACAGTTCGTAACTCTTATCTCTGGTGTATGGGAGGGATGTAACATCTTAGAGTAAAGGGTTAAGGGTACGCTAAATATTGAGTCGAGAGTCATAAACTTTTTCTCAGTTCACTCTTCAGAACCGCTTTCACTACCTCTCTCAACATTTTCAACATTCCAATTCCCATTCTGCATCCCTTTAGACCATGCTTACAACTCCCACAGTTTAGCTTTTCACTGAATACCTCATCCGTTCTGGGTCAGCCCATTCCTACAGAAACAGAAGCGTCTAAACAAGCTTCTCCCGTTGCTTTAATCAGTAACTGTTTCTTCATCAGTTTCTCATCCACGGCTTCCTTCACTGAATTAATGAGCAACAGCTCAGAATGTTCTTCCAGTAGCCCAAGGCCACTGTCTGTTTCCGCTTCTGTTCCAGGTTTTGTATTTCTTTCTGTCTCTGAAGGCACACTTCTTCCAGCGCCTTTTCTACCTTTAGTCTGCCGACCACAACTTCTAAACTGCTCACTTTATCTTACAATTCCAATCTCTCATCAAACATTTGCACCACAGCATCGTGATTCGCCAGGAAGGAATTCGTAGCTCGCACAGCGTGGACCCTGACTTCTCTATTTCTGCCTTCAAGACACTATTTTCAGCCTGTGTCTGAGCATGCTTTCTCCACAATGTGCCTATACCCAGACAGAGCCCTTGCAATAGGTATGTTCTCTGCCTGCATTGATTTAGTTTCTGCTGAAACAGGAACGTTTCTGTCTTCTTTATTTTCGTTTCTCCAGACACCCGTTCTCCAGTGCCGACACAATCTCCTCCCAGCTCCTGTTTAAAATTTCTTGGGAACAACTGCAAGGTCCCAACTTAATTTTAATCTAGTCAGACATTTTCAAAGGCACCAACTAGGTCAACAAACCGACTATTTTGTCTGATTCCTTCCTATCCCCTAGATTGCGATTCCCAGCAGATAGTTATACCCACTATCGATATTAATTCATACTCACCGTCCGCGTATTCATCAGACAATTTCACGGCACCAAATGTGAGGCAACCTCCTTTCTCCTCTGGTTCAAAATAACACGTTTCAAGTAAGCACGAAACTTCATACTGGAGTATACGGAGCAATCTTTATTGATACACAGTCTTTCACTGTATACAGAGAGAGAGTGGATATTCGACTTCTGTATCTATCGAGTACACGCTGACAAACTGTTGAAAGCCATGCTCCTTTATACACCATATTTTGACCACATCAAAGGAAAATATCAAAATGATCTATCTATTTCCAAACTTCTCTGAGAACAGGTTATCTAAGGAAACAGTTTACAATTGTTTGCCTCAGAACCACTTCCCTTAAACAAGACTTCCTTTACCTACTGCTATCTTTAGTAAAAGGACACGCTACCCCTGTTTTATTACACTAAACTGAAATTACTATTTATTACTAATACTTATTTCCTTACAGAAGCACTTTACATATCAGAAGACAAGCCGTGTTTTCTCCTCATGACACTTCAAAGTCATCCGGTTTATATCTTGGAAAGCCTGTTGCTTTAAGATGCAAAGACGTTTGACTGTTAACCCTTAACTCCCCAAGCTGTCCAACAGACATGTCTCCAGGATGTCTACACCTGGTATGATGGTTTAATGGATATTTTAATTTAAAAATTGCGGATACTTTTTCTGTGTGCGCTTTATGCATCAATATGATAAACACCTTTAGAAAAGAACCATTAGCCATTCTATCGCGTAAAGCTACCAGAAAATCTTTCCCCTGAAATCGAAATGTGTTAAAGGGTAAAATAATTCGTCTTGTCGCCAGGTTTTCCGCGATTTCTTCTGATAGGAAAGGAAAGTCACAAAAGAACGAGAACATTTCTTAGCCCAATATTATGAAACCATGTTTGAGATTGAAATTTAGTTCTGCAGGTTTCGCGAACCTTAACTGATAGTTTGCTTCAAATTTAACACGCCCAGGTTTCAGGAATGATTTGCCTACACACAGTGTTCAAAAAATATTACAGGTAGTTTAATCTTGCAAAATACAATTTTATAAAATAGGTTATAAACAGTCACAACTTATAATGTTAACACTTCATCATGTGTAAATTTTGTTAATAGCGGGTAACATTAGAATACAGATTCTGGTAATGGAATTACAAGAACATCACAATAAAAAGGCCCGAAGCTTCTATAACCAGCCCAGAATACACACAGTGGATTGGACATCCAACATGCTGCCAGTCGTAAAAGTGGCGTTGCGAATCAGGCGTCCATTATGAAAACTGCCCGATTACTAAAACTAGATTCATCCTATTTGTTGCACCGTGGTGCATTTTTTGTTTCAGCGTGAGTGATCTGTGACTCTTTGTTCTGATTCCCAGCCGGTTGCTGTCTCTCCTTTAATGTTTATCCCTGGAGGGATTTCTTTGGAACAGGTCAATGCTATTGCATCGGAGGGCGCCTTTGCATCCGCGTCTCTCTGCAGCAACTGAGATACAAAATAGGTATTTATTTCTGTTGTTACTTCAATTGATCGGACTCCCGGTTCAGAGTTTCTGACAGGGAGCGCGGACAGGGAAATCGCCGGTCGGCGGGACCTGATATTCGTGCCATTTAAAATAACAAATAACAAAAAAAATGCTCCTATGACACGGGTTTTAACGATTCGTGAAACCCGATCGCATTAGCCGTCCGTTGCTGTTCAATCACAGCGAAAGTTAGGGATAAGAACGGGTCTATTCCTCACTGAGCAGAACAATCAAGGTTAAACAGGTTTACAACTCGCGATTGTGTCAGAAAAAAGCTCGAGAGATGAGATGGTTTAAGAAGTTTAATACTAGTAAAAGTGAAGTTTTATGCATAGTCCAAACATTGGTGTACCAATTATACAATACATGATTATTGGTCATACAACATGATCATACAACATGGTCATATAATATGATTACACAACAGATGCTGCCTGACCTGCTGGGTATTTCCATCATTTTCTGTGTCTATTTCAGATTTCCAACCAGCATCCGCATTATTTCGCTTTTGTATTCGAATTCTGGGATATATAACCAGGAGGTCGAATACAGGAGGCCGTGTGAAAGCTTAAATATTAACTTGTGGACCACACTTAGAATATTGCGTTTACTTTTCCACTAAAACTGAAAAAAAGAAATATGAATAGAGGAATGTTAGAAGAAAAATCACAAGGCTGATCCTAAATGTAAAATGGGTGAAATAGGACGAAGTTTCGAGACGCTGAATCTTCCCAAACTATATATAATGTGGTTCAGAATCTCGTAACATATGTAAGATGTTCAATGATTTAGATATTGTAGAGCGATTATTCCTTCAGTTTTTGCCGAGGAGCAGACGATGTGAAGAGGAAATAAATCGAGAACAGATATAAGGAAAATGCTTCCTTGAAAGACTCAGAAATATATGGGAGAATTTTCCAGACACGGTATTGGCGGAAAACGCATTGGAGCTTTGGAATAAGGCAGGACATGTTCTTGATCGAAGCGCTCAAAGCTGATTCTGAAAATAACGTTACATCTTTACATGTGACATGAGTTAGGATCAATGAAATAAACAGACCGGCTGTTCCCGAGGGATTGGTGTCTCCGCATTGTTCTCGGCTCCTGGTAATGAATGAAGTTCAATATTTTACAACGAATCATTTAATCCGCGGTTGTGCCCCTAATTAGGACACAACTGGTAGATTTAATGTAAAATTTCAAATTATGTTCACTATCACATGTTCACGAATTGTTTGGATTCAGACTTGTGCTTGTGACCAGTTTACCTGCGACAGTTCTATATCCGAACCCAAGACTGCAGCAATAGTGATGCAAATCTATATTCAAGATTACATAAAATTATATAAAATTCACAGCACATTACAGGCCATTCGGTCACACAGGTCTATGCCGGTGTTTATACTCCACATGAGCCTCGTCCCACTGTATTTACTTCATCTCACTCTATCAGATTATCGAGTTCTTGCCTTGTGCGTTCATTAAGTAAGCTGTGCGGGGGGCGGTGCGGAGAGGGCACTCCTATCTTAAGCCATATAGGGCTAAACATTCGTGGATGCCACGAGAGTTGCCGCTGTCACTGCGGTCTGGGAAGCGAGGCAATAGAGCTCGCTAGGCATTGAGGGAAATTAAAAGGGCAATGTCTTCTGAACGAATAAAAATAAAATTGAAGTGGAAAAAATGCAGTTTTTGGCCCTTAGTGCCTTTAGAGAAATAACATTAAAAATAAGTCCCAAAGGAGAGTCTCATGCTCTTAAAGCTGAATTCCCTTCCGAACCTCCAAAAATGGGAAAAGTGCTTCAGCAGTAACACAAACTGCTCAGCAAACCAGGGAAGGGGCACTCCGGGTCTCACACGCAGCATTCCAGCTTTGTTCAGGGTGTCAACACTGCAAGAGAGGTTCTCTAAACACAGGGGCCTGGAGGCCATCCAGAAAGAAGGTTGTGGGTTCAGATCACCGAGGCCGTCACTGCCAGCAGTGTCGCCCCCACCACCTGGTCCCAGTGCCGAAAGAAGCTCATAACATCAAACCACTGGTCAAGGTCAGTGAATGCATCTTCAAAAGCCGTCTCCTATCAACTGCATCACTAGCATCACACACTTCTCAATGCAATACACACCCCCACCAATCACTCACCTACCAAGAATCTGTACCAATCACGAGGCACATCTCCCATTCCTACCCTCACCTCACCCCCTTGGAGGAGACGGTGCAGACCATTCTAGGCAGGGGCATGGCTGAGCCCCTGGCCAGTGGTGGGGCAGATAGGATACAAAGTGCTGGTATCCTAATACATTATCCTCCTTCTGACATGCAACTCTTGTTTTCAAGCCCTCCCCTCACGACAAATCCACCCTTGTGCCTTCTTCATTTCACACACCAAGAAATGCAGCTTGACCAGTCAATGATTCGCCAAGAAGAGGGAGAGGAGAGTGAAGAAGATGAAGAAGAAAAAGAAGAAGGAGATGAAGAAGAAGGAAAGTTAGCTTTGTGGTTGCTTTTATTTCAGCATCGTGGCCAAGTGGACGCCGTGATGGTCAATAACAGAAGGAAGGTAAGGTGTGGGACTAATGTTGATGGGGGAATTGGGGTTGTGGTCAGTGCTACCGCAGGCGGATGATTCGATCCCGGATATCCTGACCAGAAAGGAGCTGTCTGGCATTCATCCATCCATCAGCTTCCTCCTTGTCGGTTTCCTCTTCTTCGATTTCTTCCTCTGCTGATTCTTCCTCTCCTGCATCTTTCTCTTCTGCGTCTTTCTCGTCCCTTGGCGAGCGGATGCTATAAATCTAAAATGACACCATAAAATGCTGGAAATACTCAGCAGATCAGGCAGCATTTTGACCTGAGACATGAACTCTGTTACTCTCTGCACGGATGTTGACTGACCTGCTTATTATTTGCAGCATTTTCTGTCTTCTCAGAGGTCCTGCAAGCGTCCAGCAGCACTCACTAGACAGTTAAAAAAACCTATTAACATGTATTGCAGCAAGCCATTACTTCACTAAATTCAAAGAATCATAGTCCAAAAGCTTAAATGCAAACTTACCTGAAAGATATGTGTCCGTTTACTGCTCACTTGATTTACCTTGAAGTTTAGGATCCAGCGTTGAACTCAGCACTAAGGTCCAAGTTCGCCATGCTGACATTAATTCGGCGACGTCACCTCTCCCTCATTTTTATTTGCAGGGAGTTGGATCTTACCGGCAGCCTGTCGGGCCTGGGGAAATGGGGGAAGCCACGGGACTCGACTCCAGCTGGCGAAAGAGCGGCAGCCGCCCACTTTACGCAACTTTTTGCGAGGAATGGGTGATGTTAAGCCCCCGATTTTTTAGCCCATGAGTTGAGCGTAATATTAGCACATAGCTGTTCTGTTCTTGTGACAGAATACCAGCCCCTTGTACTGTCCAGTTACCCAAATAAACTCCCCTCTGCACCAACTTTTGAAAATGTCGACTGTTTCGTCAGACCAGAGAAGATTATGGGGTCATTAGATGTGTTTACAATTATGAATGATGGGATATGTTAGATAGATATAATTTTGGCGGTAGAGTAAAAGGGACGATATGAGATCGGCTGCCCATTAAACACTTCGCCCGATTTTGCTTTCCAATGAAGGAAAATCGGGCTGATCCAATATCGCTAATTTTGCACCGTCGCGAAAATTACCCCAGACTGTTTCCAGTGATTGAAGGGTCCAGAACGAGCCTATACAGATATAGGATTGAATGTAAGAGAGGAGAAAAAACCTTTTTGCACAGAGGGTTGTGAAGATGTGGAATGCACTACCGAAGTTAATAGATGAATCAGAGCCCATGATAATATTTAAGAATAGTTTGGCTGGGTGGTGGAAGGAAATGGAGATAAATGGAGAGGGTGCCACCTGGGATTAGATACTGCTGGAGGATAAGCACCCTTCAGGCCGATTGGCCCGTTTCGTGTTGCAATTTCTATCTAATTCAATGCAAACTGCAGGAAATCATAAGTAAATTATCTTCCAGATATTTTTAAAATAAAAAAATGATTTATTACCTTTACTTTTCGTTAATTGACATCGCTTCGCAATAATGAGAGCCACCATTAGCAATACCAGTCCAACCCATGCACATCTGGAATTCAGTAAGACACGGGAACTGTTGGCACGATCTAAAATTCTAATGTAAATTATATAAATATTAAAGATATATACAAATTGGCACTCAACCACAACTATAAGTAATGGATTCCTGTCTGAAAGCATTCTCAGCAAACACGTGGTTTCAAAAACAGATGCATTTTTAATCAATCTTTGCCATTTTGTATTTTTGTTCACGGAAGTATAGAGTTATGAAAAACATATTTTCTCAAAACTAATTTTAACCTGGTATCTTATTGATTATTAGATTGTTACTGAGAGAGACAACGTTTAATTTTTAACTTTGTACAGTGTCTAATAGCTGTTGATACAATTACAGTTTGCAGCAGATTGTGAGCACAGATTGTGGAACGCAGGAGGCAGCGATTCTGCAACAACCTGTCGGCCGGAGTTACTGCCCGCATTTGCCCCACGAGCCAGTGCCACATCTGAGCCGTGACATCAGGACTGCAGGAGGAGCCTCCCAATAAGGCAGGAGACCACGAGCAGCAATCGTAGAGCTCTTTGAACAGAATTAAACCTGATTAAAAGTGAACAAAGGCAACCAGGAGTCCTGCACCTTTATGGAGGTAAAACCTTGTGAAAGAGCCGGAGTAGAACAACCAGTGAGAAAGTACAATTTGTCCAACATGGAGAGTCGCAGCAACGGTTCTGTCTGCAGGATAACTGAGATCTACAATCGTACCTGTCGGGTACCTGACAATGTAGGTGGCCGTGGCTGAAATTTTGAGAGTACTTTGAGAAGCCAGGCAGGTATAAACGGTCTCCGTCTGGACAGTCTGCGTCTCTTCCAACCGGCTGGAAGCTTCATATAGTCCGTCGGTGTTGGGTTGATTAATGTTATTTATCCTTGTTGTAATTTTGGTGCCATCCTTATACCAAGTGAAGCTGATATTCTGCGGGTAAAAGGGAAATGTTGTGCACAGTACAGTGAGAGACGCAGGTGAATCCTTTTCATGTTCTTGAGAGACAATTTTCAGTGGAGTTGGCGGAACTAGAAAAGTGGAGGAAAAGAACGTTACTTGGACATTATTCAAGGTTATAAACCCATCGTTGCATTTGTGACTGGACATTTTTCTCTGTGCGCTATCATGAGGGACATAGATAACGGCATCTTCCAAATATAAACCTGATGTTAATGTTTCCCTCTTTATTTGTGGATAAATTGTGTCGTGTTCTATTACATTTGCTCATCATAATTTTCTGTTGTATTCTATTGTTACTCACTGAATCAAAGAATCACAGAATCCCCACAGTGCAGATAGAGGCCATTTCGGCCCGTCGAGCCTGCACCGACACATATCCCACCCTACCCCGTAACCCCACGTATTTAATCCCCCCTAACATATCCCACCCTATCCCCGTAACCCCACGTATTTAATCCCCCTAACACTAAGGGTCAATTTATCACAGCCAAATCAACCTAACCCGCACATCTTTGGACTGTGGGAGGAAACCGGAGCACCCGCAGGAAACCCACGCAGACACGGGGAGAATGTGCAAACTCCATACACTGAGTGCTAATGTTTCAGGTTTTTAACATCTTCACATCTTGAACAATTAGCACAAGGAAGTATTGTTCTTCAATGTATCTAATCTAAATTCTCAGCATTAAAATAGACCACAGGCACTTTCCATAAGGGTAAGGAACACAGTCTGCTTCTCCCTCTATATGGCTCCTTGGATGAAGAAAATAATAAGACTTATGCAATTGAGAAAGTTTGCTGAAATTATATTCTGTACATTTAACCGGGGGTCTTACAATTTCCTCGATTTCAAACCTGGTTAAGGCCTGCAGCATAACAACTGGCGACAAAGTACGATTTTCCCAAGCTGGAGAGTCTGTAGGACTCACGTTCTGATGAACATTTTCCTTACTGGAGATTAGGAATTTTATGAAAATATGGGGTTGGTGGTTCAGGACGCAGACAGAGGACAATAACTAACTGTTATTTACACCCGGCTTTCAAGACTCTCAATATATGGATCATTATATTATAAACCCGCCAATCTGTATTTCAAGAGTAAATGTCAGCCCTCACAAACCAAGACAGACAATGACGTACATTTGCATTATAGTCTTTGTTGATATGCTAGTACAACAGCAGCCAATTTGCACATAGCAAGGCCCCACAGAGAGTTCTGAGGTAAATAATCAGATAATATGTTTCAGTAGTGTTGCTGAGCGTTAAATATTGGCCAAAACTCCACTGCTCTTCCTGGAATAGTGCTATAGGATCGTTTGCGTCCAGTGAGGGCAGATGGTGTCTCGGTTTAAGGTCTCCGCAGTTAGATGGCACCTCCGACAGTGCAGCATTCCCTCAGTACTGTACTGAAGTGTCAGCCTAGATTAAGTGCTCAATTATCTGGAGTGGGATTGGAACCAACGACCTTCTGACTTCGAGGCGGTGTGACACCAGTGAGCCATGGCTGACATACTGGGGGAGATTTTAAACTTGCTGGCTTAGTGTCCCCTATTGGCCAGTCCTTATAAAATCCTGGATATTCATTATCACTGATATGTGCCGGTTTTCATAAGTGGTGGCCCAATCCTAACTTCAATTTTACTCTGGATTTGCAACTTGAATACCTACCCCATCATAAAGAAGATGGCAGCAGATAAGCACCAAGGGGTAGATTTGATTTTGTACGATAGTGTAACGCAGGTGATTGCAAGTCGACAGTCCGGTTTATATCTCTACCGATTGTTATTTCCATTGATGTCAATAGAGTGTAAAATCGGAAGAAATGGAAAACGGGCTGTAGATTCGCCATCACCCGTATTACATTCTCACACAAATTTAAAACCTACCCCAAGTAGATCATTGCAGCCGAGATACTTCTTGAGGGATGGATCCATCCTTTACTTATACTGCAACTTTCAACTCTACGGGTTTGTTATACAGATGGTGCTCTTAAATCTTAGAATGCATCTGTTAACATATTAAACTCTAGTTTAACTTTTGGGGCCGATCGTTGTACCGATATTTTATTCCATTCACTTCAAAAGATATGACAATAGGGAGGGTGAATAACCAGCAGTCACTCCGATATAGCGCGTTTTACACTATGCACAACATTAAAACGAGAATCGATTTGTTTAGTAATAGGAAGTATTGAAATAATCATCTACATGTAACCCTATCAGTCTTCCGTGTAAGTACAATTTATATATATATAAAACAATTGGAATTTGAGTTCCAAAGTAAATCCTTCAAAGTGTAATTGAACAATTCTGCGAACTGTGAAACAGTGTAGAATGCAAACAATTCCAAAGTATGATTGATCCGCGGGATATATTGCAGTGAAATAATACAGTCACAGGGATCTCATTTGCCGCTTCTTTTATACTTACCCCAGACAGCTAAATTGGATCCTGTTCCGTTTCCAACTATTCTGCCTCGAAGGGCGACAGTGCAATAATATACTCCCGAGTCCTGGACACTCACATTGATTATCTGAAGGAAGCCGCTGAATTTAGTTTTGGAGCCAGTTACTTTTCTGTTTTCAGGTCTTGTGCTTAGATATTTATTATCACCCTGTTTCCACCAGTATACGTTCACCCGTGGTCCGTCTTGAAAGACGGGAAGCGTGCAATGAAAGGAAACGCTTGTGCCCCTCTTTATGTTCGCGCTTTCAGGGAGCTGAGTCACTTTGACCGAGGTTTCGCAGGAGCCTATCGGGAAAGAAAATCAGAACCGAATTATTGAGAATATTACACAGAAAAAGCGCGAGTGTTCGTGAGTCAGGCAATGTGTGCAAAGGACAATGAAACATGTTGTATCAAATGAAAGTCAAGCAACTGCACGTTTTAGCGAGAAGACAATGTATAGAATGTCAGGTACCTGCGAACATGAATCCCAGAACAGAGAGGTACTGAAGTACATCACTCGCCAACATTCTGAACCAATTGATCACTCGGAGCGAAAGACCGTGAACTGGCTGATGGTTGGTAAGAACGTTGAAGGGCCGGAGTATGCAATACGTCACACGTAAGCGTGACATCCTGGTGTAGAATTTCGTCTGAATTTATTCGAGACGCCTCTCCAATCTGGGCTGGGGGGAGGTAAACTGTGGGAATCGGACGTCATGAAATACCGGCCGTTGTGCGTGTTGTTAGAAGTGGAGGGGGTGGTAAGAATTACCGGCACCCCTATTGGCAGTGTTAAGGAAATGACAGGTTTTACAGGATGACACCAACCATTCGAAAGCCGTCATTCATGCCAGGTTTGCCCCGTCTGACGCTGGGGTCGACACCTGCAGCCGAGAATCGATTTGTAAGTAACTTTTTAAAAGATGTTATTGGTTCTACAAGAACGAACAATAAGTTGGCAATTTATGAAAGCAAGCCGGCCTTCGATCTGTCTTTCTATGATCTTTGGGTTAGGCGAAAATATTTTCACTCGAACTCACATAAGCTTCACTTAATGGGTTTCCAAAGGGAATTTTTCTCTACAGAGTCTGAATCGGATCAGGAGGAAGAACATTACAGGGAAGCAAGCTGCATTTGCGATCAAACGAGCACGATAAGATATATCCTCCTTCCAAGATGTCACTGAAGAGATAAGTCTGAGGAGGCTGCACTTACGAAAGATTCTCTACATAAGAAGCCAGACCTGAAACTGACTTCCACCACCAGGTCATCACTTAGTCTCGGCGAGGTCATTATCCATAAGTCCAAAGGATTGGTTTTGTGACTCAGGCTGACATGATGTTCTACCCCCAAGAGATCATTTTTTTTCCGACAGGAGAAGTTTCCAGTCTCTTAATGTGCAGATTGTGTGCGACAACTTGCAAGCGATCATACAGTTCATTGCAAGGTATGCTAGAAGTTCCACTATGATTCATCCATTAACATTTAACAGACCCTGCCTTAGCTCCTGCACACCTGATTAATGTGGTACCACCTGGGTCTTTTCCCCTCCCTCTTATCCGGGAACTAGATCAAGCATACCGCGGGGCTGGCTCGTTCTATGTTCGGGCAGGTTCCCACCCATTTGGGTTCGAATGCATGTTCCCTTCTTCGGTAGTTTAGGAGCATAACCACATCCCCAACCTGATACTCGAAAGGCTGAACCTTTTTGTCAAGTAACTTTTTTATCTGTTGTTGGCTTTTCCCGTTCTGCTAGGCGAAGAACTTATTCAGTTCTATCTCCCGCACTTCTGCCCTCACTCCTGCCCCTCCCTTCCGGAACCACGATAGAGTTCCCCTTGTCCTCACCTTTCACCCCACCAGCCTTCACATTCAATGACTCATCCTCCGCCATTTTCGCCACCTCCAATGTGATCCCACCACCAAACGTATCTTCCCCTCACCTCCCCTTTCAGCATTCCGTAGGGACTGCTCCCTCCGAGACATCCTAGTCCACTCCTCTATCACCCCCAGCACCCCTTCCCTTCTCGCCTGGCACCTTCTCGTGCAAGCGCAGGAGATGCAACACCTGCCCTTATACCACCCCCTTCCCACTCTCTAGGGCCCCAAACACCCCTTCCAGGTGAAACAGCGATTTACTTGTACTTCTTGCAATCTAGCATACTGTATTCACTGCTCACGATGTGGTCTCCTCTATATTGGGGAGACCAAACGCAGATTGTGTGACCGCTTTGCGGAACACCTCCGTTCAGTCCGTAAGTGTGACCCCGAGCTTACTCTCGCCTGTCATTTTAACTTACCGCTCCACTCCCACTCAGACCTCACCGTCCTCAGCCTCTTGCATTGTTCCACGGAAGCTCAGCGTAAGCTCGAGGAACAGCACCTCATCTTCCGATTATGCACTTTACTGCCTTCCGGACTCAATTTCCAGTTCAACAATTTCAGATCATAACCTCGGCCCCTACCATTTTTATCCCCCCTTTTGGCTTGTGCCTTTTCCCTTTTTTTCTCTCTCTCTCCCACATGGCAGCTGTCTTTCATCCTGCCAGCTCATTTCACACTTCTGAGCCATCTTTTGTTTCTTAACCTGTCCTATTACCATCTCGTCTCGCCTTGTGTATCTCTTAATGCCTCTACGTCTCACAGACCTCCCCTTTTGTTCTTTTATTCCATCCCCGAGTCTCCAAACTTGCTTTTTCATCTGTTTCATCTCCTGCTTTTTTCTCAGTTATGACGAAGGGTCTTCGACCTGAAACGTTAACTCTGTTTCTCTCTCCTGGCCTGCTGATTTTTTCCAGCGCTTTCTGTTGTTATTTTTGTTTTCTGAATGTGTTCTATCATTGATTCTAACCACCTCTGGTTGTGTTGCATTTTACGCTCCCCTAATCACTTCCATTTGTCCTTTGGTGTTTGTTATTCGACCTCGCTGGCATTCCAGCCATATATTCTGTGGCGAGTGTTTCATCTCCTGACTCCCCAACGCATTTCTACCATCTACAATGCACAATTAAGCAGTCTGATGAAGTACGGTCCACTTGCCTGGATGAGTGCAGCTCCAACAAAACTCAACGAGCTCGACATCATGCAGCACAAAACAGCCCGCTTGATTGGCACCCCATCTACCAACTTAAACAATCATTCCCTCCACCACCGGCGTACCATGGCTGCAGTGTGTTCCATCTACAAGATGCATTGTTTGCAATTCACAAAGGCTTCTTCGGCAGCACCTCCCAAACCCGCGACCTCTTCCACCTAGAAGGACAAGTGCAGCAGACGCATGGGAACACCACCACCTCCAAGTTCCCTCCAAGTCACACACCATCCTGACTGAAAAGTATATCGACGATCGTTTATCGTTATCGTATCAAAATCCTTGAACTCCCTCCCTAACAGCACTGTGGGAGTACGTTCACCACATTGACTGCAGTGGTTCAAGAAGGCGGCTCAGCACCACACTCTCAAGGGAAATTAGGGATGGGCAATAAATGCTAGCCTTGCCAGCGACGCCCACATCCCATAAAAGCGAATAAAAAGTATTCCAGGCTGCATTTCAGTTTGTTGTCAGTCTCTTATCTAAGAATTAAAACCCAATCTATGAATCGATCAACTATTTCTTACAAGGAGGAGGCTGAGTTTGTCTGCACATTAAGTTCATTGTGCTGCCCATCATGGGCATGGGCAGATTCATCTCTTGAGGGAATTGTAACGCTGGAGGAGAGGCCGCACAGGGCTTCTTCACAACTTGCCGTAATTTTCCTTTTCTGCTTCTATCTCACCCTTCACACTCTGCATGACAAACTGCTGCTGCTTTCACTACCCATTTCACTCTCTGCTCTCCCGTCACACTAAAAGTTAACCCTTGTCCCTCTCTTTCATTTCAGATGATGAAAATGTGAACACACCTCTGCCACTTCAGGAAGAGGAGGCAAGCCTTCCTGAAGATGCAGCGTCACTCGATCTGACATTAGCAAGCAGCATCACCGAAACTGGGACCATGCATACTCGAGAGAGTATCCCAGAGGAGGGAGCCATCACATGCTGAATCACCGGCAATAGGTGTGCAGGAGCCAAAGGTGCCAGATAGCAGGAGGGCGAGATCACATGCTATCTCGGCAGCAGAGGGCTTAGATGCTGAATTCGTGTGCACAGACTGCTGAAGAAGGGAATACACCACCAAATGCTAGATGCATTGGCCATTCTGAAAGTGGGCTTGCGTGGAAAGGCTCATAGCAAGGAGGAGTCCAGCTTCCATTTGTGCCAGGGCTTGATGCAGAGCATGGAAACCATACTATATAATATGGACTGAGTGACGAGCTCCATGAAGAAGCCAGTGACTCCCACCATGATGAAGCTACTTTTGACATCTCTGATAGTCTCCATGGCAGCTCCCTATTCTGCTATGGAAGCTTAACCTGCTGTCATCTTCACTGTGGGGATCATTGTTGAAATGGCCTTCAAAAGTTGCAAATCATTCCTGTACTCTTTTTTTGCAGAGATCCATAGGAATGCTCAGTCACAATTCCAGGAGAGTGGACTTGGCTACATGGGGGAGGCACTTGCTGTCCTCTCTCAGAATGAGAACATGCCTATATCCTCGGCAACCAATCCGCCAATGCCCTTGTTCGTGTCTCACAGCCAGATCAACAACATCACTAAAACAGATTATCAGAGTAGGATAGTATGATACAGCACAGAAAAAGGCCATTATCTGGCTATTTAATTAATTACTGTTTGTGGTACCTAGCTGTGCGGAAATTTGCCGCCCCATTTCATAAATTGCAACAGTGACTGCCCATCAAGAGTACTTCATTCCCAATAAAGAGCTTTGGGATGTCCTGAGGTCGTGAATAGAGCTATACAAATATCAGTCTTTATTTTCTTTCTACTGTATAAACCAGTCACCTCAGAATCTGTGAATCAGCTGGGGTCACATTTTCACTACACTACCTTTCCCCCCTCGGTTGGTGGATTTTATAAGAGTGCAGGACTTGTAGTATATCTCCTGCTCCTTATCCTTATTATATTACTCTATTATAACGAACAGATTCATACAGAATCTCATGGTAGTGATATAACAGAATGAGTAAGACACCTCTCGAAGCATTTTGCAGTTTTCAATCTCCACTTGTTCTAAAACTCATTGATATTTATAGTTCTGATGGAGATTTCTATGCAACATCAGGTAATTTGCTTCGCACCTATTAGGGTAAATTTGACTTTATGCGATCTGAAAATAAACTTCGGAGAGAAGCAAAACGGGCTTCTGACTCGCTATCACCCGTTTCACACTGTCGCACAAAGTCAAGATGAACGCCATGAACTCTAAGACTACTGTCATGTGATCCTTGTGTGTCATATGCTTCTACACCAGTAGGTGGCAACGTTGCACCACATATATTTCATGTTCACTGGAATGTGAAAGCTATTCCGGCTGGAATTTAGGTAGCTTCATACAATCATAGAAGTATAGAATGATACAGCACAAAATAGGACCATTCGGACAACCGTGCTTCTGCAGGCTCATTGAAAGTTTTATCCAATTAGTCCCACTGCCCGCTCTTTTCCCATAGCCTTGCAGTTATTCACTTCAAGTAGTGATCCATTTCGCCTTTGCAAGTTACTATTGAAACTGCTTTCATCATCCTTTCAAGCACTGTATTCCAGATCATAACAACTGTGTACCTGCATTTTATATCCTTATCTCGTTATTTCCCTTTAATAGATGGATACGATTCACAATTTTCCCAGGAAAATGCCAACAGTTCAAGCATGTTGAGGGTAATTTTGACTTTGAACGATAGTGTAAAACAGGAAAAAAAAGTCGGCTCGGCTTCCCGTTAATTATCTCTCCTGATTTTGTTCTCATTGAACTCAATGGGAGATGTGTTTAAAGGGTGTGCGATATCTCACCTTTAAAATTAACCACTTCAAATTACCCCTGCAATCTCCAAGTTTTTACTTTAAGAACAGATTCTCCTCTCCAGAAAGGAGAGAAACAAAGCTGGAAGTGCAAGTTAGAAAAGTAGTCAGCAATCTAATAGGGAGCAGAAACAAAGGCCAACAGTAAAGAGGGTCAAATTGCAGAAAAATTTTAAACAGGCAAAGTTGAAGGCACTTTATCTAAATGCACGTAGCATTCGCAACAAGGTGGATGAATTAATGGCACTAATGGAAGTAAATGGGTATGATGTAATTGGCATTATAGAAACATGGTTGCAGGTTAACCAAAGCTGGGAACTGAATGTTCCAGGGTACTCAACATTTAGGAAGGAAAGACAATAATGTAAAGGAGGTGGCGTGGCGCTGTTAATAAGGGATGAGATTGGTACGGTACAGATAAAAGATCTTGTTTCGGCATATCGTGATGTGGAACTGGAATCAGTTTGGGTGGAGCTAAGAAACAGCAAAGGGCGGGAAACATTGTTGGAAGTTGTGTATAGGCCACCAAACAGTGGTGGTAATGTAGGGCACAGTATCAATCAAGAAATTAGAAGTGCATGTATCAAGGGAAGTACGGTAATCATGAGGGACTTTAATCGACATATTGACTAGGCAAATCAAATTACCACTAATGGTGTGGAGGATGAATTATTGTAATGCATGCAAGATGGTTTCCTGGATCAATATGTGGAGGAACCAACCAGGGAACAGGTAATTCTGGATATGGCACTGTGTAAAGAGAAAGGGCTAATCAATAATCTTGTGGTAAAAGGACCTTTAGGTTTTGAAAGAGGTGGCCATTGGGATAGTGGACGCATTGTTGTCATCTTCCAAAATTCTATAGATTCTGGAACGGTTCCTGCAGATTGGAGCATAGCAAATGTAACCCCGCTAGTTAAGAAACGAGGGAGAGAGAAAACGGGGTACTACAGACCTGTTAGCCGCACATCAGTAGTTGGGAAAATGCTGGAATCTATAATGAAGTATGCAATAACTGGGCAATTAGAAACTAATAGTAAGATTGGGCAGAGTCAACATGTATTTATGAAAGGGAAATCCTGTTTAACAAACCTATTGTTGTTCTTTGAGGATATATCTAGTGGACTAAATAAAGGGGAACCGGTAGATGTGGAGTATCGGGATTTTCAGAAGGCCTTCGATAAGGTCCCACACAAAAGGTTGGTGAACAAAATTAGGGCACATGGAATTGGGGTAACATACTCGCATGGAGTGAAAATTGGTTAACAGGAAGAAAACAAAGAGTAGGGATAAACGGCACTTGTTCAGGATGGCAGGCTGTGACCAGAGAGGTACCGAAAACATCGGTGCTTGGGCCCCAGCTATTCACAATCTATATCAATGATTTGCATGTGGGGACTAAACGTAACATTTCCAGATTTGCTGATGATACAAAGCTAGGTGGCAGTGTCAGTTGTGAAGACGGTATGAACATGCTTCCAGGGGATCTCGAAAGGCTCAGTGAGTGGGCGAGAACATGGCAGATGGAATATAATGTGGAAAACGTGAAGTTATCCACTTCAGTAGAAAAAACAGACAGGCAGAGTATTTCCTAAATGGTGAAAGATTGGGGAATGCAGGTGTTCAAAGGGACCTGGGTGTCCTTGTACACGAGTCACTGAAAGTGAATGTGCAGGTGCAGCAAGCCATTAGGAAGGCAAATGGTATGCTGACCTTCATTACAAGAGGATTTAAGCACAGAAGTAAAGAAGTCTTACTCCAATTATATAAGGCCTTGGTGAGACCACACCTGGAGTACTGTGTACAATTTTGGTCTCCTTACCTAAGAAAGGATATACTTGCCATAGAGGGAGCGCAACGAAGGTTCACGAGATTGACTCCTGCGATGGCGGGACTGTCGTATGAGAAGAAATTGAGTAACTTTGCCTGGATTCTCTTGAATTCAGAAGAATGAGTGGGGATCTCATTGAAGCAAACACAATTATTACAGGGCTTGTTAAGGTGGATGCTGGGAGAATGTTTCCCTTGGCTGGGGAGTCTAGAACCAGGGGCCACAGCCTCAGGATAAAGGGTAGGCCATTCAGGACTAAGATGAGAAGAAATTTCTTCACACAGAAGTTGGTGAATCTTTGGAATTCTGTACCCCAGATTGCTGTGGAGGCTCAGTGATTGGTTATATTCAAAACAGAAGTGGATAGATTTCTGACTGGTGAAGGCATCAAGGGATATGGCGATACGGCCGGTGAATGGAATTGAGTCAGAAGATCAGCCATGATGTCATTGAATTGCGGAGCAGGCTCGAAGGGCCGAATGGCCTACTCCTGCTCCTATTTCTTATGTTCTTATGTTCTTTCTTAGCTTTGGCCTGCTGAATCCTAACGAAAAAGGCTGAAGCGTTTGCAATCATCTTCAGCCAGAACTGCCGAGTGGATGATTTATATCGGCCTCCTCCTGAGGTCCCCACCATCACAGAAGCGAGTCTTCAGCCAATTCGATTCACTCCACTCGATATCAAGAAACAGCTGAGCGCACTGGATAGAGCAAAGGCTTTGGGACCAGACACATCCCAGCTGTCTTGCTGAAGACTTGTGCTCCAGAACCAACTGCACATCTAGCCAAACTGTTCCAGTACTGCTACAAAACTGGCATCTATCCGACAATTGGAAAACTGCCCAGGTATGTACTGCGCACAAAAAGCAGAACACATCCAATCCGGTCAATCAGTCTCCTCTTAATCATCAGCAAAGTGATGGAAGGCGTCGTCGAAAGTGCTATTAAGCGGAAAGTACTCACCAATAACCTACTTACCGATGCTCAGTTTGCGTTCCGCCAGGACCACCTGATTCCAGACCTCATTACATCCTTGATCCAAACATGGGCAAAAGAGCTGAATTACAGAGTTGAGGTGAGAGTGATATCAAGGCAGCATTTCACCGAGTGTGGCATCAAGGAGCCGAGTAAAATTGAAGTCAGTGGGAATCGGGGGTAAAGTCTCCACTGGCAGGAGTCATACCTAGCACAAAGGAAGATGGTTGTGGTTGTTGGAGGTCAATTATCTCAGCACCAGGACATCGCTGCAGGAGTTCCTCAGGGCAGTGTCCTAGGCACAACCATCTTCAGATGCTTCATCAATGACCTTCCTTCCATCATAAGGTCAGAAGTGGGGATTTTCACTGATGATTGCACAGTGTTCAGTTTCATTCAAAACTCCTCAGATAATGAAGGGGTCCATGCCCGCATGTAGCACGAACTGGACGACATTCAGGCTTGGGCTGATAAGTGGTAAGTAGCATTTGCGCCACACAAGTGCCAGGCAATGACTATCTCCAACAAACGAGAGTTTAACCACCGCCCCTGACATTCAAAAGCATTTCCATCGCCGAATCGCCCACCATCATCATCCTGGGGGTCACCATTGACCAGAATTCTAACTGGACCAGCCACATCAATACTGTGGCTACAAGAGCGGGTCAGAGGCTTGGTATTCTGCGACAAGTGTCTCATCTCCTGACTCTCCAAATCCTTTACAACATCAACAAGGCACAAGTCAGGAGTGTGGTGGAAAATGCTCCACATGCCTGGATGAGTGCAGCTCCAAAAACACTCAAGAAGCTCGACACCATCCAGGACAAAGCAGCCCACTTAGTTTGGCACCCCATTCAACAACTTAAACATTAACTCCCTCCACCACCAGTGCACCGCGGCTGCAGTGTGTACCATCTACAAGATGCAGTGCAGCATCTCGCCAAGGCTTATTCGGCAGCACCTCCGAAACCAGCAACCACTACTACCTAGAACTACAAGGGCAGCAGGCGCATGGGAGCAACATCACCTGCACGTTTCCCTCCAAGTTACAAACCATCCTGGCTTGGAAATATTTCGCCATTCCTTCATCATCACTGGTTCAAAATTCTGGAACTCCCTCCCTCACAGAACTGTGGGAATTCCTTCACCACAAGGACTGCAGCAGTTCAAGAGGGTGGGTCACAACCACCTTTGCTCTGACAATTAGGGAGGTGCAATAAATGCTGGGCTTGCCAGCGACGCCCACATCCCGGAATGAATAAAACATTGTCATAATCTCAACCACGTGATAGCCTCTATCACACAGAAGACATTGGGGCAGAAATTAGGCTCGCCACGGCTGAGTACGTGCTGTGTACTCACCCGTGGAAAGAACGAAAGTGCCGGTTTCTTGCATGCCCTGCGCATGAGCGGCAAACCGTCACTTCCCTTCCCCTGAAGGAAGGAGTTCAGAGATCGAACGCGCAGGCAGGAGGACCAGCGCGTTCGCCTCGCACTTCGTTTTTTTTTGCAGGTTCCTCCGTGAGGATAAGCATGGAGACGATATACATTGAAAAAGGAGGCACAAGGCCTTCTTTTAACAAGGTAAGTGTTGATTTTATTAAAATGTAAACTTTTTTTCACAGATTTATCTTTTTTAATTACTTTAAAGAAAGGTAAGTTTAGTTTTAATCCCGTTAAAAAGTGTAATTAATTTTTTCAAAAATTTTAATTTTTGTTTAAAATAGTTAATTAATGTAATTTATAGTTATTTAAAAAATGTCATTTAAAAAAAATGTATTTGTAGTTTTAGGGATGTTTTGCGGCGGATCTGTATTCATAGATTTGACAGGTCTTCCTGTCAAATCTATGAATGAAAGATGGTCTGCTGCCATTGGCTCTCCATGGCCCACGTGATCCCAGGGGACGCATCGCAAGAACTATGCCGCTGGGATACGCAAGCACTGCGCGCTGGCAGTAGGAGGAGGCCCAGGACCCGAATTCCTGGTGGGCCCAGGGGTCAACGGCAGGCGCGGTAGTTAGGTGCGCGCGCGATCCTTTGACCCGCGGGAAGCCAGGGAGCCGAATCACTGGGCCATTCTCATAATACACAGACATTAAAACTGACTTTTATTTTGTTAATGTTTTACACATTATTTTTCACCAGATTTTCTGCTGGATCACATCCAATGCTATTTCTACCCGTTCACCTTTACTGTAGCCCTCCATGCTAACTGTAGAATATAATAGCGATATAATCATAGTGGGGGGAGACGCAAGGGGAGAACATAACCTTCACTTGCAATAGATACAGAATGAAAAGTGGGTCGTAAGTCTGTAGGTGTAGGTTACAGCAGAAACAATTAATAATTACAAGTTGGTTGAGCAAAGAATGGTGAAAGTTAGCGGTGTGGAGAAGAGGTGGCCTTATAGGAAGGGGATGGGCAGAAGATACGTGCTTATCCAACGAAATAAGGTAGAACTCCGAGTCTAGAGCGCTCTAAGACATGAAAAATTCTGGTCTAGATAGAGAAAGAAATCTAACAGTTAATGGGAGCTAATGAATAATAATTAATGCATTTGTATACTAATTATAAATCTGGGAGGCACCTAAGGAGCAGAGACGCCTATTCCAAGTAGCCTTGAAGCTACATGCGTACAACTTCGTAGCAGAGCATCTTTTCAATGTACACAGTTATGAATGTCTCTGAGAGCCCCGATGGGATTCCTTTTTTTCCGTAGACTGTCAAGATTTGGAAATATATGTTACTAAACTACTATTAATTTACTAACTGCTAATTAGTCCACTCTCCGTGTATGAATCTTGTTTGTAGTTACGCAATCCACACTAATTATCGCATTATATCCTTTATCCATACCAAGCAGTTAACCTCTTACATTATAGATTATTCTACATTCCCCTCCTTGGTACTCACAAAAATACCTTCTCCATGATTCCACACTCAACTATCTCTTTCACTGTTTCCATCAAATTCTTCATTTATTTCATTTGCTTCGGGATCCATCTTACCACTCATATCATTGTAATTAATAATACACACATTAATGACTTAGGCTAACACGAGCATCCTGCTGGGCCATCTTATTGCAGCACCGTGTCTGGGTTTGTGTCTTCTCTGCCACAAATCTCCTGCTGTAGCAGGGAGATTCTATGATTTCAATCGGCTCCTTAACAATTCCACCCATCAATGACTTTTCCGACATACAGTTCTGGATGAGCCAAAATTTTCTCCAATTAAGTATTGGGAAGACCGAAGCCATTGTTTTTGGTCCCCGCCACAAACGCCTTTCCCTAGCCACTGACTCCATCCCTCTCCCTAACACCTGTTGAAACTGAATGACACTGTTCGCAACTTTGGTGTCATATTTGACCCTGAAATGAGCTTCCGATTACATATCTGCAGCATAACAAAGACCGCGTACTTGCATCTCCGCAACATCGACCGTCTCCGCCCTTGTCTCAGCTAAAACCGTCATCCTTGCCTTTGTAACCACGAGGCTAGATTTTTCCAACGCACTCCTGGCTGGCCTCCCACATTCTACCCTACATAAACTTGAGGTCATCCAAAACTCGGTTGCCCCATGTCCTAACTCGCATCAAGTCCTGTTTGCTCATCACCCCTGTGCTCACTGACCTACATTGGCTACAGTTAAGCAGAGCCTTGATTTCAAATTATCATCCTTGTTTTCAAATCCCTCCAAGGCCTCGCCCCTTCCTATCTCTGTAATCTCCTTCAGCCCCACAGCCTCCCGAGATATCTGCGCTCCTCTAATTCTGAACTCTTGAGCATCCCTGATTATAATCGCTCAACCTTTGGTGGCCGTGCCTTTTGTTGCCTAGGCCCTAAGTTTTGGAATTCTATTCCTAAATCAATCCGCCTCGCTACCTCTCATTCCTCCGTTAAGACGCTCCTTATAATCACAGAATCACAGAATCCCCACAGTGCAGATAGAGGCCATTTCGGCCCATCGAGCCTGCACCGACACATATCCCACCCTATCCCGTAACCCCACATATTTAATCCCCCCTAATACTAAGGGTCAATTTACAATAGCCAAATCAACCTAACCCGCACATCTTTGGACTGTGGGAGAAACCGGAGCACCCGGAGGAAACCCACGCAGACACGGGGAGAATGTAAAAACTCCACACAGACAGTCACCCGTGGCTGGATTCGAACCCGGGTCCCTGGCGCTGTAATCTACCTGTTTGACCAAGCTTTTGGTCACCTGCCCTAATTTATCCTTATGTGGATCGGTGTCAATTTGTTTGTCTTAAAATACTCCTGTGCAGCGCCTTGGACGTTTTACTACGTTAAAGTCGCTATATAAATACAAGTTGTTGTTGAATCAAAGTTACAGGTATGTTTGAAAATAACATTTCCTACGTCCTAACGCAGGAAGATGTGCATTACTACGATAGCAAAATCTGTCACATTAACACCACCTCTAGCCTTGCATATCTCTTAATGTCTCTTAATGTCTCTTCATCTCCTCCTTTGTTCCTTTATCCCCTCCCCCTTTTCCCAGCTTTACCCTGGCCTTTAATCTATTTGATTTCCAGCTCTTCCCAGTTCTGATGAAAGGTCATCGACCTGAAACGTCAACTCTCTTTCTCTCTCTACGGATGCTGCCTGGCCTGCTGAGTTTTTCCAGCGTTTTCTGTTGTTATTTCGGATTTCCAGCATCTGCAGTATTTTGCTATCGTATTAGTGTTTGGTTCACTGCCACCTCTCTTCTTGGAATGCCTACCTTGAAGAAGTTCTGCTCTTCTCTTCGACGGGATTTCCGTTTGGCTCTTCAACCTTGTTCATCTTCATTGATTTCAGTTTCCCTTCTCGTGTTTGATCAGGTATCTGCCAAGACTCGGTTTCACAGCCACATTACTTTCCTCAGCAACTGTCTCCGGTTCCGACTTATCCCACGTGGATTCCAACTAAACTTCCACCCTTCGTGTTTCGGATCCACCCAGGATTACAAATATCTCCAAGATATTCATCGTTCCTCGAACTACTGCTCTCGCCGCATCTTGAGATCCACGCTCAATGCCATGCGGCGCCACATGAACACTCTCGACATCTCTCTTCAGCAGCACCGACGCACTCTATCTCAAAGCTGTCCGGGTCCACAGTTCCATTTCATCCTTAGACTCATCCGACGCTTCAACAAAAAACTTTTCTTCTTCCTTTCCGATATAAAGGATCGCAAGCTTCAACAACTCTTGGACACTAAAGCCCCTCCGGAACCTTCTTCCCCTTCACTTTCCTCTGACCCCCCTTCTCCCAATCTCACCCCCTGCCGCGTTTTCACTATCCCCTCTGACCTTCCCCTCTCTGACTCCGAACGATCAGTCCTCAGCAAAGGCCTGAGCTTCATCCCCTTACGCCCCCATCTCAATGAATTTCGAGCTCGGCACGATGCTGAGCTCTTTTTCCGCCGCCTCCGTCTCCGTGCCCACTTCTCTGGCCAGGAGACTTCCCCCCGCACGGCTGACCCTTTCTCCCGCTTTCAGAATTCTCGTTCCACCTGGACCCCTCCCTCTGGCCTCTTACCCTCTCTTGATCTTTTCATTGCTAACTGCCGCCGTGACATCGGCCAGCTCAATTTCTCTGCTCCCCTCACTCACTCCAACCTACCTCCCTCTGAACTTGCAGCACTCCATTCTCTCCGATCCAACCCTGACATTGTCATTAAACCTGCTGACAAGGGTGGCGCTGTTGTTGTTTGGCGAACCGACCTCTACCTAGCGGAAGTTGAACGCCAACTCTCTGACACCTCCTCCTACCTCCACCTGGACCATGACCCCACTACCGAACATCAAGCCACCGTGTCCAAGACTGTCACTGACCTCATCTCCTCTGGAGATCTTCCCCCCACGGCCGCCAACCTCATAGTTCCCCAACCCCGCACAGCCCGCTTCTACCTCCTTCCCAAGATCCACAAACAGGACTGCCCCGGTAGACCCATCGTTTCAGCCTGTTCTTGCCCCACGGAACTTATCTCTTCCTATCTCGACTCTAGTTTTTCTCCCCTTGTCCAGTCTCTTCCCACCTACATCCGCGACTCTTCCGATGCCCTCCGCCATTTTAACAGTTTCCAGTTTCCCGGCCCCAACCGTCTCCTCTTCACTATGGACGTACAATCCCTCTACACCTCCATTCCCCACCAGGATGGCCTGAGGGCGCTCCGCTTCTTCCTTGAACAGAGGCCCAACCAGTCCCCATCCACCACCACCCTCCTCCGCCTGGCTGAACTTGTTCTCACATTGAACAACTTCTCCTTTGACTCTACCCATTTCCTCCAAATTAAAGGTGTTGCTATGGGTACCCGCATGGGTCCTAGCTATGCCTGCCTTTTCGTGGGATATGTGGAACACTCTTTGTTCCAGTCCTACTCGGGTCCCCTCCCTCACCTCTTTTTCCGGTACATTGATGACTGTATCGGTGCCGTCTCCTGCTCTCGCCCTGAACTAGAACATTTCATTCACTATGCTTCCAATTTCCACCCTTCCCTCACCTTCACATGGTCCATCTCCGACTCTTCCCTTCCCTTCCTCGACTTCTCCATCTCCATCTCTGGGGATAGGTTATTGACTAACATTCACTACAAGCCCACAGACTCCCACAGCTACCTGGAGTACACTTCCTCCCACCCCGCCTCCTGTAAGGACTCTATTCCATTCTCCCAGTTTCTCCGTCTCCGCCGCATCTGCTCTGATGATGCCACCTTCCATACCAGTGCTTCCGACATGTCTTCCTTTTTCGTCAACCGAGGATTCCCCTCTACCGTGGTCGACACGGCCCTCGACCATGTCCGTTCTATCTCCCGCACATCTGCCCTCACCCCTGCCCCTCCCTCCCGGAACCACGATAGGGTTCCCCTTGTCCTCACCTTTCACCCCACCAGCCTCCACATTCAACGGATCATCCTCCGCCATTTCCGCCACCTCCAGCGTGATCCCACCACCAAACACATCTTCCCCTCACCTCCCCTTTCAGCATTCCGCAGGGACCGCTCCCTCCGCGACACCCTAGTCCACTCCTCTACCACCCCCAGCACCCCTTCCCCTTCGCCCGGCACCTTCCCGTGCACGCGCAGGAGATGCAACACATGCCCTTATACCTCCCCTCTTCCCACTGTCCAGGGCCCCAAACACCCCTTCCAGGTGAAACAGCGATTTACTTGTACTTCCTGCAATTTAGTATACTGTATTCGCTGCTCACGATGTGGACTCCTCTACATTGGGGAGACCAAACGCAGATTGGGTGACCGCTTTGCGGAACACCTCCGTTCAGTCCGTAAGGGGGACCCCGAGCTCCCGGTGGCCTGTCACTTTAATTCACCGCTTCACTCCCACTCTGACCTCACCGTCCTCGGCCTATTACACTGTTCCACGGAAGCTCAGCGTAAGCTCGAGGAACAGCACCTCATCTTTCGTTTAGGCACGCTACAGCCCTCTGGACTCAATATCGAGTTCAACAATTTTAGATCATAACCTCAGCTCCAATCACATTTATATTTTATTTTATCCACCCTTTTATTTGTCCCCCCCACCTTTTTTTTCCTCCTAGAAGCTGGCAGCTGTCCTTCATTCTGCCAGTGGATTTCACACTTCATTCAGCCTTAATCTGTCACATTAACACCACCTCTAGCCTTGCATATCTCTTAATGTCTCTTAATGTCTCTTCATCTCCTCCTTTGTTCATTTATCCCCTCCCCCTTTTCCCAGCTTTACCCTGGCCTTAAATCTATTTGATTTCCAGCTCTTCCCAGTTCTGATGAAAGGTCATCGACCTGAAACGTCAACTCTCTTTCTCTCTCTACGGATGCTGCCTGGCCTGCTGAGTTTTTCCAGCGTTTTCTGTTGTTATTTAAGATGTGCATTACTCCTCGCTTCTCTTCATTGATTAATCATTCTTATTTAATTCAAACAATTTCAACTGATCACATTCCTTTACGCTCAGTAATTAAGCTTGAATAATTAGTAAGTGAACAATTTGCAAGTAGAGTTGAAGATTTGATCTTTAATTTTTAATGACTGTGAAGAATCGAAGTAAGGGATTACTCGCCTCTCGTGACCATAATACGGTCTGTAAGAAGGAGGGCAGAAGCAACTGCAGCTGCAGGAAAGGAACAAGCGTATTCCCAATTTTAAATATTGTTACATTTTACGACAGCACCTAAGGCACAATGCATAACTGGATAAGCAGAGGGTTTCCAAAATCGAACAATTTCTATCCTTAGGAAATGCAAATCTATTGAATCAAACATGATCGTTCGGTGATTGATTGATTACAATTTTCACCAACCTTCATATTTCTGTAAAGTTGTGCAGCATATTCCTATAGCGGAAGACTTAACTTAATTTGTAGAAATTATTTAAAATTAAACTTAATTGTGCCTAGCCCTGTTCTATGTACACAAAGTAGACGTGGCAAAGCAGGACCACCTTAGACCTCTCTAGATTTTGGGGTCCAATATTAAATTAAAATGACTCCTCCAAAGGCATAATTACGTTAATTCCTTCTATTTTAACCAGGTTTTCTTAAATATCAAATATATTTATGTTCTCAGTAGTTAACATAACAACTCTGCTTACCTTTATTACAAGTAACACTTAACGGTCTCTACTTATTAACATACATACCGCTCAAATTATCATTCTCTGTGATGGGCGAGGAACTCAAAATATCCATTGTTACACGACAATCCCATGTCGGGCTTTCCGGGAGTCTTGAAGTCATTTCCTTAACTAACTGTCTGTGCTGACCATCCCCAGAAAACCCGTATTGTTAATTTAATAATTTAATCAGACACTCAGTCTGTAAATTCAGGTTAAATAGCATGAATTACTTCAATTCAGACCCAATAATTTAAAAAAATAACATAAAAGATCGTCAGCAAATGGTTCCAAATACCCACTAGTTTACAAACCATCTTCAATATTCGGCACGCCTTGTAGATTACGCATACAGCCAACTAAAATAGCTCTTGCAGGGAATATCAGTGATGGCCTACAAAAGGGTAACACTTCAAACTGAAAAAGGGCGGACTCAGCCCGAGCACGGAGGCTCCACATATCAGCCGTTACACCGAATTACAGAGACAGTACACCGAAACAATGAGAAATCATGTAGCCTGTAACTATAGAAAAGAGGCATTTTATCTCTTCCTTTTTCTGTTTTATACTATTTATTATTTTTCTCTCATTTCAGCTTTCAATGTCTGATGTTTGCTAGTTAACCCAGTTTCGTTCAATAAATAAAAGGACTGCTTGTCACGCTTGAATTAACCTTCCTCTTTCTGGATAATATCATGGACTTTTTTCCCTTATTCTGTTGCTCCATTCGGCATAAATACCCGATGTTTCTTCACGTAACTGCATCACAGCCTTTGTTTGCTGTGTAATCTTACAAAGTTTTGAGCACTGTTATAGTTTCACATTTGTCCCGTTTTTATAATTAGGGCTTTCTCAATACTTATACCGTTTCCTCTGCTGAGCCTAATTTTCTTAACAGTACATCATTTTCACCTTGTGCTGTTTTCAGCTCTTCCCTTAATTTCCTACATTCCTTCTTTAAGTGTTTATTGGTATCTGTTATTGTTTTTGCAACAGCAATCAATCCCTGCACTACTGCTTCTTCAGTGATTTGCTTTGTTGGGTTACTCAAGAAATCCATCTCGAGTAACTTAAATAACTCGCTCACAGGGTCGGTCGGCTTTGCCGAACACGTCTTCGATATTCAGGGATCTCCCCGTTTCTTGTAAGGTATTTATCCTCTAATTTCTTTTTTCTTTCTTCCTCCTGTTTACTTAAAAATGATATCCCGAATCTACTGAAGTATGGGTCGTTCAAATCGGAGATGGCCAGTCTCGGACTCGAGGGACAAATAATCACTACTTACAGTTCTGCCGCGATTGCGGCCTCCTAAAAGTTTCTGAGAAAGTGCGTGTCCAGGTAGAATCGTCTGGATTCTGCGTGAAAAGTGCCGCAAATATGGAAAAGGTGAGGGTTGTAATTGTAAGGTCAATAGCAGGTGCAGAGTGTGCAGGAAGCAGTAGAGGGTTTCAGTGAAATGTGCTGCTGTGATTGGAGCAGAGTGCTGGGAAGCGAGACGAGAAGGCTTTTATATTTTGGCTTTTAGTATTGCAGGACTTGTTGGAGATTAAGAGAGATGTGAGTTGGAGTCTTACCTTAGTAGCTCTAGTCTGATCAGTGAATTTTTCCTTACATTGCAGGCAGTTCCAGTGCTATATTCTCTATTAATTCACCTGCTCAGTCACCTCTGTTCAATGTTACTGGGATAATTGTTCTGGCGCAATTCTCCCATTAGCCACAAACAGGACCTTATACTCTTGCTGACCACCTCCTAAGGACCTCCATCACGGTCCGAAAATGTTGATGTCATTGTAGTACTAATTCCGATTTAGGCTGGTGTTTGCCGTAAAGGAGGTGGTGGTGTGCCCATGCGCCCGCTGACCTTTTCCTTCTACGTGGTAGAGGTCACGGATTTGGGAGGTGCAGCCGAAGAAGACTTGGCGAGTTGCTGCAATGCATCTTGTAGATTGTACACACTGCATAAATGCTGTGCTAGTGGTGGAGGGAGTGATTGCTTAAGGTGTTGGATGGGGTGCAAACCCAAGCGGGCTGCGTTGTCCTGGATAGTGTCGAGCTTCTTGAGTGTGATTACAGCTGCATTCAGCCAGGTAAGTGGAGAGTAATTCTTTACACTCCTGACTTGTGCCATGTAGATAATAGAAAGGCTTTGGGGAGTTAGGAGGTGAGACACTCACCACAAAATACCCAGCCTCTGACCTGCTCTTCTAGCCACAGTATTTTTGTGGCTGGTCAGGTTCAGTTTCTGGTAAATGGTGACCCCCAGGATATAGATGGTGCCGGATTCGATGATGGTAACGCCGTTGAAAGTCAAGAGGAGATGGTTAGAATCTTTCTTGCTGGATATGATGATGGCCTGGCGCTTGTGTGGAGCGAATATTACCTGCCACTTCTCAGCCCAAGCATGAATGTTGCCACGTCATGCTGCATGCAGGCATGGACTGCTTCATTATCTGAGGAGTTCCTAATGGAAATGAAAACTCTGCAATCATTAGCGAACTACCGCACTTCTGATCTTATGTTGGAGTGAAGGACATTGAACACGCAGTTGAAGATGGTTGGGCCGAGGGCACTGCCATGAAGAACTCCTGCAGCGATATCCTGGGGCTGAGATGATTGGCCTCCAACAAACACAACTATCTTCTTTTGTTTTAGGTATGACTCCAGCCAGTGGAAGGTTCCACTGGTTCCCATTGACTTCAATTTTACTAGGGCCCCTTGATGCCACACTCGGTGAAATGCTGCCTTGATGTCAAGGGCCGGCACTATCACCTCACCTCTAGAATTCATCCCTTTAGTCCATGTTTGAACCAAGGCTGCAATGAAGTCTGGTGCTGAGTGGCCCTTGCGGAACCCAAACTGAGCACCGGTGAGCAGATTATTGGTAAGTAATTGTCACTTAATAGAATTGTCGACGACGCCTTTGCTGATGATTGAGAGTAGACTGATGGGGTGGTAATTGGCCAGATTGGATTTGTCCTGCTTTTGTGGACAGGACATACCTGGGAAGTTTTCCACATTGTCGAGGATTCCCAGGGCCAATCCCTCGCAACTCGTAGGTCAATGTGCCGTCAGCTCTGGTGGGTCTGCCCCGTCGTTGGGACAGCACATACCCAGGGGCGTTGATACAGGAATCTATCAACATAGTTTGTTACTATTTTTAATCTTACTGATCAGTAGCAGCTCTGCCTTTCACCAGTGGCTACTTCACTTAGACAAGAGTTAACTCAAGTCTCTAATTTTCCAAGGGAACAAACAAAGTTACCCAACGCTCATCTGCCTGTAGTCTGCTCTGTCGCACTTCCAATAGTGCCATGACGTTCATTATGTCTTTTGCCCCTTTGGGAGCCGGATTAGCATCATAATCCATAACTTCATACAATAGTGCTGCTCACCAATTAAGCAGAGGAGTAGAGGAGTAGAGGGATTCCCATTTGAAAGTCCACTGCCTCAGTGCAGAAGTGCATTTTCTGCAGAGTTGACTAAACAGACTAGTAAAAGATCCAATGGCTGCTCTAGAACACCAGACAAGTAAAACAGATTTGCAGGCAAAGTGGAGCCAAACTTCAGCTACAATAACAGAAAAAGAATATACTACAGATGCTGGAAATCTGAAATAAAAACAGAAAATGCTGGAGGGACTCAGCAGGTCAGGCAGCATCTGTGAAGAGAGAAAAAGAGTTAACGTTTCAGGTCGATGCCCTTTCGTCAGAACTGGAAAAAGCAGGAAATGGAACAAATGTATAAGCAAGTTTAGGGGCTGGGAAATGGGGGAGGGGATGAAAGAACAAAAGGGAAGTACTATGATAGGATAGAAGGCAGGAGAAGTTAAGAGACATTAAGAGATATTCAAGACAAAAGGAGATTGCAATGGTACAGGTTAAGAAACAAAGGATGGCTCTAGATGAAGTGTAAATTGCGCTGGCAGAATGAAACACAGCTGCCATGTGGGAGAGAAGAACAGAAGGCAGAATCAAAAAGTGTGGATAAAATATATATATATATATATAATAGGGGCCAGATTATGATCTGAAATTGTTGAACACTATGTTGTGAAAAAACAAAGCTTAAAGTGGGATCTACCATACATATACCATTCTATAGCTCATGCGATATGTTTTTGGTTAGCTTAGAATTGGCGTAAATATTGGGGAAATTGGAGCGGGGGTTGGCGACATTAAAATACGATTGAATAAACAACTAGGACGCGAAGGGGATTTATAGTGAATTCTTTGGTGCAGTTGGTTAGTGGCAGATTTTGGTAAGCAGCCTAACTCCCCAAGTTTACTTTGTTTTATCATTCCGGATTCACCCAAAATGGATGGTAAATGTAAGGAAATCTAAAAATACATTCTGTCCTCATTTTTCATGGTACTTTGATTGTATATTATTTCTTACAGTTAAATAACAAAAAAGGTATGAAATTTGAGAAATATACAGTAGTGTTCATTGGGCCATCCGAGCATTTTGCACAATAGGCTGAGGAGCTGTGAGATGTGACCTGAATTCCCTCTGTGAAGCCTATGTAAGTTGAATTTCCTCTCTGTACATTCATTTCTATATCCTTGGTTTGTCTTGGCCCCTCCTGTCACCCTATCATGTCACATTTCATTTCTCCCTTCTCGGGTACTTTCTTCCTCATACCCCTACCCCAACCCATCACTAATACTCTAAATTCTCACTCCTGCACAGCCTTAAATACCACATGTATAAGGCCTAAGGTACCCCTTCTTCTTCTGTTGGCATTCTCTGAAGAGCTCCCGATACAAGGAACAAACGTAACTGGCCCATCCCCCTCTCTTGCCCACCTTCCCATCCAGCTCACCTGCCAGAGGGCAATTTCACCAACTTCCTCCCTATCCTATTCATCTTACCCACCAATGCCCTTCGGATTTTGCCAGTGGAATTAAAATCACCTCCGCTCCCCGTATTTCCCTCCACAATGTCCATTATTCGCAAACAGGGTCCTTGCCATTCATGACCTCATTGTAGACGATTGCATTCACATCCTTTCAATGAAACTTTCCTCACGAGTGGGAACATCCTGCCTTTACTGAAACCTTCCTGTCTAGCCATACATTCCACTACCTGCCCCGTTCAAACGGTTACAATGGCGGTGATGCCGATATCAGCAAATCCTATTATATCTCTCCCAGCACTCCTCGGCACCTACTTCTCCTTCGACAAACACATCTTATTACATCTGTCTCCACTCTCCTTTAAAGTTCTCGTTGTCTATTCATAGAGTCATATAATCATAGAATGGTTAAAGCAAAGAAGGAGGCCATTCGGCCCTCCTAGCCCGTGCCGGCTCTCTGCAAGCGGACTTCAGTTAGTCCCACTCCCCATGTCCTCTCCCCGTAGCCCTGAATTTTTTTTTCCTTCAGGTAATTATCCATTCCATTTTGCAAGCTACGATTGAGTCTGCCTCCACCATCCTTTCATGATGCGGAGATGCCAGCGTTGGTCTGGGGTGGACAAAAATGAGAAGTCGCACAACACCAGGTTATAGTCCAACAGATTTATTTAAAATTACAAGCTTTCGGAGCTATCCTGCCCCTTCTTCAGGTAAAGTTACACTGAGTGAATCTACGAAAGTTCACAGAATATATAAACACAGATACTGCAGAGATACAATCTTTCCTTACATCAAAGACACACCAAGAGCACAGCCAAGACAATGAGATGTGTCCCAGGGGGTCCAACGTGTCAAAACCTGCTGTCTGTAGCAGATCTCTCTCCATATCCCTTCCTCTCTCTCCGTCCATTTTGGGGTTTGTTTTTTGTGTTTGTTTTTTTGTGTTTGTTTTTTAAAAACTGGAAAGACAGACAACGATGTCAAGTCACGTTCTTTAGCGGGACATGAACCCAATATCCCTATTGAGGTCGTCCTCATGAGTGCGGAACTTGGCTATCAGTTTCTGCTCGATGATTTTGCGTTGCCGTGTGTCTCGAAGGCCACCTTGGAGAACGCTAACCCGCAGATCCGAGGCTGAATGCCCTTGACTGCTGAAGTGTTCCCCGTTTGGGAGGCAACTATCCTGCTTGGCGATTGTTGCGCGTTGTCCGTTCATACGTTGTCTCAGTGTCTGCATGGTCTCGCTGATGTACCATGCTGTGGGGCATCATTTCCTGCAACGTATCAGGTAGACAACGTTGGCCGAGAAACATGAGTATGTACCATGTACCTGGTGGGTAGTGTCCTCACGTGTGATGACAGTATCTGTGTTCATGATCTGTGTTCATGATCTGGACGACCTCCCGATGCTCCAATCTCCAGCTTCCACCCTAACCACGTTAAAGAAGCCATCCCCTATGGACAAGCCCTGCGAATACACAGGATCTGCTTAGAACTGGAGGAACACGATGGACACCTACGGACACTGAAAGACGCCCTCGTAAGAACGGGATATGACGCTCGACTCGTCGATCGACAGTTCCGAAGGGCCACAGCGAAAAACTGCATAGACCTCCTCAGAAGGCGAACACGGGACACAACCAACAGAGTACCCTACGTCGTCCAGTACTTCCCCAGAGCGGAGAAACTACGCCATGTTCTTCACAGTCTTCAGCATGTCATCGATGACGACGAACACCTTGCTATGGCCATCCCCACGCCTCGACTACTCGCCTTCAAGCAGCCGCCGAACCTCAAAAGTACCATCGTTCGCAGCAAATTACCTAGCTGTCAGGAGAACAGCGACCACGACACCACACAACCCTGCCACGGCAACCTCTGCAAGACATGCCAGATCATGAACAAAGATACCGTCATCACACGTGAGGACACTACCCACCAGGTACATGGTACATACTCCTGTGACTCGGCCAACGTTGTCTACCTGATACGTTGCAGGAAATGATGCCCCAGAGCATGGTACATCGGCGAGACCATGCAGGCACTGAGACAACGTATGAACGGACACCGCGCAACAATCGCCAGGCAGGATAGTTGCCTCCCAGTCGGGGAACACTTCAGCAGTCAAGTGCATTCAGCCTCGGATCTGTGGGTTAGCGTTCTCCAAGGCGGCCTTCGAGACACACGACAACGCAAAATCATCGAGAAGAAACTGATAGCCAAGTTCCGCACTCATGAGGACGGCCTCAATAGGGATATCGGGTTCATGTCACGCTACAGAGCGTGACTTGACATCGTTGTCTGTCTTTCCAGTTTTTAAAAAACAAACACAAAAAAACCAAACCCAAAAAACAAACCCCAAAAAGGACGGAGAGAGAGGAAGGGATATGGAGAGAGATCTGCTACAGACAGCAGGATTTGACACGTTGGACCCCCTGGGACACATCTCATTGTCTTGGCTGTGCTCTTGGTGTGTCTTTGATGTAAGGAAAGATTGTATCTCTGCAGTATCTGTGTTTATATATTCTGTGAACTTTTGTAGATTCACTCAGTGTAACTTTATCTGAAGAAGGGGCAGGATAGCTCCGAAAGCTTGTAATTTTAAATAAATCTGTTGGACTATAACCTGGTGTTGTGCGACTTCTCATTTTTGACCATCCTTTCAGGCAGTGCATTCCAGATCCTAACCACTAGCTGCGTAAAATTATTTTTCCTCATGTCGTCTTTGATTACTTTGCCAATCATCTTAATTCTCTGTCCTCCAGTTCTCGACTCTTCTGGCATTGGGAACAGTTTCCTCTATCTACTCTGCCTAGACTCCTCATGATTTTGAATACATCTATCAAATATCTTCTCAACCTTCTCTGCTCTAAGGAGATCAAGCACAGCTTCTCCAGTCTATCCACATAACTGAAGTCCCTCATTCCTCAAATAATTCTCGGAAATCTTTTCTGCACCCACTCTGAGGCCTTCAAATCTTTCCTAAAGTGCGCACCCATAATTGGACACAATACTCCAGTTGAGGCCGAACCTGTCTTTTATAAAGCTTCATCATAACTTCCTTGCTTTTGTAATCTGAGCCTCTATTCATGAAGCCCAGGATCCCGTATGCTTTGTTAACCGCTTTCCCAACCTGCCCTGCCACTTTGAACGATTTGTGCACATATACCCTCAGCTCTCTCATTCCATGCACCCACTTTAGGAGTGCACCATTTAGTTTATTTTGCCTCTCCTCGTCCTTCTTCCAAAAATGTATCACTTCACACTTTTCTGCGTTAAATTTCATCTGCCATGTGTCCTCCCATTCCACCAGCCTGGCTATGTATTCTTGAAGTCTATCACTATCCTCCTCACTGTACACTCTCCTTCCAAGTTTTGTGTTATCTGTAATTTTGAAATTGTGCCCTGCACTCCTAAGTCCAAGTCATTAATATATATCAAGAAAAGCAGTGGTCCTACTACCGACTACTGGGGAACACCACTGCATACCTTCCTCCAGTCCGAAAAACAACCGTTCACAACTACTCTCTGTTTCCTGTCACTTAGCCAATTTCGTATCCATCTTGCTACCATCCTTTTATTCCTTGGGCTTCAGCTTTGCTGGCACGCCTATTATGCGATACTTTATCAAACGCCTTTTGGAAATCCTTATACACCATGTCAAACGCATTGCCCTCATCAACAATCTCTGTTGCCTCATCAAAAAATTATTGCCTGCATAAGTCCCATCCCGATTTTACCATCGAGCATCCTCACTCCTTTCCGCGGCCTTGGCACTGTATGGCCCTTCATCATCGACAAATTAAATTATCTACTCAGCTCTCCTTGCCCACGCTCCTCTGATTTCACTATCCTAATGGCTTCCCTAAATCTCCGCCCGAATTTAAATTCTGGTACCCATATAAACAGCTAACCTTTCGAATTTGCCTCTGTGCTCCGCATGCCAGCTGACAATATAAGTGTTTCTCTGTCCTCAGGTACTGTCCCCTGTCATCGAAAATTACTGTCGTCACCAACTCCACAGAATAAATACTCCCAACCCGCTGTTATTGCTAGCTACAGCCCCATCTCCAATATTTCTTTTGTGTCATAACCAAAATCCGAGTCCATCTGTCCTGCAGTCCCAAGTTTGAATCTCTCCAATCAGGTGTACAGTCCTTTCACATCATTGAGGTGCTCTAACCAAAGTTGCAAATTACACCCTTTGTGACTGGTATTATGGTGTATTCTCTCTCCTCGTCCTCATCGACCTCTGTAGCCTTTGGTATGTTATACACATCATTCTCCTCCAATGCCTCTTGTGCATTTTGCAGTTGATTGCGACTGCTCTGAGTTGGTATCATTTTCACCTATTTCATCAGGGAAGAAGGATCTCCAACATTGGCTTCATTAACTGCTCCTGCACCATTACATCTGGGCCTGGAGTTTCCGCTCGATTGCACTGGGTTTGTTTGGCACAATTTGCCCAATATCGCCATAACTACCGCGAAAAATCGCGAAAGTTTAAACGCAAAATGCGTTCAGCGCATCCCAAGATTCTGCAATCTTTTGCGCAAATTAAAAAAAAATCGTGCTAAAAGCTCATGCCCACAAATTGGCCACGACCCCCAGGATGAATTAATCACCATCGGGAGTTTCCACTAATTGCACCTCGTTTGCATGCCTTCGAGGAGTGTCCAAAATTTAAGCCGGATCTTTTGGGTGCAATTGATACATTTTGAAAGGTTACAAATTATTTTTTTAATTTTATAAGGAACTGACTACTGTACCCCAATCTAACTAGAAAATATTTGGTGTATTTTTTAACAGTCAATTTCAGTCATTTAAAATCGGGATACTCGTGGGTGAAGCACTGACACTGATTTATACTGCTTATTCTTTGTCATAATCTATTTTCAGCTGCATGAATCAAAGTTTACCAAATTATCACTCTTAAATATATCAAGGAATATTTTTAAAGCTATTTTATAAATTATGTTTTAAAATGCTACCCAATCACGCTGGTTCATGGAATATTTTGCGTTTTCAAAATGGGATCAATTTTGGGCACCCAGAGCAGAAACTCAACCCCCTAGTGTCACCAAGGATTTATTCTTTGTCCCTTCCTCTTCCTCACTTACATGCTGCCCCTGGGCGACATCAGCGGAAGGAAGGGGTTCAGCTATTACATGTATAATGACATTGTCCAAGTTTGTCTCTCCACCATCTCTTTCGACTTCTACACTGCCTCTGACACCAGACTTGATGGGAAACAATTTCATCTAGTTAAACATCGGGAAGGCTGAAGCCAACATCTTTCGCCTGTGCCACAACAGACTTTTTGTAACATTTGCATTCTATTCAGCCTGAGCTGAACTTCCAACATCCATAATGTATCCAAGTATCATCGTACTTGCACTTCAAAAAAGATTTTCCACCTCCACCCCCGGCCTCAGCCCCCCTGCTGCTGAAACCCTCATCTATGATTTGTCACATCCAGACTCGATTATAACAAGGCAAACGTGGCTAAACTCTCATATTCCACTCTCCATCAACTTCAGCTCATCTAAAACGTTGCTGCGCCTATCCTATCCTGCAGCCAGTCAGGCTCACCCATCACCGCTGTCCTCTCTCACCTACATAGTTAACTGGTCCAACAATGGCTCCAAATTAAAATGTTCATACTTCAGTTTACACCGCTTCCTGGCCTTGCTCCTCTCTATCTCTATAACCACTGCACACGTCCTTCGCTAAATCGCTGCAACTCGAAACTTCGCTCCAGTGCTGTAAGACAAACCCCTCGTTGAAGCCCACCTCTTTGGCCAAGCTTTTAGTCAACCCTCCTACCAACATTTTCTTCGGCTTGGTGTCCATATTACCTGATCATAACACAGGAAGTGGCTTGGGATGATTTTTCACTTACAATTTGCCAAACTGTAGATGTATAATGCCACCACTTACAGAAGTGTGCTACTGTTTAATAACAATTTTGCATAGCCAATGCCCTGAAATTGCGGTCGGCGGCATAGCTAAGGAGTACGTCGCCGACCTCCGTTAGAAAGCCGCACTTAACTGATGCGAGGCCTCTTCGAAAATTTGTGTTGTTTCGCTCTGGATCTCTCCGCAATGTAGTTCTGTACCAGTGGTTCTGTATCCATTTTGTAATAAAGCCACCAAATTTCGCGGCCTTTTTTACAGAGGCCGGTGTCGGGAGCAACAGGAGAGAATAGTCACTATTTAAACTCACTTTCGCGGGCTTTTTTACAGAGGCCGGTCTCGGGAGCAACAGGAGAGAACAGTGAGTATTTAAACTCACTTTCGCGCGCTTTTTTTCAGAGGCTTACCAATCTCGCAGTCCAGCAGCGTCGTTCCAGAGCCACGTCACAATTCAAAAAGTGACGCTCGCAAGAGGAAGCAGCTGATTGGGTGAGTACGGCCAGGTGAGTATTTATACTACTCTTTAGTTTGACAGTTAAGGTTAAAAGTGTGTAATGTTTAGAAGATCTTAATTGTTGTGGTTATAGTTTCTAAGGTCTCTGTTGTGTAGCGGGGAGTGCTCGTTAACAAGGGCCCTTGAGTATATCATTTAATTGTAGTGTAATTAGTGGTATTGATTAGGTTTAATTTCATTTAAATTAATTAAAGGGTAAGTCATGGCAGCACTGCCCGGCCCCGTGGCATGCTCCTCCTGCACTATGTGGGAAATCAGGGACACTTCCTGTGTCCTTGACGACCATGTGTGCAAGACGTGTATCCAGCTGCAGCTACTGGCAGACCACATTACCACATTGCAACGCTGGAGCTGCGAATGGATACATACTGGAGCATTAGCGATGCTGAGGACATCGTGGATAGCATGTTTTATGAGTTTGTCACACCGCAGGTAAAGGCTGCACAGGCAGCAAGGGAATGGGTGACCGCCAGGCAGAGTAGTAGGCACAGGCAGGTAGTGCAGGGGTCCCCAGCGGCCATCCCCCTCTCAATTAGATATAACACTTTGGATATTGTTGAGGGAGATGGCTGCATCAGCCAACTTCCTGGCACCATGGGTGGTTCTGCTGCACAGGAAATGAAGAAAAAGATCGGGAGAGCTATAGTGATAGGGGATTCTATTGTAGGAGGAATTATTAGGCGTTTCTGCAGCTGCAAACGAGACTCCAGGATGGTATATTGCCTCCCTGGTGCAAGTGTCAAGGATGTCTCGGGGTGGCTGCAGGGCATTCTGGAGGGGGAGGGTGAACAGCCAGTTGTCATGGTGCATATAGGTACCAACGATATAGGTAAAAAACGGGATGAGGTCCTAAATCCTGAATATAGGAAGTTAGGAGGTAAATTAAAAAGTAGGACCTCGAAGGATGTAACCTCAGGATTGCTACCAGTGCTACGAGCTAGTCAGAGTAGAAATAGAAGGATATTTCAGATGAATACGTTGCTAGAGGAATGGTGCAAGGGGGAGGGATTCAAATTCCTGGGACATTAGAACCAGTTCTGGGGGAGGTGGGACAATACAAACTGGACGGTTTGCACCTAGGCGGGACCGGGACCGATCTCCTAGGGGGAGTGTTTGCTAGTGCTGTTGGGGAGGGTTTAACCTAAAATGGCAGAGGGTTGGGAACCTGTGCAGGGAGACAGAGGAAAGGGAAGCAAGAATAGAAACAAAAGACAGGAAGGAGAAAAGCAAAAGTGGAAGGCGGAGAAATCAATTGTGTAAATCAAGCAGGGCTACTGTAAATAATAATTCTAAAAGGCCTAAGTGTGATAAAAAAACAAGCCTGAAGGCTTTGTGTCTTAATGCGAGGAGCATACATAATAAGGTGGATGAATTAGCTGCGCAAATAGATGTAAATGGATATGATATAATTGGGATTACAGAGACATGGCTCCAGGGTAAACAAGTCTGGGAATTCAACATCCAGGTCTATTCAATATTCAGGAAGGACAGGCAAAAAGGAAAAGGAGGTGGGGTAGCATTGCTGGTTAAAGAGGAGATTAACACAATAGTAAGGAAGGATAATAGCTCTGATGATGTGGAATCTGCATGGGTAGAGCTGAGAAATACCAAGGGACAGAAAACGTTAGTGGGAGTTGTATACAGACCCCCAAACAGTAATGCTGAGTTTAGGGATGGTATTAAATGGGAAATTCGAGATGCGTGCAATAAGGGTACAGCAATTATCATGGGTGACTTTAATCTACATATAGATTGGGCTAACCAATATAGTAACAATACTGTGGAGGAGGAATTCCTAGAGTGTATACGGGATGGTTTCCTGGACCAATACGTCGAGGAACCAAATAGAGATCAGGCCATCTTAGACTGGGTATTTTGTAATGAGGAAGGATTAATTAGCAATCTTGTTGTTGGACGCCCCTTGGGGAGGAGCGATCATAATATGATAGAATTCTTCATTAAGATAAAGAGTAAATTAGTTGACTCAGGGACTGGGTTCCTGAATTTAAATGAAGGAAACTACGATGGTATGAGGCGCGAGTTGGTTGGGATGGATTGGGGAGCATTACTTGAAGGGTTGGCGGTGGATAGGCAATGGCAAACATTTAAAGATTGCATGGATGAACTACAGAATTTGATCATTCCTGTTTGGCATAAAAATAATCAAAAAAGGTGACTCAACCCTGGCCTGCAAGGGAAATTAGGGATAGCTAAGATCCATGGAAAGCACATATACATTGGCTAAAAAAAAACAACAAGCCTGCGTATTAGGAACAGTTTAGGATTCAGCAAAGGAGGTCAAAGGTATTAATTAAGAGGGGAAAAATAGAAATGAGAGTAAGCTTGCAGGGAACATAAAAACTGACTGTAAAAGCTTCTATAGATATTTCTAGAGAAAAAGATTGGTGAAGTCAAGCGTAGATCCCTTGCAGTCAGATTCAGGAGAATTTATAATGGGGACAAAGAAATGGCAGACCAATTAAATACATACTTTGGTTCTGTCTTCACAAAGGAGGACACAAATAAACTCCCAGAGATGTCGGAGAACATAGGATCTAATGAGAGGGAGAAATTGAATGAAATCACTATTTGTAGGGAAATGGTATTAGGGAAATTGACGGGATTGAAGGCTGATAAATCCCCAGGGATGGATAATCTACATCCTAGGGCACTTAAGGAAGAGGCCCTAGAAGTGTAGATGCATTGCTGGTCCTCTTCCCAAATTCCATAGACTCTGGAACAGTTCCATGGATTGGAGGGTAGCTAATGTAAACTCACTATTTAAAAAAAGTGGTAGAGAGAAAACGTGGAATTATAGACCGGTAAGCCTGACATCAGTAGTGGCGAATATGCTAGAGTCCATTATAAAAGATGTAATAGCAGAGCACTTGGAAAACAGTGACAGGATCGGACAATGTCAACATTGATTTACAAAAGGTAAAACATGCTTGACTAATCTACTGGAATTTTTTGAGGATGAAACTGGTAGGATATATAAGGGAGAACCAGTGGATGTGGTGTATTTGGACTTTCAGAAGGCTTTTGATAAGGTTCCACAAAAGAGATTAGCGTGCAAAGTTAAAGCACATGGGATTTTGGGTAAGGTACTGACTTGGATATAGAACTGGTAGGCAGACAGGAAGCAAAGAGTTTGGTCTTTTTCCGATGGTAGGCAGTGAATAATGGGGTACCACAGGGATCGGTGCTAGGACCCTAGCTACGCACAATATATATTAATCATTTAGACGAGTGAACGAGATGTAATATCTCCAAGTTGGCAGTCGACACAAAACTGGGTGGGCGTGTATGCTGTGAGGAGGATGCAGATAAACTCAGTATGATTTGGACAGATTGGATGATTGCGCAGATGCATGGCAGAAGCAGTATAATGTGGATAAATGAAGGTTATCCACTTTGGTGGCAAAAACAGGAAGACAAATTATTATGTCAAGGGCAATAGATTGGGAAAAGGGGAAGTGCAACAAGACCTGGGTGTCGTTGTTCACCAGTCGCTGAAGGTAAGCATGCAGGTGCAGCAGGTGGTTAAGATGGCAAATGGTATGTTGGCCTTCATAGCGAGAGGATTCGAGTACAGGAGCAAGAATGTATTGCTGCAGTTGTACAAGGCCTTGGTGAGACCACACCTTGAGTATTGTGTGCTCTTTTGGTCGACTTAGCTGAGGAAGGATGTTCTTGCCATGGAGGGTGTGCAGCGAAGATTCACCTGACTGAAATCTGGGATGGCAGGAATGACGTATGAAGAGAGATTGGTTCGATTAGGCTTATATACGCTAGAGTTTAGAATAATGAGAGGGTATCTCATTGAAACTTATAAAATTCTAACAGGACTGGGCAGACTAGATGCAGGAAGGATGTTCCCGATGGCGGGGGAGTCCAGATCCAGAGATCACAGTCTAAAGATAAGGGCTAAGCCATTTAGGACTGAGATTAGGAGGAATGTATTCACTCAGAGAGTGGTGAACCTGTTAAATTCTCTACCAAGAAGGCAGTAGAGGCCAATTCATTAAATATATTCAAGAAGGAGTTAGATATATTTCTTAAGTCTAAAGGGATCAAGGGATATGGGGAGAAAGCAAAGACAGTGTACTGACATTGGATGATCTGCCATCATCTCATTAAATGGCGGAACAGGCTTGAGGGGCCGAATGGCCTACATCTGCTCCTATCTCTATGTTTCTATGTGTAATACTTCGCAGAACACTTTAACGTGGTCTCATCAAGGTGCTAAATAAATTCAATATTAGCTCCCTGCTTTTGTGTTCTATTCCTCCAGAAATGAACCCCATTACATTGCTTGCAATCATTATGACCTTCTAAACTTGCGTTGCTACTTCAAACGATTCATGTACCTTAATCCCGATATCTCTTTTCTCCTCTGGTGTTAGTCTTGGCTTGTCGCGAGCACTCTTGCCTCTGAGTCCCAGTCCAGAGACTTTAGCACATAATCTAGGCTGACACTACAGTGCTGAGGGTGTGCTGCACTGTCAGAGGTTTCATTTTTCGGCTGCGACGTTAGACCGAGGCCTTGTCTTGCCTCTCAGGTGGACGTCAAACAACCCATGACACTATTTGAAGATCAGGACTCACCACTCCCTGACATTGTCAAGAGTTTCTCATGTCCTATCTTAGCGAAGACGATCTAGAAATCCATGTATAACACATCGAATGCATTGCCCTTATCTACTCTTACTGTTAGTACTTCAAAAATTAAATAAGCTTGGTTAAACATGATACCTTCCCTATAGAAATTCTTGCTGAATGTTTTGGTTATGTTCTCCGTCTCCAGATGTTTTTTTTTCTAATTATTTAGCAAAGATTGTAGTTTATTTCCTATATCTACCATTGCCACATCGCATTGTTCACAACATTTATTTTCAGTCAGTTTTTTCAAAGTAAGAGCGCATGCTGTCATGGATTGTGAGTACAGAAAATGCCAATGTCACACTTGTTGCTGGTGATTTAATGCAACATATTTTGAGAAAGAATAGAGGGAGCTCGAAACTGCTACGTGTATCTGCCCTGGCATGTCGTGAATCTCTTATGGGTGGCATAAATAGACAAATGATTTACGTTCCTCCGCACTTATCTACTTAAATTGAAGTACCAAAATTTTATTTGTGGAATGCTAAATATTTTCAAGAATTATAAAAGTGTAATTCGACCCTAGCTGGAGTATCGTGTTCATTTCTAGGCACCACACTTAGGAAGGACGTGAAGGCTTTGCAGAGGGCAGAGAAGAGATTTACTAGAATTGTTCCAGGGATGAGTGATTATAGTTACTTGGACAGACTATAGAAACTGTGGTTGTTCTCCTGAGAGCAGAGAAGGCTTAGAGGAGATTTGATAGCGTTGTTCAAAGTCATGAAGTGTTTAGATAGCGTGAATAAAGAGAAACTGTTTCCAATGGAGGAAGAGTCGAGAACCAGATGACAGAGATATAAGGTGATTGGCAAAAGAACCACAGGCGACATGAGGAAAAACGGTTTTACGCGACGAGTGGTGAGATTTGGAATGCACTGCCTGATAGGGTGGTGGATACAGATTCAATAGCAGGTTACAAACAGGAATCGGGTAAAAACTTGAAGGAGAAAGCATTTCAGGGATATGGGGAAGAGCGGGGAAGTGGGACTCAATGGATTGCTCTTCGAAAGTGCCGGTGCATACTCGATGGGCCGAATGACCTCCTTCTGTGCTGTACTATTCTATTATTCAATAGTTTACTCAAATATGACTAAATGACTTTGACATTAACTGGAGATCTCTAAAATAAAACTCTACCGCATGCTTTCATTGCAGTTTACACTTTAATATTTGTCTCATTAAACAGGAAGTCACATAAGCACGTGTTAATGTTGAGATAACACACGGGAAACATTACAATTATCGAGAAATAAACGAATTAAGATCAGCATCTGAAAGAGAAAGCAAGGTTGAAGGCCAGGATGGAGCACCTGACGCCTGATCCAGTTTGTATTTTAATTGAGATTGACAGAGCTGTCTGGTTGTTTTTTTCTTATATATATTTAACAGTGCTAGATATGATCAGCATGGTCCAGTTAAATGGTACATCCAATATTCTCATTATTTAGCTCTTTGTTCTGTTCGATGAGCCTAAGTTATTTCCTTATTCTTTTGCCTCTACATCTTCTTCTGCTCTTTGTCTTCTTTAGGATTTCGTCTTTGGTTTCAACCTAGGCCATTTAAAGCAGTCTATTTTCGAACGTGCCTCCAATGGTCTGTAAAATCGAAGCTTTTTATGGTTAGCTCATTAGCTTGATTAGTCAGCAGAGCGATGCATGAAACAGAACGGAAAAGCAGCATAATTTTCTTCTACATTCAGTCACCAACTGAACTGCTCTCACAATGTGTACTTCAGACACGGTTGCAGTAACATACAACGAGGTCTTTTATCGATATTATTCCATCGATACGGAAAGTAAAAATGCAGGTACAGTAAGCAATTAGGAAGGCAGATGGTATGTTAGCCTTTGTTGCAAGGGAATTGGAGTATAAGAGTAAGGAAGTTTTGCTGCAATTATATAGGGCTTTTGTGAGAACACACCTGGGGTACTGTGTACCGTTTTGCTCTCCTTAACTAAGGAATTATATACTTGCCTTTAGAGGAGTGTCAACTGAGGGTCACTAGATTGATTCCTGGGATGAGAGGATTGTCCTATGAGGAGAGATTCAGGAGAATAGGCCTCATTTGTCTGCAGTTTAGAAGAATGAGAGGTGATCTCATTGAAACGTAAAACATTGTTAGAGGACTTGACAGGGTAGATACTGATAGCTGTTTCCATTGGCTGGAGAGTGTAAAACTAGGGTTCACAGTCTCAGGATAAGGGGTCGGCCATTTAAGACTGAGAAGAGGAGGTATTTCTTGAATCAGAAGGTTGCGAATCTTTTGAATTATCTACCCCAGAGAACTGTAGATGCTCATTCGATGTGTATATTCAAGGCTCAGATAGATAGACTTTTGGACTCTAGGTAAATCAAGGGATATGGGGATAGGGCGGGGATGTGGAGTTGATATAGAAGATCAGCCTTGAATTTATTGAATGATGGAGCAGGCTGGAGGGGCCTTGTGGTCTATTCCTGATCCTATTTCTTATACTCTTATGAGAATACGAGAATTAGACGACGCAGTGACTTCGTTCTTCGTGATATGGGAATTGAGTGTAGCCTGTACTGATAGCTTATTTTCCATTACTTGGTCCGTCTCATTCTAACTCGTCGTGTTCTGGGCAATAGTATCAAACGTGCAATGAATTAAAAATCGACATTGATGAATTAGCAATCTCAATCAGAGATGCCAGTGATTAGCCGGCGGTAGAGTTGGGGGAAAATTGTATGGTCAATTGCAGTTCTTTTTTATAAGGAGGAGCTTCAGGCAATTCATTCGAACAGAGTAATGGAATATTACTTTGTTACTAACCGTACTGAACTGTCACAGTGAACGTTAAATGGACCAGTGTCGAGGGTGGTCTACTATATATATAACCAGTGCTGTAACTCCCCTGGGAGTGCTTAATGGTCAATTTTTAGGGAGCTTGAGTCTGTATTTATCCCGTGCGGTACCTGTCCTGGGAGTGTTTGATGGGACAGTTTAGAGGGAGCTTTACTCGGTATTTAACCAGCACTCTACCTGCCCTGGGAGTGTTTGATGGGACAGTGTAGAGGGCGTTTTACTCTGTATCTAACCCGTGCTGTACCTGCCAAAGAATGTTTGATGGGACAATGTAGAGGGAGCAATACTTTGTATCTTACCCGTGCTCTACCTGCCCAGGGATAGTTTGATGGGACAGTGTAGAGGGAGCTTTACTCTCTGTCTCACACAACTGCATTCGAACTGGGGCTGTTTGATGGCGCAGTGTCGAGGGAACTTAGGTCCGCATCCACCCTATTCTGTACTTGACTGGAGATATTTGAAGCAGGGAATGGGTCTTAAAGGGATTGTTTCATTCGTATGGTGGCCCTTGCTGCATATAAACATTTAACAATAAGCACGTAAAAATAACCGTGTACATCACATAATTATACATGCTTAGTATAGCATTTCATTATTTTTTGCTTCCAACATTTTCGAAACTGTAATAGAGAAACGCACCCGTACTTCGATGTGACGATGACCTTCTTCGTTTCCGCGTGCGCCTAGTGAAATAAACATTTAACTTCGACCAGACACCAAGAAGTGAACGACCGAGAGCAAGGAAATCTGCCTTAGTATCAGTCAATAACGCCTTGAGGATCAAAGCTCATGAACAGATTTGAAAATGAATCGCAACTCTCCCCTCCCGCCCCCTTGAACAATCTAATTTGGTTGATCAATCTAAAGTTAACGTTCCTGAAATGCCTTCCCCATAACACAGGGAATCACTGATTCAAAACGACATAAAACACCGAAAAATGCAAACATCGGTACTCATTAATCAGTTAATTTAAGTTCATTTGAATTAATCTTGGACAAATAATTTTCTTCCACACTGTGGAACCAATTATTACTGTTTAACATATTAACATAATTCCATTCCTGGACCAGATTTAACGTCCCTTCCTTTGTTCGGCGTCATTTTGATCCCCTTTTTATTGCAAATCTATCACAGTGAAACTACATAGGTGGGTCCTTACCTTTGCATTTACTGAGTTGGTAAATCTTCCAAATGAAGATGATGATGGCTAAAAATATCAGTGCACCCCCTGTACATCTAGCAATCCTTAGGGGAAGGGATGGGATTCCATTGCCTCAAATCATAATAATAATAAAAACAATCATCATAATATTGCTATTACTAATATTAGTAATAATCAATGACCAGCTCTTCATTTTAGGCAGTGTTATGCAAACAGTCTCTTGAACATATATTAGCTCTCCCATTTACATTTACAGTTTCTCCACAGAAGAGCCGAGGATTGAGACTGTTACCTGTGCAAACTGGTTTACTTCTCTCTCGCTCTCTCTCTCTCTATATATATATGTATGTATAGGGTAATTTTATTGATTCTTATTTTCCTTTCAGCTGAATCCGGCACAAAAATTGTTTGCATTACTGGATTAAAATGGAACTTTCGAATTTTGATTGACACCACAATAATGAACTTTGTAGTTAAGAAGACTACAGCGCAAATTACAGCCGGGTGATAGCTCATGGGGATGTTGGGCAGCTGACACAGGAACTGATCTGGATCGGCAGCTTCTCAATAATGGAAAATATTAAATAAATGAGACATTTTCTCTTGCTGTTAAATGGCAAGCAATTGAATCTGGTGAAGATTAGTCTAATTCCGTTGATCATTATAATTTTTATAGATTACACTCCATTTCCCGGATGGGAGACGTTTGTCTCTTGTATCCGTTTCACAAATGAGCAGATAGAAACAATCTTTGAAAGGACATTCTATAAAATTCGTTGTATCTCCGAAACAAAAAGAATCGTGAGCAAATAAAGCCAATTTAAAGTGCTCAGTGGCTGCTAGTATTGTACAAATGTCAACATCTTACCTGGGTTAGAACTGGAATCAAAGTAAGCAGCCACGGCTGGACTCTGCAGTGTGAGGTGAGACACCACACAGGTATATACAGCTACGCTCTGGGCTGGCTGTGTCGTTTGCAATATGCTGGAAGCTTCACACATTCCCTCCGAATTCAGCTTTTTAATGGTGTTGATCCCAGTCACAATGTTGGTGTCATTTTTATACCAAGTGAAGGTGACAGCCTCCGGGTAGAACTCGGCCGTTTCACACACAAGTGTTAGAGCAGATGGGTTGGTTCCGGATACTTTGGGGACCAGACTCACGGGTTCTGGGGAAGCTGTGGAATAGGGTAAAGAATACACTGATTGCATAGACTCTGCTATTTGATTAGTGTTTGGCGTCCAATCTTCCTGGATATGATACGATGATTCCAATTCGCATTTTGATTTTTTAACAATTCGAAATAAGATTCTTCCCAAAACATTCTAGCCTAACATTCGGAAGATGTAGAAGCGTGTATCAGGAAGAGGAGAAAGCAATTCAGTGCGACTAGAAATTCAGGGTAACAACAGAAAACGCTGGAAAAACTCAGCAGGTCAGGCAGCATCCGTGGAGAGAGAAACAGAGTTAACGGTTCAGGTCGAAGTCCTTCTGTTTCTCTCTCCATGGATGCTGCCTAGCCTGCTGAGTTTTTTCAGCGTTTTCTGTTGTTATTTTGGATTTCCAGCATCCGCAGTATTTTGCTTTCGTATTAGATATTCAGAGAAGCGAAACATTGATCCCGGGATACTTTGTAAGTGCAGGAAAAATAATTGTGTCCAAAATTTAAAGAGAAAAAGCCCAACTTGCTGGATATTTAATCAAAAGGGAATGGTGAAAAGTGAGGGTTGAGGGGATCATCCTTGTAGAAGTATGAGGGAAGTGGCTGAAAATCCAGCCTCTTCCATACTGACACATAGCAAGCCTAACATTAGACTGGGAATATATTATCACCGTCAAGAACCACCTCCACCCCACCTAACCTCACTCCCGCCATTCGTACTTGTTAAAGTTACAGTTTAAATTGAGAGTTATGATCTGACCACAGTTCACGGAGAAGCGCGAGAGATTCCATAGACTGGTTTCGACACTCATGCAGTATAATTCCCGACTAGTATCAAATCTAGTTTCCGAAACTGATCAAAGGGTCCCTTAGACCAAATTGTAAACTTAACTTGAGTTTATTCAAATGTTGATACATTGGACTCGCTCCGTCCTTGTTCTCTAAATATTTAACTATGTATGTACATAACTCTCCCCGGACAGGGGACTCGTATGTCACACCTTGCAGTCAATAGTGTCAGTATTGATACAGTTACAGCGCAGTCTTCTACTCACTGTATTGAGTTCAAACCGATAGGATTTTACATACAGATCAATTGTGTAATTGGACTATCAGAATCTTTAAAGGTGGCAGAGCAAGCATATGGTATCCATGGCTTTATAAATAGAGACATAGAGTACAAAAGCAAGGATATTCTCTTAAAGATATATAAATCACTGGTTAGGCCTCATTGGAGTATTGTGTCCATTCTGGGCTCAACGCTTTAGGAAGGTTGTAAAGGCCTTGGATAGGGTGCAGAAGAGATTTAACAGAATGATACCAGGGACGAGGGACTTCAGTTGCATGGCGAGACTGGAGAAACTGGCATTTTCTGCTTAGAATAGGGAAAGTTAAGGGGAGATGTATTAAGGTGTGCAAAATGATGAGAGGCTTTGATATAGTAAATACACAGAGACTCTTTCCAGTGGCAGGAGGGCACAGATTTAAGATGATTTGCAAAAGGCCCTGATGAGAGATGTGTAGAATGCTTTTTTGCACAGCGAGTTTTTATGATTTGGATTGAACTGCCTGAAAGGCTGGTGGATGCAGATTCAGTCGTAACTTTCAAAAGGGAATTTGTATATATAGTTGAAAAGCTAAGTTTTGCAGGGCTTTTGGGAAAGAATGGGATGAATGGGACTACTTAGATAGCTCGTTCAAAGATCTGGCACAGTTCCAATGGCATGAATGGCCTCTTTCTGTGCTATAAGATTCCATGATTTATGAAATTAGACGCAGCCGACATTATTGTGACAAAAGTTTTAAAGTACCCATTAATAAATACTCAGGAAATGCAGGATCTGAAAATACCCTGTATTCCATCTGTCAATTCCCGAAATCTAATACCTCTCAGTCTTCCACTCCCTGATATATCGATCCAATTCTCCCTCAACATTTTACACGTTATCTGTGCCCACTGGAGAGTCCGTTTCACATATTCATTACCTTCTGCGGAAAGCAGTTAAATCTAAACCTCCTGCTGAGCTTCTCTCTGAAAAGTTGACCACTGCTTGCTGTCTTTCTGGCAATCTCGAGCTAACTATCTATTATTTTACTGTGCTTCAAAGTAAATAAGCCCAGACTCCTGAACGTCTCATGGCTACTCAGGTTCCTTAGCGAGTTTCCAATTTGGCTGCTCTGGTTCTATACTGCGTCCACTGCTTGCGTATTCCCATCGCACTTTTGTGATGGATTTGCATACAGGATTAAAGGTGTGGTCCTACCAATATCTTGTACAAACTAATTTCTTCTTTATCCATAGCCAGTCAATCAAGGTCCTTATTGCTACCACATACGGAGCCTTTTGTTTCAGATCCTTCTTCTGTATATCGTCCTGGAGCCCAGAGATACTTAACTTATATATATATATATATATATATATATATATATTTATCGTGATATGATTTTGGGGCTGATTTTAAATAATATTCCCTAATTATCTCCCATAAACTCGCAGTAGAGGTCAATTCATTAAAAAATAAAAAAAGTACGATACTATATACATCGTCATACAATAGCAGCGGCCGCATATTTCTCCAAGGTCGCTTACCGTACACAACAAGCTTCGATCCGGCTCCTTTTATCATCCGCTTTCCTTTGTATCTCACGCCACAATAATACGATCCGGAGTCTGGGAACTTGTCACTCAGGATCTGGAAGGAATTCTCTCCGTTTTTCAAAGGAAAGAATCGTTTTCTGCCTTCAGAATCTGGTTGTATGAAGTGATTGTCGCCAAGTCTCCATCAATAAACTTTCACATCTGAATTATCCTGGACAGAGCTGGTCTTGCAAAGGAACGTAATGTCTGCACCTACCATCACACTGGTGCTTTCAGGGGTTTGGGAAACTGCAGCGGGAGCAACTGTAAAATAATTTTTAAGCATTAATTACAAAATTGAGATAAAATATAGGCACGAATAGGTAGCTCGCTAAATAGATAGATAGACATATGTGTATATAGAGATAGACAAATAAATTAAAAAATAAGCAAGAAAGAAAAATAGTCGATTATAACGGAAAATAACTTTGTGGATAACCCCCAGCGCCCATATGTAGTGACACACAAACATTGTTCAATGGAAATTGTACTGCCACTGAACCGCGGCTCGGATGGTTTGGAAATATCAGTTTGTAGATAATCCGATCAGATTTGTGATTTTACGAGATGTCATATCGCGTGCCTAAAACTGTTTCCGATAATCTATTTTAAGAGGCGAGCTGTGAACGTAAATGCAAATTAAAGTGCGTGAGCATCTCATCTTAACAGGATCTGCAATCTGCAGTTAAACCAAAGCCCCATTGGTCGGCCTGTATGTGAAAGGTAACAACACGTTGATGAAACTCCCTGATTAGGCAGAACAATTTATATTATATAGAAGTTACAGAAAGGAACGGGTGCGGGTAGACGGGTGGGATGGGAGGATTGATTGCCAATTACAGAAGGTCGGAAGTTTGAGAAAGAAGATATTTTGAGCTGAGTCTGCTGCAAATAACTTGGCCCCTAACCCGTCAATATTTCCTTCCTCGGTCTTTATTATCCATTTCTGATGGGTTCGGAGCAGGAATACGGGGTTGCCGCAGATTTTCAAACGCCGGTAAAGAGGGTCATCAGAGGATGGATTCTAGTCTTCTTGTCGGCGTTCCTTCAGGGCAGGACTTCCATCCGCCCCTCGAAACCCACTCCGATCCGGATTCATTTCTTTCTAGTCGGGTTTCATCTGAGACGCACCGCAGCTCCCGTCAAAGCGAAAAGTGATCGACTGCTGAGCCTTGAGATTAGGACTCCCCAGAGCAGGGTAGTTCAGGCAGTTTACAGGGAGGCTGCTAGCGAAGTCTTTGCAACCTCGCCACCAAAGAACTACAAGAAGAGATTAATTGTACCACAGATAGAACCTTCACTCAACGTATTGCCTCATAGCGTTTCCCTCTGATGACCTTGTTATTAGGATAACTCACTTATGCATAGGAAAACGTTTTCAAGTACTCAAGCACCATCTGAACTGAGAAACACTCTGTCCAATCACATAGCCTGCTGCAGGAATTCTTCAGAGACAATTCCTTAAAATGCCTAATTCCCCTGCACCTCACAGTGTCATGTGATGCCTGCACTCAAACTGGGGAAAACAATGACTCCTACAACTGATCTTTTAACATTATCTTATGTTCTCACAAAGGAAGAAAGGAAGAACACAAACGCCAAGCGAGTATTCGTTCTGTAAAGTACTGATCAATGCCTCTGAGTCTGTTCCCGCCGAAATGGGGATGGAAGTAAGGGACACATATGCCGCAACTCCAAATAGTGGTAATGGAGGTGCTTCCGTAATGTCCCATCCTATCTCTGTGCATGATAGAATTTCAGACATGGGCCCGCCACCCTCTGAAACAGAAAGGCTGCCGGAAGCTGGTCCCTCTGGAAGATTTGGTTCACTCAGATGTTAGTTATTGCAGGCTTCAATGGTTCCAGCAGATCCGATCTAGCCACCCAATTCTCGCCACCAGCCATCTCAGTCATGGAGCACCTTTTAGCTGTAGCAGCCGAGGATTTCAGGAACATAAGTAGACTGGCATAAAGGGTAAACACGGCATTACGAAGCAGTTGTAGACATTGTTTTTTCGTTTGACTTCCAACCCATTCCTATTCTAAACGGTGGCTGAGACGCGTGTCGGATATTGCGTCACATAATAGGTTAACAACCCGGTGTAGGGAAAAGAACTTCACGGGTTAATTGGTATGAGGAGCTGCTAAGAGCGATATATATATATAGAGAGAGGGAGCGAGATAGATAGATAGCTAGAGATAGAGAGAGAGAGTTCAGCATGTGTCAGCGAAATCTCTGTGACAAAAACAACATGATCAAGATAAAGTATAAAAGCAGAATTAAATGCAGCAGGTGAAAAAGTAATGAACTGTATTCACGTAAAACTGGCCTTACTCAACAGAATCTTAAATTAAACTTGTATCACGAGACTTTAGGGGTGTATCAGTTTAAATAGTTAAGGCTGGGTGAGAGTGGGGTTATACGATAGGAGAAACAAGAAGGATTAGACAAAATAAACCTGAAGAAACAGATGCCGACTGGTTTCACGTTGGGACTGGCCAAGTGACCGACTGCACAGCTGGACAAATCAGATTTGAGCCCGTTTTCAGACAAAGGGAGAGGACATGTTGCTCGGGTTAGATCATACAACCAAAAGTGAGCCTGTTATGACATAAGTATAAATGTAGAACGTAATGTATGTTGGAGTGGTGGTGCGGACGTCTGAGCAAGGTCGGCCTTGTAAGTATGATAGACATCGTTGCTTGTTTGTAGTCACTTATATGGGCAACAAATCTTGAAAGGTAAGCTGTCTCATATCTTTTCCTTTCTTCGAACTGGAGTGGGAGTCCTATATGTCATCATTCACTTCCATTCTTATGTTCAGATATGAATAACATTGAATGGACAAGGCAGAAATTAACCACAGTAAACTGGGCGGAACTGTTAACGGGCAAAACTGGAGATGAACAGTAGGAACCAGAATATTAAAGGAATTAAAGAACTTAAATTATGGAGGCATGCTGCACAGACAAGACTTGTATTCCCTTGGACAAAGAAGTTTAAGGGGCGATCTAATTGAGATATTTAAGATTATTCAGTGATTTGATAGGGTAGATAGAAATAAATTATTTCGTTTTGTGGGCTGATTCCAGAACAAGGGGGCATAACCTTAAAATTATATCTGGACCTTCCAGGGGTGACTTCAGGAAGCACTTTTCACGCAAAGGATAGTGGAAATATGGAATTCTCTCCTCAAAAGGCTGTTGAGGCTAGGTAAATTGAAAATTTCAAAACTGAGTTTGCTAGATTTTTGGTATGTAATGATATTAAGGAATTAGGAACTAAGCCGAGTAAATGGTGTTCAGACACAGATCAGCCAAAATCTAATTGAATGGTGGAACAAGTTCGAGGGGTTGAATGTCTTACTCCTGTTTCTATATTATTGTTCCTGCCCCGATCCTATTTTCGACGCAATTACTATCAGTCTTATGTGGTTGCTGGGCAAAAATCATCATTAAACGCTCCAAAGAAGGTGAAATCTGCACTCCTCGTTGCTATACGCCACTTATGAGTACTTGCATCAAGTTTGCTCTTAGTAACAGTGCAACATGTGGGTAATATATTTCCGAATTCCGGGCACCAGAAGTTGTCACGGTCCTCAGGGGTATCTCCAAAAATCATACCCACAGGCTCTCTTCACTGAATTGCACAGTTTCTAGAGCGCGTCCAATCATTCCTGGTCCTTTAAGTCAACCTGCAACATAAATTGATGCCTCCCTAGGTTTAATCAGATAAAACCAATTCTACACAATGGTCCGCTTTATAATTTTTTTAAATTCGTTCATGGGATGTGGGCATTGCTGGCCAGGGCAGCGTTCATTGTACATCCTTAATTGCCGTTGAAAAGTTGTTGCTGAGCAGCTTTCTTGAACAGCTGCAGTCCCTGTGGTGAAGGTACTCCTACAGTGCTGTTAGGAAGGGGGTTCCAGGATTTTGACCTAGCGACAATGAAGGATCGGCGAAATACTTCCAAGTGAGGATGCTGTGTGACTTGGAGGGGAATTTGGAGTTGGTGATGTTCCCATGCGTCTGCTATCCTTGTCCTTCTAGGTGGTAGAGTTCGCGAGTTTGGGAGGTGCTGCCAAAGAAGCCTTGGCGAGTTGCTGCAGTGCATCTCTGAGATAGTACACACTGCAGCCACTGTACACTGGTGGTGGAGTGAGTGAATATTTAAGGTTGTGGATGGGGTGCCAATCAAGCGGGCTGCTTTGTCTTGGATGGTGTTAAGATTATTGAGTGTTGTTGGAGCTGCACTCATCCAGGCAAGTGCAGACTGTTCCATCACACTCCTGACTTGTGTTTTGTAGATGGTGGAAAGGATTTGGGGAGTCAGGAGGAGAGACACTCGCCGCAGAAAACCCAGCCTCTGACCTGCCCTTGTTGCCACAGTATTGATGTGGTTGGTCCAGTAAAGTTTCTGGTCAATGGTGACCCCGTGGTATTGATGGAGGGTGATTCGGCGATAGTATTGCCGTTGAATGTCAAGGGGCGGTGGTTAGACGCTCGTTTGTTGAAGATGGTCATTGCCTGGCACTTGCTTGGCACGAATGTTACCTGCCACTTATCAGCCCAAGCCTGAATGTCGTCCAAGTCTTGTTGCATGTGGGCATGGAATGCTTCATCATCTGAGGAGTTGTGAATGGCCCTGGACACTGTGCAGTCATCAGCGAACATCCCCACTCTGACCTTATGATGGAGGGAAAGTCATTGATGAAGCAGCTGAAGATGGTTGTGTCTAGGACACTGCCCTGAGGAACACCTGCAGCAATGTCGTAGATCTGTGATGACTGACCTCCAACCACAACAACCATAACATTTTATTGATTTATTCGTTTATTGCATGTGGGCATCGCTGGCAAGGACAGCATTTATTGCCCATTCCTAATTGCCCTTGACAAGGTGGTGATCAGCTGCCTTCTTGAACTGCTGCAGTCCGTGTGGTGAAGGTACTCCCACAGTGCCGTTTGGGAGGGAGTTCCAGAATGTTGTCCCAGTTACGATTTTGTGCTAGCTTTTACTCCAGCCAGTGGAGAGTCTCCCCCACTTCCCACGCCCCCGATTCACATTTACTTCATTTTTACTAGTGCTCCTTGATGCCACACTCGTTGAAATGCTGCCTTCATATCAAGGGCAGACACTCTCACCACACCTCTAGAATTCAATTATTTTGTCCATGTTGGGACAAAGGCTACAATGAGGTCTGGAGCCGAGTGGTCCTAGTGGAATCCAAACTGGGCATCAATGATCAGGTAATTGATGAGTAGGTGCTGCTTGATGGTACTGTCGATGACGCCTTCCATCACTTTGCTGATGATTGAGAGTAGACCGTTGGGGCTGTAATTGGCCAGTATGGATTTCTCCTCATATTTGTGGACTGGACATACCTGGAGAGTTTTTCACATTGTCATATAGATGTCTGAGGTATAGCTGCACTGGAACAGTTTGGCTAGAGGCGCGGCTAGATCTGGAGCACAAGTCTTCAGCATGAGAGCTGGGATGTTGTCGGGGCCCACAGCCTTTTCTGTATCCAGTGCGCTCAGCAGTTTCTTGATATCATGTGGAGTGAATCGAATTGACTGAAGACTGGCTTCTGTGATGGTGGGGACCTCAGGAGGAGGCCGATGTGGATCATCCATTCGGCACATCTGGCTGAAGTTGGTTGAAAACGCTTCAGCTTTCTCTTTTGCACTCACGTGCTGAGCTCCACCATCATTGAGGATGGGGATATTCATGGAGCTTCCTCCTCCCGTTAGTTGTTTAATGGTTCACCACCATTCACGACTGGATGTGGCAGGACTGCAGTGCTTTGATCTGATCCGTTGATTGTGGGATCGCTTAGCTCTGTCTATAGAATGCGGCTTTCGCTTTTTAGCATGCAAGTAGTCCGGTGTTGCAGCTACCACAGGCTGGCTGTCCTTTCCCGCTCCTTTCCTGACGAGGACCACTCTGCCATTTAGGATTTTGATATGCAGAAGTATTTGGAGATCAATGGTAGGTTTCCCTCCTCCCAGCAACAACCTTATCGCTGCAGATCACATTAGTGAGCCAGATTACCTGTTCAACCATCAGCAATGCCGTGGATACGTTTGGGTACCTAACTCATGTGTTGCTTTACCCAGTCATCCATGGAGTTTTAACATGGTTCTAAATTTCGGCCACCTGGCCTTTTTTGTTCGAGCCACCTTGATTTCCAAGAGACCCCGGTTGCTTCCCCAATCACAATCCTGATTAGCACCCGTCGACACCTAGCTGCTGGAATTTCATTGCAGGAACCTTTAAACCGTGTTTATGCAGTTTCTCTAGGATTTGCGCCGATTTTCCAATGAAGTTACAGTGATCAATCAAGAGAACCCCCGAGGAAATTGCCGGCGGGAGAGACACACTATCCAGTTGGATGTATGCCCGCAATAACCCTTCACTCTCTCCATACAACAGGATAATTATTGGTGTAAAGGCTAATTCTAATTAGGTCCAGAAACGCAGTTTTACTTTCCCTTCTGGTAAAGTTACGGTGGATGAGCAGGAGCAGAACTAATGGAATTTCTAGTCGTTACCTGTTATATGCTAACAATCCTTATAGGTACCTAACTGAGCCAAATAAATATAAGAACTAAAAAAGATGATCGAGCATAATCGAATTTCTATAATGCCTATGGAAATTCGGAAGCACCTCCTAAACGTACGACCATCACCACTGAGAGAGACAAGGGCAACAGTGGCATGGGAACACCATCACCTCACACACGGTCGAGAGAGGTAAAGGTGAAGTATAATTGATTCTCTTCAGGCTACATGTGGAATTTCACGTAATATCTCTGGATTATGTCACCGAGGGGCTCATGTAGATGAGAAATAGGATGGGGGCAAGGGTAGATCCTATTGGGAATCCAGAGCTAATAATGCAGTGGCGGAAAGATACACCATTTCAGGAGATTATCTAGCTACGACTGGATAGGTAAAAGTGGAACCATGCAAAGGCAGACCCACACAGATGGACAAAGGAGGAGAAGCGTTTTAATATAACACTCAGTTGGATGCTGCTTTCAGGTAACGCTCCAGGATATGACAAATCTCGCTCAAAGAAAATGTGAGTCTTCCACCATGTCTAGGTAGTTGCATCTGGGTCATATAACATAATTTCTGGACAGACTGCTGGTAGGAGCCACGTGGTATTTATAGTAGCACACTTGTCTCTCCTTCCTCCTCCTCGGTAATTCCTTTGCTTCCTCCAATTTAACAACATAACAGCCAGAATGCTAATGTCAGTAGTATGCCAAAATACGGTATAAATTTCGACGGGGCTTCATCTGCTCCATCGCCGTCAATACTGTGGAGGTTTGCCGGCAACCCCTTGTATGTACGTAAATGAGGATTGCACCGAATCTTCTTCAAAGAGTGGGAGACCCCCAAGGAAATTCCCATTTATTGTTTTGACTTTTGGAATTCCTGTTGGATTAGCTGGCTGATCTCTCATTTGAAACAGATAGTTGTTCCAGTATGCAGTTACTTTTCCATTAACTTCAATATTACTGCATCAGATAAAATCCTGTCGATTTCCCCGAGGAAAGGTTAAGTTAAATGTATATCGTGCTGTTTCTCTGGGCATTCTGCAGATCATACACCAAAGTTATGACAAGCAATCTGGAAAAATCCAGGTGAACATTTAAGTCTGGTGATACTGGTAGCCTAACCTCCAATTTCCTGACACCTGAATTCCTGATTCCATACCCATGTTCTTTGCGGCAGAGTGGCTGTGTCACATATCCTCAAACGTGGGCCAAAGCAAAATACTGTGGAGGCTGGAAATCTGAAATAAGAAAATGAAATGCTGGAAATACTCCACCGGTGAGGTAGCATCTGTGGAGGGATGTCCAGTCAATTTACATGTCCAAACCCACCAGGACAACCAGAGGGCCTTCTGCTTCTTTCTTGACTGGAGAGCCAACAAGTCCCCACCCACTACTGCACTCCTCCGCCTTGCTGAACTTCTTACATTGAACAACTTCTCCATTCACACAACTTACTTTCTTCAAACAAAAGCGGCTGCGAAGGGAACCCGAATGGGTCCTAGCTTTCTTTGCCTTTCTTTGAGACAAGTGCAACATTATTTGTTCCAGGCCAACTCAGGTCACCTCCCTCACCTCTTCTTTTGGTACATTGATGACTGTATTGGTGCCATATCCTGTTTTCGCTCCAAACTGGAAAATGTCATCAGCTTTGCTTCCAACTTCCACCCTCCCTCGACTTCACAAGATCCATCTCTGAATCTTGCCTTCACTCCCTCGACTTCCCTATCTCCAGTTCTGTGGATAGGCTGTTGAGCAATATCTACTATAGGCCCACTGACTCCCGCAACTACCTTCATTATACTTCTTCCCACGCTGCTTCCGGCAAGGACTCTATGGCCCGCAAATTAAACCTAATACGCGAGAGTAAGCACCGTGTTCTCTCGGGTATTAGATCCCGAATTGCCGGTTTCCTGCATGCACTGCGCATGCGCGGGAAACCGGCACTTCGAGAATTGCAAAGGGGGCGGTTCTTAAGTGAACCGTGTGCGCACTACAGGTTGTGCGCACGCAGTGCACTTAGTTTTTTTTCAGCTTTGAACGCGCAGGTAAGTGGTGAAGATTTTACACATAAAGAAAGCAGTCGTAGGACCCCCTTTTAACAAGGTAAATAGTTAATTAAGTGTTATTTTAAATTTTTTCAACAGTTTTATCTTTTTTAGAGACTTTAAAGAAAGGTAAGTTTATTTTTATAACATTTAAAAAGATTTTAAATTTTTTCAAAAATGTAATTTTCTGTTTAAATTGGTTAATTTATTTAACTATACTTATTTTATTAACGTGATGGCTTTTTTTTATTTAATTGAGGTTTAGCTGTTCTTTTGGGGGTTTGTAGTATTCATAGCTTTGACAGCTCTTGCTGTCAAAACTATGAAAGAAAGTTGGTGTTCTGCCATTGGCTCTAACTGAATCACGTGATCCCAGAGCTCGCACAAACTAATTGCGCCTCTGGGACATGCACACACTGCGCGGTTGCAACAAGAAGAGGCTCTGAAACTAAAGTCCGTGTGGGCCCCTAACAGAAAGGTAGGCGCGGAGTGCGATATCGCGGGGAATCCTTACCCCCGCGGGAACCATCAATGTTTAATTTCTGGGCCTATATCATTCTCCAAGTTTCTCCATTTCCATCGCATGTGTTCTGATGGTGATACTTTCCATACCAATGATTCCAACATGTCTTCCATTTTGCACAACTGAGGACACCCTTCCACCGTGGTTGACAGACCCCTCCCCCGTGACAATTCCATTTCCCGCACTTCTACTCTCAATCCTTGTCCTCCATTCCAGAACCATGATAGAGTTCCCTTTTTCTCAACTCCCACCCCACTAGCTTCCAATGGTGGATCATCCTCCACCATTTGCAACACATCCAGCGCAATGCCACCAACAAATACTTCTTCCCCTCCTCTTCCCTCTCCTTTCAGCATTCTGGAGGGTCACCCTAGTAATTTATTCAATCAACCCAACACTGCCCCCTTCCCACGGCACCTTCCCATGCAGGCGCAGGTGATGCAATGCCTGCCCTTTTGCCTTGCCACAGTCTAGAGCTCTAAATACACCTTCCAGGTGAAACAGTGATTTACATGTACTTCTTTTAATTTAATATACTATATTCGCTGCTCATGATGCAGTCTCCCATACATTGGGAGGCCAAAACGCATTTCGGGTGATTGTTTATTGAGCAGCTCGGTTCATTCTGCAGGTGTAACCCTGAGCTTCTGGTCGCTTGTCATTTTAATTCTCGGTCCCACTCCAACTCTGACCTCTCCGTCCTCTGCTTCCTATACTCTTCTAATGAAGCTTGAGAAGAACACCTCTTTCGAATAAGTACGTTAAGCCTTCTGGTCTATACATTGAGTTCAACAATTTCAGATCATAACCACCGCTATCATTTTTTGGACAGAAGCTATTTGTAATGATTCTGCTATGGGCCATTTACAGCTCCATGGTCCCAACTTCTGCTTCTTTTCTTGTTCCATTACCACCTCCATATGCATTCCAACATCATCGCTTTTGTCATTTAATCATTGCTGCCTTCCACTCTATCACAAACCTTCACTTTTGTTCGTTCCTCTCCTCTTGCTTTCCTTGCCTCTGTACTTACTTAAAAACTATTATATCTCTAACTTTTGCCAGATCTGACTAAGCAATATCATAAGAACATAAGAAATAGGAGCAGAAGTAGGCCATTCGGCCCATCGAGCCTACTCCGCCATTCAATAAGATCATGGCTGATCTTCTACCTCAACTCCACTTTCCTGCACTATCCACATCTCCCCAGATTCCCACACTCTCCATAAATCTATTGATCTCTGTTTTGAATATATTCAACGACTGAGCCTCCTCAGCCCTCTGGGGTAGAGAATTCCAAATATTGAACAACCTCCGACTGAAGAAATTTCTCCTCATCTCAGTCCTAAATGGCCGATCCCTTTAATCTGAGACTGTGACATCTGGTTCTGGACTCCCCAGCCAGGAGAAACATCCTCCCTGCATTTACCCTGTCAAGCCCAGTAAGAATTTTGCATGTTTCAATGCGATCACCTCTAATTCTTCTAAATTCTAGAGAATATAGGACTAGTCTACTCAATCTCTCATCATAGGACAAAGCCCCATCCCAGGAATCAGTCTAGTGAACCTTTGTTGCACTCCCTTTATGCCAAGTATATCCTTCCTTATGTAAGGAGACCAAAACTGTACACAATACTACAGGTGTAGTCTCACCAAGGTCCAATATATAATTGCATTAAGACGTCCTTATGCTTAAAATAAACCCTCTTGAAATAAATGCCAACATACCATTTGTTTCCCTAATTGATTGCTGTACCTGCATGTTAACTTTCAGTGATTCGTGTACAAGGACACCCAGGTCCCTCTGAACACCAACATTTCCCAATCTCACACCATTTGAATAATAATCTGCTTTTCTATTTCTCCTACTGAAGTAAAAAACTTCACATTTCTCCACATTATATTCCATTTGCCATGTTCTTGCCCACTCACTTAGCCTTTCTATATCCCCTTGAAGCCTCTTTGCAGCCTCCTCACAACATAAATTCCCAGCCAGCTTTGTATCATCAGCTAATTTGGATATATTACATTTGGTCCCCTAATCCAGATTGTGAATAGCTGAGGCCCAAGCACTGATCCTTGCGGTACCCCACACGTTACAGCCTGCCAACCCAAAAATGACCCGTTTATTCCTGCTCTCCGTTTTCTGCAGGTTAACCAATCCTGAATCCATGCTATTATATTACCCCCAATCCCAAGAGCCCTAATATTGTTTAATAACCTCTTGTGCGCCACCTTATCAAATGCCTTCTGAAAATCTAAATACTTCATATCCACTGGTTCCCCTTATCTATTCTGCTAGTTACAACCACTAACCTGATTTCCCTTTCATAAAGCCGTGTTGACTATGCCCAATCCTATTATTATTTTCTAAGTGCCCTGCTACAACGTTCTTAAGTATAGATTCTAGCATTTTCCCTACTACTGATGCCAGGCTAACTAGTACGTAGTTTCCCGTTTATCTCTCCCTCCTTTCCTAAATAGTGGGTTTACATTTGCTACCTTACAATCCGTGGAAACCGTTTTGAATCTATGGAATTTTGAAAGATGACAATCAATGCATTCATTGTCCCAGAAATTCGGGTCCCCACGGGGGAGTACGCGCTCTGTACTCACCCGTAAGGCCAAGGAAAGTGCCGGTTTCGCGGATGCGCTGCGCATGCGATGGATACCGGAACTTCCGTTCCCTTGAAGGAAGGGGTTCACAGGTCAACGTCGTGCACCGGAGAGGCAGCACGTACGCATCGAACTTCCGCTTTTTTTTACAGGTTTCTCCGTGCGGGTATGTCCCTAACAGCTGCACATGGAAAAAGCAGGCGCAAGGCGTGCTTTTAACAAGGTAAGTGGTGAATTAATTAAAATTGAAGCATTTTCACCACAGGTTTTCATTTTTAAATACTTTAAAGAAAGGTAAGTTTATTTTTAGCCCCGTTAAAAACTTTAATTAATTTTTTCACAACATTAAATTTTTGTTTAAAATAGTTAATTTATGTAATTTATAGTTATTTGAAAAATGTGGTGTTTTAAAAAAAAATATTTGAACTTTTACTTCGGTTTTGGGGCCGATCTCTAATCCTACATTTGACAGGACTTGCTGTCAATTCTATGAATGGAGAATCCCTGCTTCGATTGGCTCCCCATGGCCCACGTGATCACAGGGGATGCTGCGAACTAGCTTCCCCGCTGGGATACGCGAGCACTGCACACGGGCAGCTGGAGGAGGCCCAGGATCGGAATCCCACGCAGGCCCACAGCACAACGGCAGGCGTGCTATGTAAGTGCAGGCCGGGGGCTTGCTCCCGCGGGAGGTCTCCAACCCTAATTTCTGGGCCATTATCTCCATAGCCACCTCTTTCAAAACCTTAGGATGTAGGCCATCAGGTGCAGGAGATTTATGGGCTTTCAGTGCCATTACTTTGTCCATTACTATTTTTTTACAATACTCATTTCTTTCAGTTCTTCATCCTCACTAGACCCTTTGTACTCAACTATTTCCGGGAGATTTTTGCGTCTTCTTCCATGAAGAGTCAACGACCTGAAACTTAAACTCATTTTTCTCTGGACAGATGCTGCTGACTTGCTGAGTATTTCGAGCATTATTTGTCTTTATCCTCTAACATTACCGGTCCATCAGAGATCAAAGTCCCATCTCACTGTGAAATTGAACAGGAGCAGGGCTGCAAATGCATCTGGGGCACTATTTCTAGGGGACGCAATTTTAAATTTGGGCTGTGGTGTAACATTCGCGATATTGAATTGGCCGCCATTACATGTCATGATCGATTTAACTTCTATTGACTGTAATGGAAAGAAAAATCGGGCGTCGCACATAATGGATGGCTAATTTGATAGCGCCCGTTTTACACAACAGCCCAAAGTTAATATTGCTCCATGTGCGATAGTGCAGAATGATTGTCCCAATGGAAATAAAAACTGGGAGAGCTATAAATCATGCATCCGATTTGGTATCACCAGTTTTATAGATCACACAATGTATAAATTACCCCCATGTGTATTGACCTTTATAGGACATGTGCGGTTTAGTGCAATCCTGTAGTAAAATAACCACACAGACCTCCTCAATATTCCCTGTCCTTCCTCAGATTCCAGCTCTGCAACTGAGCAGATCCAGTGGTTCATTTGCGTGATCGCAGCCTAAGAGGCAGAATTAACCTTCTGTGTATAAAATCAGGTCAGTTATTAAATCTATATTGAAAGGTGGTGTTTAATAGTTACAGTTGCAAACCACAAGACTTGTTTCCATTATGTTGCAATAAACTCAATGCTTGATGCCCCGAGAGGTGCTAAGAACCTTTTCCTCACCTACTCGTAAACCGCGATAATAGAATAAACGTTGGCCAACAGTTTTCAGTACAACGGAAACCACATCACAGTTTTGGTAAAAGGTCAGATTAGTCATATCTAGCTGTGTACGCGAGCAGTAAATTATCCACTCATTAACCCCGTCACTGCTGTAGATTAATATCATCTATTCCTATTTGTTCAAGTGTATCGTAGTAGCACTTTTATGTGATGACATTTCTGTGCAATCTATCTGCAGCCCACTGGTTACATTGCAGATGTGTGCACCTCCATATCGAAGTCGTGAACGTATTTACACCCATAAGCCTGTTTAGTAACGCACACAAGCATTCTTCCAGAGCCACAACAAACCCTTCTCATCCCGTGTACAATTAGCTGAGATTGAAATAATTCGAAAACAGTTATTCAGTCAGACAATTTGGGAATTGCGCCGAGAAGGCCAGAAATGTATCCCAGATAAATATAAGTACACGTGAAAACAGCATTTTAATCAACAGGCCAATCACAAAAAAGTCAATAATTGGTATGTGATAGATGTTCAAATCTCCCACATGAGGCGTGACTTGGAGCAATGATTAAACACACTGCCGAGTCTGTAAACATATAGATGGGAATTATTAACTGAGAGAGGATGGATTGCTTATATCTGGACTAACCTGATGGAGGAGATTTATGTGGAAAGTAGTTCACTATTTAGAAAAGTCTCAACGATATTAGACGATTTTAAATAACACAATTCTTCAGTAATTTCTGCAAGAAAATCCGAGGGTAAGACGTTATTCCAATAATGAAGATTTTATCATAGGTTAAAAAGGCTTTTTTCGGCGCCATGTTATAGAAAAGTGCAGCCTGACGCCTTAGTAGCCGTTAATGTCAAAGTACCTTGAAATGTCGCTTTCGGTTTCTCTAGTGCACCAAGGGTATTTATTCTGCCCAACACTGCACCACTACTGCTTTATTAATCCCATCTACTGCCCTACATATTCTGCTGCATTGTCAGATGTGCCGTCTTTCGGATAAGAAGTTAGTAACAGCATCGTAAAAAAAATAAGACTTTTCACGGAGTGCAGGACTGAACCAACCCCACCAAATACAGAAACACAGATAATGTATCTTATTAACTCTACATGTAAAAGCCATTACACTTCAAGATGAAATTCCAGGTAAGTAAACGAGGTCTGAGATGCGCTGGCGATGCAAGAAGTGACCTTGGATCAGTGGTTGTGGGTTCAACTACTCAGCAATAGTTTTGAGCATATAATCTAGGCTGAAAGTCCAGTGCAGTATTGCGTGGGTGCTTCACTCTCGGAGGTGCGGTCTTTTGGATGAGCGATTAAGCCGGAGCCCTGTATGCCCTCTCAGGTTGACGTTAAATATCCCATTACACCATTGAAAGAACGGATGTCCTGGTCAATATTTATCCCTCCGCCAACATCACTAAAGGAGATTATCTTGTCATTATTTCAATGCTGTTTGTGCGATCTTGCTGTGTAAAAATTGGCTGCCGGGTTCCCTACTTTAAAGCAGTGACGCTTCGAAAGTAGTTTATTGTCTGCAAAGCGCTTTGGGAGGTCCTGATATCTTGAAAGGCGCCACATTGTTCTTTTTTTCTTTGTTTGCTTTCCTTCGTTCTGATAACTCTCTATATTTTTTCAACCTTAAAATGTGTTCCGCTAAGAGCCTGGCGTTTCATCTAATGATTTTAATCGTGTTCACTTCCGTTGTTCGTTTCTTACAAACACTGCACAAGGCCAGTTAACAATTTTCCGTTGTTCCCCTGCTTTGTAGTGATCTATCCAACCATTCCTGCAACTGTGCAATTACACCTTCAAACCAAATCGATGTTCTGCACAGAAGAGCTACAACCATAATTAGGGCCTTCCACGGCATTGTCTGCTGAAGCATATACCAGGGCTGATTGACCCTTTGGTAACGCCCGAGGCGGAAGGGTGCCCGCAGGGAGAGCTGACCAGCAAACTGGATGCCCATAATGCCTGCCGTTCCGTCCTTTAACTTAGCTATGCAGAACATCAAGTACTGCGGACTTAATATTTCCTGATCAGTGTATCGTGCAAGCGCCTTTCCATCAACGGCGTGTCCCACTACTGCATCAGCCCGTGTACTGTCCCAATATTGCGCAGATTTATAAGTGCAACTCATCAAACAACATTTTTTACCATGCGATGCATGTCGTACGCGTTTAAAGGGACTACCTCTCTAATAAAATGATTTCAGGTTTGGTGGGGATTCATGGAGTATGCACGAGTGTGTTTGCTCTTCTCACTCAGCCGTCATGATATGAATCAATAATGTATCATCGAATGTTAGTGTTGACAAATGAAGATATGATAGTTTCAACAACCCAGACAATCCTAGCTATCCCCATGGTTCATAAGATATCTGTCACTAACCTTATTTTCCAGTCTATACAACCGAATGCATATTACAGAGCTATGGCGGTCTAAAATTATTGCACGCAAGACTGAGCTTTGTTTATGTTTATGTTCATAAACAAATCAATACCTTTAAGCTTACTGCAGTTGCAAAGTGAGGAGGTGGCAAGAAGGAATGTGATAAACATTTATTTTACCAGAACACAATCTTGCATGTAGATTTATTACAGAATACAAATCAGTAAAATATGAAAGGCAACATACAATATCCATATTCTATTATGTTAATGATTTTTCGTCTGGGCATTCTGTTAACTCTCGAATAACAGTGATACACTGGAAAGTAAATTACAACTAAATGAATAGTAACAACATAATAAAAGTCAAGGCCCAGTAAAGACCAGTCGGCCCACTGAAGCTCGTCGGTCTCCCTTTAGAGCGTCCAGACACATTTACAATACAACAATTTTGGTTCAGTAGCCCGTTTGAAGAAGTATTCAAGCTCTGAGTAAAATATAAACACGTTCTAATACCTTTAACAAAAAACTATTTCTTACTTAGTTATGTTTTGTCCTCCTGTACTACTTCCGGGATTTTCCTTTAAATTCTGCATTCACCTTATCTGTACTATTTAATGTTTTATAGATGACAGTAAATTCCTAAATTAACTGCTTTCTTCCTAGGCAGTAGTGCTTGACCTCCTCTAGTGCCCCTCTTGGCTCCGTGGTAGCAATCTCCTTTCTGAGTCATAAGGTTCATTTTTCAATCGCCGCTCAATGTCTTTAGCACATAATATAATCTGACATGTCGGGGCAGCATTGAGGGATGCTGCACTCTGAGAGGTCCCGTCTTTTGAATGTGCCGTTAAATCAAATTCCTGTCTGCTCTCTCATCGTAAATGAATCCATGGCACAATTTGAAGAAAAGCAGAGACGTTCACTTGGTCTCATGGCCAATATTTATGCCTCGGCCAACATCAATGAAACAGTTATCAGAACATAAATGAATTTACTGTTTGTGGGGTCTTGTTGTGCGTATTGGCTGTCCCATTTACCCTACATGACAATAGTGACTAAAATTGTAAAGTACTTCCGAGACTTTGAAGCGATTGGGACGAATTGAGATCTCAGAAAGGTATATATAAAGGCAGCTTCATTTTTTCTTTCATTCGACTCATTCCCTGTTCACTGAGATTAATTTTGCTCCGTGCACCTAATCCAATCCCTATGGACAGACTTTAACATAGAGAAAAATCGAGTGCAAACCTGTTGTCTATTCTCGAGCGCCCATTTTGCACTCTCGCTCAAGACGAATTTATACCCCATGAAGATTAAATGCAAATTCCTTTTATTTTTCAACAACTCAAGTTTCTGATACTTGAGCGATCACGGTGTTGTGATTCAGGATTTATCTGCCAATCGGGAAACCGCGCTAAATCCAACCCTTTCCAAAGCTTCACAGCATTCAAACAGCACAAAACATCAACTATCTAAAGAAGTGCGAACACGAATCGGATGCCTGGCTTTGGACGACTGGGACCTGTTAGAGCAAAGCTTGGGCGTCGTGTCAGTGGGTTTTTACAATCTATTTTATCCGCAGCTTCGAAAATAAGGCGGAGGGGAGGGTCAGACAGGAGCCTCGCTTTTAATCCATGCTGGCCTTTATTTGCTAACTATTTCTAAACTGGAGATTCCCACTCTTCATCTTAGAATTGTTGCAATTAATTTCCCTGTTATTGTTATTAGGTTAATGAGCCTCTAGTCAGATATACACAAATAAAACGGGTTCCGCATTGGAGGCCAATATTACTTGGCTTTTCATTCCGTGTAAATAACGTCTGCTCTTTGATTTTTCATCTGTAGCTGAGCATACTCCGTGCTCTTATCCTTAACATTAGGCTTTGATGTTTTCTTGAAGCCTGTCATGTCTAGTGCAGCGTAGGTCAACTTATGATCTGGCGCCCGTTGCTTGGTCTGTGAAATCAATTATTGGGAATATCATTACTTCGATATTGTAGTTATTTAAAGAATAATGTTTAGCACATTCATTGGAATAGCTGGAGCCTCGCAGAATTAGCGAGGATATAATTACAAATTAAATATAAAAGATTACCATAGTACTATTCAAGGTCTTTCTTACACTATCCCGCATGCCCATTAATTACAGGTAATCTGTGACTCTTTGTTCTGCTCCTGAGCCCTACCTGGGCATACACTGTCCTCTCTTGATGCTTCGCTCTTGGACCTTTCCGGGACTTGTTCAGATCTAATGTGGCATAAGACGCCATCACATCAGCTGCTCCCTGCATGGAAGGAACGGAAAAATATATCTTGTTATGTTGTTAGGGCAGATACCACGTTTGGGCGCTCCCTGCGCAGAAGGATGCGAGCAGGCCCGAAAACAGCAGGTCCAGAGTCCATCACATAAATGAATGGATGGAATATCAGTCACGGCTGCCACAACCTCCTTGTTTGTGCTCCGTGTCCGCGCCGTCAGTGCCCAGCAGGCGGAATCCGTCGCATTATCACAAATATTCGAACAGTTTGGGGAGGGTGAAAGGAGGTTTCTTCTTTACCGCCTGGACCTGAAGCATCGTCAGGGCTGAGCATGGATTGGAAAATCTTGCGGAGCCGCTGCTGGCAACAGAACCCGCGAATTTTCCTATCATTGAAAGGAATGCAAAGAAATTCCCTCAGGACGAGCGATCCTCCCCACCAGATATCCCTTTCTGCCCATGCATTGCTTAGCGCCCAGACGGTAAAGACGAAAATCAACCCCCAAAATGCGCGGAGCTACAACCGGTCTCCTGATCTCAGTTTGCTGGATGACCACCAGAATCCCCATAGAAACTGTATAATAGGATGAACGCGCCCTTTACGTCGTTTGTCTGGGACTTCCACGGGTGTCCCGCCGAAGTTACGGAAATCCCTCGAAATTTACATTTTAAGAAAGTAAAGTAAAATAAAGGATCAATGTTCATCTCTGAAGTCCATTGATAGGAGTAGTCTGGTTGAAATAATCTCCATCTGACAAGGTTTCCATACTTCAAGTTACACTTACGTTGCACAAAAAAAATAGTAAAACCATTTAGCTACTTTATAAAGTTGAGCTTTAGGCATAATTGTAAATGTGTATCGTAGTTATACAATGGATGGAATTGAATTAGCACAATGAGACATAAAGGGGTCTGGGGTTAACAAGAGTCAGGTCACTTTCAATGTCCAGAAAAGTAAGCAACGATTATAATTCTGCAATCAAGGATAAGGCCATGGAATACAAGAGATTATATTAAAGCTTGTCATTCAGCTTCTGGACTACACATGGAATCTTATGTTCAGCTATTAATTCATCCACAATGTCACAATATCTATATCTATATCTATATCTATAACTATATATATATCTATATTTATATATTTCTATCTACATCAATGTCTATCTGTCTTTCACTTTAAGGCAGACCCTGATGACTCAATCACGGAGATGAATTAGAACTAGGGATACAAATGGAAAACAAATGTCGAACAGATATCAGGAAAGACATATACACTGAAAGAATCAGATTTAGTTGGAATAACTCTCTTGTTGGCTGGAATTTTCGCGGACGCTTCCCGGGATCGGTAATCACAGGTAATAGGCGGTATATATTGGAACACTTCGAATTTATGCCAACTCTTTTCTGTCTATTGATTTCAATACGTGGGAGATGGCGGGCAAATAACTTCAATTTTCGATAAGCATCTCCGTGCTTGCTTGGTCTCGCGGCCTGTGCGGTGAAGCAGCAAATTCCTTCCAAGGAGGTGAAGGTTGGGCGTTGACATTGGAGGTTTTCCAAATTCAGATGGATATTATGACGGGAGAATGCGGCGACTGAAGGAAATGCCGATTACTCGTCCACGTCTTCTTAACATTTCCGCAAATTCACCCAAAATTCCGGGAACAACAAATCGCTTAACTGGCACCGCCAGCCTGTGATATTGTGCCGGAATTTGTATTAATTCTCGAGATGAGGGCATCGCTGACAAGGTCGGCGTTTGTTGCCCATCCCTGGTTTCCCTTAGAAGTTGCTGGTGGCGAGATTCAGAGGCGACTTCAGGGGGAAGTTGAGAGTCACCCACCTTGGTGTGGACTGGAGTCACATAGAGTGCAGACCGGGTAAGAATGGCAGGTTTCATTCCCTGACTTTTTAAGACAATCCCACAGCTTCAGATAACATCATTTATTAACATATTTTGAAACCTGAATTCAAAATCTCAAACTACAATGATAGGATTTGAACTCGCGTACTGTGGATTAAGTTCAGAGTTAGTTATTGGGCACAGTATTATGGACTACCGCCAACATACTGTCCGCTGTGTCCAGGAGGCAAAAACAGTTCCTTATTATTAATTACGGTTGATGGTAACTTTTAAGCAATATGTTTATTCGCCATCAGCAGATGACATTTAAAATTCAGCTGCCTCTGACCTATTGACGAAGATTTTTTCCATAAGCGCTGAATTCAATCTGCGCTATTTTTGTATGAATCTTGAGAGCAATAGATTATAACGTGACAACATATTGCTTTAAATAGATTACTACTGTTATATATATGTTAATATCTGAGATATATTAGAATGAATCATACACACATACCGGCTGTTCGCGATAGTCGGATCTTTCGCCATCGTTCAGCGCTCCTGGTAATGAATTAAATTCATGACTTTACAATGAGGCATTTACTCAGCCTGGAAAGACACTTCGGGTAGATTCAATGTAAGGTATAAAATGATCTAGATATCACATTTGAAGGATTTGTTGGTTTCCGACCTGTGTTTGACAATGGATTTTTCAGATGCCGGTGTTGCCTCGGACCCTGCGCGATCCTGATTGGAAAATCGCGGGGGGAACTACCCACAATTCTACGTTCCTTGTCCCGAATGGGCGTAAATTGGCAAAAAATTAAAATAGATTTTCCAGTAAAGATCCCGCCAGTCGCTGCCGCTGGCTGGGGGAACTCGGAAAATTCCACCACATTTCAGAAATTCGAATTTACCGCTACACCGGTAGTGATTAAACCCATATTAAATACATCAGGTGCTGCAATTTTTTTAAATGAAGCAGACTGGGGTGACTGTGGAGCGTCCCATATAGTTAAAAAACCCTTTCAGCAAACGCCCCTGTTCCTGTGAGACAGAGTAACTGTTCTTTGAACCTTTTAAATGCAATCAACTAACATTCTTTGTGCATGTAACAGGAAGTTCTCGTTCACACTCTCTTTGAAAGTTGTTCTTGCTTTAGTAAAAAGTCTAAATTCTTTCTTACCTTTATTTTTCTTGGAGACACATTGCTTCCCAATGATGACAGACAGCACCAGGACTACCAACCCGCCCCCTGCACTTGCAGAAATCAGCAAGTAATGGATGATCTCACCACCTTCGAGATTGAGATGAAATATATCAACATGTATCCCTAAACTGTTCAATTCAATAAGACTATGACTTAAAAGATCAGAAACATTAAAATATTTTAAATAATTTTTACCATTTATTTTTTGCATTAAGGTACAATTTTATGAAACACAATAAAAATGTTCGTCTTTGTTTAATTTTTCATGCTTAAAGAATAGTTAATTTTACTTTATCTTGGCTGAAACTCAAATGTGATTTCATGCTTGTTTCTTGTTGAAATAAGACTGCGATATCAGGGAGTAATTCTGACATTGTGCATTACAGTAAAATGGGCGATAGCCAATCGGAAGATAGATGTGCATTACTCCCCATTTTTATTTCCACTGAATTCTTCGATCATGTTCAGTTTGTTGTTTTATTAGAGGGCTAAAGACGGCACTTGCCAAATTTACAGCTTGCTGAAGATTACAACACGATTTAAGGAATGCTGGAGACAGCTGTCCAGCTCCGACATGTTGCGACTTGGAATCACAGGGTGCGATTTACTGCGGGATACTGTCCCACATCTCAGTTCCACACCTGGACCGTGACTTCCATTGGGGCAGAAGATGTCGAACAGCAGTTGCAGAGACCATGGAGCACAACACCTGGCCGAACTCCGCGGATAATTGTATCTGAGTAAAAGTAAACAAATGGTGGGGGGATGGATCACAGCAAACCGTTTACTTGCACGATAAGTGCGATAGATAAACCAGTTACCTAAAGTCTAGCAAATCTAACGTTAGTGGTGGGAAAATTACTAGAGACCCTTGGTAAGGACAACATTAATTCTGACTCACAGACGCATGGCTTAATAAGCGACAACCAACATGGATTTGTTAAAGGAAAATCATGTCTGATTAACCTGATTAAGTTCTTTGATGAATTAACAGAGACGTTTGATGAAGGTAGTTCAGAAGATATATGGACATTAAAAAGTAATTTCATAATGTAACTCACAATAGACTTATTCGGCAAATAGAGGCGCATAGGATTTTAAGGATGGTGGTAATTTGGGTACTTAATTGGCTATGTGAAAGGAGGCAGAATGTCGTGGTGAAAGAATGCCTTTTCTGACGGGAGAGAATTATGCAGTGGGGTCCCCCATGGATAGGTCTTAAAACCAATGCTTGTGTTGATATGCCTCAATGACCAGGAGTTGGATACAGGGAATACAATTTTGAAGTTTGCAGATGATGCACAACTCGGCAACGTAGTAAATAGTGAAAAAGATAGTAGAAGATTTCAGCAGGACATAGATGGAGTGGTGAAACGTGCAGACACATGTCTGGATCAATTTAATGCGGGCAAGTGAAGTGTGCACATTGGGTGGAACAACATGGAGAGGCAGTATAATCGAAATAGTTCTATTTTGAGGGTCTTACAGAGGCAGGAGAACCTGGGGTGCATATTGACAAATCTTTGAAGATGGAAGGGCAAGATGATAAGGTGATTAATTAAGCACATGGGATGATTGAATTTGTAAATAGAGGCTGTGAATGCAAAAACAAGGAAGCCATGCTAAACCTTGACAAATCACTGACTAGTCCTCAGCTGGAGTACTGTGTCCAATTCTGAGCACCACAATTTAGGAAGGATGTCAAGTTCTTGAAGAGGTTTTGAGGAGGCTTACCAGGATGATAACAATGATAAGGGCCTGCAGTTATGTACGGAGTGAGTCGTTAACCATCAATCGTAGATTAAAATTATTGGTTAAAAACATGAGGTGAATTGAGGAGAATTATTTTCCCACGAAGTATTGTTAGGATCCAGAACGCATTACCAGAAAGGTTGGTGGAACCAGTTTCCTGTAGGAATTTACAAAAGGCAATTCGACGTGTACTGGAAGAGGACTACTTTTCAGAGTTATGGGGAAAAAGCTGGTGTGGGGATTAACTTGGACAGCTCTTTCAAAGAGCCCGCACAGGCACGCCGGGCCTAATGGTCTCTTTCTGTGCTGTAAGTTTCAATGATTCTATCTAAAATATTACCTGTGTTCCTGAAGGTGACAATGTGGGTGACCGTGGCTGGAATTTTGAGGGCACTGTGAAACACCATGCAGGTATAAACGGTCCCGGTCTCGACAGTCTGCGTCTCTTCCAACCGGCTGGAAGCTTCATATAGTCCATCGGTATTTGGTTGATTAATGTTATTTATTCTTGGTGTAATTTTGGTTCCATCCTTATACCAAGTGAAGCTGATATTCTGCGGGTAAAAGGGAGATGTTGTGCAAAGTAGAGTCAGAGTCGCAGGTGAATCCTTTTCAGGTTCCTGAGAGACAATTTTCAGTGGAGTTGGCGGAACTAGAAAAATGGAGGAAAATAATGTTACATGGACATCATCCACCGTCTTTCTTCCAGCCCATTCCTGACAGCACAATGTGGGCGGGGAGTTGGGGTAGTGGTGGGGGCCTGGTGTTCACTGTGCGCTATTGGTACCTACGTCGTAACCGGCATCTTCATAAAAGTCAAATTTATATCGGCGGTAACTTTAACTGCTTTAGCCAGGCGAAAACCGGATTGCAGCGAATAGGCCGCCTCTTTTACAGCTCGCCGATTTTCTTTTCTAATGGGAAAGAACATTGAGTGTGGTGTATATCGGGCTGCCGACTCATTGTCGCTTGTTTTGCGGTACAGCTGTGGACAAATTCCATCCCGTTGAGCATAACATCTGATGAGGAAGTATAATTTACCCAAGTGAAAGGTGCTATGGCACGAAGATTCGGTGCTAAACCATATTTTCTGGAGGCTGCAATGATGATTAATATAAGGGGTCCGAGGATCCAGCTACACAGTGCGGACTTTAGCCATTAGCAATTTGGCTATCAAAGATCTTAACTTGTGGAGAATTAAATTATAAATATGCGAATCTGAGTCCCAATATCAACAGTCTTCCCTCCGTAACCAACGCAGACAAAAGAATCCAGTAAATAGGGTAAGATCGGTGCTTACAGCGGCGGATATACGCGCCAGCCATTATACAGATCCTTAACGGACACTGCAATTTAAAACTCAAACGCCTTTTGTATACTTGCTTACTGTGTACTTGGGGTAAATCCGATGCTGCTCGTCTTGATTAATATTGCTGTAATATTGTACTACAAATTAGCATGTAACGAGTAGCAGTCAACAGTGCAATTTGAATATATACACATAAAATGACTGGGATTTAAGTTGCATTGTGAATCCTACAAAGCACAATAGAGAATTTCTTGGAATCGTGAAATAATACTGTCACATCGATCTCATTCGCCGCTTCTTTTATACTTACCCCAGACAGTTAAATTGGATCCCGTTCCGTTTCCAACTATTCTGCCCCGATGGGCGACAGTGCAATAATATTCTCCCGAGTCCTGGAAAGTCACATTGATTATCTGAAGGAAGCCGCTGAATTTAGTTTTGGAGCCAGTTACTTTTCTGTCATCAGGTCCAGTGCTTAGATATTTATTATCACGCTGTTTCCACCAGTACACGTTCACCGGTGGTCCGTCTTGAAATAAGGGAATTGAGCAATGAAAGGAAACGCTTGTACCCGTGTTGCTGCTCGCGACTTCAGGGAGCTGAGTCACTTTGAGCGAATTTTCGCAGGAGCCTATCGGAAAAGAAAATCAAAACCGAATTAGTGCGAATATTACAGGTGAAAAAGCGCGTGAGTAAGTAAGTCAGGCAATGTCAGCAAATGCCAATAAGACATGTTGTATCAAATGGATGATAAGCAGCTCTGCGGTTTAGCGAGAAAGCAAGGTATAGAAGCAACAGGTACCTGTGAACATGAATCCCAGAACAGAGAGGCACTGAAGTACATCACTCGCCAACATTCTGAACCAATTGATCACTCGGAGCGACAGACCGTGAACTGGCTGGTGGTTTGTAAAAACGTTGAAGAGCCGGAAATTGAAATACGTCAGCGTCAAATCCTGTCTATGTGTTCAGAACATGTCTCTTTGACCCTTTAGTCAGATTTGTTGCAACAGTTGTATATGCGCCAGAAGAGGCTCCATTTCGAAATTTTAAGTTTCTACACGAACAGATGGAGCGGCCTCGCCGCGGGACCTCCTATTCTAAGGAAAACTGGGATGAAAAGGTCATGCACTCCTTCTGGAACATTCCATATTTCATTGCTCTGCGCTTAGCATTTCCACGGAGTTCCCTGATGGGAGACCGGCGTAATCTGCCGAGATTGGCGGATCCTGGCCGTTACTTCGCTTGTGCTAGCTTTCCGTTGATCGTCCGGCGAAGATACGGCTGCAGATTGTGAGGATTGCGCCAAAGTTCTCCCTCAGTTTCCTTCACCATTTCAGATCAGACATGAGAGATGTTTCGGACAATGCTGTTGGAAATTCTGCTAGTTTTAAAGCACTACCGCCTGATAATCTACATCCTAGGGTACTTAAGGAAGTGGCCCTAGAAATAATAGATGCATTGCTGGTCATCTTTCAAAATTCTATAGACCCTGGAACAGTTCCCATGGATTGGAGGGTAGCTAAGGTAACCCCACTATTTAAAAAAAATGACAGAAAAAAACGGGGATTTATAGACCAGTAAGCCTGACATCGGTAGTGGGCAAAATGCTAGAGTTCATCATAAAATATGTTATAGCAAGAGCACTCGGAAAACAGTGAAAGGATCGGACAAAGTCAACATGGATTTACAAAAGGGAAATCATGCCTGACTAATCTACTGGAATTTTTTGAGGATGTAACTGGTAGATTAGATAAGGGAAAAATAGTGGATGTGGTGTATTTGGACTTTCAGAAGGCTTTCGATAAAGTCCCGCATAAGAGATTAGCGTGCAAAGTTAAAGCTTATGGAATTTAGGTTGAGGTACTGATTTGGATAGAGAAATGGTTGGCAGATAGAAAGGAAAGAGTTGGAATAAATGGGTCTTTTTCCGAGAAGCATGCAGTGACTAATCGGGCACCACAGGGATCGGTGCTAGGACCCCAGCTATTCACAATATATATTAATGATCTAGACGAGTGAAATATATGTAATATATCTAAGTATCCAGACGACACAAAGCTGGGAGTGTGTCTGTGCTGTGAGGAGGATGCAGAGAAACTCCAGTATGATTTGGACAGGTTGGGTGATTGGGCAGCTGCATGGCAGATGCAGCATAATGTGGATAAATGCGAAGTTATTCACTTTGGTGGCAAAAAACAGGAAGACAGATTATTATCTGAACGGCAATAGATTGGGAAAAGGGGAAGTGCAACGAGATCTGGGAGTCCTTGTGCACCAGTCGCTGAAGGTAAGCATGCAGGTGCAGCAGGCGGTTAAGAAGGCAAATGGTATGTTGGCGTTCATAGCGAGAGCATTCCAGTACAGGAGCAAGGATTACTTGCTGCAGTTGTATAGGGCCTTGGTTAGACCAGACCTTGAGTATTGTGTGCAGTTTTGTTCGCCTTATCTGAGCAAGGTTGTTCTTGCCATCGAGGGAGTGCAGCGACGATTTACCAGACTGATACCTGAGATGGCAGCAATGACGTATGGAGAGAGATTGAGTCGATTAGGCTGATATTCGCTAGAGTTTAGTAGAATGAGAGCGGATTTCATTGAAACTTATAAAATTCAACAGGACTAGACAGACTAGATGCAGGAAGGATGTTCCCGATGGTGGGGTGTCCAGAACCAGTAGTCACAGTCTAAGGATAAGAGCTAAGCCATTTAGGACTGAGATGAGGAGGAATTTCTTCACCGAGAGTGGTGAACCTGTGGAATTCTGTACCACAGAAAGCATTTGAGGCCAATTCATTAAATATATTCAAGAAGGAGATAGATATATTTCTTAAGGCTAATTGGATCAAGGGATATGGGGAGAAAGCAGGGACATGGCACTGAATTTGGATGTTCAGCCATGATCTCATTAAATGGCGGAATAGGCTCGAGGCACCGAATGGCCTACTCCTGCTCCTATCTTCTATGCTTATGTGCTTCTATGCATCATCATCCATGCCGATCTTTCCCATGTTTAATCCATACTGTGAAGCGTCGTCGCTGTTATTCAGTGACCAAGGTCGATAAAGCTTTGGGGGTGGAGCGAAGTAACCTGTTGCGGAAGTTAATGGCTTGCAGATGCTTCAAATGGCAGTGGCACAGACACCACATAAAGAGATACGTGTAAAGTCACAAATATTTGTAGAAAACTAATCTTCGGCACATGTGAGAGAGGACAAAGAGACCCGAGTTTCCTTGATGCATCTGTTGTTCATGGACGGCGTGCAGCGGGGGTGGGGGTGAGGCGCTGGTGGTGGGGGAGAGAGTTGCGTTTGGCAATGAACATCGCAGGGCCCGAAAGTGAGAGGAATAGGTACAATAGAAGGTGGTCACCAGGGACGTCAATGCATAAAAATCTGCTCATTCCAAACAATAAAGTATAGAAAGAAAATGCCCCGGATATTGTGGTAAGATGTGAAAGAAGGGAGCTCGCCATTCATTGCGGTTACAGCTGTACAAATATTTTTTATGTGATTTTGACCGGCAACTTAAGGTTGCTTGAAATTCTTTTCAGTGTGCTGCCCTCTACAGGGGATGTGTGGCGTGATTGCGCAGGAAAGCAACAACGTGTCTCTTCCACCAATCAGGTTGAGAAATCCTCACCGAGGCACGCAAAATCTGAAGCAGAAAGTATGAATTGGAATATTTAATTCAATGTAAAAATCATATACAAACAGTGAAATAAAGAGAGGGGATTAAAGTTCGGCTTGAGAGTGAGATAAAAGCGACGGAAGGAAAAAGTAAAAAAGTAGATATTTTTAAAATCTTCAACAATAATTAAACTCTGCATAATGAGTTTCCACGCTTGTAAAAAAACATGTTTAGGAACATAGAGGTTGTTTGGCAGTAACTAAGACTTATCACGACATTAATAAAACAATCATTTACAGCTGAATGCACCAGCCCTAACTTTTTCTGTCGTACATAATGGGTAACTAGTTCGTAAGGACCGCAAGTTCATGCCTTCATGTATTTCAATATCGACTCCATCGGTGAGGTACTGGTGTAGCGAAGCGTGTGGAGGAACAGAGCAACTCAGACAGCAACTTCCGGAATTCAATGCTTAACTTTGCACGTGCGGATGCCGGAAGTTGCTGCCGATTTACTCCATAATAAAACTGAGTGCTGTTAGACTCACCGTTATTCCGATCACAAAATTAAGTTCCCATAGAAGGTCACCTACGATAAGTATAGCCGCCATAACCTTCAATAATCAACAGTACTCAGACCTTCTTCCACTTACAGAACATTCCCCATATTCTGCCTTATACGGTTTCAATTAGTTTGGAAACTGCCAAACCAGGCATTATATTAAGATCGGCAATTCGAATATAGTTAACTCAGGATAGACATAGTAGATGGGTAGTCCTGGATCCATGCAGCCTGCGCCAGCGGTCTCTTCCTCTTTATTCATCTCCCGAGCTCGCGGAGGTTTTAAGCCGAAGCTAGCATGGAATCTACCTCAGAGTTTAAACTTGACCAGGGTGTTAAGCCGAAGCTAGCATGCATCCACCTCGTGGAAGCTATCCATCCTTTTTGCCTTCCTTTGCCTCTCGCCTGCCCATTTATATACCTTATTTTAGGGGCTTTTGAATACTTCATACTTGTTTTAATCAACTTTAACCATTTAATTGTCCATTTACGGAGGAATATGCAGCTGTAGCACATCCCTCGCTGTCTATCGAGTTCAACCCTTTGCTTATCTCTTGCACGTTCTCCTTGACAGTTTGTTCATCTTACTGATCCCTTATTAGCCCTACTTCTGCCCACTTGAAGGCCTGTTTTGTGTTATGACCTTGCAACGACCTCAGCTATTTGTACAACAGCTATATCAGCAGCTTATCCTGGCTGCTCAGCTCGGATAAGCTCATTTGTTTCATAAAGTCATTGTCCCAGAAATTCAGCTTTCCGGCTTCCTGCGGGTGCAGGCATCACGCGCGTACTTGCCTGCCGCGCCTGCCGTTGTGCTTTCGGTCCACCATGACTTCGGCTCCTGGGCCTCCTCAAGCTGCCAGCGCGCAGTGCTTGCTTATCCCAGAGTCGCAGTTATTTCGAAGCGTCCCCTAGCATCACGTGGGCCACGGAGAGCCAATCCTAACAGGGCATTTTAATTCATTGATTTGACAGGAAGACCTGTCAAATCTATGAATAGAGATCGGCCCCAAAACCACAATTAAAGTTCAAATATATCTTTTTTAAAAATCACATTTTTAAAATAACTATAAGTTACATAAATTAACTACTTTAAACAAAAATTTAAATTTTTGAAAAAGTTAATAATACTTTTTAACGGTGCTAAAAATAAACTTACCTTTCTTTAAAGTATCTAAAAAAGATAAACCTGTTGAAAAAATGTATAAATTATAATTAATTAACCACTTACCAAAGTTAAAAACAGGTCTTGCGCATCCTTTTTAAAATTGCAGCTTTTCCATACTTCCCCTCCTGGAGAAACCTGAGAAAAAAACAAAGTTCGCTGTGTGCATGCAGCCTCTCCGGCACACGCGTTCGACTTCTGAACCCCTTCCTTCAGGGGATCGGGAGTTCCGGTTTCCCGCGCATGCGCAGTGCATGCAGGAAACCGGCACTTCAGGGATCCTTACGATTGAGTGCACAGCGCCTACTCACACGACAAGAGTCGAATTTCTGGCCAATTCTTTCTTATGATTCACAATTTCTACCATTTCACGATTTCTTACAATTCCCCACCTTGGGAAGGTAATATACTTACTGACTTCTCACAATCTTCTCATGACTAATCTAGCTAGTTCTTATTGCTCTCTCAATTTGTGAGTTCGTGAGCAGGGAGCCTCAGAAATGAAGATTTCCCCCTTTCTTACAATCCATTCTTTTGAGGGGGAATAGCAACCTCCTATTCTTCACAAAGGTTCCATTCACGGTTCCGGTGTTCCAATTCAGCCCCGCCTGGGGTATCCTCTGTTTCTTCTATCGTTCCTGATGTTACCCCGCCTGGGGTCTCCCCTACATTGCTTCGGATCTTCTCTTTCGGTGTGCTAAATTAATTTTTAATTCCTGGTTAGTCATAGGCATGTGTACCTCATTGGCGTCTGCATCAAACTCTTGCTACATGGGTTACATATATCAAATACACTATCATTCTAATTTAGAGATCTACCAGAGCTTGTGAAATAATACCAAACTTAAGGGTGTGCTGGCATATTAAGCTCAATAGCCCACCAGTGTGAATCGTCCCCTATGCTGTCAATTTCAATATCTATTCTCTAGTTATATTTCTCCAAAACATAAAAAAATGCTTTAGGGAGGAGTTCAGTCGCATCACGATCTTACAAAAGCCCTCAGACAACAGAGGAATGTCGTACAGAAGTGTCCACATAATTGTACAGCTCCTACTTAATTATCTAATTTACTGTCAGTTTCACTTGAGCATAGGTTTTGATACTGACTAAAACGTGTTGGTTGATGTGGTGTGAAGCAGAAACTGGGGCAATTAATGGGACAGGCCCTGTTAGACAGGTAGTAGTGTCAGAGGAGGTACGACCAAAACCACCTCATACTGGTCTCGTACTGGCTTTTCCCACGTTCTATTACGTACAAACCACAATTATTACAGTTACAAGTTATAATTCAGTCTTACAATCATTAGCACGTCGTCCAAGTACGTATATTTCAAGCGGTAATGATGCAGACATACTGTGCCCGAGTCCATTTAATCAGTTCGAACTTATCCCAAGTCCAAATAGCATATTTGTTGGACTGACATGTTTTGACAATGTTCAATTTTATTTCCCCACAAACTTTCTTCCTTGATCACAGAAATTGGCAGGAAAACCTATACTGCTCTCAACCAGTGTATTTTAATGAAAATGTAATTAACCCCTTCAACACCAGGTAGATTTCCTCTTCTTGTACCTTACGTTATCAGCTCCAATTTCAGAAACAAGTGATTGCCAGGCTATGTGGTTTAAAATTTTGTTTTAACATTAGAGACAGAAGTGCCGCAATTAGTTCCATTGTGGCACTGCTTAACAGCTCACGGGGATAATTCCTCAAATCATAATAGTCCTTCTGTCACTGTTAGGAAATATTCAATTACAATTAAGATACTTAAATTTAATAATGTCCAGTATCTCTAAATTTCATTCAGCATTACACAAGTTGCTGTGTGGTGAAAAAAAAACAGTTGTTAGCAGAAAGGGTTAACCCCTTGTAAGGTTTGTCAGAAGTTGGAGCAAATATTGTCAGATTCACACAATTGCGTCACTTCACCTAAATTTAAAAAAAATCCTGATCGAAAAAAGACAGTTGTGTTTCGTTTACTTCAATAATTCCAATTTAATTCAGGACAATATTTTATCAACTAAACACGATACAACACAGATAAAACAAAACAAAAAAGCACCTGCTTGCAGAAAGCAGCAAATTACATGATATTTCTTATGGAACTTTCTTCAGATGATTTTCTAAATGATTGTAAAAATACTAAATATAACTGGAGAAATAATAATTGTTTCATATTTAAACACACGTTATAGATTCTACAGAAAAGGAAAAAAGACGGCGGAGCTTCCCTCAGCTTGTCGCTTCGAAACATTCATAGTCAGGTAAACTTCCGCACTGTAACACACACTTTCACACAAACTGAAATTCCATCATTTCTTTTAAGGTTCCTTTCAATCAGCAATCTTGTGTTTTATTTTTCTCGGCACAGAAGCTGGACGTTTCAGTTTCCCTTTCAACTTTAAGTTTCGTTTTGTTCGCTTGTTAAATTGTCTCAGCAACTTATTCCCTAATCCCCTGGTGGCCGAATATAGGGCATACTCTCGGCTGGGTTGGACTACTGCTTTACGGGAGCATGTACTCGTTCGTTAATTTCTTCACGTTCAGTCATGTTGCCGCAATCATGTTTATTGTTTGCGAATACACACGGTGCTGACTCTAGGTACTCTGTACCTCGGGGTAATCATATTTATTTGCGAATACCGAGTGCACGCTAGACACCGGAGTAGGGGGTCCGTTTTTAAGGTTCCACCAGATACAATTGTTGCCATAATCAATTACTGCTTTCTAACCTTTGAGCACATCACTTCCCAGTAGTCCCTGCTCATTATGTAAGGCCATATAAATGGGAGACTAGACCGTGACTTAAACCCTGTCCAAGTCTATCTCTAAGGGAAGGGATCCTTGTGTAGTTGCCTGGGTTCAATTGACAAAGCCCGATAAAACTTGGGGCACGCCTTTCGTAGGGGCGGGGTAGGGATCCTGAATGATGCTGGCTGAGGAACCAGAGTCAAATAACGTTAATTGTTGACGGCCTCCAGGATCAACAGTGCGGACTACCGGTCTCCGTACACTAGCGTATCGGAGAGGGGAAGTCATCTCTCCCTGAGAAGCCTGCAGGAGTCACAGGGGAGGTGAACGATCTGTCATTTGCTCGGTTGTTGATGCACCGCGGCAACCGGTCGAGCACCTTGGCTAATCTGCATGGCCCATATCGCTGCCTCCATTCTTTCCAAGCTCTGCTCCATCGAGTCGGGACCAGTGTGTCTCAGAGGAATGCGGCAGTAATGGGCATATTGGCCTAGGTGATTGCAAAGATAGCAGCGTACCGGAGCTCCCTTCTCTGGTGCAGGGGTTTCAGACGGCCCTGATTTCTGGCCGAGTAGTTGGTCTTCGACGGCTGCTATTTCAACTTTGGTGTGTATTCTGGGAATATTGGCACGTGTCTGTTGCTAAGCAGTCCAGGAATGGGTGCACAGCTGTTCCCAGGGTTTGTCTTTGGAGATGTAAACGCCCAGCGGGCTACGGACTAATGGGTGGAGCCCGTTGAAAAAGAAGGTTTTGAGGCCCGGTTGCTTAAAGATTCACCTCTGCCATCACTACAGCACTGGAAAATGTCATGGACGTTATGCGCGAAGGCATTCGGGCTTTCGGTAGGGCACTGCTTGGTACTAGCCAAGAGTTGGTGGAAGTCGATGCCCTCCTCCCTAGTGTTCTACATAGGTCCATCTCAATATCCTGTATCGCACCTGCCTCCAGAACATCCTGATCCATCTCTTATTTCAATTCTGAGGAACACACAGCCAGGAGGACCTGTTTAAGGTCGCCCCCATCTAGTTCTGGATGAGTGACCTTAAAAATCCTCCAGCGCGCTGTCTGGTGTTCATGTCTACCGTCCCTAGGTCATCCTTTAGAGCACTAACCTCAACAGCGGTAAGAACCTTATGCGTGGTTGTGGTGATCATTTCCAACTCGTCGTTAGTGGAAGAGGAAGCTTGGACACCTTCCACCTCCTCTTCAGTCTGGTGCTGAGGCTGACGGGCAGCATTGGCCCAGCTGACGACACACACTGGTATTGCCTTGTTTGCTTTGTTTGCCTCGCCATCATTGTACGGTGGAGGGGGAGCAGAGGGTGTGGGGTCCTCAGATATGTTGTCCCAACAAGAGGCTGGATCTCATGGTTTGATTTTGGAGACAGCTATCACTAGTGCCCGCTGTTGTCCGATATGTGCCTGAAGCAGTTGCATTTTTGCTAAACACGGTGCGTGTTCTGCTTTGGGGGAGGCGATGGTTTGGCAATCCTCTAACTCCCTCAGAACCCCCCTTGCATCTTCTAACTCCTCACCTAGTCTGAATTCTCTGCCTGTAACTCGATATTTCGTTCTAATATTTGTTCCAGCTTTTTCCGTTTATAAGGCGCCTCGTCATGTCCTTTCTGTTCCCACTGCAACTGATTGTGTAGGAAGGCAATGCTTTCCTGCCAACCTTCGCTTTCTTTATGTAGCATAACTCTCTGTTCTTTTATTTTTTTATTTATTTTGTTTAACTGCAAGGCGGAGAAGTGTGCTCCGTAGAGTAACTTATCTCGGCCGTGTTTCGGCTTCTATTTGGATTTCTGGACTTCCTCAGAACGTCTGTCAAGAATGCAATCATAGTTCCCAGCATACTCCTCTAGATTTCTTAAAATGTCCGACGCCCCAGGCGCGCTGTTATTCTCTGTCAGGCTATCTATCAAGTGTTCCCGGTGATATGCAAACGCCATTGTATATCTGTTTTCAATTATTTGACACGCTTCCTCTAACTCTCTCAGAGAGTTCCATACCCAGTCTAAGCGTCGATCATGCACGGTCGACCAAGACTTCCCGGCTCTCACAATGCCGAGGTCCGTATGGCTCCCGCTATGTGATCCCACTTCTGACACCACTGTAAGAATTCGAATCGCAGGCACACACCGATTACCCAAAGGGTCATCGGAGTCTTAGGGCATTTTTTTAAGGAGCGGTAGTTCAAATATAGCTAAATCAGGTTAGACATCCTAGACATACAACCGGTAACAGGTGAGAAAGGTTTACCGGCCCGGAATGGACGGATGGCAGAAGGCAGAATGGCAGTTTACAATCCCTGCAGCCTACCGCAGCGGTCTCTTCTTATTTGGTCATCTCGCGAGCTGGCAGAGTTGGTAAGCCGAAGCTAGCATGCATCCACCCCGTGGAATCTATACCCCTTTCTGCCTGCCTTTCCCTCTCGGCTGCTCGTTTGTATAACTTATTTGAGGGGCTGGTGGATACCTCACGCCAATCACTTGTATTAATCACCTTTACCCATTCAATTGACCATTCACGGAGGAATATGAACCTGTAGCACATCTCACCCAGTCTATCGAAACCATCCCTTTGCTTATCTCCTCCACTTCCTCCTACACAGCTTGTTTTTCTTACTCAACCCCTTTTCAGCACGAGGTATGCCACTCGAAGGCCTGTTTTGTGTTATGAACTTGCAACGACCTCAGCTCTTTGTACAATAGCTGTATCAGCGGCTTATCTTTTCTGCTCAGCTCGGGTGAGCTTAATGATTTTATAAAGCCATTATTGCTTATAATTCATAATTTCTTCCAATTCACGATTCTTTAATTTTCAATGTGCTGCCCTCTGCATGGGGAATTGTGGCGTGTGTGCGCAAGGCAAGCAACAACGTGTCTTTTCCACCAGTCAGGTAGAAAAATTCACACCGAGGTGCGCAGAATCTAAAGCAGAAAGCATGAATTGGAATATTTCATTCAATGTAAAATCATATACAAAAAGTGAAATAAAGAGACAGAATAAAAGATGGGTTTGAGAGAGAGATAAAAGAGACAGCAAGAAAAAGTAAAAATGTAGCTATTTTTAAATTCTCCAACAATAATTATATTCTGAAGGAATGAAAGTCCACACTTGTAAAATATTTTTTTTAAGGCCAGAGAGGTTGTTTGGCAGTAAGTAAGACATACCACGCCATTAAAAATAAAATCACTTACACCTGAATGCACCAGTCCGAACTTGTTCATGGCGTGTATAATGGGTAACTGAGAGCTGTTAGCCTCACCGTTCTTCCTATCACAAATTTAAGTACCCTTAGAAGGTAAGCTACGATAAATGCAGCCAGTTGAAACCTACAATAATCAACTGCGCTAAGAACGTCTGCCACTTACAGTGACTTCCCCATACTCTGGGTTATATGTATTGTCGCCTGGTGTCTCACGTGAACAAGAGCAGATGCTGGAGACAGGGAAAGCAGTGGAGAGTCCTTGGCAGAGGGCGCAGGACGTTCCAAGCTTTGCTCAGCTGAATGCAAATATAGAACACTGGGCGTTGACTACAAAGTGGATTATTCTGGAGGAGCAGCAAAAATAGTGGGATGCACTGGCCACTTTTCCAGGCGCGATGTGCAGGATTGTAGGGAGAATGGAGGTGTCCATCTCCAACATGAGCAGCACCATGTCGCAAGTGATGGCGACGATATGCTCTTCCATGGAAAGGGTGGCTACCTATATGGAGTTTCAAATGTGCCAGTCAAACGAATGCATGCTTGCTGTGAACGAGAGCTTTCAGATTCTGAGTGCAGTCATATTTAGGAGGGATACAAACTTAGACTTGTCCGTTCACCGTCCCACTGATCTGCAGCAAGGTGCTCCAAAACTACCTGCTCGCAGGAAGGTGCAGGTGGGCCATGGGAGGTGTGATGGTGAGAGGGGACATGGAAATTGGAGCTCTGCTGAAAGCAGGTCCATTTCTCCCCGGTTGCCTTCCCGTCAGACAGAGACACACATGCTGCCTCGGATCCCGATGGACAAATTTGCCCCTGCACATTTGAAGGTGGAGCAGTCTTTAGCGTGGACGTTACAGGCTCCAAAACCCAGAGGACTTCCGACAAAAGTGTTTAAGCAGTCAGAGCACGGAAGTGAGCAGCCTACCTCCACAACTGCTGAAGCCACGGGGGGTGCACGTCGTAGAGGCACGTGGAGATGAAAAATGACACAATGGGAGCTAACAAAGGTATCCACATGGGTGTGTTTCAAAATATTAGTTCTGTTTATGACGCACAAAATGTATTTCTTTGCAGCACTTTCCCGTCTTGTGCCTTTTTGCCTTCTACCTGGGAAGTGACCTTGTCATTTCGAGTAAATGTTAGGACATTACTTAACCTTGAGCAATGGGTGTGTGTGACAGGAACATTTTGGCCATGTTAGGACTGCTTTGTGGTGTTGGTGTGGTGGGGGGGGGAAGTTCTTGTTGTCATACCGGTGCAATGATGCAACATAACCAAGTCGTGCCATTATGAGGCCATCCAGTGCCTGCCAGGCAGCAATGTTTGCCGCTGCTGGTGCCTTCTCTACCAGAGGTTCCTCCTCCTCCACGTGTTCCACCTGCTCCTCCTTCTCATCCTCCTCCAAAGAAGCACCTTGCTGCTCCTGCAGCTCCAATCCTCGCTGCTGCGCTATGTTGTGCAGCACGCAGCATACGATGATAATTCTGGAGTAGCTGCCTCGTCCATATTGATGGGCTCCTCAAGATGTGCCCAGGCATCTGATGCGCATCTTCAGCATCGTGATTGCTTGCTCTATTACACATCTGATCGTCATATCGTTTTGATTATACTGCTCTTTGACCTCATTGCTTGGCCTCCTCAAGGGAGTCATCAGCCTCGCCATCAGTGCATAGACCTTGTCTCTAAGCAGCTAGCCAGCGAGTCTGGTCGCAGGTGTGAAGAGCTGAGGGATGTTGGACTGGCGCAGGAGGAAAGAGTTATGACAGATCCCTGGGAATCTGGCACACACATGCATGGTGATCGTTTTGTGGTTGCAGACGAGCTGCACATTTAGGGAGTGGAATCCCTTCTGGTTCACGAACACTCCTGCTTGATCTAAGGTTGCCTTGATAGGCACATGCGTGCAGTTGATGACGCCCTGCAGATGTGGGAAGCCAACCAGTGTCACAAAGCCGAGCGTTTGCTCAGTCTGACAGGCTTCATCAGTGGCAAAGTGAACATAAGTGAAACTGACTTATAAAACATGGCATCGGTCACCTGGGTGATCTATCCATGTGCGGCCGACTGTAAGATCCTGCAAATGTATGCTGCAGATACCTGGAAGGAGCCGGAGGCAAAGAAGTTGAGTGCAGTGGTGTCTTTGGACAGCCACTGGTAACGCATGTCCATCAGGTCCAGTTAGCAGCAGGTCTTCCTCCAGCAAGCTACAAATGTCTGCCACGACCTGACGCAATAACCTTAGCCTCCTGAAGCACTGCTGTTCAGTCATGTCCAAGAATCTAATCCTCAGCCTCTATACCCGATGTCGGGGGAATCACCTCTGGCGAGGAGCAGCCCATGCACATCCCCTCTCTCCTGTGGAGCTGCAGATCGGTGTGGAGAAGGCTGCTGCGGCTGGTATGGCTGGTGTTGTTGCTGCTGGAGCTCATCTCGCCTGAATCTGAGATCCAAGGTGAAACAGCATTGCTGAACTGATAGATGCCAGATAAAGTGCAAATCAGATGAACAATCCTCAATGACGTGAGAGTGACTTCCGTGTTTGTAGAAATCACTTGCAAACTCCTGAAAGCAATTTCGGAGCAGAGCTGATGTCAGCAAGAGCCTTTCACTTAGACAGGGAAGCAAGTGTGAGGGGTACGTATTTTCATGATTTTTTTCTACCGCCAATTGTTCAACTCCCACAATGGCCGCTCAGCTCTGACCTTTCTTTCACAGGCAAGGTTCAGGAAGCCCATGAATCCCGTGCACAGTGAAAGCTGTTACATCAGTTTAAAAACCTGTTAATAGCTCATTAATGACTTCTGAAATATATTAATTAGTTTTTTTATTCATTCATGGGATCTGGGCGTCGCTGGCTAAGCCAGCATTTATTGCCCATCCCTAGTTGCCCTTGAGAAAATGTTGGTGAGCCACCTTCTTGAGCCGCTGCAGTCCGTGTGGTGAGGGTACTCCCACTGTGCTGTCTGGTAAGGAGTTCCAGGATTTTGACCCAGCGACAATGAAAGATCGGCAATATACATCTTATCCAGGATTGTGTGTGACTTGGAGGGGAATTTGGAGGTGGTGGTGTTCCCATGCGCGTGCTGCATTTGTCCTTCTAGGTGGAAGAGGTCGCGGGTTTGGGTGGTGCTGCCGAAGAAGCCTTGTCAAGTTGCTGCAGAGCATCTTGTAGAGGGTACACACTTCAACCACGGTACGCTGGTGGTGGAGGGAATTAATGTTTAAGGTGGTGGATTGGGTACCAATCAAGCGGGCTCCTTTGTCCTGGATGGTGTCGAGCTTCTTGAGTGTTGCTGCAGCTGCACTCATCCAGGAAAGTGGATAATATTCCATCACACTCCTAACTTGTGCCTTGTAGATTGACGAAAGGCTTTGGGGAGTCAGGAGGTGAGTTACTCACCGTAGAACACCTAGCCTCTGACCTGCTCTTGTTCCCACAGTATTTATGTTGCTGGTCCAGTTACGTTTCTGTTCAATGGTGACCCCCAGGATGTTGATGGTGGGGAATTCTGCTATGGTAATGCCGTTGAATGTCATGGGGAGGTGGTTGGCCTCTCGCTTGTTGGAGAAATTAATTGGCTGGCAATTCTATGGCGCGAATGTTACCTACCCGTCTCTCCCGAGCGGGTCTCTGGCGCGCTGAGAAACGCACCAAAGTAAAAGGCTAAAATCAGTGGCTTGAAGGCTTCTTCCCGACACGCTGTCAATTTCTGCAATATTAACTGCCCACCCACTCGCAAACCCGCATCTCTTCAATTGAAAAACTCCGGCCAAAGTGTGTCCACTGGCAGGATGGTCGGGCAACAGGACACAGATTTAAGATAATTGGCAAAAAATCCAGGGTGCATATGGGCAGAAATATTGTTACACCCGAGTTGTTATGATCTGGAAGACACTGCCTGAAAGGCTGGTATAATCTTGTTCAATAGTAAATTTCAAAAGGGATGCAGATCTCTGCTTGAAATACAACATTTGCAGGATTACGGTGCAAGACCAAGGGAGTGGTAACAATTGGACAACGCGTTCAAATAGCTCGCACAGACAAGATGGGCAGAATGTCCTCCTTCTGTACTGTATGATTGCATGATTATATGCCGGAATTTTGAAGTTCCTTCTAGCCAGAAGTTTTAACTCCACAGCATGGTTTGCAGGCGGTCGGGAACGCTTTACACGTGATCGCAGGACCTGGGAGGTTTGATCCCCGACCTTGGTTTGGAGTCCAATCCCGGAGAATCCAATCCACGACCCGAGGTTGGGGGTCGGAACACGGGTGGTTCTGATCACAACCAAAGGGGTTTCCAATCCGTGTGGTCCCAGATAATAGAGTGGGAACAGATGGGTGGGAGAGAGGGCGAACCTTGTGGTTCAGGAGGAAGCACTTCTGCTCCTTGCAGTCCATAAGGATTGCACCCCGAGGCTGTCTTCACTTCGTTGCAGCTGCTGGGAATCTCGAGTGCCGGGATCCCCGTCGAGCCACAGTTAAACCTACACAGCAGATTAAATCAAAGGCTTCAGCCTCGTTATAATTTAAAGTCACCCGTCCTGCCTCCATTAAGTCCGGAAATGGGCGTGTTGGAGGCGGATTGGGGTCGGGAATCACATTGTTTGTACTTTAACCTTCCACCGCCCCCACCCGAACCTTTTTTTGGATTTACAATTCCCATTATGATTCTATCGGTTCTCAGCTGTAGAGTGTGCTGTCTACTCCTCTCAGCTCTCAGCTAGACATCCACCTTATTCCTCCTCCTAACCTACTACCACTTCCAGATCTGACCTTGCCCACAAAATTGGCCCCATATCCATGGACAAATGATCCATGCTAGAATATTTCAGTATAAATCCTTGTACTGAAAATTTATGGAAGTAAATCTCTCACAAACGATTTGGGAAAACTGAAAATTGTCGCTTGAAGCCAACACAAATTAGCATAAAAATAATCGGGGTTATATCTGATGGAAACACGCATTGTACATTTATAGTCGCACAAATAACATATTTTGCTGGTTGGCAGTGTTGATGAATTAACTCATTAAAATTTATCCAACAGATGTGTTGTTCGGCACGGACATATTCACAAACCGTCTTTTACCTTGCAAAGTTATGCACACTGTTCTCACGCACCATTGTATACTATAAAGAGATGTTAGTTATCAGAATATTTATCATTCAAGCGCGCACATGCAGCGTTTCCTATTTGTAGAAGTGGGTACACTGAAACTGAGCTATAATTACAGATGTGAATAGTATGAAAAGTCAGGGCTGTTGAGAAGTTTGAAGCTGCACCGGATATATAAACATAAACCACGGTTTCTTAATTGTGAAATGGTAGTTATTGAGCAATAGCCCTTCATGAACGTCTTATCCACACTCAAACCTGTTAACAAGGAGTTCTGCTGCAATTAATTTTCAAGTTGTTTGTTATTTACGACAGCAAATTGCATTCAAACAATGCCATTAACTTAGAAAAACGTCCCAATGGACTCCACAGATAGGTTTTCAAAAATGGCAACAGGATAGAAAAAAGTAATAGGGAGTGTAATCAAAAGATTGGTCAAAGAGCAAGATTTTAATTAGGGTATTAAAGAGGGAGAGAGATGTGAACAGGCAGTCGCTTTAAGGAGGGAACGTGGGGCCAAGATGGATAAATGGACAGCCAATAATGCAATGGTAAAAGGAGGTGGGAATTCCAAAAGCTGGAGTCAGGGTGTGGAGACTCGGATTCCTGTACAGAAATTTAAAAACGCTGTTATTTTCTGTTAATCTAAGAAGAGTCGATTTCTGCTCATTTCATAAGTGATCCGATGTGGGAAGAAGAAGGAGAAGAAAATCTCCCACCAATTTCGAAAGATGAAAAAACAATAGAGTAGTGATAATGCGAGAATTCAGTTATCCTAAATTAGACTGGGCAAAAAAACGGAGTAATATGCAATGAGGGGCTGAATTCCTGAAATGTGTACAAAATAACTTTCTTGATCAGTTTGTTTCCAACCCAAATATGAAGGAAGCAGTGTTGGATCTCGTTCTGGGGACAAAAATGGGGCAAGTGAAGTAAGTTTCAGGGGGAGATTTTTTGGGAATCTGCGATCACACTATCATTAGGTGTAGAGTAGTTAGGGAAAGGAACATGAACAATATAAGGTCAAGATATTCAGCTGGAAGAGGACTAATTTTCGTGAGCTGAAAAGGAATCTGTCCCAGATGGATTGGAAACTAAGCATAGCAGGAAAACTTTAAACGAGAAATGTGAGGCCTTCAGAGAGGAGATAGTTGGTGTACTTGAAGGGGACACGAAGGGCATTCAAAGCTAGATCTCCCTAGATGAATAAAAAGATAGAGATTACAATTACACAGGAAAAGGACGCTTATGGTAAATGTCAATTCTTTTATACATCAGAGAATCCAGCAGAATTCAAAAAGTGCAAAGCAGAACCGAGAAAGCAAACACGACTGGCAAAGAGAGTCTCTGAGAAAACATTAGCAGCTAAAATAAAAACTAAAACCAAAGTCGTTTATAAACATATAAATATTAAAAAGATAGTCAAAGGAAGGGTGGGGCCGATTAGAAACAGAACAAGGGGACTACTTATGGACGCCGAGGGCATGGCTGATGTACTAAATGAATAGTTTGCATCTGGCTGCACAAAAGAAGAGGATCCTCCCAATGTCACAATAAAGGAGGATGGGTACAGAAAGTAGGTAGCATAAAAATAGCTAAAGTTTAGCCAATTAAATGATTGGCACCGCTCAAAGTAAAACATTCAGCCGATTCAGCTGAGATGCATAGTACGTTGCTGGGGGAAGTAAGTTCGGAAATAGCCGCAATCTTTCAATCCGCCTTGCGTATGGGACTGGTGGCAGAGGACTGGATGGGTATAAATGTTACACCCCAGTCCAAAAAGGGGAGAGGGATAAACCCAGTAACTACAGGCCAGTCAAAGTAACGTCAGTGTTGGGGAAAATTTTGGAGAAAACAATCTTGGCCAAAATTATTCCTCACTTCGAAAATATGTTGAATACATGACAGCCAAAATGGATTTGTGAAAGGAAAATCGAATGTGTCAAACTTGAGTGAGTTCTTTGATGTAATAAAGGGAAGGGTTGATGACGGTAGTGTGGTTAATGTTGTGTATATGGCCTTTCAGACTGGAGGGATATATACAGTAATACCCACTAGGGGGTCGTTATTCGGTCCACTGCTTATTTTGATATATATTAATGACCTAGTCTTGGGTAGACAGATAATTATTTCCAAGTTTGCAGATGACACGGAGCTCGGAAATGTACTAAACAGTGGGGAGCAAAGTAGCAGAATTCAGGAGGACATAGACAGACTGATGAAATGGGCAGATCCAAGGCAGTTTAATGTTAAATGCAAAGAATTGTGAAGTGATCCATTTTGGAAGGACGAATGAGCAGAGGCAATATAAACAAAATGAGAATATTTAAATGGGGTGCAGGAGGAGAGACACCTACGTTTTTCGTACAGGCGTGTCAGGCGTGGCACAGCTGATAGCACCTTCGCCGCGGAGTCTGAAGGTTGCGGGTTCAAGTCCTACTCCAGAAACTTGAGCACAAAAATCTCACTGCAGTATATTACTGAGGGAGTGCTGCACTGTCGGAGGTGCTGTCTTTCGGGTGACCTGTCTGCTCTCTCAGGTAGACGTAAAAGATCCTATGTCACTATTTCGAAGAAGAGCAGAGGAGTTATTCCTGGTGTCCTGGCCAATATTTATCCCTCAATCAACAGATTATCACATAGCTGTTTGTCGGAGCTAGGTGTTTGTAAACTTGCTGACGCGTTTTCTACATTGCAACAGTGACTACACTTCAAAAAGTACTTCATTGGCTGTAAAACGCTTTGGGACGTTGGGTGGTTGTAAACGGCGCTATATAAATGCAAGTCTTTTCTTTTTCTTTATAGAAATCTTTGCAGGTGGCAGGAAGAGTTGATGAGGCTTTTCAGAAAATCATACGGGATCCTTGGCTTTATAAATAAAGGCATAGAATGCAAAATCAAGGACGTTATGCTAAACCTTTATGAATCACTGGTTAGGCTTTAGCTGGAGTACTCTGTGCTATTCTGGTCAGCACACTATAGGTAAGAGCCCAGGCAAGAATGCAGAGGAGATTTACTAGAATAGAACCAGGGATGAGAGAATTCAGTTATGCGGAGAGGCTAGACAACCTGGGATTGTTCTCCTTAGAGCAGAGAATGTTATGGGTAGATTTAACAGAGGTCTTCAAAATCACATGAAGTTATGATAGAGTAAGATCGGAGAAACGGTTTCCACTGAGAGGAGGGTCGGTAACCAGATGAAACAGATTTAAGGTAATTGGCAAAAGAACAAAAGGGGAGACAATGAGATTTTTTTCCAATGCAGCTGGTTGTTATGATCTGGAATACACTGCCTGAAAGGACCGTGGCAGTAGATTCAATAATAACATTCAAAAGGTAATTGGATAAATTCTTGAAGGGGAATCAGTCGCCTGGCTATAGGAACGTGACCTTAGAGTGGGACTAATTGGATAACTCTGTAAAAGAACCGGCACAGGCATGATGGGCCTAATGGCCTCTCCCTTTCCTGTACGAGTCTATGATTCTATCTTTTATTGATATGTAATTTTGACTATGGGCCCTAGTACTAAACAGGTGATATGGTATCAACCGCCCTTTATTAACCTCTAGGGATGGCATTAACAATCGAGAGAGATCACAAGATGACAAACGGATGATAGAGGATCAGCCGCCCGTTTTAAACCTCGCCGGACTTTCCTTTCCATTGAACTCAATATTAACATCACTCCGTTCATTAAAACTTTATTCCACGACATTGCAGCTCTGACTATATATTCTGTTTCTCTGGTGCGATTTTATTTCCACCTTTTCCCCTTTGCTCTGATGCTATTTAAATCTTACTCTTTTTTCCAGTTCTGACGAAGTGTTACGCCCAGAACGGTAACTCGTGTGATTTCTCCTCAGATGCTGAGCGACCTGACTGAAATGTTCCAGTATTTTCTGGGTTCTAGTTTCTGAGATATTTGCGCACGACGCTGCAGGGATAGGCCGTAGAGATGTCACTGCATCTGAAGTAAATCTTCATCTCAGGTAATAGACAATGTGTATATATTGATGAGCAAACATCAAGTAAATAAGCTAACACCAAGCTTCCTATTTGCAGAAGGATATTTTCTACCACGTTTATTCCGCACCCAGTTTCCCGCTGTGGTCAGGATTTTGACTAACACTATTAACATTGTGACAACCTTCCAAGTCTCATTAAGCGTTCAGCTACCGCCACGCAATTCACACATTAAAATCAACTCAATCATTGGCTCTGCCATTTCAGGCGGATGTCATCTGCTCGCAGGTTATCGCCAGAGCGTTGTGCTTCCTCGCAAAAAGCGATAAATGCCCGTAGCCGGTGTACTTCAGTCCATACGGCTCCTGTGGATTATGTGCACAGGTATTTTCTATTGTTCTTTTTCTTTTCATGAATCCCCGTGCATTCCATTTATATGTTTTATTTATAATTATTATTGTGTTTCCTGACAGTTGCTATTGACGCTCAGTTCCGAGTCTCCCAGGCTCCTGAAAGCACGAGCTTGCTCGTGTGTTCAAACATCACCTTCCATTGCGCATTCCCCATTTTTAAAGATAACTCAGATGTGAGTGTTTATTGGTGGAAACTTGGCGAAAGTAAATTTCTGCAAACAGCCTCCGACAGCAGGAAAACATTTCTCCTTTTTAAACAAGGGGGAGCCTCCTTTCATCTCCTGAATATCAGTGCGTGGGACTCTGGGGTCTATTACTGCGGAGTGACAAACCTGGGAAGCAGGATTGTAACCGGAACAGGCTCAACGATCAAAGTCTCCGGTAAGTGAAACTGTGGAGCCGAATGAGTTGCTACACAGAGCTGTGTGGTGTTCTTGTTAGAATATTAAACTAAAAATGCTTCACCAAACTACACATTCAATCCATGCTACTTAATGTTGAAACATATTTGAACTGAAGCGTCCCCTTGATGTATATGTATTCACTTTTATACTGTGTATTATAGTTACCGGAATCTTCCTTTCATTGTGTAACTTTATTGATTCCAAAGTGTGAAAGAAGTTGTTTGCTCCAAACGCATGTTAACAGTGTTGCTATAATCATTTTAAGTCTTTTCTGCAGCTCTTCCATCGACACGCCTTGATTTACTTTAATGCGCCCTATACAGTTCTAACATCTGCTCCTAATTTATCTTGAGCACCAATAGTTTTATATCTATTTCCAGATTTATATAAGAATATAATATAAAGTTAGACGATTGTGCTGTTTACCCGTCAGTAAATGTTACTGAGATTTTGACGAAAAACGCGAGCGACGACATTTTGTAATGATATTGCTGCGTTGTCTCATTTGTTTAAATTTCTTAATCAAATATGAAGTCTGCATACAAACAAATTTAAAAAAACACACCGAGCGCTTTAAATTACGACTAGTTAATGTGACTTCCAATACACCTTCCATATTATCAGTGCGGTATCCCCGTGTTATGTTTCGGGATGAACACAGCATTATCCAGGTAACTCGAACTTACTCAGACTGAAACTTACTAAAACATAACATATGGTGTGCAATGTTTTGTTTTTAATATAGTTTTGTTCCCAAACTACAAATTCTCCCGTCTTAGATGATGACCTGTTTCAAATTCTGCAAAACCAATCTCCTCACTTTAAAAAAAAATGTTGCCGAATAAGAATTTGTGCATTTCACACAAACTTTGTAACTGACACAAAACTAGCGTTTTTTTAGTTTGAAATAACAATCGATTTTTTTGGAGGGGGACAGGATTAGATTTGAAGGTTCGCTGTGCACGATGTTTCGTCCTGTTACATGCTAAACTATTGGTCTGATGCATTACAATATTTAAATTGGCGGTTTATTGATAAAAATCAAAATTCAAAAGTTATAGAATGATAAGCACAGAAGGAGACCATTTTTCCCATCGTGCCTGCGCCGGCTCTTTGAAAAAGCTATCTGATTGGCCCATTCCCCTGCTCTTTCCCCATAGCCCTGCAATATATTGCTAGAAACTGCTATAGAAGTGTAAGGGGTATGTTAATCGCTCCCACAACCCTCCGGTTCCTAGACTTTGGACTTATTTAGGGTTGTGAACAAAATTGCAGTAAACGACAGATTCTGATGAAAGAAATTTTACTTGATTAAAAGAAAAGGTAACAAACTTGGAACATACTTATTACTTAAACAAAGATTTGGGGAGCACACGGTACAAGCGAGGGAAATGTCTATGGCCCAGAAATTGATCTCGCTCTGTTCCCGCGGGGGTAAGGAGCAGGCGCGATCTCTCACTCCGGGTTGGCTTTTTCAGATCCAGCTCGCACGAACTTGATGTTATAGACATCAGCTGGGCAGTGCTTGCGTATCCCGCCGGGGTAGTGAATTCGTGCGAGCTGTGGGATCACGTGACTCAGTTAGAGCCAATGGCAGCACACCATCTTCCAATCATAAGTTTCACATATGTGCTGTGAAAGCTATGAATCTTACACACCCCCAAAATAACAGCTAAACCTCAATTAAATTTAAAAAAAAACATCACATTGATAAAATAAGTATAGTTAAATAAATTAAACATTTTAAATAAAAAATTAAATTTTTGAAAAAATTTAAAATCTTTTAAAAAGTTATAAAAATAAACTTACCTTTCTTTAAAGTCTCTAAAAAAGATATACCTGTTAAAAAAAATTCAAAATAATACTTAATTCACTACTCACCTTGTTAAAAGTGGGTCTTACTCCTCCTTTTTTCGTTTCTAAAATCTTCCGTCCTTACCTGTGCGTCCAAAGCACTAAGTGCACAGCGTGCGCGCAGCCTGTAGCGCGCACGCGGTGCACCGAGGAACCGCCCCCTTTTCCAAAGACCAAGTGCCGGTTTTCAGCGCATGCGCAGTGCATGCAGAAAATCGGCAATTGGAGAGAGAATACGCGAGAGTACGCACTGCATACTCTCGTGCAGCGGGATCAATTTTTGGCCCAATATATCAAACAAAACCTTATCCCTCCCAAAGATCCCACTATCTGGCTAGGTTTTTAGTTTCAGGAGATCAGGGATAATGCTCACCAACGAATCCTTGACAGGATATTAGAGTCTTTTGTTTAAAAAAGACTCCGTAAGGCCCTTGTTGCTGCGAGGTGTCAGATGGTCACTGAGGCAGTCGCACTGGTTTCTTCTTGCGTGCTGCTCTTCTGGCCTTCTTCCTCGTGGCTTGTGGTAGGTTTTGCACTGTGTCCGCATCATCAGCCAGTCCGAAAAAGAGAGAGATTATGGCACAGGATTCAAATTATACTGTTTCTTTTTTGCGCCCAAATAACCCTTACTAAAACGGATTCCTTTTGGTTGCAAATGAAGCTTGCTAAGTCCAATTGTCTAGTTTTGGCGGGCTTGCCAGTTCCGATGGCTTTTGCTCAGTGTTAAACATGACTTGATCGTTTTCCGATTTAAACACAGCCAAATCTCCACCTTATTGTCCTAGGACTGTTGGCGGGTTTTTTAATTTGTTCTGTGGATACCTGGTTGATTGATTTTTTTGATGGGATAATGGCTATGAAACTGTGTGATCTAAGTTTTATTGTCATTGCATCGTTTTTAGATTTCCAGCATCTTGTTTGCCCCTGGGGATTCATATTTGAATGTGTTTGTGAGTTTTTGCTTTGTCTCTTGCACCTTGGTAGGATTTGCAGTGTAAGCAATTCCCAGACAGCTTGATCTGTTCACTGCCCGGCCACGCCCCTCGCAGCTTGTGTCTGTGAAAGGTTTCTCTCCCAACAGTAAGATTCAACACGTCAGTTTCCTCAGGTTTTTTTTCTTCCCTGATCTTTAGGTTTTTACATTAAATTACTTCACTTAGGCCCCATCATCCCAAGCTTGTATGAAAAGTCCAAAAATCACTCCCTTTAGGGCTCTGTTCTATTTTCTGGGGGATTTTGCGAAGCCTACAAGAAGTAAAACATTGTATTATTTCCGAAATATTTTAGTTAATTAATTTGTATGTAATGAATAAAAAATTCGCGTCAGTCATTCAATACTCAGATACATTAATGACGTCCGTTTTAAAGGCTCCAAATGAAGAGAAGATCATTTGTAAACTCAAGAACAAAATAGACCAAATGCTATTTCTGACCTGTTTTATTTCTACAGTTCCGCCAACTCCGCTGAGGATTTTCTCCAACGTACCTGAATTAAACACCTCTGCTCTGAATATCGTGTGTAAAACGGATGAGTTTCATCCGGGGACTCTCAACCTCACTTGGTATAAAGATGTAATTGAGATTGTGATCGGCATAGTGACAAGTACAAAGTTGAACATCAACGGACTATATGAAGTTTCCAGCCTGTTGAAGAAGACACAGCCCGTCCGGAGCGGGACTGTTTATACTTGTCAAGTGTCTCACCTGACACTGACGCATACAGCTAGTGAGAGATTCATTGTTCCGATTTCTAAAAAAGTAACGTGCCGACATTCTCACCAACACCTTGAACTGTAGTGAAATAAGTGTGCATTTACACTGCAAGTTTAGCGTCGGTAGGAAGTCAATTCAATTAGCACCATAGGCAAACCTGTAGTGTAGACCGGCAGTCAGGACCCGACTCCGAGAGAAGCCGAGTGACACTCCTTTGAGCGGATAGTCGCTGACTGCTTCATTTTGACTCCACACGGAGCATAAATCCACTGCAGTGGCTAATTTGACAATACTGTATTATGTCATTAAATATGTGGTATGTGGCAACTATACGTTCAATGCAGAAATTATACGCAATTTTTAAAAAACAATTTATTTCCGGAAGCAGCTAAAATATCAGCGGTTATCAATCTTTTGATGGCATGCGGTAGGATGATTGTCACTTATTAATATACATTTTTTATGTATTGTCTCCACCTTAAGCGATCTGACGATCTAACATTATTTAGATTTCTGCATCAGCCTCGATATTCCCCGGGATGTATTTTTACTTTCTAGTCCCAGGCCTCTGCTAACATTGCCACTGACCATTGGGCCTTTCTGTGAAACCAGTTTAGAGGTGAATATTTGATCCTATGGCCAGCTGTAGACAGGAAAGCACATTAATGCAATTGCAGGCCACACCACGTCATTACAGCAGTGTCTTAAAGTGTCGCTTTAGTCATAAAATCATTTGATTAAATTAATTTGCTACAGCATAATAATTGCTGCAACATCATCCAGTTTTCATCCTCATATTCACTTGCGTTCAAGAGCTGAACGGTTCTCAGCCGAAGCGCAATATTAGTAAATCCTTGTTTCTCACCCCGGAATTCATTTGGATGAGCTGCGGAGTTACTGGGTTGGCGGAATGGAATACACGGTGCACTTCCGACCGAATGGGGCTTCGTGAAACATCACCCTACGCACTTCAATTAGTGCCTCATTTGCCAGCTCCGATTCTGCCTTTTGATATTACGTGTCATTTTATGACAGATCATGCACAAACCATTTTTTCCCAAATGACCGTTGTTATTCACAGCAAAGATGGCGATTTGTATTGTTCAATATGTCTGGCCGCTCTGTACTGTTGTTCATATGGGTCCTCGGGATTATTTACACAGGTATTTTCTGCTCTTTCTCTGCGTTTCTCGGCTCTCCCTCTCCCACTTTTTATATCTGGTTAATTGTATCTCCCTCATTCCTACTTCGAGTTTTATTTAAAATTACCGTTTTATTTCCTGCCAGTTGCGATTGTCGCTCAGTTCCGAGTGAATCTCTGGTAAGTGAAACTGGGTGGAGAAAGCAACCTCAAATGTTCGTTATTTCAAAATAAATATGGGTGCTGGACATTTTGTCAGTGAACAATTTTCCGCCCATCAGCTTCATTGAATGAGTATCTCATTCTAATCTACGCAGGATGTTCCTTTCCACTGAAGTCAATGGAAGTGGAGATCCGGTCGTCTAATTTCTAAATAGTTAAAATAAATACTTAATATTACGCTTGCATCGTAGAAAGAGCCCGAGGATTGTGAGCATAACAGGTGGCCCCATTCTGAACATCAGTGTCACTCCCGTGTGGCAAGTTGAAAATCTACAACTTTATTTAAAAATAAACAGATGAAAGCCTATGTTATTTTTAAAAAAACTGGGCTCTTTTACCACCCCTCAGCGTGCACCGACTAATATCCGCACTATCCATTTGCAGCTTTACATGCTGATAATTTTTTCCTCATTTGTTTAAATATCGGAACCTTGTCTAGTTGCGTCGCATGTTATTTGTGTTGAAGAATAGAAGAGACACATTTGAAATATGAAACCTAAAATCAATTCGAAATATTTCAAGTTCCGATTTGGTTGTACAGAGTTATTTTGTACGCCCTAAATGCAGATTAAAGTCGTCCCCAATTTATTCTGCGCCGCAGCAGCTCTGCTTTTACATATCTCCAGTCGTCAAATTTAAGGCTGAAATTACAAAACTACCATGATGTTCAATGATTTTGTTGATTTTTTCAACCAATGTGTGTTCGCACTGTCAAATTAACCGATTTTATCTGGCACGGAGTAGGAAATAAAATAATGTCTAATATAATTTCAGATGGACATATATTTAAAATTATTCACCCTCTAGAAACATACAAGTGTTCCAGTTTGTAATAGCAATTGCGTCCCTCCCCGAACCACCAATCTGTAGCCCACAGCTTAAAGCCAAGTGATATTGGATAGTCATCGATCAGCTCTGGCGATTTCGAACGCAAAATTACAGCTGCCACGGAATAAAATATCACCAGAAAAACTTCTGCTTAGAAACTGATTTGGTATTGGGCTCAATAACCTCTGCAGGAAGGTGTTGGATTTGCCGGGATCGATATCTCCCCACACGAAAGTGACATCTGCAGTCAATTTCCAAGCTAAAAGTAAAGGATACGCTATGTACTAAAGGCGAGAATGGTATGTGCCAATGGGCCAAAACTCACGAATAAAATCTCTGCGATCACGGTTTATCTTCTTATATTTACAACATATTTTCAATTTGATACTGTAATATATTGAGTATTTTGTTCTGCGACCTATTTGATATTTGATGCTGCAACATGTTGGCTATATTGTAATGCAACATATCGGCTATTATATAATGCAACATATTTGATGGTTTATGCTATAACATATTTGATATTTGATGCTGCAACGCATTACTATTTAATTCTGTAACTTATTGGCTATTTTATGCTGCAAGATATTGGATATTTTGTACTGGAACAAATTAGCAATTTAATTCTGCAATATATTTGCTACTTTCTAATGCATGTGCGCTACTTAATACTGCAACATGTTTGCTCTTTTATGCTGCAACAATTTGCTATCTTAAATGGTTACTGCATTTATTATATCATTCTTTACCATTTTAACATTGTAGATTAGTTAACGTGATTATTAATACTAGAAAATATTTAGCATTTTATGTGGCAACATACTTAATCTGGTCATGATGCGGAGATGCCGGTGTTGGACTGGGGTGGACAAAAATGAGAAGTCGCGCAACACCAGGTTATAGTCCAACAGTTTTATTTGAAATCACAAGCTTTCGGAGCTATCGATCGCCCCTTCCTCAGGTGAAGTAAAGAGATACAGAATCGCCAAAGCATATATAGATAGAGAACAATGCATGTGTTACTTACAAAAGCAGACGACTACATTTAAATCACCCTGACTGTTTATCTGCCGAGGTGTGACAAAAGGCAATCAGGTCACATCAAAGACATAGCAAGATACAACTGAGACAATGTCTATTGATATTGTAACCGACTTGATATTTCTTCAGAATATTTAGTGGAAAATTGCATGACAACTATGACTGTTATTTGAAAACGCAACAACATTCCAATTTTGAAAGTTATATTGGATTTGTAACAACTGAAGTTTTTACCAATACTGTCAAGTCATAATAATACAATAGACAAGGGACATTTGAACAGGCATTTATGTCAATTCATATTGATATGAATTTATCTTATGCAGTGAAGTTTCTCGAACATAAACGAAGCTGCGCTTCAAATGCGCAGTTCTCTTGATTAATTATTTTTTATGTAATTAATACAATTTTGCGGTAGTCATTCAACACTGATACATTAATGCTATCCCGTTTAAAGGCTCCAAATGAAGAGAAGATAATTGGTAAACGCAAGAACAAAATAGCCCAAATGCTGTTTCTTAACCATTTTTTTCCGACGATTCCACCAACTCAGCTGAGGATTTTCTCCAAAGTACCAGAATTAAATTTCTATGCTCTGAATCTAGCGTGAAAAACCGTTGAGTTTTACCCGGGGACTCTCAACCTCACTTGGTGTAGATATGGGATTGAGATTTTGATCGGCATAGCGACAAGCACAAAGTATAACATGAATGGACTGTATGAAGTTCCAGCCTTTAGAAGGAGACAGAGACAGAGCCCGTCCGGAGAGGTGCTGTTAATACTTGTCAATAGTCTCACCACACCGTCACGGCGCGAGCTAAAATTACCTTAATTGTTGAGGTTTCTAATATGGGTAATGTGCCGAGAGTTTCAACAATAATTAGACTTAAATAAGTGTGCATTTATATTGCAATGTAGCGTCGGCGGAAAAAAAATTAGCTTAGCACCAGAAGAACATTTATCGTGTAAATGCGGAGTCAGGACATCTCTACGGAGAAAAAAAAAGACGAGTCCATCTGATACTTCTGGTCTCAGCCAATGTCAGCTTGATTGTTCGGAATTCTAATGTCATTAAAATACGGATATTGTCCCAAATAACGCTGCACAGGGATGGCAGAATATATTTACTTCCTTTCTCTGAAGTGCATGTTGCAAAACACTATTAAAATAGCTTCATAACACTTTTAGCTAAAGAACTTCACGGTTTTGTAATGAAATTCTCAATCTCTACTGCATTGTTCGGGTGCAGGACCAGGAATACAATGGGGTCGATTTTTCTATTTGGCGTCGGAGAGTAAAGTCGAGGTTCAGCTCAGCCGCCTTTTATATAAACCGCCGTTTATCATTTCTGTTTCTTATTCATTTCCTAGTTTCCCTTGACAAGACAGTTATGGTTGTTCGGTTGGTATTGAGTGTGTTGGTCATTTTGATGCTGACGATAATTATTGCGGATCATTTCTGGATCAACTGCATTGAAAGGTAAGACATTCATTTATCACTGACGGGCGATAGCTTTAAGACAGGGCAGACAGAGAACAACAACTGAAAATAATGAAAGAAGATTGTCGGATAATTTTAACATTGTGCGATGGTGTAAAATGCGTGTAATGGAGTTGGCCGCACTTTATAAACTCCGCCGGATTTACCCTTCCATGGACTTCAGCCAATGGAAGAACGTGGCTGTGCATAAAGGATGACGGATCTGTAACCGCCCGTTTTACACCATCGGCAGAATTTAGAATAACCCGCGAGGTATCTGCTGCAGGGAAAAGCACCGACACAGACTTGATGGGCGAATGTCTTGTACTGTACAGGGGATATTTTAACTTTAGGGCAGGAGACTGACAGACAGTGCGCGCTAGCTTATAGAGCGTAGCCGTGACAACGAGGCGGCCACGATTTTGAGGTACTGGCTTTATTAATATTGAGCCGGCAATCAGCCGCGCACCAAAAGGATTTCCCAATACTGCTCACTGGGATGAGGTTCTCCCAGCCGCCAGCAAGGAACGTGCAAATCGCCGAGGATGGCCTTCCGAGGCGGCAGCAGCCCAAATAAATTTGTGAGGCCCAGAGCAGCTCCCGTGCTCCTCCGGGACCCACTCAAAAAATTCCACACTTGACTTGTCTGGCTTTCACTGGATTTGTGGTCCGTGGAAATCCTCCGAGTTTGCAAAGCACATAGTTTCGTTCAGTTCTGCCCTAAAATATCAATCCGGATCCAAGGACCGCTATTTGCATGTTAAAAGGGTTTTTGGGTACCAACTCAAACAGGAGGCGCCGGGTATTGCGGTAGACCCTATTCAAAATGCATCGGGGTTCTTTTATCGTGTTAAATGGGCGTAAAGTCTACTCACCTCATTATGAAGCCGTTACCTGCCCGTTAACACCTGGAGATAGAAGTGGAACTTGACCCTTGAATACTATGTTCTACTCAGATCATTATATATTTGTTATTTACATATTTTACCAAAATAACATATTATATAGGTGATGAATCTGATATAAACCGTACTTTGCTCATGCTTGAGATATCGTTAAATATAGTAATGCTTTGTGCTGAATTTTAGTATGAGTAAATTAACCTGTTTTGCTCCGTATTACATATTTCCTAATAGACAGATACTTACCTAATTTGCATACATCAAAATGGGGCATCTTCCCAGTATCATTTAGTAACTTTAAATATCGATGAAAACGAACTCTACTTTTACAGTGGCGTGATGCTTCTGATCTTTTGCAAGACTGACATTCAGAAAGTTTGGTATGTAGTCTCTATTTTAGTGGAAATTTAAATTACTATGATGCCTATATAATGTTGTAACACTTTAGGAGCTAAAAATCAAAACTTTACTCACACATTAGTAGATTAATTACAATAAGCCTGTTCAAGCAAAATCCGTTGGAGCCCTAGATTTTCCTTCAACTAGTTGTAAACAATTTGTATTATGATGCTCAAATCCTGGTGGTATCATATTTCCTGGACACCACAGGAGAGAAAACTGATCGAAGCGACCCAGACACTGGATGTGCTGCAAAGATGGTTTAGGAACATGAGAATTGCTAGATAAGAAAAGATCATGGTATATGTAGTGCACCTTCTACCATTCTGGTCGTTGCATCTTACAATGATAATAGAGTTGCTGTTTAATCAATCAGTTTGCTCATATCCAGACATGACGCGAGGGAAACCCCAGTGGTGGAAAGCTTTTGAAACGTTTTTGCAACCTTATGTTGTCTAAATAAACCCTGGTTCACTAGACTGCATATTCCTCATCTTTGAAATAGTCTTTAAACCACAATTCATAAGTGATTGTGCAACACATGATACAAATTAATAAATGAAGCTACACAGATTAATGCATGTACAACAAGTCATTCTAGACGGGTTTGAAAACTATTCCGTTTTAGTTTCATTTCTAACCTTGTAGTGCTATCCATATGATTGAATTTAATTTCGTGACAGAAAAAATCATTGCTAAAAGATTAAGTATTATGTGATGAAGGCTCGGAATTGATTAAGACTGCACAATATAAAGGTTCAAATTATGGTAACAGAATAATCTTATCAAACTGAATGGAAATATCTGAACAATTTTAATGGGAACTCTTGTAATTCCAAAATATAGACACAGAAGCAATTTCTTGCTGGTGCAAAGTGACGACCTGTAAATGTAATCAAGAATGTAAGGATTATCAGCGATAAAAACTGTATTGAACTGAATTTCGTTTCACAGATGCATTAAGTGTTGGGACGCAGAATGACTTGTGGTGGTGGAGTTGTACTGGTTGGAACAAAACAGCAACGTCTTAAGGAGATGTGTCCATTTAAGCTGAGAATGAGGAATGAGGAAATAAACTGAATGGAATTAAGCCCTGTGATTCATTACAGATATATTCGCTCCATGCAAGCTTCGTTTGTCATGCAAAAAGCAATTTATTCTTAAAACTGAGATCTCTTTGTGCTGTTAATTTAAAATTGTTCGGCGATGTAATCCAAATCCTTCTGATGTTAGGTTTGCTCCATTAAAAACAGAGTTGTTTTGGAAACGAAACTAATGCAAAACTTTATTTTGAGAAATTGTGTTTAATTGCACTTCTCCAACGTGTTTGTCTGTGATATCTGCAACGCCGATTAGTTAGAAATATTTTCCCGTCTCCATACATTATAACATGGAATATTAAAATGCCTATTTACTTTTGTACAACTGTAGGAGTTACTAAAATCACAGAATAATTATACCACTAAAAAAAGTAAAACTAGAATATAACTGGACTGAGCACCTGGCATCTACCTGGTCATCGGGCAAGGCAAAGGCACACCCAGACCAGTGGATCTTGCAAAGTCCTCCTCACGTCCGTTTGTGGAATTGTGTCAGAATTGGGAGAGTTATCCCACAGATTAGTCAACCTACTGCCTGACATATTCATTCTCGCATAATCATCAGCCATTGTCCCAGGCTCCTACAACAACAACCCTGGGTATGTCCTGTCCCAGTGGCAGGAGAGACCCACCAGACGTGGCGGCACAGTGGTATACAGTCGGAAGGAAGTGGCCTTGGAATCCTCAATATTGACTTCGGACTCCATGAAATCCCACGGCATCAGGGAAAGCATGGGCAAGGAAAACTCCTGCTGAATACCACCTACTGCACTTCTTGAGCAGTTAAACTTGACTTGGATAAAGCATTTAGGATTGCAAGGGCTCAGAGTGTGCTGCGGGTGGGGGACTTCCGTGTCCATCACCAAGAGTGGTTCGCTAGCAGCACTGCTGACCGAGCTGGCCGAGTTCTGAAGAAGATATCTGTCAGAATGGGCTTGTGGCAGGTGGTGAGAGAACCAACATGAGAGGAAAACCTACATCACGTGATATCATTAGACGACTGGGTGCAATGGGTACAGCAAACGCTGTGGGCCACAACAACATCCCGGCCATCGTGCTGAAGACGTGTGCTCTAACATCGCCTCACCTCTAGTCAAGATGTTCCAGTACAGCTACAATACTGGCACCTATCCGACAAGGTGGAAAGTTGCCAAGGTATGTAATGTCTGCAAAAAGCAGGACAAATCCAAGCCCGCCATCTACTGCCTCATCAGCCTATTCTCAATCATCAGCAAAGGGAGGGAAGGTGTCGTCGACAGTGATATGAAGTGGCACATGCTCACCAATATCCTGTTCACCGATGCTCAGTTTGGGGTCACGCAGGACTACTCGATTTCAGACTTCATTACAGCCTTGTTCCAAACATGGACAAAAGAGCTGAATTCGAGAGGTAAGGTGAGAGTGAATGCCTTTGACATCAAGGCAGCATTTAACCGAGTGATGCGCCAAGCAGCACCAGTGAAATTGACGTCAATGGGATCAGGGGCAAAACTCTCCACTGTCTGGCGTCATACTGAGCACAAAGATGGTTGTGTTTGTTGGAGGCCAATCACGTTCTAGGCCCAACCATCTTCAATTGCTGATCAATGACCTTGCCTCCATCATAAGGTCAGAAGTCGGGATGTTTGCTGATGATTGCACAGTGTTCAGTGCCATTCACAATTCCTCAGGTAACCATGCAGTCCATACACGCATTCAGCAAGAGCTGGACAACATCCAGGTTTGGGCTGCAAAGTGGCACAAGTGCCAGACAATGACCATCCCCAACCCCTACTAAAGAGTGGCATTACCATAGTCGAATGCCTCACCACCAACATCCTGGGAGTAACCATTTGCCAGAAACTTAACTGGAACCGCCACATAAATACTGTGGCTAAAAGCGCATTTCAGAGGCTGGGTATTCTGCTGCGCATGACTTATCTTTTGACTCCCCAAAGCTGTTCCACCACTGATAGGGCACAAGACAGGCGTGTGATGGAATACTCTCCACTTTCCTGGATGAGTACAGCTCAATCAACACTCAAGAAACTCGACACAATCCAGGACAAAGCAGCCCGAATGACAAGCACTCCATCCACCATCATAAACAGTCAGTCCCTCCACCAGCAGCGCAAAATGGCTGCAGCGTGTATCACCTAAAAGATGCACTGCAGCAATTCGGCAAGACTTATTCGACTGCACCTCCCAATCCCGCAACATCTGCCCCCTTGAAGGACAAGTGCAGCAGATGCATGAGAAAAGCAGCACCTCAAAGTTCCCCAAGTCAAATAACATTCTGACTTGGAAATATAGCTTCATTCATTCATCATCACTGGATCAAAATCCTGGAAATCTGGGGGGAAAATTCGCGTGCACCAACAGAAATGCCGGTATCAATGCAAATCGAGGTAATGGCTGCCGAAAATGGCCGCAGTGCTACTGTCGAAAAATTGGCTCTGGGGGTTGGCGATGTGGATTGCAGAGCTAACTTACCGTGCTACGGTCTCCTGCTGGCGTTAATATAGGCCTCCAACTCGAAATTCCCATCCACAGTCGGCGTTGCCGCTTCTTACAACCTCTGGGAGAGAAGCTGTGGCGTTTTCAAGGCATTGTGGACAATTAATGGGGCTATAAATTAAAGGGGTAATGCATTCAATACTATTACATTTAAAATTAAGTGAAACGTTGCATTTTCAGCTCTTGCTGCCATTCAGAAAAATGACATATATATCTTAAAAATCATTCCCAAATGGCAGTATTCAGCTCTTAAAAATGAATTGTCTGCCACACCAAAAATGGTAAAAGTGCATCAGCACTAACACAAATAGTTCAGCAAGCCAGAGAGTGGGCACCCAAAGGCTCGAACGCAGCACTCCACAGGGGCCAGGACACCCTCTTGAAAGAACGACTTGGGAATACATCACCAGGGCAGTCACTGCTAGCACTGACATCTCCACCACCTTACTCGAGTGCTAAAAGAAGCTTATGGCCTCAGACCACTGGTCAAGGTCAGTGAATGCCTCTTCAAAAGCATTCTCCTACGAACTGCATCACTAGCCTCACACACTGCTCATTGCGCGACTCGCCCACACCCCCCACCCCCACGCCAATGCATAGCTACCAAAAATCTGTATCAATCACGAGACACATCTCCCATTCCTAACCTCACATCACCAGTTGCAGGAGACGGTGCAGGCCATTCTTGGCAGGGACATGGCAGATCCCTTGGCCAGCTGATAAGATACAAATGCTGGTATCCTCATTGTTATCCTCCTTCATGCATGCACCTCTTGCTTTCCCGAACGCCCGCCACCACAACTCCACGCTTGTGCCTTCCTCATTTCACACACCAAAGAAATGCAGCCTTCCCAGCCAGTGGTTGACCAAGAAGAGGCAGAAGAGAGTGAGGAAGAAGAAGAAGAAGAAGAAGAAGAAGAAGAAGAAGAAGAAGAAGAAGAAGAAGAAGAAGAAGAAGAAGAAGAAGAAGAAGAAGAAGAAGAAGAAGAAGAAGAAGAAGAAGAAGAATATGCATAGGGTTGATGAGCTGATTTCTTGATGTCATATTGGATGGGTAGATGTATGAAGTTGGATTGGACGGTTTGCTTTGTGGAGGCTTTTATTTCATCATTGTGGCCAAACAGACGCTGTGATGGTCAGTAACAGAGGAAAGGTAAGGTGTGGGAAAAATGTCGAAAGGGAAATTGGTTGCTGTGGTTCTCTGGTACTGCAGGCTGACGATTACATCCTGGATATCACGACCAGGAAGGGGCGACAGGGTTGCATACTTCCTTCTGCTTCCTCCTCTTCAGGTTCTTCCTCTTCTGTGTCTTCCTCTTCCCTCGGTGAGCAGATGCTGTAAATCTGAAATGACAGCATGAAATTCTGGAAATAATCAGACGGTCAGAAAGCATTTCGACCTTAGACGTGAACTCTGTTTCTCTCTCCACTGACGTTGTCTGACCTGCTGAGTATTTGCAGCATCTTCTGTCTTCTCAGAGACCTTCCTTTACCATCCGAGGCCTTAAAGCGCCCAGTAGCACTCCATACACGTTAAATAAACTTCTAACATCTATTGCAGCAAGCCACTACTTCAATAATACCAAAATAACCCAGTCCAAAGTCTTAAATCCAAACTTACCTGAAAGATGTGTGTGTCCCTTTAAAATGTGCTGGCCTCACCATTGTAAGCCAGCTTTCATGCTTAGTACCCAGCACTGAATTCAGCGCTAGAGTCGAAGTTCAGATTGGTGACATTAAGTTGGCATTGCACGCCGATTGACGTCACAAAACTGCCACTGTCCCCAGGGTGATAACTCTTACCGGCAGCGCAAAGAGAGGGAGGAAAATGGCGGCCGCCACGGGTGCCACCACCAGCTGGTGAAAGAGCGGCAGCCGCCATTTTTTTGCAATTTCATGGGGCTACGGATTTACAATAATATATGAATTTCTACCCCTCTCTACTTAGCAGCAGTTTGGGAGTACCTTCACCACATGGACTGCAGCGGTTCAAGAAGGTGGCTCGCCACCACCTTCTAAAGGGCTATTTCTGATGAGCAATAAATTCTGGCCTTTCCAGTGATGCCCAGAAGGAGGCAGAGAAGGAGGCCATTCGGCCCATCGAGTCCGTGCCGGCTCTCTGTAGAACAATGCAGTCAATCCCATTCCCCCGTTCTATCCCCGAAGCCCTGCAAATGCCTATCCAGTCTCCCCTTGACAACGTTGAGTGTCTCTCCTCGCACCACTTCCGTCGGCAGCAAGGTCCAGGATTTCACCACACGCTGCATAAAAAAGTTTCTCCTCACATCCCCCATGTATCTCTTGCCCAAAACATCTGTGTCCCAAGTCCTTGTACCATCAACTAGTGGGAACAGCCTTTCCCCTCCAGGCTATCCAAACCCGTCATAATCTTGTACACATCTATCAAATCACCACTCAACCTCCTTTGCCTTAATGAAAACAAATACAGCTTCTTCAACCTGCCCTTGTAGCTAAGAACCCACATCTCCGAAACCATTCTGGTAAATCTCCTCTGAACACTCTCAAATGCCTTCACATCCTTCCTAAAGTGTGATGAGCAGAACTGGATGCAATCCTTCAATTGTGGCCGAACCAGCGCTCGATCAAGATTCAACATAACTTCTCTAATTTTGTACTCAATACCTCGATTTATGAAGCCCACGATCACATACGTTTTGCTAACCACTCTCTCAATATGTCCCGCCACCTTCAGGGACCTATGCACTATATCTCTCAGGTCCCTCTGTCCCTGCACACTCTTTAAAACTGTACCATTCAGTGTATATTGCCTCTCCCTAATCCTTCTGCCAAAATGAATCACCTCACACTTCTCTGTATTAAATTCCATCTGCCACTTTTCCTGCCCATTCTGCCAGCCTTTCCATGCACTGTTGCAGCCGATTGGTATCATTCTCACCTTTTGCCACCCCACCCCCCCAGTTTGGTGTCATCAGCTACTTTAGAAATTCTACTTTTTGTTCTAATATCCAGGTCATTTATATCAAAAAAAGCAGTGGCCCCATGGGGAACACCAATGTCGACCATCCTTCAGTATGAAAAACAGTAATTTACCACAACTCGCTGTTTTCTGTCCTTAAGCCAATTCATTATCCAAGCTTCCACTGACCCACCTATTCCATAAACCTCAATTTTGTTAAGCAGCCTTCGATGTGGTACTTTGTCAAACGCCTTCCTAAATTCCATGTAGACAACATCCATTGCATTCCCTTTTTCGATGCTCCCTGTTACTTCATCAAAAAAATCAATTAGATTAGTCAAACACGATCTGCCTTTTACAAATCCGTGTTGGCTCTCCTTAATTAGCTTAAACCTCTCCAAGTTCCCGTTAATTTTTCCTTGATTATTGTTTCTAAAACCACTGATGTTAAACTGACCGGCCTGTAGTTATTGGATTGTTTTTACACCCTTTCTTGAACAATGGTGTCATATTTTCCACTTTTTAATCCTCAGGCACCTCCCCCGCATCTAGGGAAGATTGGAAAATTATGGGAAGCCGTTATGGTATCTTCTCCCCCAATTCCCTTGGCAACCTGCGATTATAAAAAGGCATTCTGCGAAAGAATACATTAAAAAAATATTGACGAAGATTTCCTCTCTGCTCTTTGTGCTAGAATATCTTAATTCCATCCATTATAATTGCTTTTAAGATGTCATAACAACTAGTGTACTGAGAAAAATTTCCACATTCTGTTTTAGTAACAGTTTGAGGCAAGAGAAGACCTTCAGTCCATCTAACCAAAGACGTTATTTTGCTTGTTGCATTATCCATACCAATAATACACATAATTACTAGCTTTTAATAAAAAAAAGTTACGCTTGTAATTTTTTTTTTTTTTGTTGTACTTAAGTTGTAAATTTGGTTTAGCTCTGTACAAGACAGAAACTCTTACTTGGTTCCAATATTTCCAAACCTTTCCTAAATTTATTACATCCCTCTCAGTCTTCTTTTTTCAAGAGAGGCGACACCAAGGTAAGAAAAACATAAGTTTTCTAATCACTCAAATTACATTCAATGAAATATTATTTCAAATATGATTAGGAATAGTAATTAGCCAGCGTATCTTTCACATAGAAACATAGAAGATAGGAGCAGGAGTAGGCCATTCGGCTCCTCGAGCCTGCTCCGCCATTCATATATGAGATCATGGCTGATCATCCAAACTCAGTACCCTGTACCTGCCTTCTCCCCATATCCCTTGATACCTTTAGCTTTAAGAACTGTATCTAACTCATTCTTGAATATATTTAATGATTTGGCCTCAACTACCTTCTGCGGTAGAGAATTCCACAGGTTCCCCACTCTCTGGGTGAAGATATCCTTCCTCATTTCTGTCCTAAATGGCTTATCCCTTATCCTTAGATTATGATCTCTGGTTCTGGACTCTCCGACCATCGGGAACATTCTTCCTGCATCTAGTTTCTCCAGACCTGTCAGAATTCTATATGTTTCGATGAGATCCCCTCTCATTCTTCTATACTCCAGCGAGCATATGCCCAATCGACCCAATCTCTCCTCATATGTCATTCCTGCCATCCCAGGTATCAGCCTTGTGAAACTTCGCTGAACTCCTTCCATGGCAAGAACATCCTTTCTCTGATAAGGCGACCAAAACTGCACACAGTACTCAAGGTGTGGTCTCACCAAGGCCCATTACAACTGCAGCAGGACATCCCTGTTCCTACACTCAAACTATTTCGCTATGAAGGCGAACATACCATTTACCTTCTTCACCGCATGCTTACCTTCAGCGACTGGTGCACAAGGAAACTCAGGTCTCGTTGCACTTTCCCTTCTCCCAATCTATTGCCATTCAGATACTAGTCTGCCTTTCTGTTTTTGACACCAAAGTTGATAACCTCGCATGTATCCACGTTATATTGCATCTGCCACGATTCTCCCCACTCACCCAACCTGTCCAAATCCTCCTGAAGTTTCTCAGTATACTCCTCGCAGCACACACGCCCAAAAGCATTGTGTCATCTGCAAACTTGGAGATATCGAATTTAGTTCCCTTATCTAGATCATTAATGTATATTGTGAATAGCTGGGGTCCAAGGACCGAACCCTATGGTACCGCACTATTCACTGCCTGCCACTCGGAAAAAGACCCATTAATTCCTACTCTCTGCTTTCTGTCCGCCAACCAGTTCTCTATCCAAGTCAATACCGTGCCCCCAATCCCATGTGTCTTAACTTTAAACGCTAATCTCTTATGCGGGACCTTATCGAAAGCCTTTTGAAAGACCAAATACACCACATCTACTGGTTCTCCATTATCTATTTTCCCAGTTACATCCTCAAAAAATTCCATTAGATTAGTCAAGCACAATTTACGTTTTGTAAATCCATGTTGATTTTGTCCGATCCTGTCACTGTTTTTCAAGTGCTCAACTATTACATCCTTTATAATGGAAACTAGAATTTTCCCTAATACCGATGTCAAGCTTACCGGACTGTAATTCCCAACTTTCTCTCGACCACCCTTTTTGAATAGTGGGATAACATTAGCTACCCTCCAATCCATGGGTACAGTTCCAGATTCCATCGAATGTTGGAAGATGATCAGCAATGCATCTACTATTTCTAGTGCCACTTCCTTAAGTACCCTAGGATGTAGATTATCAGGCCCTTGGGATTTATCGGCCTTCAATCCCGTCAATTTTCTGAACACCATTTCCCTGCAAATACTGATTTCTTTCAGTTCCTCCCTTTCATCAGATCCTATGTTCTCCAACATCTCTGTGAGGTTATTTGTGTCCTCCTTTGTGAAGACAGAACCAAAATATGCATTTAATTGGTGTGCCATTTCTTTGTTCCCCATTATAACTTCCCCTGCTTCTGACTGCAAGGGACCTACACTTGATTTCACTAATCTTTTTCTCTTCACATATGTATAAAAGCTGTTAAAGTCAGTTTTTATGTTCCCTGAAAGCTTACTTTCATTTTCTATTTTCCCCTTCTTAATTAATCCCTTTGTCCTCATTTGTTGAATCCTAAACTGCTCCCAATCCTCAGGGTTACCGCTTTTTCCAGACAATTTATATGCCCTCTCCTTGGATCTTATGCTTTCCCTAATTTCCCTTGTTAGCCACGGTTGAGTCACCATTTTTGTTTTCTTCTTATGCCACACTGGGATGAACAAATTCTGTAGTTCATCCATGCAGACTTTGAATGTTTGCCATTGCCTATCCACCGTCAACCCTTTGTGTGACATTCCCCAATTAATCCTGCCCAATACGCGCCTCATACCATCATAGTTTCCTTTATTTAAATTCAGGGCCGTAGTCACTGATTCAAATACTTCACTCTCCATCCTAATGAAGAATTTTATCATATTATGATCACTCTGACCCAAGGGTCCTCGTACAACAAGATTGCTAATTAATCCTTTCTCGTTACATAATACCCAGTCTAAGATGGCCTGATCTCTGGTTGGTTCCTCGACATATTGTTCCAGAAAACCATCCCATAAACATTCTCAGAATTCCTCCTCCACAGTATCTTTACTAATTTGTGTAGCCCAATCGATATGCAAATTAAAGTCACCCATGATGACTGCTGTGCCCTTACTGCATGCTTCTCTAATTTCCCTTCTAATGCCGTCTCCAACCTCCGTATTACTGTTTGGAGTTTTAAATAACACTCCCACTAACGTTTTCTGCCCCTTGTTATTTCTCAGTTCTACCCAAACAGATTCCGGATTATCAGAGCTAATATCCTTCCTTTCAATTCTTTTAATCCCCTCTTTAACCAGCAATTCTACCCTACCTCAATTTCTTTTTTGCCTATCTTTCCTAAATATTGAATACCCCTGGTTGTTGAGTTCCCAGCCTTGGCCACCCTGGAGCCATGTTTCTGTAAAACCAATCAAATCGTATTATTTTACCTCTATTTGTGCAGCTAATTCATCCACCTTGTTCCGAATGCTCCTTCCATTAAGACACAACGCCTTCAGGCTTGTTTTTTTAACACTTTCAGACATTTATGAATTATTATTTACTGTGACCATGTTTGATTTAAACCGTTGAGTTCTTTGCCTTCTACTTTTGTTTTTCACCTTCCTGTCTTTTGCTTTTATCCTTGTTTCCCTTTCCTCTGTCTCCCTGCTCAGGTTCCCAATGCCCTGCCACTTTAGTTTAAACCCTACCCAACAGCACTAGCAAACACTCCCCCTAGGAAATCAGTCTCGGCCCTGCCCAGGTGCAGAACGTTCCGTTTGCACTGCTCCCACCTCCCCCAGAACCGGTTCCAATGTCCAAGGAATTTGAATCCCCCCCCCTTGCACCATTCCTCTTGCCACGTATTCATTTGAAATATCCTCCTATTTCTACTCTGACTAGCACGTGGCAATGGTAGCAATCCTGAGATTACTACGTTTGAGGCCCTATTTTTTAATTTACCTCCTAACTCCCTATATTCTGCTTTTAGGACCTCGTCCCGTTTTTTAACAATATCGCGCACCACGAAAACTGGCTGTTCGCCTTCCCCCTCCAAAATGTGCTGCAGCCACTCCGAGACGTCCTTGACCCTTGCACCAGGTAGGCAACACACCATCCTAGAGTCTCGTTTGCGGCCGCAGAAACGCCTATCTATTCCCCTTACAATTGAGTCCCCTATCACTATAGCTCTTCCACACTTTTTTCTCCCAGCCTGTGCAGCAGAGCCACCCATGCTGCCATAAAGTTGGCTGCTGCTGCCTTCCCCTGATAAGTCATCCCCCCCAACAGTATCCAAGAGGTATATCTGTTTTAGAGGGGTATGGCCACAGGGGATCCGTGCACTACCTGCCTGCACCTCTTACTCTGCCTGTTGGTCACCCATTCACTTTCTGCCTTCACATCCTTTACCTGCGGTCTGACCAACTCGCTAAACGTGCTATCCACGAAATTCTCAGCATCGTGAATGCTCCAATATGCAACCATCCGCAGCTCCAGTACCACAATTCGGTCTATCAGTAGCTGCAGCTGGATACACTTCCCACACACATGGTCGTCAGGGACAAAGGAACCTTCCCTGATTTCCCACATTTTGCAGGAGGAGCATATCACGGGGCGGAGCTCTCCTGCCATGGCTTACCCTTTAATTAATTAATTAAAATTAAGTTAAATGAATCCCATCAATTTCACTTCAATTAAATGATATACTCAAGGGCCCTTACCCGACACTGGCCTCTGTAAAAAGCCCACGAAAGTGAGTTTAACTACTCACTGTGCTGCTGCTCTCTCCGCTCCCGACACTGGCCTCTGCAAAAAAGCCCACGAAAGTGTGTTTAATATCTCACTGTGCTGTTGCTCTATCCGCTCCCGGCACTGGCGTCTGCAAAGAAGCCCCCGAAAGTTAGTTTAACTACTTACTGTGCTGCTGCTCTCTCCGCTCCCGACACTGGCGTCTGCAAAAAAGCCCGCGAAAGTGAGTTTAACTACTCACTGTGCTGCTGCTCTCTCCGCTCGTGACACTGGCCTCTGGATTTTTGAAATATACAATGTGCAAAGCTCTTAGTTGTAAAACGGACTTCAGTGGAAAAGAACATTAGGAGAGGTGTAAAATGGGCAGCCTGTCCCATAGCGCTGGTTTTACACTATCGCAAAAATATAAAATTACGCCATTGGGCGGAACATTGTTCTTGGCGGCTGCGCAAAACCGGTAACAGCAAATCAGTAACCCGTTTTGCATCCTGCTTGATATTCTCCTCAATGGGATTGATCGTAAATTATTTCGTTTGGCGTCAATGATTTGCAAGCTTTATCAGTTGCTTAACCCTGACAATAGCACTAGAGCCATTTTGAAGGAGAGCTATCGCTGGGCGCCCAACGTACCAGCCTCTTTAAGGTGGGAAGCCCTTTGCAATTTGGAAATCAGTGTCCTCAGACCCTGAGCGCCAAGCTTGGTTGGAGATACCCATTGTTTGAAAAATAACTCCATGAGGATTGCAAAACGGGCTGTTGGTGACCTTTCGATCTACTGCTCAGGACGAATGTATACTCCATATTTATTTAAGGCAGGCAGCTGTTCATAATACTCAGTGAGATAGTTTTTAATATTATTGGCATGCCAATTTTTTTTCATGCATGGGATGGGAGCGTCACTGGCAAAGCCAGTATTTATTGCCCATCTCTAATTGTCCTTGTGAAGGTGGTGTTGAGACGCCTTCTTGAATCGCTGCAGTCCTTGTATTCGGTTTGGCCTAACTTGTTGGCTTGCTAGGCAATTTAGAGGGTAGTTAAAAGTCAACCACATTGCTGTGGGTCTGGACTGGGTAACGAGGCATATTTGCTTCTTTAAAGGACATTAGTAAATCAAATGGTTTTTACAACAATCAGGTAGTTTCATGGTCTACATTACTAACACTAGAGAATTTTAATTAACTGAAATATTAACTGAATTAAAATTTCCCCAGCTGCCGTGGTGGGATTTGAACTCACGTCTCCTGATTATTAGTCAAGTCTTACGGAATTACTAGTGCAGTAATGTAACCACAATGCTACTGTACCCCGTTTACACGTATGCAGTGTTTAGATAATATTATACCCAAATAATTATTAGCTAATTTATGTGCTGGAATGCGTCTTCTTAAACATCTGAGAAATTACTGAAACTCGAGACCTGGTAATTTTAACTTGCACCGATAATGTAAAGCAGGCGATTTCGGATGAGTCAGTCATTACACACCCGGCCCGATTTTCCTTTCCAGTTACTTAAATGGGATAGAAAATCGGGCGGGGTGTACAATGGGCTGCCCATCTAAACCGGCGGCTTACACTATCGCTGAAAGCAAAAAATACATTTTGCTTCTCAAAGATAAGGTCCAATTGTTGGCGAATTGTTATAATTATTATAATTCGAATGTGTTTCGTTGAACTCATATCTGTGGTTACAACGAAGATACATCACCAGCTTCAGTTCACTGAAATAGCCGACAAGCCTCGCTGAGCTCAGCAAAAAATCGCACTAAGATAATCAATACATTTGTCTAATATGGCAGAATTGTTGATGTTTTCCGATAAATACTTGACAAGATCATCATTCAATGTTATATATGCCCTTGAAGAGAATTAATCATATACATTTTTGAAGATATAAACTTGAATAGAAATTTGTGACGGAAGCTATAAACACATTCCAACTCAAACCGCAGGACGGGAATATGATGCACTCTGATTAAGCATAGAAGCATATAAGTTAGGAGCAGGAGTAGGCCATTCGGCCCCTCGAGCCTTCTCCGCCATTCGATGAGATCATGGCTGATCATCCAAACTCAGTACCCTATACCTACCTTCTCCCCATATCCCTTGATACCTTTAGCTTTAAGAAATATATCTAACTCATTCTTGAATATATTTAATGACTTGGCCTCAACTACCTTCTGTGGCAGAGAATTCCACAGGTTCACCACTCTCTGGGTGAAGAAATTCTTCCTCATTTCTGTCCTAAATGTATTACCCCTTATCCTTAGAGTATGACCCCTGGTTCTGGATGCTCCGACCATCGGGAACATTCTTCCTGCATCTAGTTTGTCCAGACCTGTCAGAATTTTATATGTTTCCATGAGATCTCCTCTCACTCTTCTATACTCCAGCGAGTATAAGCCCAATCGACACAATTTCTGCTCATATGTCATTCCAGCCATCCCAGGTATCAGCCTTGTGAATCTTCGCTGAACTCCTTCCATGGTAAGAAGATCCTTCCTCAGATAAGGCGACCAAAACTGCACACAGTACTCAAGGTGTGGTTTCACCAAGGCCCTGTACAACTGCAGCAGGACAGCCCTGTTCCTATACTCAAACCCTTTCGTTATGAAGTCCAACATAGCATTTGCCTTCTTCACCGCCTGCTGCACCTGCATGCTTACCTTCAGCGACTGGTGCACAAGGACACCCAGGTCTCGTTGCACTTCCCCTTCACCCACTCTATTGCCATTCAAATACTAGTTCGCCTTTCTGTTTTTGACACCAAAGTGGATAACCTAGCATTTATCCACGTTATATTGCATCTGCCACGCTTCTGCCAACTCACCCAACCTGTCTAAATCATCCTGGAGTTTTTCAGTATTCTCCTCGGAGCACACACGCCCACCCAGCTTTGTGTCATCTGCAAACCTGGACATATTACATTTAGTTCCCTTATCCAGATCATTAATGTATATTGGGAATAGCTGGGGTCCAAGGACTGAACCCTACGGTACCCCACCAGTTACTGCCTGCCACTCGGAAAAGGACCCATTAATTCCTACTCTCTGCTTTCCGTCCGCCAACCAGTTCTATATCCAAGTCAATACCTTGTTTCAATCCCATGTGCCTTAACTTTACACGCTAATCTCTTATGCGGGACCTTATCGAAAGCCTTTTGAAAGTCCAAATACACCACATCTACTGGCTCTCGCTTATCTATTTCCCCAGTTACATCCTCAAAAAATTCCATTAGATTAGTCAAGCACGATTTAGCTTTTGTAAATCCATGTTGACTTTGTCCGATCCTGTCACTGTTTTTCAAGTGCTCAGCTATTACATACTTTATCATGGACACTATCATTTTCCCCACTACCGATGTCAGGCCTACCGGTCTGTAATCCCCGCTTTCTCTCTACCACCCTGTTTGAATAGTGGGGTAATATTAGCTACCCTCCAATCCATGGGTACAGTTCCCGATTCCATCCAATGCTGGAAGATGATCAGCAGTGCATCTACTATTTCTAGGGCCACTTCCTTAAGTACCCTAGGATGTAGATTCTCCGGCACTGGGGATTTATCGGCCTTCAATCCCGTCAATTTCCCTAACACCATTTCCCTGCAAAATACTGATTTCTTTCAGTTCCTCCCTTTCATCAGACCCTATGTTCTCCAACATCTCTGGGAGGTTATTTGTGTCCTCCTTTGTGAAGACAAAACCAAAATATGCATTTAATTGATTTGCCATTTCTTTGTTCCCCATTATAACTTACACCGCTTCAGACTGCAAGGGACCTACACTTGATTTCACTAATCCTTTTCTCTTCACATATCTATAAATGCTCTTACAGTCAATTTTTATGTTCTCTACAAGCTTACTTTCATATTCTATTTTCCCCTTCTTAATTAATCACTTTGTCCTTCTTTGTTGAATCCTAAACTGCTCCCAATCCCCAGGGTTGCCGCTTTTTCTGGCCAATTTAAATGCTATCTCCTTGGATCTTATGCTATCCCTAATTTCCCTTGTTAGTCACGGTTGAGTCACCCTTTTTGTTTTATTCTTATGCCACACTAGGATGGACAAATTCTGTAGTTCTTCCATGCAGTCTTTGAATGTTTTCCATTGCCTATTCACCGTCAACCCTTTGAGTGACGTTCCCCAATCTATCCTGCCCAATTCGCGTTTCATACCATCACTGTTTCCTTTATTTAAATTCAGGACCCTAGTCTCTGATTCAACTACTTCACTCTCTATTCTAATGAGGAATTCTATCATATTATGATCACTCTGACCCAAGGGTCCTCGTACAACAACATTGCTAAATAATCCTTTCTGGTTACATAATACCCAGTCTAAGATGGCCTGATCTGTGGTTGTTTCCTCGACATATTTTTCCAGAAAACCATCCTGTAAACATTCTAGGAATTCCTCCTCCACAGTATTTTTACTAATTTGTTTAGCCCAATCTATATGTAAATTAAAGTCAATCATGATGACTGCTGTGAACTTACTGCATGCTTCTCTAATTTCCCTTTTAATGCCATCGCCAACTCCGTATTACTGTTTGGAGGTCTATATAACAATCCCACTAACGTTTTCTGCCCTTTGTTATTTCTCAGTTCTACTCATACAGATTCCGCATCATCAGAGCTAATATCATTCCTTTCAATTGTGTTAATCCCCTCTTTAACCAGCAATGCTACCCCACCTCCTTTTCATTTTACCTATCTTTCCTAAATATTGAATACCCCTGGATGTTGAGTTCGCAGCCTTGGCCACCCTGGAGCCATGTTTCTGTAATCCCAATCAAATCGTTTTAATTTACCTCTATTTGTGCAGCTAATTCATCCACCTTGTTCCAAATGCTCCTTGCATTAATATACAAAGCCTTCAGGCCTGTTTTGTTAACGCTTTCAGACCTATATGAATTATTATTTACTGTGACAATGTTTGATTTAAATCGTTGAGTTTTTTATTTCTACTTTTGTTTTTCTCCTTCCTGTCTTTTGCTTTTATCATTGTTTCACTCTCCTCTGTCTCCCTGCTCAGGTTCCAACCCCCTGCCACTTTAGTTAAACCCTCCCCAACAGCACTAGCAAACACTCCCCCCAGGACATCGGTCCCGGCCCTGCCCACGTGCAGACCATCCCGTTTGTACTGGTCCCACCTCGCCCAGAACCGGTTCCAATTTCCAAGGAATTTGAATCCCTCCCCTTGCTTCATTCCTCAAGCCACTTATTGATTTGAAATATTCTCCTATTTCTACCCTGAATAGCCCGTGGCACTGGTAGCAGTCCTGAGATTACTACCTTTGAGGTCCTATTTTTTAATTTACCTCCTAACTCCCTATATTTTGCTTTTAGTACCTCATCCCGTTTTTTTACCTATATCGTTGATACCTATGTGCACCAGGAAAACTGGCTGTTAACCCTCCCCCACCAACATTTTCTGTAGCCGCTCTGAGACGTCCTTGACCCTTGCACCAGGGAGGCAACACACCATCCTGGAGTCCCGTTTGCGGCCGCAGAAAAGCCTATCTATTCCCCTTACAATTGAATCTCCTATCACTATAGCTCTTCCACACTTTTTCCTCCCAGCCTGTGCAGCAGAGCCCCCCATGGTGCCAGGAAGTTGGCTGCTGCTGCCTTCCCCTGATAAGTCAGCCCCCCCAACAGCATCCAAAGTGGTATATCTGTTTGAGAGGGGGATGGCCACTGGGGACCCTTGCACTACCTGCCTGCACCTCTTACTCTGCCTGGTGGTCACCCATTCACTTCTTTCCTGTACACCCTTTGCCTGCGGTGTGACCAAATCACTAAACGTGCTATCCATGACTTTCTCAGCGTCGCAAATGCTCCAATATGCATCCATCCGCAGCTCCAGCGCCGCAATGCGGTCTATCAGTTGCTGCAGCTGGATACACTTCCCAAACACATGGTCATCAGCGACACAGGAAGCGTCCCTGATTTCCCACATATCGGAGGAGGAGCATATCACGTGGCGGAGCTCTCCTGGCATGACTTACCCTTTAATTAATTAATAAAAATTAATTAAAATGAATCCCACAAATTTCACTTCAAGTAAATGATATAATCAGGGGCCCTTTCCCGACACTGGCCTCTGTAAAAAGCCCAGGAAAGTGAGCTTAACTACTCACTGTGCTGCTGCTCTCTCTGCTCCCGACACTGGTCTCTGTAAAAAAGCCCGCGAAAGTGAGTTTAACTACTCACAGCCCTGCTGCTCTCTCCGCTCCCGACACTGGCCTCTGCCAAAAAGCCCGCGAAAGTGAGTTTAACTACTCACAGTGCTGCTGCTCTCTCCGCTCCCGACACTGGCCCCTGTAAAAAAGCCCGCGAAATAAACTTATAAATTTTAAAAAAACACTCACCTGCAACTCGCCAATGATCGCTCCCCCTCTAGTAATGGGCTATGAACTGCTCAGCAGAAATACATTTAAAACTGAACAAAAAACCTAACAGAAAATACCCACCAGCTACTCACCAATCAGCTCCCCTCTGACCATCTCACTTCTGAATTCTGACGTCATTCCTGTGCTGAGTTCCTCTCGCTGATTCGGTGCCTCTCACAGGTCCGCTGCTCAGCTCCATCCAAGGCGCCCATCTCTTAAAAAGAACAATTTTAAGTTACAATTCAACAGATAATGCAGCCCACTCGCAAAGGTTGCACAATATTTCCAATAGCTAACCTTGAGCAATCCATTGCTAAAATATCAAATTTCAGTTTAAAAAAAGATGGAGACTTGATGTAACATTTTGATATTCAAAGAACTAGAGATTTTGTTCTTGTTTTTGGTATTTGGTTTCATAGAATGCAAGTTGCAGCAGTAACTTTTTAAGAGTCTTGACTGCAGTCGCTATGTTGATATTGCTATTACTGTTAATTTGTTATTTGGGAATTTGTTTCTCTATTTGGAATAAGTTGATGAAACTAAAAACTGAATGGTGAGAGACTGAGTAGTGTAGAGGAACAAATAGGCCTTGGAGTGCATGTCCACATATCCCTGAAGGTAGCAGGCCAAGTAGATAAGGTGGTTAAGAAAACATACGGAATGCTTGCCTTTATTAGCCGTGGCATAGATTACAAGAGCAGGGGGTTATGCTTCAACTGTATAAAACACTAGTTAGGCCTCAGCTAGAGTACTGCGTGCAGTTCTGGTCACCACATTACAGGAAGGATGTGATTGCACGAGAGAGGGTACAGAGGAGATTTACAAGGGTGTTGCTGGGAGTAGAGAATCTTACTTATGAGGGAAGACTGGATAGGCTGGGTCTGTTTTCCTTGGAACAGAGTAGGCCGAGGGGAGACCTTATTGAGCTGTTTAACGTTCTGTGTGGCATAGATAAAGTCGATAGAAAGGACCTATTTACCTTAGCAGAGGGGCCAAAATCCAGGGGGCACAGAATTTAACTGATTGGGTGAAGGTTTAGAGGGCATTTAAGGGGAAGTTTCTTTACCCAGATGGTTGTGGGTGTCTGGAACTCACTGCCTGAAAGGTGGTAGAGGCAGGAACCTGAACAACATTTAAAAAGTACTTGGATGTGCACTTTGGATGCTCTGACCTGCAGGGCTAGGGACCAAGAGCTGGGAAGTGGGATTAGGCTGGATAGCTATTTGTTGGCCGGCGTGGACACGATGGGCCGAAATGGCCTCCTTCCATGTTGTAACTTTCTATGATGGAGCGCATGGACCTCTACAGGGGATCTATGGCATGTACGAGCCTGCAAAAAAGCGTGTCTCTTCAACGAATGAGATTCTAAACCATGAAGTAAAAATTAGATTATGAAATTAATTGTAAAATTATGTACAGAAAGTGAAATAAAGAGATGGAAAGAAAGATGGGAGCAGGAAAGAGAGAAAACAGAGACAGGAAGAAAAGTAAACATAAATTGCAGTTCTTACATATTTTACATTTTTCAGCACCAGACACGTTGTTTGGCAGTAATCAAGACTTATCACGTCATGAAAAATGCCCTTATACCTGAATGCACCAGCCCTATATTTTCTGGCGTGTTTAGTGGGTAACTTGTCGGTAAGTACAGCAACTTCACCCCATTACTTGGATTTCAATGCTGAGTCTATCCCAAGGGACCTGTGAAGCGCAACATGTGGAAGAGCAGGGCAACCAAATAGCAACTTCCGGATTGCCACATTCAACGGCATATGTATGGATTCCGAAAGGTCCTGTTCGATTTACTCCATAATAACAGCGAGCGCTGACAGTCTCACCGCTTTTATTAACGCACAATCAGTGCCAATTTATTTGTCGTTAAGAAGAATGTTAGTGTAGGGGAATGGGACACTTTCTAGGTTGGGTACTCCGTGTTCATTTCGAGCAGACAGGTATGACATGGGCTATTAGCAACGGAAAGCCACTTCAGTATCCGCCATGGAATTTACCTTTTCCCCAGACTCCATATAGCTCCCCCAATTGCATCAGTGCGAATTGTCTATGTTTTACCTTAGCAGCCTTGTGTTCTTTGAGTGTCAGCTTGACACAGTGGTACTATTCTCGGATTTGAGTAAGAATACCAAGGGTTCCAGCCCGACTCCGAGATTTGAGCACATAATCAAGATCAATACTTCAGTGCAGTACTGAGGGAAATGCGCCTTTCTGTTGATACCTCAAACGAGCACCTTGTGTCTGCCCTCTGAGGTGAACAAGAAAGCTTCCATGGCACGAGTTGAAGAAAACCAAGTAAGTTCTCCAGGTGTCCTAGTCAGCATTCATTTTGTAAGCAACACCACCAAAACAGATTGGCCGGTCATTTATTTCATTTGGCTTGGTGGGATTTTGCTGTGCACATTTCGGTTGCCGACATTGTTTCTACATATGAGCAGTGATTACACTTTATAACGAATTTATTGGCGGTAAAACGCTTTGGAACGCCTTGAGGTCACGAGAGGCTCCGAATAAATCCATTGTTTACAATTTCTTGGACTCAGCTCTGGTGATACTTCAAACAAGGCAAATTACTATGGATTGGTGATCTCTATTTGCATCATGTTGCCCAAGAATTAGTCTGGTCGCTATGACTTAAAATTAAAACTTTGCGATTTCGCTCAATCAGGACAATTGTTTTCACTCGCTGGCTGAAGACCTCAAGAAGCTGTGTGTATCGGAATAACAAATGTCTCCTTGAAAGTTTCCTTTGGCCTGCACCTAAGATGAAATTGTCAATTCAGCCGTTTCAGGATTTTTATGATTTCTTGGCAATACCCAACAGTAGAATATTTCAGGATAACGTTTATAATGTCGCTAATTAATTATCATAACGTATCATTCCTGATTAAATAACTGTTTGACTAGTCAATGGACAGATTTCTAAAGCTCACGCAAGAGTCTTCAGATGTCCATCCGATGTGGAAAAGAAAGACCGGGAGCAACCTTGTGTTGGGGCCAAAATATCGTGCTTGTAAATCATAATGATTCCAATTTTTGACTTCAGGGAAGAAGAATGAGAAGAAAATTAAGAATGATTTATTGCCAAGAAATGCGAGAGCGCAAATTTAGTGTCAGTAATTGAAATGTGCATTTCCTTAGAAAAAGTGCACTAAAGGAGGTACAAAACCAATCTGAGCTGCCAGCGAAGTAATATGGCAGCAAGGGTTAAATGTGGTTCGTATTAAACACAAAAAAATCGAATATGTCATTCGACATATAGTCCAATGCCCTGTAAATATGATTCAAATTAACTAAATAGTTTAAAAGTAAAAAAAAATTCTACTGACCATCTTATGCCATTCAAATGTTACGAGTTATCAATCGTTCTGCAGCGATAGTAACTTTTGAATTGAATTAGTTTCAGAGCTAACCGATCAAAGGAAATTCAGATTACTGCAGCAGCCATTTTCATTTTTCTCTTTTTGACCCTGATTGAAAAGAGGCTGATTTGAAATAATTTCGCGAGTGGGAAGCAAAATACCTTTGTACTTATCTTGTACTTTCTGCATTCTGTCTCCAGAACTTGACCTTTGCTTCACCCAGCGAGGGCCCATACATTGTGGGAGTAGAATTGCCCTGACTGAACGAAATCGCAAAGATTTCATTTTAAGATATGATTTCATTGTCGTTGTACAAGGACTCCATTACAAATCTCTGGTTAGGACTCAGCTGGATTATTGTGCACAAGTCATGATAGCACACTTTAGGATTGATGTCAAGGCCCTGGGAGGGTAGAGAGGAAGTTTACCAGGTGGTACCAGGGATGAGGCAGTTCATTTACGTGGAGTGATTGGACAAGCTGGTATTTTTCACATTTGAGCTGTGAAGGTTATGGGGAGAACAAATAAAATTATTCAATATTAGGAGGGGTATTGATAGAGCAAGTATGTAGAAACTGTTTCTTCTGGCAAGTGTTTCGGTTACCAGAAGTCATAGATTTAAAATGAATGGCAAAATATCAAGAGGGTAAAGTAGGATAATTTTTTTCACACGGAGGGTTGACAGGATCTGGAAAGCACTACCTGAAGTTTAGGTAGAATCAGATTCCATAGAAACTTTCAAAACGTATTTCGACATGTAGTTGAATAGTGATGGGGAACAACCAGGGGTATTGGACTAAATTGGAAAGCTCTTTCAAAGCGTCAGCACAGGCAGGTTATATAACGAATAACGAATAAGGTCCGAATTTCATCTTTCTTTGTTTTTCCTTTCGCTCTTTCACAGCGTCAGTACAGGCAGCTCCGCCTCAATGGCATCTTTCTCTGCTTATCCTTTCGTTCCTGACAAGACCAGCATTTAATGCCCATCCCTAATTGCCCTTAAGAAGGTGGTAGTGAGCCCCCTTCTTGAACCGCTGCAATCCCTGTGGTGAAGGTACTACCATAGTGTTTTAAGGGATCGAGTTCCATGATTTTGACCAAGCGACAATGAAGGAACAGCGATATATTTCCAAGTCAGGATGGTGCGTGACTTGGAGAGGAAATTAGAGATGAGGGAGTTCGCATTTCCTGCTACCCTTGTCATTCTAGGTGGTAGAGGTCAAAGGTTTGGGAGGTGCTAGCCATGAAGCCTTGGTGAGTTGCTGCAATGTATCTTGTAAATGTTACACACTGCGGCCACGGTGTGCTGGTGGTGGAGGGAGTGAATGTTTAAGGTGGTGGATGGGGTGTCAATCAAGTGGGCTCCTTTGTCCTAGATGATGAGAACGTCTTAATTTTCTTGGAGCTGCACGCATCCAGGCAAGTGGAGACTATTCCATCACACTCCTGACTTGTGCCTTCTAGATGGTGGAAAGGATTTGGAGAGTCAGGAGGTGAGACAATCGCAGCAGAATACCCAGCCTCTGACCTGCTCTAAAGACATATTATTTGAGTCTGGTCTAGTTAAGTTTCTGTTCAATCCTGACCCCCAGGATGTTGATGGTGTGGTTTATGGCGATGGCAATCCGTTGAATGTCAAGGGGTGGTGGTTAAATGCTCTCTTGCTCGATGTAGTCATTACCTGACATTTGTGAGGCGCGAATGTTATTTGCCATGTACCAGCCCAACCGTGAATGTCGTCCAGGTCTAGCTGCTTGCGGGCATGGACTGATCCGTTATCTTAGGAGTTGCGAATGGAACTGAACACTGCGCAATCATCAGCGAACATCCCCAAATCTGACCATATGATGGAGGGGATGTCATTGATGAAGCACAGAAAATGGTTGGGTATCGTACACTGCCTTGAGGAACTACTGTAAGATTCGTTGTTTCTGTGAACGAACCTATTCTATCTAACACACTTTATGAACAGACTTTTTAATAACATGCCTCTATTGGTCAATGTACGTGGCTGGAACAAATCATTGGGCGCCGACAGTCTGTTAAGTAAACAGCTGTCAACCAGCTGGGTCATGTGAAAAATGACGGTCAGATCAATAACTTGCAAACATAACTGAATAGATGAAACAGATAAACTTCTAAGTGTGGATTACGTATAACGTGGTGCATGATGGAACGGACTGAAGCGGAGGGAAATTGCCAGCTCTTTCAGCGAGCCCGTACGGACGAGTTGGGCCGAAAGGTGTCGTTTAGTGCTAGAACATTTTATGAATTGGTCATTCTGAGCAAACGACAGGAAACAATGGTTACCCGTGACAAATTATGCGATCTGCTTAAATAAGCCACTCAAAGCACCCGTACAAATCCACGCAGGCACGCTAGTAGGATTTTCATTAGGAAGATAACTTGCTAATAAAGTGTGATAAGGTTTGATGACGAGGGTTAGGAGGAAGGTCGTATATAGCATAAACACCAGCATGTACCGAATTGTATCTTTCTGTGCTTTACATAGCCAAGAAATTGATGAAGAAAGGGAAAATAGAATATGACAGTAAACTTGCGAGAGACATAAAAACAGATTGTAAAAGCTTCTATAGGTATGTTAAAAGGCAAAGATTAGCGAAAGTAAATATGGGTCCCTTACAGGCCGAGACTGGAGAAATTATAATGGGGAGTAAGGAAATGGCAGAGAAATTAAACAAAGACTTTTGCCGCGATCCTGCCGGTGCCGGTCAGGTGTGAAAATGACAAAGGTTGACAGCGGATAGGGAACCCGCTGTCAACTCGCCTCCACGCGAGTCTCCCAGGTGTCGGGTAAGTCGCCGCAAAACAGACCCGACACCAAGCGGCGGGGGAGGCAATTCAAATCATTAACTTGATTATTAGCATCCAATTAACTGTTATTTTAATGCTGCATTTCAATTTTGCGTGCTCCCCAACGGGTTATCCGCTGCTCGGTGAACACGTCAGCTCACCAGGTCGTGAGTTGACTCTGCATTGCATTATCTGGTTAACTGACAGCTGCAGAAGTTGCATAAAGGATACCGTGTTGCAGCTGTTCACTTTCAGAGCTCAGAAACCGTTGGTTAATGCACTTGGAAGAAATGTAGTCTTGTGCAGCTTGCAAGTGTTTGGAGCCAACTCTCTATGTACTTCCAAATCATTGTAACAACCTCTCTTAGCACACAGTTTTGCTTCAGTCATCTCTCTGTCACCTACCATCAGAATGTGTACGCTTTACAGTCTATCACATTGTTCCTCAGATTCTGCCCACGAAGAGCCCCAACACCAGGAGAACCAGGCAACCCAGCAGCCACAACAACAGCAAGAGCCCCAACCTTAGCCTCAACCACCTGATGCTGCACAGGGCAGAGGGCATCGGCACAGACCTGGACTTCGGCGGATGTGCTACCTCTATGGTTTACAGCCAGAGGATGAGCTTCCTCAACATGACTGAGCAGCAGTGCCAAATGAAGCTTATGCTATCACGCCAGGATGTGGCGGATATTTCCAGATTGCTGGAGCAAGAGCTGCAGCCCAGAGTAGCGGGTGGATACCCCTTACCAGTAGCTGTGAAAGTCACACTTGCACTCAAATTCGTCACCTCAGGCTCCTTCCAGGCATCTGCAGCAGACATTTGCGCATCCCCGATGCCATATTTGATAAGTCAGCAAATGATATAAACTTTGCAACTGATGAAGCAGAGCTGCTGAGTGCGCGGATGGCTTTGCGGCTCTGGCTGGATTCCCACGGGGGCAGGGCGTAATCGACAGCACCCATGTGGCCATCACGGCACCCGTTCATGACCCAGCAGTATTTATTAACCGCAAGGGCTGCCACTCCCTCAATGTGCAAGGAGTCTTCATCCATAGGAACATCATTCTCCATGTGTGCGCCAAGTTCCCGGGGAGCTGCCATGACTCCTACATCCTGTGCCACTACACCGTTCCTCTGCTCTTCATACCTCCAAACAGTCTTTCCTGGGTGGCTGCTTGAGGACAAGAGCAATCCATTAAAGACGTGGTGCATGACACCTTTGAGCAAGACAATAAAACGACCTCGAGGAACAGTATAATCAACGCCCGATCTCCACCAGAATTGTCATAGTGCAGACGATTGGTTTGCTTAAAATGCGCTTCAGATGCCTGGACAGATCTGGAGGAGCCCTGCAGTCCGCTCTAGCCAGTGTCTCCAGAATCGTTGAGGTCTGCTGCGCCCTGCGCAACATAGCACAGCAGCGAGGCTTAATGCTGCAGGAGGAAGAATGCACAGAGTGCACAGCCTCTTTGGAGGAGGAGAAGTTGGAGGAGAAGGAGGAGAATGATGGCGACGATGAGGAAGACCTTAATCAGCCAGCACTGCCAATGCTACCAGTACACGAACACATTGCTGCCCGTGAGGCCAGGAATCTCCTCATCATGGCCAGGCTTAGCTAAGTTCACGCTACACAGTCATGTGGCTGCCACATGCTTTAGCATATTGGCATCAGCCCACATCAACACCATTAACCATCCCTACAATAACCAGTCCTACCGTTCAATCTCCACACCATTGATGGAGTTTCAAGCATCCCTGACCATCCACTCTGCCATTTCCAAGTGTCAACACACATTTGTGAAGGAACAGTATTTGAATGAATTAAAGATTTATTCCTCAACATAAAATTAACAGAAACTAGTCATTAACATTGATAGAAACACCCACGTTACTACACTTTTAAGTCTGTTGGTGTGTCAACTTTCTTTTCCGAGTGTTTCTACGTGGTGAACCTCCCCTGTAGCTTCAGCAGAGGTAGAGGCAGCCTGTTCACTTCCCTGCTGCATCTGCTTAGATGCCTTTGACGGTCGTCCTCTGGGTTGCGGACCCTGTTTGGGCCCCGCCAAAGTCTGCTCCTCCTGCGACTGTGCAGTGGCAGACTCGGCCATCGTTGTCAGTGGAGGCATCTGGGACTCTGACTGAGGGGTAGGCAATAGGGTTGAAGTGTTAGCGCTGGGAGAGAGTCCCCTGCGTCCATGTACCCTCCCACCATCATCCCTCTCATGTGCCATCCGCACTTCTCTGCTAGCAAGTAGCTGGAGAGCTCCTTCCGGCATATCAGTGGAGCTATGAGGACCTCCTAGCAAGGACCCCTATGTGCCTTTGTTTTCTCTCCTCGATAGTTGCCCATCTATTCTCAATAGATGACCATGTATTTTGAAGTGAGACCATGTGCTCATGCGACTGGCGCATTAGATCCACCAGGCAGGTGGTCATCATATCCATGGAGGAACCAGGAGTCGTGAGTGCATGCGCCACGGTGGTGCTCATGCTTGAGATGGGCTCCTCCATTCTCTGCTCATTTGCAGTCACCCCCGTTTCAAAACCAGTCAGAGCCTCCTGCACTTGTTGCTCCAGCATCAAGAACGCCCTGTTCCTTGATGGCCTCCGAGCCTCAGCGTCTGCAAGCAGCTGAGCAGAGCTAGGAGACTCCTGCACCCTCCGACGAGGTATCTCCAATGCTGGTCCTGTCTCCACCATCTGCTCCTGCTCGCGTGTGATGTATGAGAAACCAGGTGACAACACTACTCTTCTCGCGATGGACCCACTGAGGCGATTGTATCTGTGGTGGTGCTGACTTGCCTTGTCGCAGGTGATGCTGCACCCTCAGTTGCTGGAGCCTCCTCTGAGTTGTGCTCCTCCAGTTCCTCATGGACATTGGAGAGGGGCGCTCATGATGGACCTGTGGGAGGGTAAATACATCAGTTAAATATATGATATGTACATTGAATACAGATACCATGATGTGCATTATGAGCCATAAATCCAGTTGACAGTAGCCACCATATGAGTGACTGATGAATGACATGTAGGTGTATGGGAAATGATTCTGGCACCAGGTTGGTCAGATGAGCCCTTCTCTCCTTCTCACACTTCCGGCTGGTCCACCGCTCCAGTGATCTCCAGGGCAACCTCCTCTGCAAGAGTCAGAATGGCCAATGATTGAGGGCCACCTCCCGTCCTCTCCCTCTCCCTTTTGTTGCGGACTCTCTTCTCCTGCAGGGAGGGAAAGAAGAGAACGTTGAGTGAGACTAATGGAATGAGTTTAAGGAATATTTGTGGTAGATCTTTACAGGGAGACTATAATGGAGTGGGGGTGACTCTAACAAGTCACATCCAATACAGTGGCCAGTTGGTGTCATTACATTAGAATGAGGGTGAGTGTGAGGGGTGCATAGTAAGATAGGGATCCAATAATGTAGATAGATAGAGAGGGATGGATGAAGGTCCAAGGAATGTTGCATTGAGTTACGATACGCATGAGTAGGGTTGGGAATGCTGAGTAATGGGGAAGTGATAACAGGCACAGCAGCATGAAGGTTAGTGTGGATTTAGACTCACTTTGTTCGATCGTAGAAGATCATGAAAACGCTTGCAGCACTGAACCCAGGTCCTCATCATCACACACCTGCCAGTTACATCCTTAGCTATTTGCAGCCTGGCTGCCATGGTCTCCTGGGGAGGTCTCTTCCGACCATTGGCAGGGAAGAGAACGTCCCTGCGTGATCGTATTCCATCCACAAGAACATGAAGGGAGTCATCACTGAAGTGAGGAGCAGCACTCTGCCTTTCTGAGGCCATTCTTGGAGAAGAACAAGGTGCATCTTCTAATGGAGCAAATTAAATGAAGTGGGGCAATGATCCCTTTAAATAAACCGGCAAAAGAAGCGTCAGCGCTGACGTCACCTGAGCTGAACGTTGTAATCGGTTCGGTGAACGCGAAGGGCAAGCTTAACAAGGTATCATTAACGGAAAATCATTTTCTAGGAGGGATGAAGATGGCAGCGGTTCGTAGCCCGAAAACGACTTCTTCCGCCCCGGACCGCCTCGGTCAGCTAGATCGCGACCTTTGTGTCTGTCTTCACGGAAGAAGACGCAAAAACTTCCCGGAAATAGTGGAGAACCAAGGGTCTAGCAAGAATGAGGTACTGCAATAAATTAGTTTCAGTAAAGAAATAGTACTGGCGAAATTAATGGGACCGAAAGCAGATAAATCCTCTGAACCTAGGGTTTTCAAGAGGTGGCTATGCATATAGTGGATGCTTTGGCTGTCATTTTCCAAAATTCCATATTTTAAGAGCGGTTCCCACAGAGTATAAGACACGAGGGAGAGAGAAAAAAGGGAACTGCAGACCAGTTAGCCTGACATCAGTAGCAGGGAAAATGTTATATTCTATTATTAAGGACGTTGTGACAGGGCACTTAGAAAATAGTAGTATGATTGGGCAGAGCCAACGCCAATTTCTGAAAGGGAAATCGTGTTTGACGATTCTGTTAGAGTTTTTTGAGGTTGTACCTAGCTGAATAGATAAGGGGGAACAGGTGGATGTGGTGTATTTTGATTTTCAGATGGCATTAGATAAGGTGCCACACAAGAGGTTATTAAACAAATTTAGGGCTCATGCGATTGTAGGGTAATATACTAGCATCGATTAAGGATTGGTTAACCGACAGAAAACAGAGAGTAGCAATAAATGAATAATTTTCGTGTTGGCAGGCTGTAACTAGTGTGGTAACTCAAGGATCAGTGCTTGGGCCTCAGCTATTCACAATCTGTATCAATGATTTGGTTGAGGAGATCAAATGTAATCTATCATTGTTTGCTGACGATACAAAGCTGGGTGGGAATGTAAGTTGTGAGGAGGATGGGAAGAGGCTTCAAGGGGATATAGACAGGCTAAGTGAGTAGGGAATGCCATAACAAATGGAATATAATCTGGAGAAATGTAAAGTTATCCACTTTGGTAGGAAAAATAGAAAAGCAGTGTATTTTTTAAATGGTGAGAGATTGGGAAATGTTGATGTGCAGAGGTAACTGCACGTCCTTGTACACAAATCGCTGAAAGTTAAATTGTAGGTACAGCAAGCAATTAGGAAAGCAAATGCTATGTTGGCATTTATTACAAGAGGATTTAAGTATAAGAGTAAAGACGACTTACTGCAATTATATAGGGCCCTGGTGAGACCACACCTGGAGTATTGTATACAGGTTTGGTCTCCTTACCTAAGGAAGGATACACTTGGCATAGATGGAGTGCAGCAAAGGTTCACCAGATTAATTCCTGGTATGGGGGATTGTCATATGAAGCGAGATTGAGTAGACAAGTCCTATATTCTCTAGCGTTTAGAAGAATGAGAGGTGATCTCATTAAAACATAAACAATTCTTACAGGGATTGACAGGGTAGATGCAGGGAGGATGTTTCCCCTGTCTGGGGAGTCTAAAAGCAGGGGTCACGGTCTCACAATAATGGTTAGCCATTTAGGACTGAGATGAGGAGAAATCTTTTCACCCTGCGAGTGGTGAATCTTTGGAATTCTCTACCCCAGAGGGCGGTGGAAGCTAAGTCGTTGAGTATATTCAAGACACAGATCGATGCAATTTTGGATATTAAGGGAATCAAGGGCTATGGTGTAGTTCAGGCAAGTGGAGATGAGGTACAAGATCAGCCATGATCTCATTGAATGGCGGATCAGGCTCGACGTGTCAAATGGCCTACCCCTGCTCTATTTCTTATGTTCTTACGTAATGTTCTTATGTTTATGTAATTCAAGGAAATTCTATGACTTTATCATTCTGAGAACACTGCAGAAAACGTGATCACTGATGACGCATCATGCGATCTACTTAAGTACCCTACATGTACACACACATGCTGTATTGCGCTTGAGAAACAATCAAATTCATGGGCCAGTTGCAAAGACTATATCCCTCATTTTGCACAATCTTCAATGGCGCTATTGCCTAATAAAATTACCCAACACAAAGTTCAAATTGATAACAGCTTAAACTGGCACTGTGATTAGACCGTTCCACTTTTTCCGCAACCTCTGTCTGAAGCAGTTATATCGTAGCTGGACCATAAAATGAAGCCAGGCTGAGCAGTTGGCAATCTAATTGTTTTCTTCGTACTAGATCGATTTCACAAGCCCCCACAGATGACTTTCTTTCTTAGCTGCTGGCTGCGAAGTGCACTTCGCACAAGGATATTGCGATTCATGTGTCGAGAACTTCGAGTTTCCCGCGGTGCAATTCAAATCAATGAACTGTAGTGGGGTTCCCCTTGTGCGAACTTTTCTTCTTGGGCAGTCCCTCGGAACCAAAGTTGACCTGCTTCCACACTAAAAATGAGTTCTTAGGTGACTGATGAGTCCACTGTGGGATTTACAGTCTCTGTCACAGGTGGGGCAGAAGGTGTTTGAAGGGGGTGGTGGGTGGCGTTGGTGGGGTGCTTGGGTTAACGTTCGGTCCTTCTGCTGATTGCGCTTGGCTTCCAATTGCTTCCGGCGAAGAGACTCGAGGTGTTCGGCGCCTTCCCAGCTGCTTCGCCTGCACTTTGTGCGGTGTTGGGCCTGGGATTCCCAGTTGTCGGTGGGGATGTTGCAATTATTCAAGGAGGCTTTGAGGGTGTCCTTTAAGCGTTTCATCTGCACACCTGTGCTCTCTTGCCATGTCGGAGCTCCGAGTACTGCGTTTGTTTTGGGATTCTCATATCGGGCATGCAGACGATGTGGCCCGTCCATCGGAGCTGATCGAGCGTGGTCAAAGCTTCGATGTAGGAGATGTTGGCCTGAGCGAGAACACTGAAGTTGGTTTGCCTGTCCTGCAAATGGATTTGCAGGATCTTGCGGAGGCAGCGTTGGTGGTACCTCTCCAGTGCTTTGAGGTGCTTGCTATACATGGTCCATGTCTCTGAAGCATACAAGGGCGGGTATCACTACTGCTCTGTAGACCATGAGCTTGATGCTGCGTGTGAGGTCCTGGTCTTCAAACACTCTCTTCCTCAGGTGACCAAAGGCTGCACTGGCACACTGAATGTGCTGTTGGACTTCGTCAGCGACGTCTGCCCTTGTTGACAGTAGGCTCCTGAGGTATGGAAAGTGGCCCACATTGTTCAAGGCCTCGTCATGGATTTTGATAATCGGGGAGTGGTACTGTGTGGCTGGGGCAGGTTGGTAGAGGACCTTTGTCTTACGGATGTTTAGTGTAAGGCCCATGCTCTCGTACGCTTCGGTGAAGGTGTTGATGATGGTTTGGAGTTCAAACTCAGAGTGTGCGCAGATGCAAGCATCGTCTGCATACTGTAATTCGATGACAGAGGACGGGACGACCTTGGATCTGGACGGGAGGTGACGGAGTTTGAACAGTTTCCTATTTGTTCTGTAGATTAGCTCCACTCCAGCGGGGAGCTTACTGAGGGTGAGATGGTGCATTGCTGCCTGGAAGATCGAGAAGAGCGTTGGTGCGATGACACAGCCTTGCTTGACCCCGGTCCGTAACGAGTGATCTCACCACCTACAAGATTTAGATGAAATGTATAAATATGAGGCAGTACACGGCACCTTTGAACAATATCGTGACCTAAAAGATCAGAAACATTTTAAGTAATTGTTGCTATTTTAGTGCATTTACATGTAAGGTATAGTTTTATGAAACAAAATAAAAAGTGCCGAGCAAGGGGACATAGACAGGCTAAGTAAGTGGGCAGAGATTTGGCAGATGGAATACAACACTGGAAAGTGTGAGGTGATGCACTTTGGCAGGAAAAATCCTAGAGCAATTTATTATCTTAATGGCAAGAAACTGGAGAGTACTGAAGTGCAAAGGGATCTGGGGGTCCTGGTGCACGAAACTCAAAAGGTTAGTATGCAGGTGCAGCAAGTGATTAAGAAGGCAAATGGAATGTTGGCTTTCATTGCTAGGGGGATAGAATATAAAAATAGGGAGGTATTGCTTCAGTTGTACAAGGTATTGGTGAGACCGCACCTGGAAGACTGCATACAGTTTTGGTGTCCTTACTTAAGGAAAGACATCCTTGCTCTCGAGGCAGTGCAAAAAAGGTTCACTCGGTTAATCCCGGGGATGAGGGGGTGGTCATATGAGGAGAGGTTGGGTAGATTGGGACTCTACTCATTGGAGTTCAGAAGAATGAGAGGCGATCTTATTGAAACATATAAGATTGTGAAGGGGTTGGATCGGGTGGATGCGGGGAGGATGTTCCCGATGACGGGTGAGACGAGAACTAGGGGACATAGTCTTAGAATAAGGGGCTGCTCTTTCAAAACTGAGATGAGGAGGAACTACTTCACTCAGAGGGTGGTAGGTCCATGGAATATGCTGCCACAAAAAGCTGTAGAAGCTACAACATTAATTAAATTTAAAACAGAAATAGACAGTTTCCTAGAAGTAAAGGGCATTAAGGGTTACGGGGAGCGGGCAGGAATTTGGACATGAGTCTAGGTTCGGTTCGGTCATGGCCCTGTGGGTAGTGGAGCGGGCCCAGGGACTGTGTAGCCTGATTCTGCTCCTATTTCGTGTGTGCAATTCTGTTAGATGCAGGAGATGGTTCTGTGATAGATAGTAGATTGGCGGTTAGGATCAGATCAGCCATGATCTTATTGAATGGCGGAGCAGGCTCGAGGGGCCGATTGGCCTACTCCTGCTCCTATTTCTTATGTTCTTATGTTCTTATGTTTAATGTTATGCTTGAAGAACATTTGTTTCTACAATATCTTGCCGTAACCTGCTTTCTTGTTGATATCAAACTGCGATATAAGCGTGTAATTGTAATTTGGACGATAGTGTATCGAAAGCCTGAATTTGGTGTGCCTGTCCTGCCAATGGATTTGCAGGATCTTGCGGAGGCAGCGTTGGTGGTACCTCTCCAGTGCTTTGAGGCTCCTGCTATACATGGTCCATGTCTCTGAAGCATACATGGGCGGGTATCACTACTGCTCTGTAGACCATGAGCTTGGTGCTGGGTGTGAGGTACTGGTTTTCAAACACTCTCTTCCTCAGGTGACCAAAGGCTGCACTGGCACACTGAAGGTGCTGTTGGACTTCGTCAGCGATGTCTGCACTTGTTGACAGTAGGCTCCCGAGGTATGGAAAGTGGCCCACATTGTTCAAGGCCTCGTCATGGATTTTGATAATCGGGGAGTGGTACTGTGTGGCGGGGGCTGGTTGGTAGAGGACCTTTGTCTTACGGATGTTTAGTCTAAGGCCCATGCTCTCATACGCTTCGGTGAAGGTGTTGATGATGGTTTGGAGTTCGAACTCAGAGTGTGCGCAGATGCAAGCATCGTCTGCATACTGTAATTCGATGACAGAGGACTGGACGACCTTGGATCTGGACTGGAGGTGACGGAGTTTGAACAGTATCCCATTTGTTCTATAGATTAGCTCCACTCCAGTGGGGAGCTTACTGAGGGTGAGATGGAGCATTGCTGCCAGGAAGATCGAGAAGAGCGTTGGTGCGATGACACAGCCTTGCTTGACCCCGGTCCATAACGGGTGATCTCACCACCTACAAGATTTAGATGAAAGGTATAAATATGAGGCAGTACACGGCACATTTGAACAATATCGTGACCTAAAAGATCAGAAACATTTTAAGTAATTGTTGCTATTTTAGTGCATTTACATTTAAGGTATAGTTTTATGAAACAAAATAAAAAAGTGCTGAGCTTTGTTTAATGTAATGCTTGGAGAACATTTGTTTCTACATTATCTTGCCGTAACCTGCTTTCTTGTTGATATCTAACTGCGATATAAGCGTGTAATTGTAATTTGGACGATAGTGTATCGAAAGCCTGTTCTTACCACACACCCGATTTTTATTTCCATTGACTTCAGTGTGATAATAATTACTTTGTTACTATGTTGAAATGTATAATAGCTCTCGCTAAAATGACAGTTTGCTGCTCATTGTGTGCACGGGTTATGGCGGTTCTGCTCCGGCGCATTGCGGCTTGGAATGACAGAACGCGAGTTAGTGTCCGATATTGCCCCAAGGATCAGTTCTATATCTGGGATAGAGGTGGCGGAACAGCAGTTACAGAGGCTTGGAGCCGGACACCGGGTAGAATTCAACGGATAATGGTATTTGAGTAAAAGTAAACAAATGATATGGTGGGGGGAGGCTCACAGCGAACATTTCTTTTTGGAGGATAAGCTTGTCTGTGTTGTGTTAGGTGACAATATACATGCACCTTGGATGATGTAGAATGTTGGAGGATCAAGGGCTGTAAAAAAAAGCCCGATACAGAGAGTTAAGGTACAGATAAGCCATGATATAATTGAATAGTGGAATATGCTGAATGGGTTGAATTGTCTCCTCTTGTGCGTATGTTTCTAAGAGCACTTACGGGATGGAATTTGTCCCGGCGTTATCGACAGCCCACTGGCTAACCACGTATCAAATTTGCTTATACCGCTAGTCACTCTGAACAACGGAGACTCTCTTATTCAATGTCTTCTTAACGAAGAGTCTTGGAAGGAGTTAAATTGGGAATGATCTTTCAACACAGAAAATGTTATTATCAGTCCTACACTGGGTAGCTTGAACTGCAGTGACAAAAAGAGCACTATGTTTACACGATGTTTGTCGGTGTACTTCCGTCGGTTTGGGCTGAGCATTTCCTTAGCGGAGCACAGCAAGCTAAATCTAACGGTGACATTTATACAGCAGAAGAGAATTCGTCGGATTTTCCTCCGATTGACATTAACGGGTCGAACATCCTACGGGTTCCCTTAAGGGCGTGTGAACTTCCCCGACAGATTTCCTTCCTGCCCTCAGCCCACTGACTAAATACGTAGATGTAACCCCGATGTCTCACGGGGGACGAGTTGCATTCAGCAGGATTTACTGCCCTCACCTTCATGAGGACAGAAGATAATGAGGAACTTTACATTAGGAGACAGGAAAGCCGGGGCAGGGCAGGTTGGTGGGTCGACTCAAGCTCACTTTTGTCCTTCGCCTTCATATGTATATATATATAAGATTCATTATTGAGTATTTACAACTCCATTACTCTCAGTTACCTTGGTGCTTATTCCCTGGTCGGCAGATAGGATTGACTAATGAGCGGCAGCCCACAGAAATCTTGATGCCCTAGAATTTGTTGAATATTAAATCACATCCAGCTGCCTTATCTTGCCTGTTTGTTTAGTGCAATGCATATTAAATAACCCTGGCAGTCTGGTAGTCTCACTCAAAATACTGCCCAAAGGTTTGTATTTTGGATACATGAACGAAATGTCTCCAGAACTTAGACAAAGCAATAGTCCCCGTGGGGTGGGGGTGTGGGGTGCGGTCCGTGGTAGGTATCTCACCGCCCGGATCACTTTATTGAGATCTTTGATATTTACATGTTTTGGAAAACGCACACTTCTCAAGGAGATGAGTTGCAGTATTGTCAGCAGATACCGACGTTCTCAAATGAAAGATAAGACCTGAGAGCAGGGCAGCGCCAAGTTTGAAAAGAAGGGGACATGAATCGGAAAAAATAACCAATTGACGCCAAGCTTGGGTTTTTAAGCTGCGTTTCTGAAATATTTTATTGTGCAGCTGATTTTGCACTAGCTGAAGGAACTAAACTATAGCAACAAATCCTGTTTCACAATCAGGATATTACAATATTTATGATCAACATTATTACACGATTTAAACAACTGGTTCTAAAAGATTTATGGGTAAGCATTGGTGTTAAGCAACCTCCTTTCTCCTCTGGTTCACAACAACAATTTTCGAGGAAGCACGAGACATTTGTACAGGCATTCCTGTCATATGGAGAGCGTACAGAATGGATCCACCGAGGTGCCAGGGATTAGAAATTACAGTTATGAGGAGAAACCTGAGATACTTGTTCGGCAAATGTATTAAGGGTTACGTAACCAAGGCGGGTAGATGAAGTTAAGATCCATGTCAGCCATGTTGTAAATGAATGGTGGAACAGGCTTGAGGGGCTGAATGGCCTACTGCTGTTTCTATTTTCCTGTACTTCCTATATTACGATACACAGTAAAGGTGATCGGTCTTTAACTCTTATTGGACATGAGGCTGAGTTCGGATCGGTCAAGGCCCTGTGGGTGGCAGAGCGGGCCCAGGGGCTGTGTGGCCGGGTCCTGCTCCTACTTCTTGTGTTCTTTAGATTTGAGGTTAGGATCAGGTCAGCCATGATCATATTGAATGGCGGAGCAGGCTCGAGGGGCCGATTGGCCTACTCCTGCTCCTATTTCTTATGTTCTTATGTTCTTATCAGCGAGTGGATATTCGGTTTCTGCATCATTCGAGAACACTCTGACAAACTTTCCACTCAAATTAAGAAACTTAAAATGCAGAAATGTCCAAAATGATTACAGACAGTAACGTAAAATTTGTTGCTCAGTGAATGAGAACAGACTTAACCTGATACCAAAAGGTAACAAAAAACATAAAGCTACTTGTGAAAAGTGTTCAAATCTTCGTACATTTCAACAGAAGACAAAATCAGACACATTAATCAATGTAAGCTTGTGTCACACAATTTCTTACAGCTTTCAACTAAACTTAAAATCTTTTACCAAATAAAAACAAACTGTTATTTTTGCAACTATAAACATTCTGTGAAACAATTCTGTAGTACAATTCAACTACAGGATGTCCTCATTATCATTCACAGAGCCATAGCAAGGCCGCCTTTTTGCGCCTCTGGTCAAACATTCCAGTATCATTCAGAGGAATTAAAATCACATCAAAGCATTGAGTACTGAAATTGGTCAGAAATTTTTAAAAAATTGTTGATGTGATTGTCTCATGTCCAGAACTAGAGGTTTTCACACAATTTAAAATAACAAGAATTTCACAATGGCCATAATAAAAGTCTGTTTTTCACAATTTAATAGTTAAGTTAACCATAATTACTCAAATGCAATTAAGACCAATATCTTAAACGCAAAACACTTTCCAGCTTGCAAAAGAGGGAGGAGCCATATCCACAGTAACACGGTAACATTCACACATCGTTGGTAAAAAGACAGTAAAATCCACACTTAAAACAAAAAAAAATAACTGCAGAGCAGCAGAAAAGAGACACGTGCTTCTCGGTTCTTCTTTATTCCATCAAAAACTATTTATCCTTTTTTCCTTCAAACAATTTTTAATTTCTGATGCTTTCTACTGAATCCAATTCTGTACTGATTCAAAATTTTAAGCTCACATTCCTTGTCCTCGATCAAGCCTGTTACCTCTTGCACAGTTCTTAAAACTTTCCTTTGGTACATGGGAGGGTTGCAATTACATAGATTAAAGGATGAAGGTGTAGGGTTTGATGGATCCACATATGGCATTTTAACAATATCTCTGCGTTTCTGATTTTTTGTTATTACTTACTTTGTAAAGATGTTATTATTATCTTTGTTAAGGCAACCGTAACCGCAAGGAATGATGAGAGGGCTGGGCCAAATCTGCCAAGTGGTAGTTGCGCTAGTTTGATTGAAGTGTTGATAATATAGAATGCTGTAAACACCTGCTTTAGTGAATAAGGTTCTGCTGAAGTGTGGTTCCGTGGAATCGGCATGACTGATGCTGAGAGACATGATTTTCAAAGTTAACATTTGTGCAAGAACAATGGTAGAGTTAAGAAGATACATCTGAGCATGTTTACGAGAGTAAAAGGTCAGAGTATGCGATTGTGAAACTGCAGAGTTGCCAGAATCGAGTAGAACTGAAGAAAGGTGTGAACTTTGAGTCTCTTGCAAAAGCAGACAGCAGGAATCACCTGTACCGGGTATACGTGCTGTGATATCAGGAGGCCACGGACGAACGAAATGGGACCATAATCCAATCATTTCGGCTGAAATGATTCATGACCTAATATGGTGAGACACTAGCACTCCAAGGGGGATAAAAAAGAGAGATTACAGAACATCGGGGGCAAGCTTAGAGGAAGGAGCTGGACTACCGTCAACAGAACACAGTAAGAAGCGAACAGAAGATCGTGCCCCAGAGAGCTTGGAAGCACGAACCGTCGGAGCCAAGACTCGCTGTATACCTATTGCCTTTGTTAAGTAATAATCTTGTATATCTTTGCAATACTCAATATATTCTTTGGCTTAATTAAAGAGCGTAAGTCGGTATCTTGCAAGTCCAAATTGGTCAAGAGTCCTATATGAGACGGGTTGGGTGTCCTTTGTCTCATAAAGGTTATCATTTTGAGATTTCTGCCTTACTGATAACTTACAAAGGGAACGCTAAATATTCAGTCGAGAGTCCAATCTATATATCAAGGAACATTTTTAAAGCGATTTTAAAAATTATGTTTTAAAATTCTACGCAATTGCGTTGGTTCATGGCATATTTTGCGATTGGCTATATTTCAAACTTTTTTCTAAATGGCTGATCTTCTGCCTCAACTCCATTCACCGGCCCTATCGCCATATCCCTTGATGCCCTTACTAGTGAGACATCTATCGACTTCTGTTTTGAATATACCCAATGACAGAGCCTCCACAGCCCTCTGGGGTAGAGAATTCCATAGATTCACCACAATCTGTGTGAAGAAATTTCTTCTCATCTCAGTCTTGAGTGGCCTACCCTTTATCCTGACGTTGTGGCCCCTGGTTCTATACTCCCCAGTCAAGGGATATATTCTCCCAGCATCCACCCTATCAAGCCCTTTAATAATTTTGTATGCTTCAAAGAGATCCCCTCTCATTCTTCTGAATTCAAGAGAATACAGGCCGAGTTTACTCAATCTCTTCTCATACGACAGTTCTGCCATCCCAGGAATCAATCTCGTGAACCTTCGTTGCACTCCCTCTATGACAAGTTTATCCTTCCCTAAGTAAGGTGAACAAAATTGTACACAGTACTCCAGGTGTGGTCTCACCAAGGCCCTATATAATTGGAGTAAGAGTTCTTTGCTCCTGTACTCAAATCCTCTTGAAATGAAGGACAGCATATCATTTGCATTCCTAATGGATTGCTGCACCTGCACATTCACGTTCAGTGATTCATGTATAAGGACACCCAGGACCCTTTGAGCATCTGCATTCCCCAATCTATCACCATTTAGGAAATACTCTGCCTTTCTGTTTTTTTCTACCGAAGTGTATAACTTCACATTTATCCACGTTATATTCCATCTGTCATGTTACTGCCCACTCACTGTGGAGCTGTGCGCAATGTCGAGGCCGACCGATACCAGGGGCGCTCTGTGTGCGTAAGCGCACCTGCGATCACGTGGGATGGTGCGCCAATCAGGAAAACGAAATTTCCGATGCTCATTCATGATTTTTTTATTGCTTTAGTTTAGCGGAGAAGAAGTAAATATGCTGCTTGTGCGTCTAGGTTTCTTGTGTGCAAAAGTTTCGCTGCAGGGAAATTGCATTTCATTAATGGTTTGTTAAGTTATTTCAAATCATGAAAGCCTCATAGAATAGCCAGCTATGTCATCGGCATTTCAAACAGTTAAGCATAAAATTTAGACACTTGTTCTTTGCCTTTTTTTTCTTCGGGTGAGCCAGTTTTGTGAAATGCATCGCAGTTTGGGCACAAGGGCAGCTTTTTCTCATAAAAGTACACTTGTAATCTCGGGCTGAAATGAGCTTTGATAGTTCGTTTTCACCCTTTGCATATTTGTCTCTGCGGGCTGTGTTGGGATCAGTTGAAATATTTAGAAAGATGAGGTATTAGATGGTGGATACAGATATTTATTTTGAAGATAATTTTTTATTACATTTTGTACATTATGAAAATAGCTGTTCTACATTGCAAGCTGCTCCCTATCCCCATCCCTCCCCTTTCGATCTGCAAACAGGCTCCTGCGTCTGTTTCCACCAGTCGTAAAATTTCCCTGCATAATTGCTGGGCAGTTGGTGGGTCATTCGCCCAACTCTGTGCCAGCAATGAAGATTTGAGAGTCGCAGAGGGTGACCTGTCATGTCGGAACTTGACAGTTCGCAAGTTCGGGATTTAGCACATGCGCAAGCGCGTACAGAAATCCACAAAGTTGCTGTCAATTTCAAAGGCGGTATTACTGTGAACTCTGAGAGTTCATCGTCATACTGACCACAAATTCTGCCCCAATAACTACAAATAAGTACCTAGGAAATTATAGTGGAAATACGTTTACACAGAAAAGTGATCAAAGGGTGGTAACAGAGTGAAGGATTTTGCAGAGTGAAGTGTGTGTCGACATAAAATATTAAATATATCCGGGCTAGATTAATATCTACTGCAAGTGAATACCCATTGAAACAAAGACATTTTTCAAAAATAACATTTGCAACATAGAATTACATATCCAGCACAGAAACAGGTCATTTAGCTGAATTGCTCTATGTCGATGTTTACAAGCCACACGAACCTCCTGCCAGTCGAATTATCTGTTCTCACCCTGTTCCCATATCTCACTATATTACCTCATGAATGCATAAGGCTTACTTTAAATTGATTACTGATATCTGCCTCAGCGATTCTATATGGCGGTGAGATCCACATTTTGAACACTATCTGAAAAATGTAATTCCTTCCAAATTATTTATTTGACCTATTATTGGCTGTCTTGGAGTTGTGCTGCCGTTTCTGGACTAATTCACAAGTGGCACAATTTTTCCACATCCAACCTATTGTTCCCCTACACCATTTTAAAGACCTCTATTAGGTCTCTTCTTAGTCTAATGCGTTTGAGGAGCAAGGAGTCCCAGCCTGCACAATGTTTCCTGCTATTTCTGTCCTCTCCATTCTGGGAACATCCTTGCAAATCTTTTCTGCACTTTCTCCAGTGGTTCTGTATCCATTTTGTAATGTGTCCACCAGAATTTTGCGGAGAACTTTAATGTGGTCTCATCAAGGCCTATATAAATTCAAAATTATCTCCCTGCTTTTGTATTATATTTCTCTAGAAATGAACCAAATTACTTTGTTTGCAATCATTATTAACTTCTGAACTTGTGTAGCTACTTCAAACGATTCCCAGAACTCTGTTTACTTTGTGGTTAGTCTTAGCTTGTCTCCAGCACTCTTGCCTCTGAGTGAGAACTTTCTAGTCCATATCCCATTCCAGACACTTTAGCACATAATCTAGGCGAACACACCAGTGCTGAGGGTATGCTGCACTATCGGAATTGCTGAATTTTTCGGTTATGTGCTCCATTTCCAGACGTTTTATTGTCTCATTATTTAGCAAAGATTGTAGTCTATTTCCTACATCTGTCATTAAGACATCGCATTTTTCACAACATTTACTTTCAGTCAGTTTTTTTCAAAGTAACAGCGCATGCTATCATGTAGTGATGACTAGATTGTTGCAGATGTCATCGTTTTATACATTGCGACAGCACACGGTCCGTTTACCTCGAAGTTGAGACTGAATCAACCTAGACTGATCCTCAGCGCCTCTCTATTCAGCCTTCCGTGAGAGTCTTGGACAGAATATTCTTGGAGTAAGTTCACAGCAATTGTCGAATCACAACACAAAATTGACAGTAAATTGGTAAACTCTTTGAAAGGACACAAGGATGGTGGGTTCAGGAAATGCCAATGTCACAATTGTTCCTGGTGATTTAGCGCGGCATATTTTGTATTAGTATAGAGGGAGCTCCACACTGCCACCTATATCTGCCCTGGTACGTCGTGAATCTAATATGGGTGGCATAAATAGACAAATAATTTTCGTTCGGCAGCACATTAATGTTTAAATGAAAATACCTAAGATTTATTTGTGGAAAGCTAAATATTTTCAAGAATTATAAATAAATAGTTCGGACCAACTGTAGTATCGTGTTCATTTCTAGGCGCCACACATTAGGAAGGACGTGAAGGCTTTGCAGATGGTACAGAAAGATTTACTAGAATGGATCCAGGGATGAGTAATTACAGTTAGGTGGATACACTATAGAAACTGTGGTTGTTCTACTTAGAGCAGAGAAAGCTAAGAGGAGATTGATAGAGGTGTTTAAAATCATGAAGGGCTTAGATAGAGTAAATAAAGATAATGGGCTGGATATTACAATCCCTCCGGGTTTGTACGTGCTGTGTATAGTGATATCGGAAATGCCGGTTTCAGAATGCTCTTGACAGATCGGACGCCTGCCCTACAGAAGGGCCTATGCTGGCAGATAGTTCCGCTTTCTGCAGAACCTCTGCCCACAGAAAACTCTTAGAAATCTTACTCCTGGTAAAAGCTGGCCTGCTTTTACCAGCATAAGATATGGAAAAAGTAAAAAAAAAATGTTCCCCTCATTTATATTTAAAAATAATTTAAAAAAGGTAAGTTTATTTTTAGCACCGTACAAAACTTTAATTATTTTTTTCAAAAAATTGCATTTTTGTTAAAAATATTAAATTTATTGTAATTTGAACTAATTTTAAAAATGTGATGGTTGTTTTTTATTTATTCAATGTTTTACAGTGTTTTGGGGGTGATCTCCATTCATATATTTGAGAGTTCTGCCTGTCAAGTGTATGAAGGGAGATTCCCTTATTTGGTTGACGCCCCATGGCCCACGTGATCCAAGGTACGCTTGCGAACCGCATGCGCCTCTGGGACATCTGGGCCCTGCACATTTCAAGTTGGAGAGGCACAGGAGCGGAAGTGTCCGGATCTGGAAAGACCTCAGTTAAGTCCATCGATGTTTTTCCAGATCGGAGGCCTACGCACGCGGGACGCCTCCGATCGGAAAATACTTCCCAATTGCCCCACAATTTGCGATAGGTTGCTTCCTGCTTGCGGATGCCTCCTACTGAGAAAAAAAATTAAGCCCTTACCTGAGGACTCCCGAGGTCCGTCCATTTCCGAACCTGTGACTCTCCACGACGAAATGCGCAGGGCCCAGGTATCCCAGGGGCGCATGCGGTTCGCAAGCATCCCTGGGATCACGTGGGCCAGGCGAGCCAATGCGAGAAGGAAATCACCCTTCATACATTTTACAGATAGACCTATCAAAAGCATAAATGGGGAATACTGAAAAAAACATCAAAACATTAAATCAATTTTTTAAAAACATCACGTTTTTAAATGGGTTAAGATAATATTTTAAACAAAAATTCAACTTTTTGAAAAAAATGATTAAAGTTTATTACGCGATTAAAATACATTTACCTTTTTTGAAAGTATTTTAAAGTTATAAATAAGTTAAAAAAGTTATTCTTTTTACTTTTTTTAAACACTTATGCTCGTAAAAACAGGCGTTACGCCTGCTTTTAACTGGCGTAAGATTTTTAATTGATTTCAGCGGGCGGAGGTTGTGCAGAAAGGGGAACTCACCCCTGCAGAGGCCCTTCTCCATGGCAGGCGTCGGATCTGTCAAGAGGATTTTTGACAGGTCGGAAATGTCGGTTTTCAGCGCTTGCGTTCCGCTTAAATAGGAGATCTCTTAAAAAAGACTCTACCGCTTGCTTTCACTGCAGTTTACACTTTAATAGTTGTCTTAATAAACAGGAAGTCATAGAAGGACGTCTTAATGTTAATATAAACACACTGGAAATATTACAACTAACGAAAAATGAACGGTAGAAAGATGAGCATCTGAAAAAGAAAGCTAGTTTGAAGTCTCGGATGGAACGCCTCATAGGAGCATTGACGTCTGATCCTATTTTGGTTTTCTAACATTTTCTGTTTTAATTTGAGATTGATAGAGCAGTCGGGTTGGGATTTATATATATATATATATATATATATATATTTAACAGAGCTAGATATGACAAGCAGGGTCCAGTTAAATGTTACAGCCAATATTATCATAATTTAGCTCCTTGTTCTGTTAGATCAGCCTAAGTTCTTTCCTTATTCTTTTGCCTCGACATTTTGTTATGCTTTTTGTTCTCTTCAGGTTTCCGTCTTTGGCTGCAACCTCGACCAATTATAGCAGTCTATTTTCAAACGTCCCTCCAATGGTCTGTAAAATCGAAGCGTTTTACGGTTAGCTTCTTACCTTGATTGGTCAGCAGAGTGATGCATGAAACAGATCTGAAAAGCAGCATAATTTTCTTCAACATTCAGTCACCAACTGAACTGTGCTCCGAATGTTTGCTTCAGACACCGTTTCAATACCATACAAAGAAGTGTTTTATCGGTATTATTCCATCGATACAGAAAGTTAACATGCAGGTACAGCAAACAATTAGGAAGGCAAACGGTATGTTAGCCTTTATTGCAAGGGAGTTGGAGAATAAGGGAACGGAATCTTGCTGCAATTATTCAGGGCTTTAGTCAGATCACACCTGGGGTACTGTGTGCAGTTTTGGTCTCCTTACCTAAGGTAGGATAGACTTGCCTTAGAGCAGTTGCAACCGAGGTTCACTAGATTGATTCCTTGGAGAATGGTTCTCTTTTGTATTTAATTTAGAAGAATGAGAGGTGATCTCATTGAAAAGTATAACGGTGTTAGAGGACTTAACAAGGTACATGCTGAAAGGTTGTTTCCACGAACTAGAGAGTCTAGAACCTGGGGTCACAGTCTCATGATAAGGGGTCAGCCATTGCAGACTGAGATGAGGAGGAATTTCCTCAATCAGAAAGTTTTGAATCTTTGGAGTTCTCTACTCCAGAGACCTGTAGATGCTCAGTCGATATGTTTTTGGACTTTATGGGAATCAACGGATATGGGATAGGTCGGCAAAGTGGAGTTGATGTCGAAGATTAGCCTTGAAATATTGACTGGTGGAGCAGGCTCCAGAGGCCTCATGGCCTATGCCTTATCCTATTTCTTATATTCTTATGAGAGCAAGACGACTAGCTGACGCATTGACTTCGTGCTTTGGGATCTGAGATTTAAGTGTAGCCTACACTGATAGATTATTCTCCATTACTTGGCCCGTTTCAATCTAACGCTTCGTGTTCTGCTTTACAGCAGCAAATGTGCAATTAATTAAAAATCGACATTGATGAATTAGCAGTCTCACTCAGAGAAGCCAGTGATTAGTTTGCGGGAGAGTTGGGAGAAAATCGCTTGATCCAATTGCAGTGTTTTTCATAAGGAAGAGCTTCAGGCAATTCATTGTAACAGTGTAATGGAATATCACTTTGTATCTAACCGTACTGCACTGTCACAGTGCAAGTTAAATGGACCAGGGCAAAGGAAGGTCTGCTATATATCTAACCAGTTTGTAACTCCATTCGGAGTGTTTGATGGTCAGTGTTTAGCGAGATTGACTCTGTATCTATCCCGTGGCGTACCTTCAATTGAAGTGTTTGATGGGGCAGTTTAGAAGGAGCTTTACTCTGTAGGTAACCCAACTTCACTAGACCTGGGAATGTTTTATGGGACAGTGTAGAGGGAGCTTTACTTTGTTTCTTACGTGTGCTGTACCTGCCCTGTGAGTGTTTGAATGGAGAATGTAGAGGGAGCTTTTCTCTATATCCAAAGCATGCTGTACCGCCCTTGGGACTGACTCTTTGATGGGACAGTGTTTTCGGAGCTTTACTTTGTATCTAATCCGTGCTCTCCCTGCGATTTTCTGTGTTTGTTGGATTAGGGTAGAGGAAACTTTACTCTGTATCTATCCCGTGCTGTACCTGCCCTGGGTGTTTTTGATGGGACAGTGTAGAGTGAGCTTTACTCTTTATGTAACCCTTGCTTTGCCAGTCCTGGGAGTGTAGAGGGTGCTTTACTATATCTAAACCATGCTGCAACTACCCTTGGAATGTTTGATGGGACTGTGTAGAAGGAGCTTTACTCTCGATGTAACCCAACTGCACTAGACCTGTAGGTGTTTGACGGAGCAGTGTAGAGGGTACTTAGGTCAGCATGCACACCATTCTGTACTTGACTGGAGATGTTTGAAGCAGGGAATGGGACTGATGGTGATTGGTTTATTTCGTAAGATGGCCACTCGTGCATATAAACATTTACCAATATAAACGTAAAAATAACCGTATATATAACATTATTATATATGCTTAGTATAGCATTGCTCTATTTTACGCTTTCAACATTTTCGAAAATTAAGTAGAAAAACCCACCCGTTCTTCTGAGTGGCGAGGACCCTCTTCGTTTACGCGTGCACCTAATGAAATACAACATCAAAGTTTGACCAGACAGCAAGACCTGAGCAATCGAAATCCGACTTAGTCTCAGCTTATAACGCCTTAAGGATCATAGTTTATGAAACGTTTTGAAAATGTAATCGCAACTCTCCCCCCGCCCCCTTGGTTGAACGATCTAGATGTAAGGTTCCTGAAATGCCTTCGGCTCATAACACAGGGAATCAATGAATCAAAACAACAAAACAACACCGAAAAATGCAAACATCGGTACTCATTTATCAGTTACTTTAAGTTCATTTGAATGAATCTTGGGCAAATCTTTTTTTTCCAGACTGTTGAATCAATTATTACTTTATAACATATCAACATAATTCCCTTCCTGGACCAGATATAACGTTCCTTCCTTTGCTCGGCGTCATGTTGATCCCTTTTTTATTACAAATCTTTAACAGTGAAAATACATAGGTGGCTCCTTACCTTTACAGTTACTGAGTTGGTAACTGTTCCCAATGAAAGTGATGATGGCTAGAAATATCAGTGCACCCCCTGTACATCCAGCAATTAGTAGCGGAAGGGATGGGAGTCCATTGCCTAAAATCATAATCACAATACAAATAATCATCATAATATTGCTATTACTGATAATAGTAATAATCAATGACCAGCTCTTCATTATCGGCAGTATTGTGCAAACAGTCTGTTGAACATATGTAAGTTCTCCCATTTACATTTTGAGTGTCTCCACAGCAAAGCCGAGGACTGAGACTGTTAACTGTGCAAACTGGTTTACATCTATATATATATATACATAAAGACAGATAGATGGATAGAGAGAGAGAGAGATATAGAAAGATAGATAGAGAGATAGATATAATATTTATGGTCATTCTTATTTTCCTCTCAGCGGAATCCGGCACATAAATTGTTTGCATTACTGGATTAAAATGAAACTTTTGAATTTTCATTGACACGACAATAATGAACTTGGTAGTTAAAAAGATTATAGCGCAAATTACAGAAGCACCATTCATTCTCGGGTGATATCTCACGAAAAGTTGGTCAGCTGACATAGGGAACTGATCTGGATCGGCAGCTTCTCAATAACGAAAAATACTTAAATATATGAGAAAAACACTTTCTACGAACTTTCTCTCGCTGTTAAATGGCGAGAAATTGAATCTGGTGAAGATTAGTATAATTCAATTGATCATTATAATTTTTGTAGATTAAACTCCATTTCTCGGATGGCAGACGTTTGTCTCTTGTATCCGTTTCACAAATCAGCAAATAGAAACAATCTGTGAATGACCATTCTGAAAAATTAATTGTATATCTGAAACAAATAAGGCCGATTTAAAGTGCTCAGTGGCTGCCAGTATTGCACAAATGTCAACATCTTACCTGTGTTAGAACTGGAATCAAAGTAAACAGCCACGGCTGGACTCTGCAGTGTGAGGTGAGACACCACACAGGTATATACAGCCCCGCTCTGGGCTGGCTGTGTCGTTTCCAATCTGCTGGAAGCTTCATACATTCCCTCCGAATTCTGCTAATAATGGTGTTGATCCCAGTAACAATGTTGGTGTTATTTTTATAACAAGTGAAGGTGAGAGCCTCCGGTTAGAACTCGGCCGTTTCACACACAAGTGTTAGAGTAGATGTGTCGGTTCCGGACACTTTGGGGTCCAGTCTCACGGGTTCTGGTGAAGCTGTGGAAGAGGTTCAAGAATACACTTATTGCCCAGACTTAAGTATTTTTGTCCCGTTTGGCGTCCTGCTTTCCTGAATATGATACGATGATTCCAGTTCGCATTTTGGTTATTTAAGAATTCGAAATAAGATTCTTCCCATAATTTTCTAGGCTAATATGCGGACGTTGCAGTAGCGTGTTGCAGGAACAGGAGAAAGCAATTCAGGGCGACTAGATTTTCAGGCCGTCGCCGCTTTGCGCTTAGTCCAGGCAAAAAAAAATATTTATATTTCAACTCAGCAACCTTTTGCTCAGTTTTGTTATTACGCAGGTTTAAATCAATAGGCAAAAATTATTTCAAACAACTCGCGTTAGGATTTGTAAATGTGGAACACAGGGAAATAATTGCCGTCCAGAGAAGCGATACATTGATCCCGGGATACTTTGTAACTGCTGGAAAAATAATTGTGTCCAAAATATAAAGAGAAAAAGCCCAACTTGCTGGATATTTAATTTAAAGGGAATGGCGGGAATTGAGGGTTGAGGGGATCATCCTTGGAGAAGTATGAGGGAAGTGGCTGAAAATCCAGACTCTTCCATAGTAACACATAGCAAGCCTAACATTAGACTGAAAATATTTTATCACCGTCAAGAACGCCACCCCCGCAACCCCACCTCATCCCCGCCATTCGTACTTGTTAAAGTTACAATTTAAATTGAGAGTTATGATCTGACCCCAGTTCACGGAGAAGCGCGTGAGATTCCACAGACTGGGTTCGACACTCATGCAGTATAATTCCCGACTAGTATCAAATCTAGCTTGCGAAACTGATCAAAGTATCCCTTAGACCAAATTGTTAATTTACCAGGAGTTTATTCAAATGTGCATACATTGGACTCGCTCCGTCACCGTTCTCTAAATATTTAACCATTTATGTACAAAACTCTCCCCGGACAGAGGACTCGTCTGTCACACCTTGCAGTATTTCGTGTCAGTATTGACACAGTTACAGCTCAGTCGGGTACTCACTGAGTTTAGTTCAAACCGAAAGGGTTTTACATACAGATCATTTGTACAATTGGACTACCAGAATCTTTGAAGGTGGCAGAACAAGCATATGGTATCCATGGCTTTATAAACAGAATTGAGAGGTCGCACAACACCAGGTTATAGTCCAACAGTTTTATTTGAAATCACAAGCTTTCGGAGCTATCGATTGCTCCTTCCTCAGGTGAAGACTTCACCTGAGGAAGGAGCAATCGATAGCTCCGAAAGCTTGTGATTTCAAATAAAACTGTTGGACTATAACCTGGTGTTGTGCGACCTCTCAATTTTGTCCACCCCAGTCCAACACCGGCATCTCCGCATCATGACCACTATCGACACTTTATAAACAGAGACATAGAGTACAAAAGCAAGGATGTTCAGTTAAACGTGTATACATCACTGGTTAGGACTCATCTGGAGTATTGTGTCCATTCTGGGCATAACGTTTTAGGAAGGATGTCAAGACTTGGAGAGGGTGCAGAAGAGATTTACTAGAATGATACCAGGGACGAGGGACTTCAGTTGCATGGAGATGCTAGATAAGCTGCAATTGTTGTGCTTAGAGTAGGGAAAGTTAAGGGGGGATGTATTAAGGTGTGCAAAATGATGAGAGGCTTTGATATAGTAAATACACAGAAATCCTTTCCAGTGGCAGATGGGCACAGATTTAAGATAATTGCGAGATGTGTAGAATGCTTTTTTGCACAGCGAGTTTTTATGATTTGGATTGAACTGCCTGAAAGGCTGGTGGATGCAGATTCAGTCGTAACTTTCAAAACGGAATGTGGATATATACTTGAAGACGAAAGTTTGCATAGTCCCATGCCACTTTTGTGCTAGATTTTCACACAGGATTCAAGGTGCGGCCCAGCCAATATCTTGTACAAACTTATTTCTTCTTTATCGACAGCCAATAAATCAAGGTCCCTATTGCTGCCACATTCTTTGGATTCAGATCCTTCTGTATATTGTCCTGGAGCCCAGAGATACTTAACATATCGTGATATTATTGTGGGGCATATTTTAAATAATGTTCCCTAATCATCTCCCATAAACTAGCTGTATTGGTCAATTCATTAAATAATCAAAAAAGTAAGATACTATATACACTGTCATACAATAGCAGCGACCGCAACTTTATCCAAGGTCGCTTACCGTGCACATCAAGCTTCGATCCGGCTCCTTTTATCATCGGGTTACCTGTGTATCTCACTCCACAATAATAGGATCCGGAGTCTGGGAAACGGACACTCGGGATCTGGAAGGAAGCCTCTCCGTTTTTCAAAGGAGAGAATCGTTTCCTGCCGTCAGAATCTGGTTGTATGAAGTGATTGTCGCCAAGTCTCCACCAATAGACATTCACATCTGAATTATTCTGGACAGAGCTGGTCTTGCAATGGAACGTAATGTCTGCACCTGCCATCACACTGGTGCTTTCAGGGGTTTGGGAAACTGCAGCGGGAGCAACTGTAAAAAAAAATAAACATTAATCACAAAATAGAGATAAAAGATAGGCACGAATAGATAGCTCGCTAAATAGATAGATAGACATATGTGTATATAGAGCTCGACAAAAAATTAAAAAAGCAAGCAAGAAAGAAAAATATTCGATTATAACGGAAAATACCGTTGTAAATAACCCCAAGCGCCCATATGTAGTGACACACAAACATTGTTCAATGGAAATTGTTCTGCCACTGAACCGCGGCTCGGATGGTTTGGAAATATCAGTTTGTAGATAATCCGATAAGATTTGTGATTTGTCGAGATGTCATATCGCGTGCCTAAAACTGTTTCCGATAATGTATTTTAAGAGGCGAGCTGTGAACGTAAATGTGAGTTAATGTGCGTGAGCACCTCATCTTAACAGGATCTGCAATCTGCAGTTAAACCAAAGCCCCATTGGTCGGCCTGTACGTGGTTTATCTCAATGACATAACATTAAAGAAGTGACCGGTAACAACACGTTGATGAAACTCCCTGATTAGGCATATACAATTTATATTATATAGAAGTTACAGAAAGGAAGGGGTGCGGGAAGACGGGTGGGATGGGAGGGTTGCATTGCCAATTACAGAAGTTCGGAAAGTTTGAGAAAGAAAATATTTTGAGCTGAGTCTGCTGCAAATAACTTGGCCCCTAACCCGTCAATATTTCCTTCCTCGGTCTTTATTATCCATTGCTGATGGGTTCGGAGAAGGAATCCGGTGAAGCCGCAGATTTCCAAAGGCTGTGGCCCGGTAAAGACGGTCATCAGAGGATGGATTCTAGTCTTCTTGTCGGCGTTACTTCAGGGCAGGACTTCCATCCGTCCCTTCAAACCCACTCCGATCCGGATTCATTTCTTTCTAGTCGGGCTTTTTCTGACAGGTAACGCAGTTCCCGTCCAAGCGAGAATGATCGACTGCTGAGCCTTGAGATTAGGACGCCCCAGAGGAGGATAGTTCATACAATTTACAGGGCAGCTGCTGACGAAGTCTGTGCAACCTCGCCATCCAACAACTACAGGAAGAGATTAATTGTACCACAGATAGAACTTTCAATCATCTCATTGTCTCATATTGTTTCCCTCTGATGACCTGGGTGTTAGGATAACTCACGCATGCAAACGAAAACATGTTCAAGTACTCAAGCAACATCTAAACAAAGAAACACTCTGTCCAATCACATAGCCTGCTGCAGGAATACTTCAGAGACAATTTCTTAAAATGCCTAATTCCCCTGCACCTCACAGTGTCATGTGATGCCTACACTCATACTGGGGAAAACAAGGACCCCTACCACTGATCTTTTAACGTTATTTTAAGTTCTCACGAAGGATGAAAGGAAGAAGACAATCGGCAAGCGTGTATTCGCTCTGCAATGTACTGACCAATGCCTCTGAGTCTATTCCCGCCAAAAGCGGATGAATGTAAGGGACACACATGCCGCAACTACAAATAGTGGTAATGGACGTGCTTCCGTAATGTCCCATCCTAACTCTGTGCATGATAAAATTTCAGACATGGGCCCTTCACCCTCTGAAACAGAAAGGCTGCCGGAAGCTGGTCCCTCTGGAAGATTTGGTTCACTCAGATGCTTGTTATTTCAGGTTTCAAGGGTTCTAACAGATCCGATTTAGCCACCCAATCCTCGCCACCAACCATCTCAGTCATGGAGAACCTTTTGGATGTAGCAGCCTAGGACTTCGAGAACATAAGTAGGCTGGCATAAAGGGCAAACATGGCATTACGAAGCAGTTGTAGACATCGTGGACTTTCCACTGTTTTTTCGTTTGACTGTCCAACTCAATCCTATTCTAAACGTTGCTTGAGACGTGTGTCGGATATTGCGTCACATAATAGATTAACAACCCGTAATAGGGAAAAGAGCATCACGGGTTAATTGGTATGAGGATCTGCAAAGCGGGAGATATATATATATATATATATATATAGAGAGAGAGAAGCGAAATAGATAGATGGATAGATAGATAGATAAATAGATAGATAGATAGATAGATAGATAGATAGATAGATAGATAGATAGATAGATAGATAGATAGATAGATAGATAGACAGACAGATAGATAGATAGATAGATAGACAGATAGATAGATAGATAGATAGATAGATAGATAGATAGATCGATAGATAGAGAGAGAGAGAGAGATACATAGATAGATAGATAGATATAGAGAGAGAGTGTGTTCAGCATGTGTCAGAGAAGTATCTGTGACAAAAACAGCATGACCAAGATAAAGTATAAAAGCAGAATTAAATGCAGCTGGTGAAAAAGTAATGAACTGTATTCACGCAAAAATAGGCCTTTGTCAACAGAATCTTAAATTAAACTTGTATCACGTGACTTTAGAAGTGTATCAGTTTAAATAGTTAAGAAAGAGGGGTGAGTGGAGTTATCATGGAAAATGAAGCATTAGACCATTTAATCTGAAAAAAGAGATGCCGAATAGTTTCACGTTGAGACTAGCCAGGTGACACATCGCAGAGCTGGGCAAATCAGATTTGAGTCGGTTTTCAGACAAAGGGAGAGCACATGGTGCTCGGGTTAGATCATACAACCAAAAGTGGGTCTGTTGTGGCAAAAGTATAAATGTAGAACGCAGCGTATCTTGGAGTCGGGGCGCGGGGGGCGTCTGAGCATGATTGGCCTTGAATATATGATAGACATCGTTGTTTGTTTGTAATCACTTATATCAGCAATAAATCTTGAAAGGTAAGCTGTCTCTAGAATACGAGCCTTTCTTCGGACTAGAGTGGGAATCGTATATGGTATCATTCACTTCCATTCCTATGTTCAAAATAAGGATAAAATTGAGAGGTCGCACAACACCAGGTTATAGTCCAACAGTTTTATTTGAAATCACAAGCTTTCGGAGCTATCGATTGCTCCTTCCTCAGGTGAAGTAAATTAGATACAGAATCGCCAAAACATATATAGATAGAAAACAAAGCATGTGTACTTTACAATTGCAGACCACTAAATTAAATCATCCTGACTATCTGCCGAGGTGTGATAAAGTTAATTAAGTCAGCCAGGAAGGTACCACATCAAAGACATAGCAAGATACAACTGAGACAATGAGGTGTAGTCGCAGGGGTTCTAACGTGACAAAAGCTGCCGTCTGTATGTAAAACGAAAAGCTTTAAAAAAAAATTAATTTTTTACTGGGAAAATGTTCACTTTTTTACTGGGAATCACATCTGTGAACAAGCTAACGACGACTCGAGTCCGGATCACGTCATGTATCGTGCCATAAACCCAAGATCCCGATTGAGACCGTCTTCATGAGTGCGGAACCAGGAACACTCCTTGCCACGATGGACGTATCGGCGCTCTACACCAGTATCCCCCACGATGACGGCATCGCTGCAACAGCCTCAGTACTCAACATCAACAACAGCCAATCTCCAGACGCCATCCTACAACTCATCCGCTTCATCCTTGACCACAATGTCTTCACCTTCGACAACCATTTTTTTACCCAAGCACACGGAACAGCCATGGGGACCAAATTCGCACCCCAATACGCCAACATCTTCATGCACAAGTTCGAGCAAGACTTCTTCGCTGCACAGGACCTCCAGCCAACGCTGTACACCAGATACATCGACGACATTTTCTTCCTTTGGACCCATGGCGAAGGATCACTGAAAAGACTACACGATAACATAAACAAGTTCCATCCCACCATCAAACTCACCATGGACTACTCCTCAGAATCGGTCTCATTCCTGAACACACGAATCTCCATCAAAGACGGACACCTCAGCACTTCACTCTACCGCAAGCCCACGGACAACCTCACGATGCTCCACTTCTCCAGCTTCCACCCTAACCATGTTAAAGAAGCCATCCGCTATGGACAAGCCCTGCGAATACACAGGATCTGCTCAGACGAGGAGGAACGCGATGGACACCTACGGACGCTGAAAAACGCCCTCGTAAGAACGGGATATGACGCTCTACTCATCGATCGACAGTTCCGACGGGCCACAGCGAAAAATCGCATAGACCTCCTCAGAAGGCAAACACGGGACACAACCAACAGGGTACCCTACGTCGTCCAATACTTCCCCGGAGCGGAGAAACTACGCCATGTTCTTCGCAGCCTTCAACATGTCATCGATGACGACAAACACCTCGCTAAGGCCATCCCCACGCCTCCACTACTTGCCTTCAAACAGCCGCCTAACCTCAGAAGTACCATCGTTCGTAGCAAATTACCCAGCTTTCAGGATAACAGCGACCACGACACCACACAACCCTGCCATGGCAAACTCTGCAAGACATGCCAGATCATCAACACAGATACCACCATCACACGTGAGGACACTACCCACCAGGTACATGGTACATACTCATGTGACTCGGCCAACGTTGTCTACCTCATACGTTGCAGGAAAGAATGCACCGCGGCATGGTACATCGGCGAGACCATGCAGACACTGAGACAACGTATGAACGAGCAACGCGCAACAATCGCCAGGCAGGATTGTTACCTCCCAGTCGGGGAACACTTCAGCAGTCAAGGACATTCAGCCTCGGATCTGCGGGTAAGCGTTCTCCAAGGCAACCTTAGAAACACACGACAACGCAAAATCATCGAGCAGAAACTGATAGCCAAGTTCCGCACTCATGAAGACGGTCTCAATCGGGATCTTGGGTTTATGTCACGATACATGACGTGATCCGGACTCGAGTCGTCGTTAGCTTGTTCACAGATGTGATTCCCAGTAAAAAAGTAAAAATTTTCCCAGTAAAAAAGTAATTTTTTTTTAAAGCTTTTCGTTTTACATACAGACGGCAGCTTTTGACACGTTAGAACCCCTGCGACTACACCTCATTGTCTCAGTTGTATCTTGCTATGTCTTTGATGTGGTACCTTCCTGGCTGACTTAATTAACTTTATCACACCTCGGCAGATAGTCAGGATGATTTAATTTAGTGGTCTGCAATTGTAAAGTACACATGCTTTGTTTTCTATCTATATATACTTTGGCGATTCTGTATCTAATTTACTTCACCTGAGGAAGGAGCAATCGATAGCTCCGAAAGCTTGTGATTTCAAATAAAACTGTTGGACTATAACCTGGTGCTGTGCGACCTCTCAATTTTGTCCACCCCAGTCCAACACCGGCATCTCCGCATCAAAATAAGGATGACATTGAAGTGACGAGGCAGAAAGTAACCACAGTAAACTGGGCGGATCTGTTAACAGGTAAAACTACAGATGAACAGTGGGAGGTGTACAAAGAAGTATTTGTCATAATACAAGACCTGTACAAACCCCTAAACAACAAGAGCGCTACTTGTGTAAGTAAACAACTTCGGACAACGAAATAAATTTGCTGATGGCTCTAAGTTAGGTGGCACAGCAAGTAATGTAAATCGTAGCAAAACGATGCAAAGGGACATTGATAGATTAAGTGAATGGGCAAATCTGTGGCAGATGTATTTCAATGTGGAGAAATATGAGCTCATCCACTTTAGACATAAGACTGATAGATCAGAGTATTTTCTATATAGTGACAACCTAGGAACTATGGAGGAGCAGAGACTAAGTGGGTCACATACATAAATCACGAAAAGCTAGTGGACAGGTAGAACAAAAATGTGAAAGTTTAATGGAATGTTAGCATTTATCTCGAGGAATCGAAACGGCTGAAAGTCATGCTACAGTTGTGTAAAGCTCTGGTTACATCGCATCTGGAGTACTGCGTTCGATTCTGGGTACCGCACCTCAGGAAGGATATTTGGCCTTGGATGGGTTGCAGTACAGATTCAGCAGAATGGTAACGGGGATAAAGGAGTTAAATTATGGGGGCATGTTGCACAGACAAGGCTTGTATTTCCTTGAGCATAGAATGTTAAGGGGTGATCTGATTGAGATCTTTACGGTGATTCAATGATTTGGAGGGTTGATATAAAAAAATTATATTGTTGATTCAGAACTATGGGGCATAACATTAAAATTATATGTTCACCTTCCACGGTTGTTGTCAGGGCCCTCCCCCGTGTCAATTCCATTTCCCGCACTTCTACTCTTAATCCTTCTCCTCCCCCCCAGAACCATGAAAGGGTTCCCCTCATTCTCACCTCCCACCCCACCAGCTTCCAATTTCAGTGGATCACCGTCCGCCATTTCCACAACATCCAGCCAATGCCGCCACCAAACACATGTTCCCCTCCCATTTCCATCCCCTTTCAGCATTCTGGAGGGATACCGTGTTCCACTCTTCAATCAGCCCAAAACCGCTCCCCTTCCCACGGCACCTTCCCATGCATGCACAGCTGATGGAATGCCTGCCCTTTTACCTCCGTCCTTCTCACAGTCAAGAGCCCTAAATACACCTTCCAGGTGAAACAGTGATTACATGTACTTCTTTGAATTAATATACAGTATTCGCTGCTTATGCTACAGTCTCCTGTACATTGGGGAGCCCAACCGCATATTGGGTGGTTGCTTTGTTGAGCACCTCGTTTCATTCTGCAATTGTGACCCTGAGCTTCCGGTCGCTTGTCATTTTAATTCTCGCTCCCACACCTACTCTGACCTCTCCGTCCTCGGCCTCCTACACTGTTCTAATGAAGCTCGAGGAAAAACAACTCTTTCGATTAGGTACTTTAAGCCTTCAGGTCTCAACATTGAGATCAACAATTTCAGATCATAACCACCGCTCTCATTTTTTGGACAGAAGCTGTTTATAATGATTCTGCTAAGGGCCATTTACAACTCCTCTGGACCCATCGTCTGTTTCTTGTCTTGTTCCTTTACCACCCCCGTATGCCTTCCAGCATCATCCCTTTTGTCATTTAATCATTGCTGCCTTCTACTCTATCACAAACATTCCCTTTTGTTCTTTCGTTCCATCCGCTTCCTTGCCTCCATACTTACTTAAAAGGTATTATATCTCTCACCTTTGCCGGATCTGACGAAAAAATAACATAAGAACATAAGAAATAGGAGCAGGAGTAGGCATTCGGTCCATCGAGACTGCTCTGCCATTCAGTAAGGTCAAGGCTGATCTTCTACCTCAACTCCACTTTCCTGCACTATCCCCATATCCCTCGATTCCCCTACTATCCGAAAATCTATCGATCTCTGTCTTGAATATATTCAACGACTGAGCCTCCACAGCCCTCTGGGGTAGAAAATTCCAAAGATTCACCATCCTCTGAGTGAAGAAATTTCCCCACATCTCTGCCCTAAATGGCCGACTCATTATTCTGAGACTGTGAACTCTGGTTCTGGACTCCCCAGCCAGGGGAAACAGCCTCCCTGCATTTAACCTGTCAAGCCCTGTAAGAACTTGTTATGTTTCAAGGAGATCACCTCTAATTTTTCTAAACTCTAGAGCATATTGATCTAGTCTGCTCCATCTCTCATCATAGGACAATCTCCACAACCCACGAATCAGTCTGGTGAAACTTTGTTGCACTCCTTCTATGCCAAGTATATCCGTCCTTCGGTAAGGAGACCAAAGATGTACTCAATACTCCAGGTGTGGTCTTACCAAGGTCCAATATATAATTGGATTAAGACGTCTTTACTCTTATACTCAAATCCTCTTGTAATAATGGCCAACATACCATTTGATTTCCTAATTGCTTGCTGTACCTGCATGTTAACTTTCAGTGATTCGTGTACAAGGACACCCAGGTCCCTCTTAACACCAAGATTTCCCATTGTCTCACCATTTGAATGATAATCTGCTTTTCTATTTCTCTTACCAAAGTGCATAACTTCACATTTCTCCAAGTTATATTCCATTTGCCATGTTCTTGCCCACTCACTTAGCATGTCTATATCCACTTGAAGCCTCTTTGCATCTCCTCACAATTTACATTCCAACCCAGCTTTGTATCATCAGCAAATTTGGATATACTACATTTGTTCCCCACATCCAGATTTTGAATAGCTGAGGCCCAAGCACTGATCCTTGCAATACACATTACAGCCTGCCAATCCGAAAATGAACCGTTTATTCCTACTCTCTGTCTTCTCTCCGTTAACCAATCCTAAATCCATGCTAGTATATTAACCCCAATCCCAAGAGCCCTAATTTTGTTTAATAACCTCTTGTGTGGCAGCTTATGGACTGCATTGTGAAAATCCAAAAACACCTCATCCAGTGGGACCCCCTTATCTATTCTGCGAGTTGCAAACTCAAAAATCTCTAACAGATTTGTCAAACATGATTTCCCTTTCATAAATCCGTGTTGAATCTGCACAATCCTATTATTATTTTCTAAGTGATCTGCTACCACCTCCTTAATGATAGATTCCAGCATTTTCCCTACTACTGATGTTATGCTCACTGTTCTGTAGTTCCCCATTTTCTCTCTCCCTCTTTTCTTAAATAGTGCGTTTACATTTGCTACCTTCCAAACCGTGGGGAATGTTCTAGAATCTATGGAATTTTGAAATATGGCAACCAATGCATTCATTATCTCTATAGCCACCTATTACAAAACCCGAGCATGTAGGCCATCAGCTGCAGGGGATTTATCGGCTGTCAGTCCCATTATTTTCTCCATTACTATTTTTTTTACTAAAATTAATTTCTTTCAGTTCCTCATTCTCGCTAGACCCTTGGTACTACACTGTTTCCGGGAGGATGTTTGCGTCTTCTTCCATAAAGAGTCAACGACCTGAAATTTTTACTCCATTTTTCTCTGGACAGGTGCTGTTAACCTGCTGAGAATTTCGAGCTTTATTTGTTTTTATCCTCCAATGTGACCGGTCCACCAGAGATTAGAGTCACATCTCAGTGTGAAATTTAACAGGAGCAGGGCTGCAAATGCATCTGGGGCACCTTCTCTATGGGAGGTAATATTAACTTTGGACTGTGTTGTAACATTCGCGATATTGAATTTGCCGGCATGATATGCGCTGATGGATTTAACTTCTATTGACTTTAATGGAAATAAAAATCGGGCGTGGCCTATAATAGACGTCTAATTCGATAGCGCCCGTTTTACACAACCGCCCAAAGTTAAAATTACTCGATGTGCGATAGTGTAGAGAGATTGCCCCAATGGAAATAAAAATTGGGAGAGGTATAAATCGGGCTTCCGATTTGTTATTACCAGTTTTATAGATCACACAAAGTAAAAATTACCCCATGTGCATTTACATTTACAGGGCATGTGAAGTTTAGTGAAATTCTGTAGAGAAATAACCACACAGGCCTCCTAAGTATTCCCGGTCCTTCCTCAGAAACCAGCTCTGCCACTGAGCAGATCCAATGGTTCATGTGCGTGTTCGCTGTCTAAGAGGCAGAATTAACCTTCTATATATAAAAACCGATCAGTTATTAAATCTATATTGAAAGGTGGTGTTTAATAGTTACAGTTGCTAACCACAAGACTTGTTTCCATTATGTTGAAATAAACATAGAATCTAAGAGCAGGAGTAGGCCATTCGGCCCGTCCCACCATTCAATACGATCATGGCTGATCATTCAAATCCAGTACCCTGTCCCTGCTTTAATCCCCACAGTACATATATCCCACCCTACCCCCACGTATTTAATTCCCCCTAACATATCCCATCCTATCCCCATAACCCCACATATTTAATCCCCCCCCCTAATAACTAAGGGTCAATTTATCATAGCCAAATCAACCTAACCCACACATTTTTGGACTGTGGGAGGAAACCGGAGCACCCGGAGGAAACCCACGCAGACACGGGGAGAATGTGCAAACTCCACACAGACAGTCACCCGAGGTCAGAATCGAATCCGGGTCCCTGGCGCTGTGAGACACCAGTGCTAACCACTATGCCACCGTGTTGCCCACTCAATGCTTGATGCCACGAGAGGTGCTAAGATTCAAGTCCTCACTTATGCATAAACAGCGATAATAGAAGAAACGTTGGCCAACAGTTTTCAGTACAACAGAAACCACATCACAGTTTTGGTAAAAGGTCAGATTAAGTCATATCTAGCTTCGTACACGAGCAGTAAATGATCCACTAATTAACCCCGTCACTGCTGCAGATTAATGACATCTATTCCTATTTGATCGAGTCTATCTTAGTAGTACTTTAAAGTGATGACATTTCTGTGCAATCTATCTGCAGCCCACTGGTTACATTGCAGATGTGTGCATCTCCATGTCGAAGTCATGAACGTATTTACACACATAAGCCTGTTTAGTAACGCACACAAGCATTCTTCCAGAGCCACAACCAACCCTTCTCAACCCGTGAACAATTAGCTGAGAGTCAAATACTTTGCAAACAGTCATTCAGTCAGACAATTTGGGAAGTGCTCCGAGACGGCCGGGAATGTATCACAGATAAACATACGTACACGTGACAACAACATTTTAATCAACAGGCCAATTTCAAGACAGTCAATAATTGGGATGTGATAGATGTTCAATTTACCCAAATGAGGCTTGACTTGGAGCAATGATTAAACACACTGCCGAATCTGTAAACATATGGCTGGAAATTATTAAGTGAGAGAGGATGGAATGTTTATAGCTGACCAACCTGATGGAGGAGATTTATGTGTGATGTCGTTCACTATTTAGAAAAGTCTCAACGACATTAGACGAATTTAAATAACACAATTCTTCAGTAATTTCTCCAAAAAAATCCCAGGGTAAGTCGCTATTCCAATAATGAAGATTTTATCATAGTTTAAAACTGCTTTTTTCAGAGCCATGTTAAAGAAAAGTGCAGCCTGACGCCTTTGTAGCCGTTAATGTCAAAGTACCTTGACATGCCGCTTTCGCTTTCTCTAGTGTACCAAGGATATTTCTTCTGCCCAACACTTCATCCCATCTACTGGCCTACTGGTTCTGCTGCGTTGTCAGATATGCCGCCTTTCGGATAAGAAGTTAGAGAAAGTATCGGAAGAAAAATAAGGGTTTTCCCGCAGTGCAGGACTGAACCAACCCCACCAAAACAGAAGCACAGATAATGTATCATATTGACTCTACATATAAAAGCCAATATACTTCAAGAAGGAATTCAAAGTATGTAAAAGAGGTCTGAGATGTGCTGGCGATGCAAGAAGTGACCTTGGCTCAGTGGTTGAGGGTTCAACTACCCGGCCCTAGTTTTGAACATATAATCTAGGCTGAAATTCCAGTGCAGTATTCAGTGGGTGCTGCACTCTCGGAGGTGCGGTCTTTTGGATGAGCGATTAAGCCGGGGCCCTCCATGCCCTCTCAGGTGGACGTTAAATATCCCATTACACCATTGAAAGAACGGATATCCTGATCAATATTTATCCCTCCGGGAACATCACTGAAAGAGATTATCTTGTCATTATTTCATTGCTGTTTGTGGGATCTTGCTGTGTGAAAATTAGCTGCCGGGTTCTCTACTTTAAAGCAATGACGCTTCAAAATTAGTGTATAGAGTGCAAAGCGCTTTAGGAGGTCCTGATACCTTGAAAGGGACCACATTGTTCTTTATTTGCTTTCCTTCGTTCTGATAACTCTCTATATTTTTTAAACCTTAATCTGTTCCACTAAGAGCCTGGCCCTTCATCTTATGATTTTAATAGTGTACGCTTCCGTTGTTCGTTTCTTACAAACCCTGCACAAGGTCAGTGAACAATTTTCAGTTGTTCCCCTGCTTCGTAGTGATCTATCCAACCTTTCCAGAAACTGTGCAATTACATCTTCAAACCAAATCGATGTTCTGCACAAAAGAGCTGCAACCATAATTAGGGCATTCCACGGCATTCTCTGCTAAAGCATATACCAGGGCTGATTCGACCCTTTGGTAACTCCCGAGGCCGAACGGTGCCCAAAGGGGGAGCTGACCAGCAAACTGGATGCCCATAATAACTGCCGTTCCGTCCTTTAACTTCACTACGCAGAACATCAAGTGCTGCGGACTTAATATTTCCTGGCCAATGTTTCCTGCAAGCGCCTTTCCATCACCGGCACATGTAGTGTCCCAATATTGCGCAGATTTATAAGTGCAACTCATCAAACAACATCTTGTACCATGCGATGCATCTCATACGCGTTTATTAGGACTACCTCTCCAATAAAATGATTTCAGGTTTGGTGGGGATTCATGGAGTATGCACTTACTCTTCTCACTTATGATATGAATCAATAATGTATCAGCGAATGTTAGTGTTGACAAATGAAGATATTCTTGTTTCAACAACCCAGACAACCCCAGCTGTCCCCATGGTTCATAAGATATCTGTCACTAACCTGATTTTCCAGTTTATACAACCGAATGCATATTACAGAGCCCTGGCGGTCTAAAATTTTTGCACACAAGACTGAGCTTTGTTTATGTTTATGTTCATAAAAATGTCTATAACTTTAAACTTACTGCAGTTGCAAAGTGAACAGGTGGCAGGAAGGAATGTGATATACATTTATTTTACCAGAACACAATCTTACAAATGGATTTATTACAGAATACAAATCAGTAAAATAAGAAAGGCAAAATACAATATCCATATTCTATTATGTTAATGCTTTTTCGTCTGGGCATTCTGTTAACTGTCGAATAACAGTGATACACTGGAAAGCAGATTACAACTAAATGAATAGTAACAACATAATAAAAGTCAAGGCCCAGTAAAGAACGTCGGCCCACTGAAGCTCGTCCCCTAGTACCCAGCTCTGCTTTTAGAGCATCCAGACACATTTACAATACAACTAACAATTTTGGTTCCGTAGACCATCTGAAGAAGTATTCAAGCCTCTGAGTAAAATATAAACACGTTCTAATACCTTTAAAAAATATATTTCTTACTTAATTATGTTTTGTCCTCCGGTGCTACTACCGGTATTTACTTTTAAATTCTGCATTCACCTTATCTGTACTATCTAATGTTTTATAGTTTACAGTAACTTCCTACATTAACTGCTTTCTTCCTAGGCAGAAGTCTCCTTTATGAGTATTAAGGTTAGTTTTTCGTACGCACTCAATATCTTTAGCACATAATCTAATCTAACACATCGGGGCAGCATTGAGGGATGCTGCACTCTGAGAGGTCCCGTCTTTTGAATGAGCCGTTAAATCAAATTCCCGTCTGCCCTCTCATCGTAAATGATACCATGGCATATTTTGAAGAAAGGCAGCGAAGTTCTCTTGTTCTCATGGCCAATATTTATGCCTCAGCCAACATGAATGAAACAGTTATCAGATCATACATTTCATCTACTGTTTGTGGGGTCTTGCTGTGCGTATTGGCTCTCCCATTTTCCCTACATGACAATAGTGACTTCAATTGTGAAGTACTTCCGTGACTTTGAAGCGATTGGGACGAGTTGAGATCTCAGAAAGGCATATATACAGGCAATTTCATTTTTTCTTTCATCCAACTCATTCCCTGTTCAGTGAGATTAATTTTACTCCTTGCACCCAATCCAATGCCTATGGCCAGACTTCAATATAAAGGAAAATCGAGTGAAAACCAGTTGTCTATTCTCTAGCGCCCATTTTGCGCACTCACTCAAGACGAATTTATACCCCATGAAGATTAAATGCACATTCCCATTAATTTTCAAGTAACTCAAGCTACTTATACGTGAACGATCACGGTGTTGAGATTCAGGCTTTATCAGCCAATAGGGAAACCGCGCTAATTCGAACGCTTTCCAGAGCTGCACAGAATTTAAACAGCACATAACAGCAATTACCAAATAGAAGTGCGTACACGAATAGGATGCCTGGCCTTTGGACGGCTGGGATCTGTTAGAGCAAAGCTTGGGTGGCGTGTCAGTGGGTTTTTACAATCTATTTCATCCGCAGCTTCGAAAATAAGGCGAAGGGGAGGGTCAGACAGTAGCGCCGTTTCTAATCCTTGCTGGCCCTCAGTTGCTAACTATTTCTAAACTGATGCTCCCCTCCCTTCTTCTAAGAATAGTTGCAATTATTTTCCCTGTCATTGATGTTAGGTTAATGAGCGTCTAGTTAGTTATGCACAAATAAAACGGGTTCCGCATTGGACGCCAATATTACTTGGCTTTTCGTTCCGTGTAAATAACGTCTGCTGTTTGATTTTTCATCTCTAGCTGAGCATACTCCGTGCTCTTATCCTTAAAATTAGGCTTTCCTATTTTCTTGGAGCCTGTCATGTCTAGAGCAGCGTAGGTCAACTTATTATCAGACGCCCTTTGCTTGGTCTGTGAAATTAATGTTTGTGCATATCATTACTTCGATATTGTATTTGTTTATAGTATAATGTTTACCACAGTCATTGGAATAGCTGCATCCTCGCAGAATTAGCGAGGATATAAATTATAAATTAAATATAAAAGATTACCATAGTACTATTAAAGGTCTTTCTTACAATACCTCGCATGCCCATAAATTACAGGTAATCTGTGACTCTATGTTCTGCTCCACAGCACTACCTGGGCATACACTGTCCTCTCTTTATGATTTGGTCTTGGACCTCTCCAGCACTTGGTCAGATCTAATGCGGCATAAGGCGCCATCACTTCGGCTGCTCCCTGCATGGATGGAACGGCAAATATATAGTTTGTTATGGTGTTACGGCAGATACCAGGTTTGGGCCCTCCCTGAGCAGAACGATGCGAGCAGGCCGGAAAATAGCAGGTCCAGAATCCATCCATTAAATGAATGGATGGAATATCAGTCACTGCTGCCACAACCACCTTGCCTCTGCTCCGTGACTGCGCCGTTAGTGCCCAGCAGGCGGAATCATTCGCATTAGCACAAATATTGGAACCGATGGGGCAGAGTGAAAGGAGTTTTATTCTTTACCGTCTGGACCTGAAGCATCGTCAGGGCTGAGCATGGATTGGAAAATCTTGCGGAGCCACTGCTGGCAACAGAACCCGCGTATTTTCCTACCATTGAAACGAATGCAAAGAAATTCCCTCGGGACGAGCGGTCCTCCTCACCAGATTTCCCTTTCTGCGCTCCGTCCATGCATTGCTGAGCGCCCAGACGTTAAAGACGAAAATGTACCCCCAAAAATGCGCGGAGCTACAACCGATCTCCTGATCTCACTTTGCTGGGTGACCACCAGAAGCCCCATAGAAACGGTGTAATAGGCTGAAAGTGCCCTTTACGTCGTTTTTCTGGGAATTGCACGGATGTCCCGCCGAAGCTACGGAAATCCCGCGAAATTTACATTTTAAGAAAGTAAAGAAATATAAGGGATCAACGTTCATCCCTGAAGTCCATTGATAGGAGTAGTCTAGTTGAAATCACCTCCATCTGGCAAGGTTTCCATACTTGAAGTTACACTTCGTTGCAGAATTTTTTTATAAAACCATTTTACTCCTTTGGAAAATTGAGCTTTAGCCATAATGGTAAATGTGTATCGTAGTTATACAATGGGTGGAATTGAATTAGCACAAGGAGACAGAAAGGGGTCTGGGGTTAACAGTTGTCAGGTCACTTTCAATGTCCAGAAAAGTAAACAACGAATCGAATTCTGGAATAAAGGATCGCAACATGGAACAAGAGATTATATTAAAGCTTCTTATTGAGCATCTGGACTACACATGGAATCTTTTGTGCAGATTTTCATTCATCCACAATGTCACAATATCTATATCTACATCTATAACTACATATATATATATATATATATATATATATATAGATATATTTATATATTGATATCTACATCAATATCCATCTGTCTTTCACTTTAAGGTAGACCCTGATGACGCAAGCACGGAGATGAATTAGAACTAGGCATACGAATGGAAAACAAATGTCGAACAGATATCCGGAAAAACATATACACTGAACGAATCAGATTTGGTTGGAATAACTCTCTTGATGGGCTGGAATTTCGCGGACGTTTCCCGCGATCGGTAATCACATGCAAAGGTCGTTATATATTGGAACACCTCGAATTAATGCCAACTCATTTCTGTCTATTGATTTCAATACGTAGGAGATGGCGGGCAAATAACACTCAATTTCCCGATAAGCATCTCCGTGCTTGCTTGGTCTCACAGCCTGTGCCGTGAATCAGCATGTTTCGCCCAAGGAGGTGAAGGTTGGGCGTTGACATTGGAGGTTGGATACTATGACGGGAAAATGAGGCGACTGAAGGGAATGCCGATTAATCGTCATCTGTCTCCCCGTCTTCTTCACATTTCCGCAAATTCACCCAAAATTCCATCTTTGTGATCTGGTTACACGCGTGGTCAACACATAGCTAAACTGGCACCGTCAGCCTATGACATTGTGCCAGAATTTGTATTAATTCTCGAAATGTGGGCATCGCTGGCAAGGGCGGCGTTTATTGCCGATTCCTGGTTTCCCTCAGAAGTTGCTGGTGGCGTGATTCAGAGGAGACTGCAGGGGGAAGTTGAGAGTCAACCACCTTGGTGTGGACTGAAGTCATATACAGTGCAGACCGGGTAAGAATGGCAGGTTTCATTCCCTGAGCGACGTTAGTGAACCACTTTGGGTTTTAAGACAAACCCACAGCTTCATGGTCTCTTCTGCAGATAACATCATTTATTTACAGATTTTGAAAACTGAATTCAAAATCTCAAACTACAATGATAGGATTTGAACTCGCGTACTCTGGATTAAGTTCAGCGTTAGTTAATGGGCACAGCATTATGGACTACCGCCAACATACTGTCCGCTTTGTCCAGGAGGCAAAAACTGTTCTTTATTATTAATTATGGTAACTCTTAAGTAATATGCTTATTCGCCATCAGCAGATGACATTTACAATTCATCTGCCTCTGACCTATTGACGAATCCTTCCCATAAGCGCTGTATTCAACCTGCGCTATTTGTGTATGAATCTTTAGAACAGTAGATTTTAACGTGACAAATTATTGCTTTAAATAGATTAAAACTGTTATGTATATGTTTATATCTGAGATATATTACAATGAATCATGCACACATACCGGCTGTTCGCGATAGTCGGATCTTTCGCCATCGTTCTGTGCTCCTGGTAATGAATGAAATTCATGACTTTACAATGAGGCAATTACTCAGCCTGGAAAGACACTTCGGGTAGATTCAATGTAAAGTATAACACGATCTAGATATCACATTTTAAGGATTTGTTGGTTTCCGACCTGTTTTTGACAATTGAATTTTCAGATGCGGCTGGGTCCTCGGAAGCTGCGCGATCCTGATTGGAAAATCGCGGGGACACTACCACAATTCTACGTTCATTGTCCCGAATGGGCGTAAACTGACAATCAATGTACAGTGATTTTCCAATAAAGATCCCGCCAGTCTCTGCAGATGGCTGGGAGAATTCGGAAAATTCCACCACATTTTAGAAATTCGAATCTTCCGCTACACCGGCAGTGATTAAACCCACAGTCAATAAATCAGGTGCTGCAATTTGTATAAATGAAGCAGACTGGGGTGGCTGTGAAGCGTCCCATATAGTTTAAACCGCAGTATACAATGTTATGTTCAGCAAACGCCCCTGTTCCTGTGAGACAGAGTAAAAGCTCTTTGAACTGTTCAGTTGCAATCAACTAACTTTCTCTCTACATGTAAAATGAAGTTCTCGCTCACCCTCTCTTTGAAAACTGTTCTTACTTTAGTAAAGTGTTAAATTATTTCTTGCCTTTATTTTTCTTTGAGACACATTGCTTCCCAATGATGACAGCCAGCACCAGGACAACCAACCCGCCCCCTGCACTTGCAGAAATCAGCAAGTAATGGATGATCTCACCACCTTTAAGATTGAGATGAAATATATCAATATGAATCCCTACACTGTTCAATTCAATTAGACAATGACTTAAAAATCAGAAACATTAAAATATTTTAAATATTTTTTGCCATTTATTTTTTGTATTAAGCTACAATTTTATGAAACAAAATAAAAATGTTGGTCTTTGTTTTATTTTTCATGCTTAAATAATAGTTATTTTACTTTATCTTGGCTGAAACTCAGCTGTGATTGTATCCTTGTTTCTTCTTTAAATAAGACTGCGATATCAGCGGTTAATTCTGACATTGTGCATTACTATAAAATGGGCGATAGCCAATCGGCAGATTGATTTAATTTACCTCCCATTTTTATTTCCACTGAATTCAGTTCGATCATGTTTAGTTTGTTGTTGTATATGACGGCTAAGGACGACAGTTGCTACATGTACATCTTGCTGAAGATTAAAGCTCGATTTAAGCAATGCTGGAGACAGCGGTCCAGCTCCGACATGTTCCGACTTGGAACCACAGGGTGCGAGTTACTGCGGGATACTGTCCCACACGTCAGTTCCGCACCTCGACCGTGACTTCCACTGGGGCAGAATATGTCTAACAGCTGTTGCAGAGAACATGGAGCACAACACCTATCAGAACCCCACGGATAATGGTATCCGAGTAAAAGTAAACAAATGATTGGGGGATGCATCACAGAAAACCGTTTACTTGCACGATAATTGAGATAGATAAACCAGTTAACTACAGTCTAGTAAGTCTAACGTTAGTAGTGGGAACATTACTAGAAACTCTTGGTATTCTATCTCGGAGAAGCATGGGTTAATAAGGGACAGCCAACATGTATTTGTTAAATAAAAATCATGTCTGATTAACCTGATTGCGATCTTTAATGAAATAACAGAGAGGTTTGATGAAGGTCGTTGAGAAGATATATGTATTTTAAAAAGTCATTTAATAAAGTACCTCATAATAGACTTATTCGGCAAATAGAGGCGCATTGAATTTTAGGGATGGTGGTACCTTGGGTACTTAATTGGCTTTGTGATAGGAGGCAGAGTGCAGTGGTGAAAGAATGCCTTTTCTGACTGGAGAGAATTATGCAGTTGGATCTCCCATGGATAGGTCTTAATACCAATGTTTTATACGATATACCTAAAGGACCAGGACTTGGATACAGGGAATAATATTTTCAAATTTGCAGATGATGCAAAACTTGGCAACATAGGAAATAGTGAGAAGTAAATAGCAGAATTCAGCAGGACATAGATGGAGTGTTGAATCGGGCAGGCACAAGTCAGGATCAATTTAATGCGGGCAGGTGAAGTGTGCACGTGGGTGAAGCAACATGGAGAGGCAGTGTAATCCAAATAGTTCTATTTTGAGCGGCTTACAGAGGCTGGGGAACTGGGGTGCATTTGACAAATCTTTGAAGGTGGAAGGGCAAGACGTTAAGGTGATTTATTAAGCACATGGGATGACTGACTTTGTAAATATAGCAGTGAATACAAAAACAAGGAAGTCATGCTAAACCTTTACAAATCACAGGCTAGTCCTCAGCTGGAGTTCTGTAGCCAATTCTGTGCAGCACAATTTAGGAAGGGTGTCAAGTTCTTGGAGAGGGTACAGATGAGGTTTAGCAGGATGATAACAGTGATGAGGGCCTGGAGTTATGTAGAGAGATTGGAGAAGCTGGGATTATTCTCATGGAGCATGGAAGATGAAGGAGATACCTTATAGAGAAATTCAAAATTATGAGAGGTTTTGATGGAGCAAGTAGGGAGAAACTGTTTCCACTGGAAAATGGGTCGGTATCCATTAGTGATAGACTTAAAATTATTGTTTAAATACTAGAGGCGAATTGAGGAGAATTATTTTCTCACGAATTATTGTTCGGATCCAGAACGCATTACCAGAACGGTTGGTGGAACCAGTTTCCATAGGAACTTTCAAGAGGCAATTGGACGTGTACTGGAAGAGGACTACTTTGCAGAGTTATGGGGAAAAAGCTGGTGTGGGGATTAAATAGGACTGCTCTTTCAAAGAGCCCGTACAGGCACGCCGGGCCTAATTGTCTCTTTCGTTGCTGTAAGATTCTATGATTCTATCTGAAACATTACCTGTGTTCGTGTAGGTGACAATGTGAGTAGCCAGGGCTGGAATTTTGAGTGCACTGTGAGACACCAGGCAGATATAAACGGTCCCGGTCTCGACAGTCTGCGACTCTTCCAACCGGCCTGAAGCTTCATATAGTCCATCGGTGTTGGGTTGATTACTGTTACTTATCCTTGTTGTAATTTTGGTTCCATCTTTATAACAAGTGAAGCTGATATTCTGCGGGTAAAAGGGAGATGTTGTGCACAGTAGAGTCAGAGACGCAAGTGAATCGTTTTCAGGTTCCTTAGAGACAATTTTCAGTGGAGTTGGCGGAACTAGAAAAATGGAGGAAAAGAATGTTACATGGACATCATTCAAGGTTAGCAACCCATCGTCTTTCTTCCAGACCATTCCTGACAGCACAATGTGGCCGGGAGTTTGGGTAGTGGTGGGGGCCTGGTGTTCACTGTGCGCTATTGGTAATTACATCGTAAACGGCATCTTCATAAATGTCAACTTTATATCGGCGGTAATTTTAACTGGTTTTCCCGGGCGAAAACCGGATTGCAGCGAATAGGCCACCCTTTTACTGCTCGCCGATTTTCTTTTCTAATGTTACAGAACATTGAGTGTGCTGTATATCGGGTTGCCGAATCACTGACGCTTGCTTTGCGTTACATCTGCGGACCAACTCCATCTCGTTGAGCATAACATCTGATGAGGAAGTATAATTTACCCAAGATAGAGGGGCTATGGCACGAAGGTCCGGTGCGAAACCTTATTTGCTGGAGGCTTCAATGATGATTAAAATAAGGGGTCCGAGGATCAAGCTACAGAGTGCGGATATTAACCGTTAGCAATTTGGTTTTCGAAGGTCTTAACGTGTAGACCATTAAATTATGAATGTGCTAATCTGAATCCCAATGTAAACAGTCTGTCCTCCGTAGCTTTAGCAGACAAAAGAAACCAGTAACTAGGGTAAGATCGGTGCTTACAGTGGCGGATACACGCTCCTATCCATTATACACATCCTTAACGGACACTGCAATTTTAAACTCATACGCTTGTTGTATACATGCTTACTGTGTACTTCGGATGAATCCGATAATGCTCGTCTTGATTAATATTGCTGAAATATTACAATACATATTAGCATGTAACGTGTAGCAGTCAACAGTGCAATTTGAATATATACACATAAAACGACCGGAATTTAAGTTGCTTTGTGAATCCTACAAAGCACATCGAGAATTTCTTCGAAGTGGGAAATAATGCAGTCACATGGATCTCATTCGCCGCTTCTTTTATACTTACCCCAGACAGCTAAATTGGATCCCATTCCGTTTCCAACTATTTTGCCTCGAAGGGCGACAGTGCAATAATATACTCCCGAGTCCTCGAAACTCATATTGATGATCTGAAGGAAGCCGCTGAATTTAGTTTTGGAGCCATTTACTTTTTTGTCATCAGGTCCTGTGCTTAGATATTTATTAACAACCTGTTTCCACCAGTACACGTTCACCCGTGGTCAGTCTTGATAGAAGGCAATCGAGCAATGAAAGGAAACGTTTGTACCTGTGATTCCGCTCGTGCTTTCAGGGAGCTCAGTCACTTTGAGCGAAGTTTCGCAGGAGCCTTTCGGAAAAGAAAATCAAAATCGAATTAGTGAGAATATTACAGAAGGAAAAGCGCGATGGTAAGTAAGTAAGGCAATGTGTGCAAAGGACAATGAAACATGTTGTATCAAACAATGTTAAGCAGCTATGCGTTTTAGCGAGAAAGCAAGGTATAGAAACAACATGTACCTGTGAACATGAATCCCAGAACAGAGAGGCACTGAATTACAGCACTCGCCAACATTGTGAACCCATTGATCACTCGGAACCACAGACCGTGAACTAGCTGATGGTTAGTCAGCACATTGAAGAGCCGGAGAATGAAATACGTCACGCTGAAGCGTGACATCCTGTCTATGTATTCAGAACATGTCTCTTTGTCCCTTTGGTGAGATTTGCTGAAACAGTTCTACATGCGCCAGAAGAGGCGCCAGTTCTCAATTTTAAGTTTCTACACACACAGATAGAGTGGCCTCGCCGCCGGACCTCCAACTCTAAGGAAAGCTAGGAAGTAAAGGTCATGCACTCGTCCTGGAACATTCCATATTTTAGTGCTCTGCGCATAGAATTTCCGCGGTGTTCCCTGACGGAAGACCGGCGGAATCTGCCGAGGCTGGCGAATTCTGGCCGTTACTTCGTTTGTGCTGGGTTTCCGTTGATCGCCCGGCGAAGATACAGCTGAAGATTGTGAGGATTGCGCCAAAGTTCTCCCTCAGTGACCTTCACCATTTCCGATCAGACATGAGAGATATTTCGGACAATGCTGTCGGAAATTCCGAAAGATTTAAAGCACTACCACCCGTAAAGTTATTGAGTTATCTCCAGATCTCCCGTGATGGATTGGCAGACTGATGCAAACATAACATAAAACACGTGTCGCGTTCAATACGGCCGTTTATGACGTTTTTACGTGCCACATTTTTATTTCTTGATTGGTAACAGTAGCTGCTAAACTAGGAACGACTAGAACATAGAAACATAGAAGATAGGAGCAGCAGTAGGTCATTCGGCCCTTCGAGCCTGCTCCGCCATTCAAAACGATCATGGCTGATCATCCAAATTCAGTACCCTGACCCTGCTTTCTCCCCATATCCCTTGATCCCCTTATTCTTAAGAAATATATCTAACTCCTTCTTGAATATATTTAATTAATTGGCCTCAACTAGCTTCTGTGGTAGAGAATACCACCGTTTCCTCAGTCTCTGTGTGAAGAAATTCCTCCTCATCTCATTCCTAAAAGGTTTAACACTTATCCTTAGACTGTGACCCCTGGTTCTGGCTCCCGCACCATTGGGAACAGCCTTCCTGCATCTAGTCTGTCTAGTCCTGTTAGAATTTTATAAGTTTCAATGAGATCCCCTCTCATTCTTCTAAACTCTAGCGAATATAAGCCGAATCGATCCAATCTCTCTTCATATGTCATTCCTGCCATCCCAGGTATCAGTCTGGTGATTCTTCGCTGCACTCCCTCCATTCGCGTTTATCCACATTATACATAGGGTCTAATGAGAGGGAGGAATTGAATGAAATCAGTATTTGTAGGGAAAAGGTGTTAGGGAAATTGACGGCATTGAAGGCCGATAAATACCCAGGGCCTGATAATCTACATCCTAGTGAACTTAAGGAAGTGGCCCTAGAAATAATAGATGCATTGCTGGTTATCTTCCAAAATTCTATTGACTCTGGAACAGTTTCCATGGATTGGAGGATAGATAATGTAATCAAACTATTTAAAAAAGTTGGTCGAGAGAAAATGTGGAATTATAGAACGGTAAGCCTGACATCGCTAGTCGGGAAAATGCTAGAGTCCATTATAAAAGATGTAATAGCAGAGAACTTGTAAAACAGAGACAGGATCGGAAAAAGTCAACATGGATTTACAAACAGTGGATGTGGTGTATTTGGACTTTAACAAGGCTTTCGATAAGGTCCCGCATAAGAGATTAGCGTGAAAAGTAAAGGACATGGGATGTGGGGTAAGGTACTGACTTGGATAGAAAAGTGTTTGGCAGACAGGAAGCAAAGAGTTGGAATAAATGGGTCTTTTTCCGTGTGGCAGGCAGTGACTCGTGGAGTACCGGCGGGTACGGTGCTAGAACCCCAGCTATTCACAATATATATAAATACTCTAGTTGAGGGAACTAAATGTAATATCTCCAAGTTTGCAGACGACACAAAGTTGAGTGGGCATGTGTGCTGTGAGGAAGATGCAGAGAAACTCTAGTATGATTTGGAAAGGTTGGGTGATTGGGCAGATGCATGGTAAATGCAGTATAATGTGGATAAATGTTAGGTGGCAAAAACAGGAAGACAGATTATTATCTGAACGGCAATAGATAGGGAAAAGGGGAAGTGCAACGAGACCTGGGTTTTCTTGTGCACCAGTCGCTGAAGGTAAGCATGCAGGTGCAGCAGACGGTTAAGAAGGCAAATGGTGTGCTGGCCTTCATAGCGAGTGGATACGAGTACAGGAGCAAGGATGTCTTGCTGCAGATGTACAGGGCCTTGGTGTGACAACACCTTGAGTATTGTGTGCAGTTTTGGTCCCCTTATCTGAGGAAGGATGTTCTCGCCATGTAGAGAGTGCAGCGAAGATTCACCAGACTGATAGCTGGGATGGCAGGAATGACGTATGAAGAGAGATTGTGTCGATTAGGCTTATATTCGCTATAGATTAGAAGAATGAGAGGGGATCTCATTGAAACTTATAAAATTCTATCAGAGCTAGACAGACTAGTTGCAGGAAGGATGTTCCCGATGGTGGGGGAGTCCAGAACCAGGGGTCACAGTCTAAGGATAAGGGGTAAGCCATTTAGGACTGAGATGAGGAGACATGTCTTCACCCAGAGAGTGGTGAACCTGTGGAATTTTCTACCACACAAGACAGTTGAGGGCAATTAATTAAGTATATTCAAGAAGGAGTTAGATATATTTCTTAAGGCTAAAGGGATCAAGGGATATGAGGAGAAAGCCGGTACAGGGTACTGAATTTGGATGATCAGCAATGATCTCATTAAATGGCGGAACAGTCTCAAGGGGCCGAATGGCCTACTCCTGCTCCTATCTTCTATGTTTCTATGTCGCTATCTGCATTGCATCTGCCCAATCATTCAACCTGCCCAAATCATACTGGAGTTTCTCTGCATCCTCCTCACAGCTCACACGCCCACCCAGCCAGGGGTCGTCTGCAAACTTGGATATATTACATCAAGTTCCCTCGTCTAGATCATTTATATATACTGTGAATAACTGGGGTCCTAGCACAGAGCCCTGCTGCACCCCACTAGTCACTGCCTGCAACTCAGAAAAAGACTGGTTTATTCCAACTCTCTGCTTCCTGTCTGCCAACCAGTTTTCTATCCAAGTCAGTACCTTACCCCCAATCCCATGTCCTTTACTTTGCACGCTAATCTCTTAAGCGGGACCTTATCGAAAGCCTTGTGAAAGTCCAAATAAACCACATCCACTGTTTCTCCCTTATCTATTCTACCAGTTACAGCCTCAAAAAATTGCAGTTAATTAGTCAAGCATTGTTTACCTTTTGTAAATCCATGTTGACTTTGTCTGAATCTGTCACTGTTTTCCAAGTGCTCTGCTATTACAACTTTTAAAATGGACTCTGGCATTTCCCCCACTACCGATGTCAGGCTTCCCGGTGTGTAATTCCCCGTTTTCTCTCGACCACCTTTTTTAAATAGAGAGGTTAAATTAGCTACCCTCCAATCCAGAGTCTTTAGAATTTTGGAAGATGATCAGCAATGCGTCGACTATTTCTCGGGACACTTACTTAAGTACCCTAGGATGTAAATTATCAGGCCCTGGCGTTTTATCGGCCTTCAATACCGCCAATTTCACTAACTTTCAAGAGAGCAAAAAATAAAAATGACAACAGAGAGGGTCATAGACATAGGTAGCAGTAGGGGAATCACAAATCAGAGCGTGGCAGGAAGGGACAGAGTGTGTGGAGTAAAAGGTAAACTGGTAAAAAGTGAAAAAGCAGGATCTAAGTGCCACAAAGCATATTTGAAAGTTCTCTATCTGAATGCACGTAGCATTCGTAACAAAATAGACGAGTTAATGGCACAAATAACTACATATGGTTATGATATTGCGGCCATTACAGAAACATGGCTGCAGGGTGACAATGCCTGGGAATTAAACATACCAGGTTATTTAACGATCAGGAAGGACAGGCAGGAAGGAAGGGGAGGTGGGGTGGCTATGTTAATAAAGGAAGGAATCACTGTAATACAGAGTAATGATATTGGGTCAAAAAATCATAATAATGAAACAGTTTGGGTGGAGATAAGGAATAATAAGGGGAAAAAAACATTAGTGGGCGTAGTCTATAGGCCTCCGAACAGTTGCAACTCTATTGGACGGAGTATCAATCAGGAAATAGTTGAGGCATGTAATAAGGGAACATCTATAATTATGGGGGATTTTAACTATCATATTAATTGGACAAATCAAATGTGGCAGGGCTGCCTTGAGGATGAGTTCATTGAGTGTATTAGGGATGGGTTTCTTGAGCAGTATGTAACTGAACCGACCAGGGGGCAAGCAACCTTAGATCTGGTCCTGTGTAACGAGACAGGATTAAATAAAAATGTCCTAGTAAAGGATCCCCTTGGAATGAGTGACCATAACATGGTTGAATTCCATATTCAATTAGAGGGTGAGAAGGTTGGATCTCAAACAAGCGTGCTAAGCTTGAATAAAGGAGACTATGAAGGTATGCGAGCGGAATTGAGTAGAGTGGATTGGGAAAATAGATTAAAGGGTAAGACGACACATGATCAGTGGTGTACATTCAAGGAGTTATTTTACAACTTCCAAAAAATATATATTCCACTGAAAAGAAAAGGGTGTAAAAGAAAGGACAGTCATCCGTGGCTAAGTAAAGAAATTAAGGATAGTATTCGACTAAAAACAAGGGCATATAAGGTAGCGAAATCTAGTGGGAGGACAGAGGATTGGGAAAACTTTAAAAGGCAGCAAAAAATAACAAAAAGATTGATTAAGAAAGGGAAGATAGATTATGAAAGTAAATTAGCAAAAAATATAAAAACATATAGTAAGAGTTTTTATAGTTATATAAAAAGAAAAAGGGTGGCTAAAGTAAATGTTGGTCCCTTAGAGGATGAGACCGGGAAATTAATGGTGGGAAATATGGAGATGGCAAAAACACTGAATGAATATTTTGTATCAGTCTTTACAGTAGAGGACACTAAGAATATCCCAACACTGGACAAACAGGGGGCTATAGGGGGAGAGGAGCTAAACACGATCAAAATCACTAAGGAAGTGGTACTCGGTAAAATAATGGGACTCAAGGCGGATAAATCACCTGGACCTGATGGCTTACATCCTAGAGTCTTGAAGGAAGTGGCGGTAGGGATTGTAGATGCATTGGTAATAATTTTTCAAAACTCCCTGGATTCCGCTAAGGTCCCGGCAGACTGGAAAACTGCTAATGTAACACCCTTATTTAAAAAGGGCAGTAGACAGAAGGCTGGTAACTATAGACCGGTTAGCCTAACATCTGTGGTAGGTAAAATTTTGGAGTCCATTATTAAGGAAACAGTAACAGGACATTTGGATAATCATAATTTAATAGGACAAAGTCAGCATGGTTTTACGAAGGGGAAGTCATGTTTGACAAATTTGCTGGAGTTCTTTGAGGAAGTAACATATAGAGTGGATAAAGGGGAACCAGTGGACGTAGTGTATTTAGACTTCCAAAAGGCATTTGACAAGGTGCCACACAAAAGATTATTGCTTAAGGTAAAAAATCACGGGATTGGGGGTAATATTCTGGCATGGATAGAGGATTGGCTATCTAACAGAAAGCAAAGAGTTGGGATAAATGGTTCATTCTCAGACTGGCAATCAGTAACTAGTGGTGTTCCACAGGGGTCAGTGCTGGGTCCCCAACTCTTCACAATCTATATTCACGATTTGGAGGAAGGGACCAAGTGTAACATATCAAAATTTGCAGATGATACAAAGATGGGAGGGAAAGTAGTGAGTGAGGAGGACATAAAACCCTGCAAGGGGACATAGACAGGCTAAGTAAGTGGGCAGAGATTTGGCAGATGGAATACAACACTGGAAAGTGTGAGGTGATGCACTTTGGCAGGAAAAATCCTAGAGCAATTTATTATCTTAATGGCAAGAAACTGGAGAGTACTGAAGTGCAAAGGGATCTGGGGGTCCTGGTGCACGAAACTCAAAAGGTTAGTATGCAGGTGCAGCAAGTGATTAAGAAGGCAAATGGAATGTTGGCTTTCATTGCTAGGGGGATAGAATATAAAAATAGGGAGGTATTGCTTCAGTTGTACAAGGTATTGGTGAGACCGCACCTGGAATACTGCATACAGTTTTGGTGTCCTTACTTAAGGAAAGACATCCTTGCTCTCGAGGCAGTGCAAAAAAGGTTCACTCGGTTAATCCCGGGGATGAGGGGGTGGTCATATGAGGAGAGGTTGGGTAGATTGGGACTCTACTCATTGGAGTTCAGAAGAATGAGAGGCGATCTTATTGAAACATATAAGATTGTGAAGGGGTTGGATCGGGTGGATGCGGGGAGGATGTTCCCGATGACGGGTGAGACGAGAACTAGGGGACATAGTCTTAGAATAAGGGGCTGCTCTTTCAAAACTGAGATGAGGAGGAACTACTTCACTCAGAGGGTGGTAGGTCCATGGAATATGCTGCCACAAAAAGCTGTAGAAACTACAACATTAATTAAATTTAAAACAGAAATAGACAGTTTCCTGGAAGTAAAGGGCATTAAGGGTTACGGGGAGCGGGCAGGAATTTGGACATGAGTCTAGGTTCGGATCGGTCATGGCCCTGTGGGTAGTGGAGCGGGCCCAGGGACTGTGTAGCCTGATTCTGCTCCTATTTCGTGTGTGCAATTCTGTTAGATGCAGGAGATGGTTCTGTGATAGATAGTAGATTGGCGGTTAGGATCAGATCAGCCATGATCTTATTGAATGGCGGAGCAGGCTCGAGGGGCCGATTGGCCTACTCCTGCTCCTATTTCTTATGTTCTTATGTTCTTATTAACACCATTTGCCTACAAATACTGATTTCATTCAGTGACTCCCTCTCATTAGACCCTATGTTCCCCGACATCTCTGGGAGTTTATTTCTGTCCTCCTTTGTGAAGGCAGAACCAAAGTATGTATTTAATTGGTCTGCCATTTCTTTATTCCCCAATATAAATTCCCGTGATTCTGCCTGCAAGGGACCTACGCTTGACTTCACCAATCTTTTTCTCTTCACATATCTATGGAAGCTTTTACCGTCAGTTTTGATGTTCCCTGAAGCTTACTCTCATTTATATTTCCCCCCCTCTTAATAAATCCCTTTGTCCTCCTTTGCTGAATCCTAAACTGCTCTCAATCATCAGGTTTGCTGCGTTTTCTGTCAAATTTATATGTGCTCTCCGTGCATCTTATGCTATTGTAGGCTTCGGAAAATCCCCCAGAAACTCGAACAGAGCCCTAAAGGGAGTGATTTTTGGACTTTTCATACAAACTTGGGATGATGGGACCTCAGTGAAGTGATTTGATGTAAAAACCTAAAGATCACAAGAAGAAAACCCTGAGGAAAATGACTTTTATATCTTATTGTTGGGAGAGACATTTTTATTTCACAGACAAACTGCGAGGGGCGTGTCCGGTCAGTGAACGGATCAAGCTGTCTGGGAATTGTTTGAGACAATGCAAAACTCACAAACATATTCAAATATGGATCCCAAGGGGCAAACATAATGCTGGAAATCTAAAAACGATTCAATGACAATATAACTTCGATTACAGAGTTTCATAGCCATTATCCCATCAAAAAAAACAATCAAAAAGGTATCCAGAGAACTGATTTAAAAGCCCGCCAACAGAAGGACAATAGAGTGACGATTTGGCGCATAGATAAGGCCTTGTTTTAAATCGGAAAGCGATTAACACTAAGCAAAAACCATCGGAACTGGCAAGCTCGCCTAAAACTAGACAATTGGACGAAGCAAGGGTCATTTACATTCAAAAAGGAATTCGTTTTAGTAAGGGGTTTTGAGCGCGAAAAAGAAACAGTATAATTTGAAAGCCTGTGCCATAATCTCTCTTTTTTTGGACTGACTGGCGACGCGAACACAGCTATCTCTCTCCCTGCTCCAGCAAAACTTACCACAAGCCACGAGGAAGAAGTCCTTTTAAACAAAAGGACTGTAATATCCTGTCAAGGATTCGTTGGTGAGTATTATCCCTGATCTCCTGAAACCAAAAACATAGCCAGATAGTGGGATATTTGGGAGGGATAAGTTTTTGTTTGATATATTGTCATTTCCCTCGCTTGTACTGTATGTTCCCCGAATCTGTGTTTAAGTAGTAAGTGTGTATCAAGTTTGTTACCTTTTTCTTTTAATGAAGTAAATTTCTTTCATCAGAACGTGTTTACTGCAATTTTGTTCTCAACCCCTAAATAAGGCCAAAGTCTAGGAACCGGAGGGGTGTTGATCGATTCGAAACGCTCACTTAAGATACCCGTTACACTATCGCTTATTTCCCTTGTTATCCGCGGTTGAGTAATCTTTTCTGTTCTATTTTTATGTCAAACAGGGATGAACAAATTCTGTAGTTTATCCATGCGATCTTTAAATGTTTGCCATTGCCTATCAACCCTTCAAGTAACATTCCCCAATCCATCTTAGCCAGCTCACGCGTCATACCAACATAGTTTACTTTATTTAAATGCAGTACCCTAGTCTCAGAGTCAACTACTACTTCACTCTCCATCTTCATGAAGAATTATATCATATTATGATCGCTCCTCCCCAAGGGGCCTCGCGCAATAAGATTTTTAATTAATCCTTTCTCATTAAATAATACCCAGTCTAAGATGGCCTGATCTCCAGTTGGTTCCTCGACATATTGGTCCAGGAAACCATCCTGTATACACTCTAGGAATTCCTCTTCCACAGTATTGTTACTAATTTGGTTAGCCCAATCTATATGTAGATAAAAGTCACCCATAATAACTGCTGTGCCCTTATTGCACGCATCTCTAATTTCCCGTTTAATGCTATCCCCAACCTCAGCATTACTGTCTGGGGATCTGTATACAACGCCCACTAATGTTTTCTGCCCCTTAGTATTTCTCAGCTCTACCCATACACATTCCACATCATCAGAACTCATATCCTTCCTTACTATTGTGTTAATCTCCTCTTTAATCAGCAATGCTACCCCACTTCCTTTTCCTTTTTGCCTGTCCTTCCTGAATATTGAATACCCCTGGATTTTGAATTCCCAGACTTGGTCACCCTGGACCCATGTCTCCGTAATCCTAATTATATCATGTCCGTTTACATCTATCCGATCAATGGTCTGTGATTCTACTATCAAAATATCATCAGCAATGACTATGTTTCCAATGTTTCATCAAACTGTGAAGCGTCGTCGCTGTTATTCAGTGACCAAGGTCGATAAAGCTTTGGGGGTCTGGGCGGGGTAGGCTGTTGCGTAATTTAATGGCTTGCAGTTGCTTCAAACGGCAGTGGCAAAGATACAACATAAACAGATGCGTGTAAAGGCACAAAGATTTGTAGAAAACTAACGGCACGTGTGCAGGAGGACAAAGAGACCCGAGGTTCCTTGATGCATCTGTTGATCATAAGCGTGCGGCGTTGGTGGGGGCGGGGATGGTGGTGTGAGAGAGAGGTGCATTTGGCAATGAACATCGCAGGGCCCGAAAGTGAGAGGAATATGTACAATTGAAGCTGGTCACCAGGGACGTCAATGCATAAAATATCTACCATTCCCAACAATAAAGTATAGAAAGACAATGTCACGGATATTGTGGTAAGGGGCGAAAGAAGGGAGCTCGCCATTCATTGCGGTTACAGCTGTACAAAGACTTTTTATGTGCTTTTGAGCGGCAACTTAATGTTGCCTGATAACCTCTTCACTGTGCTTCCCTCTAAAGGGGATCTGTGGCGTGTGTGCGCAGGGAAAGCAACAACGTGTCTCTTCCTCCAATCAGACTGAAAAATCCTCACCGAAGCACGCAAAATCTGAAGCAGAAAGTCTGAATTGGAATATTTAATTCAATGTAAAAATCAAATACAAAAAGTGAAATAAAGAGAGGGAATGAACGATGGGCTTGAGACGGAGATAAAAGAGACTGCAATACAATTTAAAAAAGTAGATATTTTTAAAATCTCCAACAATAATTACATTCTGCAGGAATGAGAGTCCACGCTTGTAAAAAAAACATGTTTAGGGCCTTGAAGGTTGTTTGGCAGTAACTAAGACTTATCACGCCATTAATAAAAAAAAACATTTACAGCTGAATGCATCAGTCCTAACTTTTTCTGGCGTATGTAGTGGGAAACAAGTTATTAAGAACCGCAAGTTCATGCCTTCATGTATTTTAATATCGAATCTATCAGTAAGGTACTGGTGTAGTGAAGCGTGTGGAGGAACAGAGCAACTCAGACATCAACTTTCGGAATTCAATGTGGAACTTTGCATGTGTGGATGCCGGATGTTGCTGCCGATTTACTCCATAATAACACTGAGTGCTGTTAGCCTCACCGTTATTCCGATCACAAAATTAAATTCCCATAGAAGGTCAGCTACGATAAATATAGCCACCATAACCTACAATAATTAAGTATTAAGGACTTTTTCTACTTACAGAGTCTACCCCATAATCTGCGTTATACGGTTTCTATTATTTTGGAAACTGCCAAACCAGTAGAGGGTGTTCCTGCTCAAAGTTGAACAATGATGGTTATGCGTTGGAGGAAGATGGTGTCGTCAAACATGTTAAATGTTACAGAGAAGTAGAGAAGGATGAGGAGGGACAGTGGACCATGGTCATCATCACAGAGGGTGTCCTTTTAACTTTGATTAGGGTGATTTCAGTGCTGTGGCAGTGAGGAACACTAATAGGAATGGTGAAAACATGATTTTGCGGGACTGATTGGCATTAATATGGGTGGCATCACTTTTTCAGGAGATTGGAGGGAAAGGAAGGTTGTAAATGAAGCCTTATTGTGCAACTGCAGAGGGAGCTAGGTTGTATTCTTTGAAGAGGGGTGAATGCTGTTCTCAAAGTGAGGAGGGCAGTGCCTGAGGAGAGGGAACAGTTCACAATCTCAGCTAGCGCCAGGGTCAGGATATGGAGTTGAGTGTTCAGCAGTTCAGTGGAAATTGTAAGATTTCGGATCACATGTCTCACACAGATTACCCAAAGGGTCTTAGGTGTCAAAGGTCATTATATTAAGAGCGGCAGTTCAAATATAGTTAACTCAGGAAAGACATAGTAGACATACAACCCGTAAAAGATGAGAACGGTTTACAGGCCCGGGAACGGATGGAGGGATGGACCGACGGAGGTTGACGCAGACCGGTAGTTCTGGATCCATGCTGCCTATGGCAGTATTCTCTTCCTCTTTGTTTATCTTCCGAGCTCGCGGAGGTGTTAAGCTGAAGCTAGCATGGCATGTACCTCAGAGTTTAAACTTGGCCAGGGTGTTAAGCCGAAGCTAGCATGCATCCACCTCGGGGAAGCTATCCACCCTTTTTCCCTGCCATTCCCTCTCGGTTGCCCATTTATATATCTTATTTTAGGGGCTGTTGCAAACCTCACGCCAATCACTTGTTTTAATCAACTTTACCCATTCAATTGTCCATTTACGGAGGAATGTGCACCTGTAGCATATCCCTCCCAGTCTTACGAGATCATCCCTTTGCTTATCTCTTGCACTTTCTCCTAGACAGCTTGTTTATCTTACTGATCCCTTTATCAGCCCTAGTTCTGCCCACTCCAAGGCCTGTTTTGTGTTATGACCTTGCAACGACCTCAGATCTTTGTACAATCGCTGTATCAGCAGCTTATCCTGGCTGCTCAGCTCGGCTGAGCTTATTTGTTTTATAAAGCCATTATTTCTTATGATTCACAATTTTTTCCAGTTCACGATTTCTTGCAATTCCCCACTTTGGGAAGGAAATATACTTATTGTCTTCTCAGATTCTTCTCTTGACTAATCTAGCTAGTTCTCATTGCTCTCTCAATTTGTGAGTTCGTTAGTAGGGACTTTCAGAAATTAAGATTTCCCCCATTCTTACAATCCATTCTTTTGAGGGGCAATAGCAACTTCCTACTCTTCACACAGGTTCCATTCACGGTTCCGGTGCTCCAATTCTGCACCGCCTGGGGTATCCTTCCTGATTTTACCCCGCCTGGGGTCTCCCCTACATTGCTTCGGATCTTCTCTTTCGGTGTGCTCAATTAATTTATTAGTGCTGGTTAGTCATATGCATGAGTACACAATCGGCTTTTGCATCAAACTCTTACTACACGGGTTACATATATCAAGTACACTGTCATTACAAGTTGGAGAACTACCAAAGCATGAAAAATAATACGAACCTTAAGGGTGTGCTGATATATTGGCCCAGAAATTCGCCTCTCCAGCTCGCCGCGGGGGTAACGATCGCGCGCGCTCTTACCTACCGCACCTGCTGTTGTGTTTTGGGCCCACGGGAACTTCAGCTCCTGGTCCTGCTCCAAGTGCTGGCGCACAGTGCTTGCATGTGCCAGGGTCGTAGTCAGTGCGATGCGTCCCCTGGGATCACGTGGGCCATGGAGAGCCAATGGCAGCAGACCATCTTTCATTCATAGATTTGACAGGAGACCTGTCAAATCTGTGAATTGAAATCGGCCCCAAAAGAACAGCTAAACTTAAAATAAATTTAAAAAAACCTTCACATTTATAAAATAACTAAAGTTAAATAAATTAATCACTTTAAACAAAAACTTAAATTTTTGAAAAAATTAAAATACTTTTTAAAAGTGATAAAAATAAACTTACCTTTCTTTAAAGTATCTAAAAAAGATAAAACTGTTGCAAAAAATTTAAAATTATACTTAATTAACCACTTACCTTGTTGAAAACGGGTCTTGTGCCTCCTTTTTAATAGCGTAGTTTCTTCAAAACTTACCCTCGTGTTGAAACCGGAAAAAGAATCTAAGATTGCTGCGTGCGCGCAACCTCTACCGCGCACGCGGTTCACCTAGGAGCCGCCCCTTCACCATACCGGAAGTTCCGGTTTCCCGCGCATGCGCAGTGCATGCATGAAACCGGCACTTCGGGACGCATTACGGGTGAGTACCGATTGTGTACTCACCAGGGAAGATACGAATTTTTGACCCAACAATCTCAATATCCCACTAGTGTGAATCGTCCCCTATGCTGTCAATTTCAATATCTATTCTCGAGTTGTATTTCTCCATACATAAAAATGCTTTAGGGATAAGTTCAGTCGCATCACGAGCTTACAAAAGCCCTCAGACAACAGAAGAATGTCGTATCCAATTGTCCACATAATTGTACAGCTCCTACTTAATTATCGCATTTACTGTCAGTTTCACTTGAGCATAAGTTTGATACTGCGTAAAACGTGTTGGTTGATGTGGTGAGAAGCAGAAACTGGGGCTATTAATGGGGCAGGTCATGTTAGACAGTTAGTAGTGACACAGGAGGCACCACCAAACCCACCTGATACTGGTCTCGTACAGGCGTTTCCCACGCATACGTCCCTACAAACCACAATTATTACAGTTACAAGTTATGATTCAGTCTTACAATCATTAGCACGTCGAAAAAGTAGATACATTTCAAGCGGCAATGATGCAGACATACTGTGCCCGAGTCCATTTTATCAGTTAGAACTTATCCCAAGTCCAAATAGCATAATTGTTGGACTGACAGGTTTTGCCAATCTTCAATTTTATTTCCCCACAAACTTTCTTCCTTGATCACAGCAATTACCAGGACCACCCAGACTGCTCTCAACCAGTTTATTTTAAACACTAAATTTAATTATCCCCTTCAACTTCATGTAGATTTCCTCTTCTTGTGCCTTGCCTTATCAGCTCCAATTTCAAAAACATGTGATTCCCAGGCTAGATGGTTTATATGGTGTTTTAACATTAGAGACAGAAGTGCTGCTATTTGTTTACAATGTAACTTCCATATAACAAAATAAAGCAGATAATCCATTGTGGCACTGCTTAAGAGCTCAAGGGATTAATTCGTCAAATCATAATAGTCCTTATGTCACTGCGGGGAAATATTCAATTACAATTAAGAAACTTAAATTTAATAAGGTCCAATATATTAAAATTTCATTCAGCCATAGAAAAGTTGCTGTGTGATAAAAAAAAAACAGTTGTTAGCAGAAATGGTTAAATCCTTGGCAGTTTTGTCGGAAGATAATATTGTCAGACGCACACAATTGCGTCACTTCACCTTAATTAAAAAAAAAATTCCCGGTCGAAAAAGACACTTGGGTTTTCACAATTTAATAGGTTCGTTTACTTCAATTAATCCAATTTAATTCAGTCCAATATTTTATCAACTAAACACGATACAAGACAGATAAAACAGAACAAAAAAGCACCTGCTTGCAGAAAGCAGTTAATTACATCATATTTCTTATTGTCCTTTCTTCAGATGCCATTCTAAATTATTGTAAAAATACTAAACATAACTGGAGAAAAAATTGTTGTTTCACATTTAAACAAACGTTATAGATTCTACAGAAAAGGAAAAACAGGCCTAGCTTCCCTCAGCTTGTCGCTTCGAAACATTCATAGTGAGGGAAACTTCCGCACTGTAACACACATTTTCACAAAAAACTGAAATTCCAGCATTTCTTTTAAGGTTCCTTTCAATCAGCAATCTTGTGTTTTATTTTTATCGGCACAGAAGCTGGACGTTTCAGTGTCCGTTTCAACTTTAAGTTTCGTTTTGTTCGCCTGTTAAATTGTCACAGCAACTTATTCCCTAATCCCCTGGTGGCCCGTATATATGGCATTATCTCGGCTGGGTTGGAGTACTGCTTTATGGGAGCATGTACTCGTTCGTTAATTTCTTCAGGTTCAATCATGTTACCCAATCATGTTAATTGGTTGCGAATGCACCCGGCGCTGACTCTAGGTAATCTGTACCTCGGGGTCATCATATTTAATTGCGAATACCGAGTGCACGCTAGACACCGGAGTAGGGGGTCCGTTTTTAAGGTTCCACCAGATACAATTGTTAAAATAATCAATTACTGCTCGATAACCTTTGAGCACATCACTTCCCAGTAGTCCCTGCTCATTATGCATGGCCATATAAATGGGAGACTGGACCGTGACTCAAACTCCGTCCAAGTCCAGCTCTAAGGGAAGGGATCCTTGCGTAGTTGCCTGGGTTCAATTGTCAAAGCCCGATAAAACTTGGGGCACTGCTTTCGTAGGGTCGGGGTGGGGATCATGAATAATGCTGGCTGAGTAACCAGAGTCAACTAACGTTAATTGTTGACGGCCATCATGATCAACAGTGCGGACTACCGGTCTCCGTACACTGGCGTATCGGAGAGGGGAAGTCATCTCTCCCTGAGAAGACTGCAGGAGTCACAGGGGAGGTGAACGATCTGCCATTAGCTCGGTTGTTGATGCACCGCGGCAACCGGTCGAGCCCCTTGGCTAATCTGCATCGGCCCTATCGCTGCCTCCCTTCTCTCCAACCTCTGCTCCATCGAGTCGGAACCAGTGTGTCTCAGAGGAATGCGGCAGTAATGGGCACATTGGTCTCGGTGATTACAAAAATAGTAGCGTACCGGAGCTCCCTTCTCTGGAAATGGGGTTTTTAGACGGCCCTGATTCCTGGCCGAGTATTGGGCCTTCGACGGCTGCTATTTTAACTTTGGTGTGTACTCTGGGAATATTGGCACGTTTCTGTTGCTAAGCAGTCCCGGAATGGGTGCACAGCTGTTCACAGGGTTTGTCTTTGGAGATGTAAACGCCCAGCGGGCTATGGACTAATGGGTGGAGTCCGTTGAAAAAGAGGGTTTTGAGGCCCGGGTAGTTAAAGTACTCACCTCTGAAATCCCTACTGCACTGGAGAATGTCATGGGCGTTATGCGCGAAGGTATTCAGGCTTTCGGTAGGGCCCTGGTTGGTACTAGCCAAGAGTTTGTGGAAGTCGATGCCCTCCTCCCCTAGTGTTCTATATAGGTCCATCTCAATATCCTGTACCGCACCTGCCTCCAGAACATCCTGATCCATCTCTTACTTTAATTCTGTGGAACACGCAGCCAGGAAGACCCTTCTAGTTCTGGATGAGTGTCCTGGAAAATCCTGCAACGCTGCCTGAGGTCAAGGGGTCTGGTGTTCATGTCTGACGTCCCTAAGTCATCCTTCATAGCCCTAACCTCAACAGCGGTAAGGAGCCTATGCGTGTTTGTGTTGAGCATTGCCCCCTCGTCGTTAGTGGAATAGGATAGTTGGACACCTCCCACCTCCTCGTAATTCTGGTGCTGAGGTTGACGGGCAGCATTGGTCCAGGTGACGACACACACTGGTATTGCCTTGTTTGCTTTGTTTGACTCGCCATCCTTGTACGGTGCAGCAGGAGCAAAGGGGGTGGGGTCCTCAGCTATGTTGTCCCATCAAGGGAGTGGATCTATTGGTTTGATTTTGGAGACAGCTACCACTACTGCACGTTGTTTTCCGTCATGTGCCTGAAGCTGTTGGATTTTTGATAACCACGGTGCGTGGTCTGCTTTGGGGGAGGCGATGGGTTGGCAATCCTCTAACTCCCTCAGAGCCCCCCTTGCATCTTCTAACTCCTCACCTAGTCTGGTATTCTCTGCCTGTAACTCGATATTTCGTTCTAATATTTGTTCCAGCTTTTTCAGTTTATAATGCGCCTCGTCATGTCCTTCCTGTTCACACTGCAACTGATTGTATAGGACGGCAATGCTTTCCTGCCAACCTTTGCTTTCTTTCTGTAGCTTATCTGCCTGTTCTTGTAACTCTTTGTTTCTTTTGTTTAAATGCAAGCCGCACAAGTGTGCTCCGTAGGCTAACTTATCTCGGCCTTTTTGCGGCTTAAGCTTGGGTTTCTGGACGTCCTCAGAAAGTCTGTCAAGTATGCAATCATAGTTCCCAGCACACTCCTCTCGAACTCTTAGAATGTCCTTCGCCCCAGGCACCCAGTTATTCGCTGTCAGGCTATCTATCAACTGTTCCCGGAGATATGCCAGCGCCATTGTTTATCTGGTATCACTTATTTAACACGCTTCCTCTAACTCTCTCAGAGAGTTCCATACCCAGTCTAAGCGTCGATCATGCACGGTCGACCAAGACTTCCCGGCTCTCACAATGCCGAGGTCCGTATGAATCCCGCTATCTGAACCCACTTCTGACACCACAGTAGTAATTCGGATCGCAGGTCACACACAGATTGCCCAAAGGGTCTTAGGAATCTTAAGGCATTCTATTAAGGAGCGATAGCTCAATAATAGTTCAATCCGGATAGACATCGTAGACATACAACATGTAACAGGTGAGAACGGTTTACCGGGCAGTAATGGACGGATGGACAAAGGTTAAGGCAGAATGGCAGTCTAGGATCCCTGCAGCCTGCGGCAGCGATCTCTGCTTCTTTGGTCATCTCGTGACCTGGCAGAGTTGTTAAGCCGAAGCTAGCATGCATCCACCCCGGGGAAGCTATACCCCCTTTCTGCCTGCCTTTCCCTCTCGGCTGCTGGTTTGTATACGTTATTTGAGGGGCTGGCGGATACCTCACGCCAATCACTTGCTTTAATCACCTTTACCCATTCAATTGTACATTTACGGAGGAATATGCACCTGTAGCACATCCCTCCCAGTCTATCGAGAACATCCCTTTGCTTATCTCTTGCACTTTCTCCTAGATAGCTTGTTTATCTTAATCAACATCTTATCAGCCCGATATATGCCCACTCGAAGGCTTGTTATGTGTTATGACCTTGCAACGACCTCAGCTCTTTGTGCAACAGCTTTATCAGCAGCTTATTCTGGCGACTGAGCTCGGATGAGCTTATTCATTTTTAAAAGCCATTATTGCTTATAATTCACAATTTCTTCCAATTCACGATTACTTACTTTTCAATGTGCTGCCCTCTGCAAGGGATTTATGGCATGCGTGCGTAGGGCAAGCAACAACGTGTCTCTTCCATCAATCAGTTTGAAAAAATTCACACCGAGGTGCGCAGAATCTAAAGCAGAAAGCATGAATTGGAAAATTTCAGTCAATGTAAAATTATAAACAAAAAGTGAAATAAAGGAACAGAATGAAACCTGGGTTTGAGAGAGAGATAAAAAAAGACAGCAAGAAAAAGTAAAAAAGTAGCGTTTTTAAAAATCTCCAAAAATAAATATATTCTGAAAGAATGAATGTGCACACTTCTAAAATAACATTTTTAGGGCCAGAGAGGTTGTTTGGCAGTAAGACTGATCATGCCATTAAAACTAAAATCACTTACACCTTATTGCACCAGCTCTAACATGTCTGGCTTGTATAGTGGGTAACTGAGTGCTGTTAACTTCACCGTTACTCCTATCACAAAATTAAGTTCCCTTAGAAGATCAACTACGATACGTAGAGCCAGTCAAAACCCACAATAATCAACTGTGGTAAGAACGTCTGCACCTTAGAGTGACTTCCCCATACTCTGCGTTAAATGTATTGTCACCTGGTGTCTCACAGATCACAAGTGAGCAAGAGCAGATGGTGGAGATAGTTTAAACAGTGGAGAGTCCTCCTCGGAGGGCACAGGACGCTCCAAGCTCTGCTCAGGTGGAACAAATAAAAACATTGGGCGTTGTCTACAAAGAGGATGGTTCTGGAGGAGCAGCAAACATTGCGGGAGGCACAGTACGCTTTTCCAGGCCCGATGTGCAGAATTGTAGGGAGAATGGAGGAGTCCATCTCCAACATGAACAGCACCATGTCGCGACGATTTGCTCTTCCATGGAAAGGGTGGCCACCTGCATGGTGTTTCAAATGTGCCAGTCACACAAATGCAATTTTGCTGTGAACGAGAGTTTTAAGATTCTGATTGCAGTCATATCTAGGAGGGATACAAATTTAGATTTGGACGTTCATCATCCCACTAATCTGCAGCAAGTTGCTCCACATCTACTTGCTCACAAGGAAGTGCAGGTGGGCCATGGGAGGTGTGATGGTGAGAGGGGACATGGAAATGGGAGCTCTGCTGAAAGCAGCTCCATTTCTCCGCCGTTGCCTTCCCGTCAGAAAGATGCCACACATGCTGTCGCAGATCCCGGTGCCAAGTCTGCCCCTGCACATTTGCAGGTGCAGCAGTCAGTAGCGGGGATCTCACAGGCTTCAAAACCCAGAGGACGTCAGCGAAAAGTGTTTGAGCATTCAGAGAAGGGAAGTGAGCAGCATACCTCTACATCTGCTGATGCCACAGGGGGTGCACCTCGTAGAGGCACGTGGAGTACAAACATGACAAAATGGGAGCTATACAAAGGTATGCACATGGGTGTGTTACAAAATATTAGTTCTATTTATGACACACAAAATTGTATTTCTTTGCAGCACTTTCTGCCTTGTGCCTTTTTGTCTTCTCCCTGGGAAATGGCCTTGTCGTTTCGAGTGAATGGTAAGACATGGGCCAGAAATTAAGTTCGGAGGCTTCCCGTGGGTGCAAGCCCCCAAACTGCACTTACCTAGTGCGCCTGCCGTTGTGCTGTGGGCCCGCGTGGGATTCCACTCCTGGGCCTCCTCCTGCTGCGCAGTTAGTTCGAAGCGTCCCCTGGGATGACATGGGCCATGCAGAGCCAATCAGAGCAGGGAATTTCCATTCATAGATTTGACAGGAAGACCTGTCAAATCTATGAATAGAGATCGGCCCCAAAACCTAACTAAAACATCAAATAAATTTTTATAAAATCACATTTTTGAAATAACTATAAATTACAGAAATTAACTATTTTAAACAAAATTTCAATTTTTGAAAAAAATAATTACAGTTTTTACGGGGCTAAAAATTAACTTATCTTTATTTAAAGTATTTAAAAAAGATAAAGATGTGGAAACAATGTTTAAATATTACTGAATTCACCACTTACCTTGTTAAAAGCAGTCCTTGCGCCTGCCTTTTCCCCTCGCAGCTGCCAGGGTCTTACCCTCACAGAGAAACCTGAAAAAAAGCGGAAGTTCGATGCGTGCGCATTGCCTCTCCAGCGCACGCATTTGACCTCGGAACCCCTTCCTTCAAGGGAACGGAAGTTCCTTTTTCTAGCGCATGTGCAGTGCATGCGCGAAACCGGCACTTTCGTTGGGTCGAGAGGTGAGTACATAGCGCGTACTCACCCGTGGAGACCCGAATTTCTGCCCAATAATTAACCTCGGGCAATGGGTGCGTGTGACAGCAATAGTTTGGCCATTTTAGGACTGCTTTCTGGTGTTGGTGGGGTGGGGGGAAGTTGGTTCAGCATCTGGGTGTCATACCGGTGCACTGATGCAACATAACTAAATCGTGCCATTATGAGGCCACCCGTGCCTCCCAGGCAGCAATGTTTGCCGCTGCTGGTGCCATCTCTACCACAGGTTCCTCCTCCTCCACGTGTTCCACCTTCTTCTCCTTCTCATCCTCCTCCAAAGAGGCTCTGCGCTCTGCACCTTGCTCCTCCTGCAGCTCCAATCCTCGCTGCTGCGGTATGTTGTGCAGCACGCAGCATACGATGATTATTCTGGAGTCCCTGTCGCGTCCGTATTGATGGGCATCTTCAGCGTCGTGATTGCTTAGTCTATTACACATCTGATCGTCATATCGTTTTGATTATACTGCTCTTTGTCCTCATTGCTTGGCCTCCTAAAGGGTGTCATCAGCTCGCCATCAGTGCATGGACCTTGTCTCTAAGTAGCTAGGCAGTAAGTCTGGTCGTAGATGTGAAGAGCTGAGGGATGGTGGACTGGCGCAGGATGAAATAGCAATGACAGCTCCCTGGGAATCTGGCACACACATGCATGGTGATCGTTTTGTGGTAGCAGACGAGCTGCACATTTAGGGAGTGGAATCCCTTCCGGTTCAGGAACACTCCTGCGTGATCTGGGAGTGCCTTGATAGGCACATGCGTGCAGTGGATGGCGCCCTGCACATGTGGGAAGCCAGCCAATGTCAGAAAGCCGAGCGCTTGCTCAATCTGACTGTCTTAATTAGTGACAAAATGAACATAAGTGAAACTGATTGCGAAACATGGCATCTGTCACCTGGGTGATGTATCAAATGTGCGTCCGACTGCAAGATCCTGCAAATGTCTGTTGCAGATCCCTGGAAGGAGCCTGAGGTGAAGAAGTTGAGGGCAGTGATGACTTTGGACAGCCACTGGTAACAGGTGTCCCTCAGGTTCAATTAGCAGCAGGTCTTCCTCCATCAAGCTGCAAATGTCTGCCGTGACCTGACACAATAACCAAGGCCTTCTGAAGGACTGCTGTTCAGTCATGTCCAAGAAGCTAATCCTCTGCCTCTATACCTGGTGTCGGGGGATCACCTCTGGCGAGGTGCACCCCATGTACATCCCCTCTCTCCTGTGGAGCTGCAGATAGTTGAGGAGAAGGCTGCTGCGGCGGGTGTGGCTGGTGTTGTTGTTGCTGGTGCTCATCTTGCCCCTAATCTGAGATACAAGTTGAAACAGCATAAGCGGCACCCATGCTGAGCTGATAGATGCCAGATAAAGTGGAGATCTGAGGCACAATCCTCAATGTAGTGAGAATGACTTCCGTGTTTGTAGAAATCATGTGCAAACTCCTAAATGCAATTTCGGAGTAAAACTGGTGTCAGCAAGAGCCTTCCCTTAGGCACGGGAGCAGGTGTGAGTATTTACGTGATTTTTTTCTACTGCCAATTGTTCAACTCCCACAATGGCCGCTCAGCTCTGACCTTTCTTTCACAGGCAAGGTTCAGGAAGCCCGTGAATCCCATGCACAGTGAAAGCTGTTACATCAGTTTAAAAACATGTTAATAGCTCGTTAACGACTTACTTTATTTTTATTCGTTCATGGGTATTGGGCGTCGATGGCAAGGTCTGCATTTATTGCCCATCCCGAGTTGTCCTTGAGAATGTGGTGGTGAGCCGCCTTCTTGAATCGCTGCAGTCCGTGTGGTGAAGGTAATCCCAGAGTGCTGTTAGGTAGGGAGTTCCAGGATTTTGACCCAGCGATGATAAAGGATCGCCGATATAATTCTAAGTCAGAATGGTGTGTGACTTGGAGGGGAACTTGGAGGTGGTGGTGTTCCCATGCGACTGCTGCCCTTTTCCATCTAGGTGGAAGAGGTCGCGGGTTTGGGAGTTGCTGCCGAAGAAGCCTTGGCATGTTGCTGCAGTGTATCTTTTAGAGGATACACACTGCAGCAACGGTACGCTAGTGGTAGAGGGAATGAATGTCTAATGTGGTGGATGGGGTGCCAATCAAGCGGCTGCTACTGTCCTGGATGGTGTCGACCTACTTCAGTGTTGCTGCAGCGGCACTCATCCAGGCAAGTGAAGAATATTCCATCACACTCCTCATTTTTGCCTTGTAGATGTTGGTAAGGCCTAGGGGATTAAGGAGGTGAGACACTCGCTGCAGAATACCCAGCCTCTGACCTGCTCTTGTTGCCACATTATGTATGTGGCTGGTCCAGTTAAATTAAATGGTGAACCCCAGGATGTTGATGGTGTGGGATTCGGCTATGGTAATGCCGTTGAATGTCATGGGAAGGTGGTTGGCATCTCGCTTGTTGGAGAAAGTCATTGCCTGGCACTTCCTGTGGAGCGATTGTTACCTGCCTGCCTCTCCCGAGCGTGTCTCTGGCGCGCTGGGAAACGCACCAGAGCTAAAAGCGAAAATTAGCGGCTTGAAGTCAGCTTCCCGACACGCTGTCAATTTCTGTACTGTTAACTGCCCTACCACTCACAAGCCCGCATCCTCATCAATTGAAAAACTCCGGCCAAAGAGTTACCACTGGCAGGATATTCGGAGAAACAAGACACAGATTTAAGATAATTGGCAAAAAATCCAGGTTGCAGATGGGCAGAAATATTGTTACACCCGTCTTGTTATGATCTGGAGGACACTGCCTGAAAGGCTGGTATAAGCAGATTCAACAGTAAATTTCAAAAGGGAAACAGATCTCTACTTAAAATGATACATTTGCAGGACTGTGGTGCAAGACCATGGGAGAGGTAATAATTGGATAGCACGTTCAAATAGCTGGCACAGACAAGATGGGCAGAATGTCCTCCTTCTGTACTGCATGATTGCATGATTCTATGCCGGAATTTTGAAGTTTCTTCCCGCCAGGTGTTTTAACTTCACAGCATGGTTTCCAGATGGTCGGGAACGCTGTACAGGCGGCCGCAGTACCCGGGAGGTGTGAGCCCCGACCTTGGTTGGGGGTCTAATCCCGTGGAATCCAATCCACGACCCGAGGTTGGGGGTCGGAAAATGGGTGGTTCTGATCCCCGACCGCAGGCGGATCCAATCCGTGGTGTCCCAGATAATAGAGGGGAGACTGATGAGTGGGGGAGGGGCGAGCCTCGTGGTCAAGGAGGAAGTACTTCTGCTCCTTGCAGCCCACAAGGATTTCACTCCGAGACTGTCCTCACCTCGCTGCAGCTGCCGGGAATCCCGAGGCCCGGAATCCCCGGCGGGCCACAGTTCAAGCTGCACAGCAGATTACATCAAAGGCTTCAGTCTCCTTATAATTTAAAGTCCCCCGTCCCGCCTCATTTAAATCCGGAAATGGGCGTATTGGAGGCGGGTTGCGGTCGGCATTCACATTTTTCATACTTTAACTTTCCAGCAACCCCGACCCGAACCGTTTTTTGGATTTACAATTCCCCGTATGATTCTATCGGTTCTCAGCTGTAGAGTGTGCTGTTTCCTCCTCTCAGCTCTCAGCGAGAAATCCACCTGTTCCCTCATCCTAACATACCATTACTTTCAGATCTGACGTTGCCCACAAAATTGGCCCCATAGCTTTGGCCGCGGGATCCATACTAGAATATAAAGAGAAGCATTTGGGCATAAATCCTCGGTACTGAAAATTTATGGAAGGAAATCTCTGATCTAACGTTTTGGCAAAACTGAAAATTGTTGCTTGCAGCCAATACAAATTAGCATACAAAAAATCGCTTATATCTGATGGAAACATGCATTATATATTTATAGTCGCACAAAGAAAGTATTTTGCTGGTTGGCAGTGTTGATAAATTAACTCATTAAAATTTATCAAACAGATGTCTTAATCGGCACGGACACATTCACAAACAGTCTTTTACCTAGCAACGTTATGCACACAGTTCTCACGCACCATTGTATAATATAAAGAGATATTAGTAATTAGAACATTTACCATTCAAGCGCACACATGCAGAGCTTCCTATTTGTAGAAGTGGTTACACTGAACCTGATCTGTAATTACAGATGTGAATAGTTTGAAAAGTCAGAGCTGTTGATAAGTTTGAAACTGCAACGGATATATAAACATATTCGGGTTTCTAAATTATGAAATGCTAGTTATTGAGCAATAGACTTTCATGAACGTCTTATCCACACTCATCCTGTTAACAGGGAACACTGTTGCAGTGACGTTGTCCCGTTGTTTGTCATTTAAGACAGCAAATTGCATTCAAACAGTGCCTTGAACTTAGAAAAACGCCCCAATGGTCACCACAGAGAGGTATTCAAAAATGGCCGCTGGATAGTACGAAGTAATAGGGAGTGAAACCAAAAGCTTGTTCAAAGAGGAAGATTTTAATTAGGGTATTAAAGAAGGAGAGAAAGGTCTACAGGCAGTCGCTTTAAGGAGGGAACGTGGGGCCAAGGTGGATAAAGGGACTGCCAATAATGCAATGGTAAAACGAGGTGGGATTACCAAAAGCTGGAGTCAGGGAGCGGAGACTCGGATTCTGCAAAGAAATTTAAAAACGCTCTTATTTTCTGTTAACGTAAGAAGATTGGATTTCTGCTCATTTCAGAAGTGATCCGATGTGGGAAGAAGATGGAGGAGCAAATCTCCCAGCTAATTTAGAAAGATGAAAAAATAATAGAGTAGTGATAATGGGAGAATTCTGTTATCCTAAAATGGACTGGGCAAAAGACGAAGTAATATGCAATGAGGGGATGAATTCCTGAAATGTGTACAAGATAACGTTCTTGATCAGTGTGTTTGCAACCCAAATATGAAGGAAGCAGTGCTGGATCTCGTTCTGGGTGTTGAAATTGGGCAAGTGCAGTAAGTTTCAGGGGGAGGTCATTTGGGAAACTATTAGGTGTAGAGTAGTTAGGTAAACGAAAAGTGGTACAATGTAAGGTCAAGATATTCAACTGGAAGAGGACTAATTTTCGTGAGCTGAAAAGGAATCTGTCCCAGATGGATTGGAACTAAGCTTAGCAGGTGAAACGGTAAAAGAGAAATGCGAGGCCTTCAAAGAGGAGATAGTTTGTGTACTTGAGGGGGACAAGATTGGCATTCAAAGCTAGATATCCCTAGATGAATAAAAAGATAACGATTACAATTAAACAGGAAAAGGACGCTAATGGTAAATGTCAAATATATTATACAGTAGAGAATCCAGCAGAATTCAGAAGTTGCAAATCAGAAGTGAGAAAGCAAAAAGGAGTGGCAAAGAGAGACTCGAGAAAAGATTAGCAGCCAACATGAAAACGAAATCTAAAGTCGTTTATAAACATATAAATATTAAAATGATAGTCAAAGGAAGGGTGGGCCGATTAGGAAAAGAACAAGGGAACTTCTTATGGTGGCCGAGGGCGTGGCTGATGTACTAAATGAATAGTTTGCATCTGGCTGCACAAAAGAAGTGGATCCTCCCAATGTCACAATAAATGTGGATGGGTACAGAAAGCAGGTAGCATAAGAATAGCTAAAGAGTAGTCAATCAAATGATTGGCACCGCTCAAAGTAAAACATTCATCCGATTCAGATGGGATGCATACTACGTTGCTGGGGGAAGTAAGTGCGGAAATAGACACAATCTTTCAATCCGCCTTGCGTTTGGGACTGGTGGCAGAGGACTGGAGGGGTACAAATGTTACACCCCAGTTCAAAAAGGGGTGAGTGATAAACCCAGTAACTACAGGCCAGTCAAACTAACGCTAGTGTTGGGGAAACTTTTAGAGAAAACAATCTTGGCCAAAATTAATTCTCACTCCGAAATATATGTTTCATACATGACAGCAAACACGGATTAGTTAAATGAAAATCGAATGTGTCAAACTTGATTGAGTTCTTTGATTAAATAAAGGGAAGGGTTGATGAGGGTAGTGTGGTTAATGTTGTGTATATTGCCTTTCAGACTGGAGGGGTATATACAGCAATACCCGCTAGGGGGTCGTTATTCGGACCACTGCTTATTTTGATATATATTAATGACCTAGTGTTGGGTAGACAGAATTATTTCAAAGTTTGCAGATGACACGACGCTCGGAATTGTACTAAACAGTGGGGAGCATAGTAGTAGAATTCAGGAGGACATAGACAGACTGGTGAAATGGGCAGGTCCCTGGCAGATTAATGTTAAATGCAGAGAAGTGTGAAGTGATCGAGTTTGGAAGGACGAATGAGGAGAGGCAATATAAATAAAATGAGAATATTTTCAATGTGCTGCAGGAGGAGAGACACCTACGTTTTTCGTACACAAGTGTCAGGCGTGGCTCAGCTGGTAGTACCTTCGCCACGGAGTCCGAAGGTTGTGGGTTCAAGTTCCACTCCACAGATTTGAGCACAAAAATCTCACTCCAGTACAATACTGAGGGATTGCTGCACTGTTGGAGGTGCGATCTTTCAGAGGCGCTGTCTGCTCTCACAGGTGGACGTGAAAGATCCGATAGCACTATTTCGAAGAAGAGCAGGGGAGTTATTCCTGGTGTCCTGGCCAATATGTATCCCTCAGTCAACAGATTATCACATTGCTGTTTGTCGGAGCTAGGTGTGTGTAAAGTTGCTGAAGCGTTTTCTACATTAGAACAGTGATTACATCCTTACTTAAGGAAAGACATCCTTGCTCTCGAGGCAGTGCAAAAAAGGTTCACTCGGTTAATCCCGGGGATGAGGGGGCGGTCAGATGAGGAGAGGTTGGGTAGATTGGGACTCTACTCATTGGAGTTCAGAAGAATGAGAGGCGATCTTATTGAAACATATAAGATTGTGAAGGGGTTGGATCGGGTGGATGCGGGGAGGATGTTCCCGATGACGGGTGAGACGAGAACTAGGGGACATAGTCTTAGAATAAGGGGCTGCTCTTTCAAAACTGAGATGAGGAGGAACTACTTCACTCAGAGGGTGGTAGGTCCATGGAATATGCTGCCACAAAAAGCTGTAGAAGCTACAACATTAATTAAATTTAAAACAGAAATAGACAGTTTCCTAGAAGTAAAGGGCATTAAGGGTTACGGGGAGCGGGCAGGAATTTGGACATGAGTCTAGGTTCGGATCGGTCATGGCCCTGTGGTTAGTGGAGCGGGCCCAGGGACTGTGTAGCTTCATTGGCTGTAAAACGCTCTGGGACGTTGGGTGGTCGTGAACGGCGCTATGTAAATGCAAGTCTTTGCTTTTTTTTAATACAAATCTTTGCAGGTGGCAGGAAGAGTTGATTAGGCTTTTCAGAAAATCATACGTGATCCTTGGCTTTAAAATAGAGGCATTGAATGCAAAAACAAGGACGTTTTGCTAAACCTATATGAATCACTGTTTAGGCCTTAGCTGGAGTACTGTGTACTATTCTGGTCAGCACACTTTAGGTAAGAGCCTAGGCCAGGATGCAGAGGAGATTTACTAGAATAGTACTAGGAATGAGAGTTTCCAGTTATGCGGAGAGGCTGGACAACCTAGGATTGTTCTTCTTGGAGCAGAGAAGGTTAAGGGTAGATTTAACAGAGGTGTTCAAAATTACATGAGGTTTTGATAGACTAAGTTCGGAGAAACTGTTTCCACTGAGAGGAGGGTCGGTAACGAGAAGAAACAGATTTAAGGTAATTGGAAAAAGAACAAAAGGGGAGATCAGGGGATTTTTATCCAACGCATTTGGTTGTTATGATCTGGAATGCACTGCCTGAAAGGACGGTCGCAGTAGATTCAATAATAACATTCAAAAGGTAATTGGATATATTCTTGAAGGGGAATAAGTCATCGTGGCTATAGGAACGTGACATTAGATTGGGACTAATTGGATAACTCTATAAAAGAACCGGCACAGGCATGATGGGCCTAATGGCCTCTACCTTTCCTGTACGAGTCTATGATTCTATGATTCTATCTTGTACTGATATATAATTTTGAATGTGGGCGCTAGTATTAAACGGGTGATTTGGGATCAACTGCCCCTTATAAACCTTTCAGGATGGCAATGAAAATCGAGAGATCACAAGATGACAGACGGGTGATAGAGTATCAGCCCCCCTTTTAAACTTTGCCGGAATTTCCTTTCCATTGAACTCAATCTTAATATCACTACCGCCATTACAACTTTATTCCAGGACATTACAGCTCTGACAATGTATTCTGTTTTTCTGGTGAGATTTTATTTTCACCTTTTTCCCTTTGCTCTGATGCTATTTAAATCTTGCACTTTTTTTCCAGTTCTGACGAAGTGTTACGGCCCAGAACGGTAAGTCGTGTGATTTCTCCTCAGATGCTCAGCGACCTGCTGAAATGTTCCAGTATTTTCTGGGTTGTTGTTTCTGAGATATTTGCGAACGAAGCTGCAGGGATAGGCCGTAGAGATGTCACTGCATCTGAAATAAATCTTCATCTCAGGTAATAGACAATTTGTATATATTGATGAGCTAACGTCAAGTAAAGATTCTAACACCAAGCTTCCTATTTCCAGAAGGATATTTTCTACCACTTTTATCATGCACCCAGTTTCCCGCTGTGGTCTGGATTTTGACGAACACTATTAACATTGTGACCATTGAGCGTTCAGCTACCCCCACGCAATTCACACATTAAAACCAACTCATTCATTGGCTCTGCCATTTCAGGCGGATGTCATCTTCTAGCAGGTTATCGCCAGAGCTTTGTGCTTCCTCGCAGAAAGCGGTAAATGCCTGTTGTTAAACATGTTTATAGCTGGGGTACTTCAGTCCATATGGGTCTTCGGGATTATGTGCACAGGTATTTTCTGTTGTTCTTTTTCTCTCCCTCCCTCTCCTCTCTTTTTCTCTGTCCATAATTTGCCGCGTGCATTCCATTTTCATGTTTTATTTATAATTATCGTTGTGTTTCCTGACAGTTGTTATTGACGCTCAGTTCCGAGTCTCCCAAGCTCCTGAAAGCACAATAGTGCTCTTGGGTTCAAACATCACCTTCTATTGCATATTCCCCATTTTTCAAGATAACTCAAATGTGAGTGTTTATTGGTGGAAACTTGGTGAAAGTAACTTTCTGCAAACAGCCTCCGACAGCAGGAAAATATTTCTGCATTTTAAACAAGGAGGAGGCGCCTTTCATCTCCTGAACATCAGTGCGCCAAACTCTGGGTTCTATTACTGCGGAGTGAGAACACTGGGAAGCACGATTGTAAATGGAACAGGCTCAACGATCAAAGTCTCCGGTAAGTGAAACTAGGTGGAGAAAGCAACCTCTAATGTCCGATATTTCAAAATAAGTATGGGTGCTGGATATTTCGGCAGTGATATATTGGGCCTAATATTTAATTTATCGCCCTTCAGCTTCATTGAATTCCTATCCCATTGAAGTCGATGGAAGTGAAAATCCGGGCGTCTAATTTCTAAATAGTTTAAATAAATAATTAATATTCCGCTTGCATCGCAGAAACAGCATGATTATTGTGACGATAACTTGTGGCTCATTCTGAACACCAGTGTCACGCCCGTGCGGCAAGTAGAAGATCTACCCCTTCATTTCAAAATAAACAGGCGCATGCCTGTTATTTTAAACAGTGGGATGTTTTACAAACCCTGATTGTGCACCGGCTAATATCCGCACTATCCATTTGCCGCTTTACATGCTGATAATTCTTTCTTCGTTTTTTTTTTTAAATACCGAAACCATGCCTAGTTGCGTTGCATATTTAATCTGTTAAAGAATAGAAGAGATATTTTGTTCTACACCTTTGAAATATGAACCCGAGTTGAATGAAACATATTTCAAGATCGATATGATTGTACAAAATTATTATGTACGCACTAAGTGCAGCTAAAGACATCCCCAATTAATTCTGCGCCGCTGCTACTCTGCTTATAAATATCTCCAGTCGTCACAATGCAGGCTAAAATTACAAAATTACGATGATGTTCAACGATTTTGTTGATTTTTTTCAAATAATGTGATTTCACACGGTCAAATGAACCGATTTTATCTGGAACGGAGCAGGAAACAAGATCATGAATCATATAACTTCAGGTGGACATATATTTAAACATATTCACCCTCTAGAAACATGGAGGTGTTCCACGTTGTAATAGCAGATTCTTCCCTCCCCGAATCACCAATCTGTAGCCCACAGCCTACAGCCAAGTGATATTGGATAGTCCTCGATCAGCTCTGGCGATGTCAAACGCAAAAATACAGCTGCCACGGAATATAATATCACCCAGACACAAATTCTGCTTACAAACCGATCTGGGATTGGGCTCAATAACCTCTGAAGGAAGATATTGCATTTGCCGGGATAGATAGCTCCCCACACGAGAGTGACGTCTGCTGTCAATTTCCAAGCAAAAGATAAGGATCTCCTAGGTAATAAAGTCGCTAATGGTGTGTGCACAATGGGCCAAAACTGTCGAAAAAAACTTCTACGATCACGCTTTATCTTCTTATATATAAGCGGTATCTTAATGGGGTCAGCCTTCGCTTTCTGACACAGTGAGCGGTTCGAATCGCTCCCACACCCCTCTGGTTCCTAGACTTTGGGCTTATTTAGGGGTTGCGAACAAAATTGCAGTAAACGACAGGTTCTGATGAAAGAATTTTACTTTATTAAAAGGAAAAGGTAACAAACTTGAAACACAATTATTACTTAAACGCAGATTGGGGAGCACACGGTACATGCGAGGGAAATGACAATATATCAAACAAAACCTTATCCCTCCCAAAGATCCCACTATCTGGCTAGGTTTTTGGTTTCAGGAGATCAGGGATAATGCTCACCAACGAATCCTTGACAGGATTTTAGAGTCTTTTGTTTAAAAGACTCCGTAAGGCCCTTGTTGCTGCGAGGTGTCCGATGGTCTCTGAGGCAGTCGCTCTGGTTTCTTCTTGCGTGCTGGTCTGTTTTCTGGCCTTCTTCCTCGTGGCTGGTGGTAGGTTTTGCTGGAGCAGGGAGAGAGCTGTGTCCACGTGGTCAGCCAGTCCGGAAGAGAGAGAAATTATGGCACATGCTTTCAAATTATACTGTTTCTTTTTCGCGCCCAAAATAACCTTACTAAAACGGATTCCTTTTGTTTGCAAATGAACCTTGCTTAGTCCAATTGTCTAGTTTTGGCGGGCTTGCCAGTTCCGATCGCTTTTGCTCAGTGTTAAACATGTCTTGATCGTTTTCCGATTTAAACACAGCCTTATCTACGCGCCAAATTTTCACCCTATTGTCCTAGGTCTTTTGGCGGGCTTTCTTAACTGCTCTGGTCGATACTTTGGCTGTTGGGTTTTTGATGGGATAATGGCTATGAAACTGTGTGCTGGAAGTATTATTGTCAGGAATCGTTTTTATATTTCCAGCATTTTGTTTGCCCCTGGGGATTCATATTTGATTGTGTTTGTGAGCTTTTGCTTTGTCTCTTGCACCTTGGTAGGATTTGCAGTGTAAACAATTCCCAGACAGCTTGATCTGTTCACTGCCTGGCCACGCCCCTCGCAGATTGTGTCTGTGAAAGGTGTCTCTCCCAACAGTAAGATTCAAAAAGTCAGTTTCCTCTGGTTTTTTCTTCCCTGATCTTTAGGTGTTTACATCAAATCACTTCACTTAGGCCCCATCATCCCAAGTTTGTATGAAAAGTCCAGAAATCACTCCCTTTAGGGCTCTGTTCGAGTTTCTGGGGGATTTTGCGAAGCCTACATCCCCCAGTTTGATACTAACACTGAATTAGTATCATTAACAGGTGAGCAAAATTTCCGATCCCCGAAAACCAACCTTCCCCTGTATTACCTAAACTAAAAACCCAAACATACATTCCCCTTTTGAAAGTGGGTTTCAGATACATACAGGTAAGAATCAATCGTTATTTCACATCCAAGCACGGAGAGGGTCCGACACCCCTGCACAGGTTGGAAAAAACACATCATACACATCATAAAAATGACACAACACACTTACAACATTTTTTTATTAAAAGACGAAATTCAAGGTTCGTTCCATCCCTGGCCATAGCCTTTATTTTGATGCACTTCCCAAGTCCTTCGTGTCTGTAGCGGAGCTTCCCGTCCCTTCCCCTGCACTTTTTACACAGCAGGTAGAGAACTATCCCGAGCTGTCAGACCACCAAAAGATGGGAAGCCATCCTGAACCAGGAAGGCATTCTATATTCTTGAAAATATCCCACAAGGTTGGAACTACGATATCCAAAATATCTGCCCCTATTTCAACTGTTTTCTGTTCCAGGGTGTAGAAATGTTTATTGTGAAATCTCTACAGCTTTAAGTAGGATGGTAAGATGTTCGGTTAGAGGGGGTATTTTATATCCAAAGTAAGTCACATACTTTTGCAGGTTGGTGATGTTTTCTGTTACAGTGAGGTGAACAGTGGAGGGTTCAGGAATGGGGACACTCCGTTCCTGGGCCACTTGAACTTCTGCCTCGGGTTTAAAGCAGAAACTGCTGTCACTTACCGGACACCAGAAGTGTACATGCTGGTAGTGGGACGCACCTCTGGTAACACAATATGTCCCACCCCCTATATATGCTACCTGTGGGGAAACATGGCCGTGTGCATTCACCTCCATGGTACAATTGATAGGTCGTGCGCCAGCAGCTTTAAACCAACACTGTGGTTTGGAATAGGCGTTCAAGTGCTGGGACACAGTATTATGTGTGAACCCCGGCTCCGGCACCCGGAGAGGTCAGTACCTGTCATGGCGTGCTCACACTTTATGACATAAGGTGGGACCACTGTAAAACGGATGTGTGCACCCCCTTGAATGACTCCAATGTTCTCCACCCTGTATACCGGTACGGGTCGGGCTGTACCACTCATGACCGGCATTCTCACTACTATCCCCATGATAGTGTGATTTGAACGCCCACAATCTATTGGGACAGGGTAGGCTTCAGAGGCTAGACGAAATTGGCATGGGCTCACCGAATTACTAAACGGGTGGAGGGCTGCGAGCTGCTTGTTGCTGATCCAGGAGGGGACTAAACCTTCCTTTAAATCCTCCAGGTTGCTACAGCCCCCGCCCAGCAACCATGCCCCGTACAGCACACACACCTCATTCTGTGCAGCCTGATCCGATGCATGCCTATCCTCCCGTATGAGTGCCTTTACTGTTTTGGCATGCCTTTTCAATTCTGCAATAATTTCCTTTAAATTAACCGTCATAGATTGGTCCTCATGTAGATCCTAGCCTACCAATCTGTTCCCATCCTTCAGGATCTTTCTTAACTGGGTTTTTAAAACATTTATCTGCGTCTGTAATTCCATGTCATCCAGGCCATTTATTACAGAGGACCCTGTACTATAGGCAGTTAAGACATCATTCCAGGCTCCCCTTCTTTGTCTACCCGTGCCCATAGGGTTCTCAGGGTGTATTCTGTATAGCTCTAATTTGTCTATATTTCAAAAGCAAATTCGTAAAATTTCCTAAACATTTCCTTTAGCAGGGCCTGGTACAGCTGCTCCGTCTCCTTAGGACACCACTCAGGTAAGTATACATCGGTAAGGTTTAATATTACTGAAGCTACTGCATAGTCTACCCCCTGGTACAGTACATTTTCGGTTGGTACTAGGACTAACCCATTCCCTGGTCCCTTGGTGGTGGTAGGGCACTTTTCTTCCTGGGTTTTCGGTACCTGGGGCGTGGGTAGGGGGTTTCGGGTGTGTGCCACGAGTTCAGTGGCATTAACTGGAACCGGAATGTGTGGGACCACGCACCCATGCAGGCTAGAATCCCACCCTATTCTCTCCCCGGCATCTTGCCATTGGCTGGAGAAGATGATGGATACCCCTGTGGGGCAGGCTTCCTCTGATCCCCACATACAAACAAGACTCCCTGTTCCGACTCCCACCACTTATCCCAACAAACACTTACTCCTCCTTGGGTCCCTGTGATTGTCCGGTGGGTGTCGTTCCCTTATCTTTCCCAGTCGGCTGTATGGTCCCCTGCGTCCCTGCTCAGCTTCCTGAGCCACCACCACCTATTCATGGGAATTCGTCCCTTACAGGTAAGGCACACACGCTTCCCCTCGGTGACACTGAGCCTTGTGGCAACGACCTGTATTCTGGGGCATGGGAGGGAGGCCTCCCCGTACGTGAACCCGGGCTGGTTGGAGTATTTAGTAGAGTTGGACCCCAGCCACCCTGGCCACCTTCCCTCGTGGAAGTAGATGGCCAGCTCCTCCAATCACCGCTTGCCACCCCCTGCGGTGACGACTGGTGCTCTCTCTCCTGAGCACCCATAGATTTGGGAGTCCTCCACGTCACCTCGGTCACCGTTGCGCACCCCTACCAGGGCGAGCAGGAGCAGAAAACTTGTCATTCCGAAGTCCTTTCTGTAGGGGCACACACAAAACATATATCCTTGTCCCAGAAAGGATATCTGGCTGGATAATTAATCAAGCCCTTAAACTTAAAAAAACCTCTACAAACAACTAAACTAATGATAACCCATAACCACCAAAACTGCAATTACTTAAAACCGAAAAATTCTGTACATTTGCCGCCCGTCTCCGGACGGCCAGGTTAAATCCTGTTTAATCTCTGCCTTATGTGGCCTCTGGATGGCTTGTACACCTGGGTGTAGTGCGGCCTGTACCGTCGGACCCAGAAGGGCTTCCTCAAAACCGCTGGGGGTATCTTAACATCCCAGCTGCCTCCTGTGTTGCAGCACTCTACCCCCTTTGGTGTGGCTGCAGCGCCCACGTTCATATCTGTGGGCTCCTCCCAGCCTGAGGCTGCAGGCGGGGGACCCTTCTCTCTCTCTTCTCCCAGTACTACCTCTCCTGTGAAACCCTCACTGTTGGAGGCTGTAGGCTGGAATCTCCAACTTTAGAACGCTCCCTGCTCTTGGGCGCTCTTCTTCGGGTTGCAACCCTCTTTGGGTGGCACCCTCTAAACAGATACACCTGTGGCCACAGTACCCTTTGCTGTGGTGTGCGGGGAGACCTTCTTAGGGCTCTGGCCACTGGGGGTGTGCTTGAATCCCACATAATCGGTGGAGTGATCTCTCCTGTGAGACAACACACTGTCACTCCCGCTGCAGCTTGTGCGTCTGCCACAGTTGCGGCTGGCTGATGATTTCTAACTTGGGGGCAGTCCACCTTTGCCGGCTGTGCCCTTTTAGGTTTAAACACCTTGCATTGGTTGATGTGAAACCACTTTGTATGGCGGGCCATCTTTATGGCATAGACCATGGGGGTTGCCTTGTCTACAATGTTGTAGGGCCGCATGGAGAATGGTTCGAAACTACCTACCCGGGCAAAATTTCTCATCATGACCTGATCTCCAACCTCCCACTCGTGGTGCTTGCGGGGTTCCAGCAGCAATCGGTTACCCCGATGCTGTTTTCGCATGTTACTCGCAGCCTGCCAGTTGGTCCAACATATTGCTGACGAATCTGTCCCGGTTCACCACACTGACTGCCCTTCCGTGAGCACCGGGTCTACCACATGGGTGGGGGTCTGCATAATCCTGCCAGTCATGAGCTGATGTGGGGAATACCCCGTGCTTTTTGACTGGCTGGCCCGGATCCCCATTAGTACCAACGGTAAGGCTTCTACCCACTTTTTGGGTGAGTCTCCCATCTCCAATCGCAGCCTTTCTTTGATGGTACCGTTTAAACGCTCCACAATCCCTGATGACTGTGGGTTGTGGGCGACGTGCCATTTCCCTTCTATGCCGAGCAGCCTGAGGGTCTCTTGCATGACCTGCCCAGTAAAGTGACTCCCCTGGTCTTACTCCACATACTGTGGGAGCCCCCATCGTGAGAACACTTCCCTGACCAGGATCCTGGCTGTACCCAAAGCGGTAGCTGTACGACATGGAAAAGCTTCCACCCACTCTGAGAACACATCCACCAGGACTAGGCAGTATTTGTAGCCTCCCTGTGCGGTGGGTAGTGGCCCGATTTAGTCGAACTGGATCGACTGCCATGGTCCCTCTACCCTCCTGATGTGGCCCATAGATACCTTCCTTTTCTGGGGGTCAGGGTTGTTGGCAGCACACACCAGACTGCCTGCACAGAACTCGCGGACATCCTCCCTCAGTCCTGGCCTCCCTCCTGCCTGTTCCACCCGCTGCCAGGAGGTCTCAGGCCCGGGATGCCCCGCTCCTGGACCCGCATGGGCCAGTTGGAGGAATTCCCTTCGGTGCTGCTGCGGCACTACCCATTGTTCCCCCCTGAACAGCATGCCTTCTTTGTGGGTGATGGCTGCTGCGCCGTATGAGCCCTCTACCTTCTGCCCTCTCGACAGCGTTTCCAGGACAGTTTTTAGGATGGGATCCTGTGCCTGGACCGTCTTTAGCTCCGGGGTCAATGCTACCCCTGCACTCCGTCGGGTCCCTCCTCTGCCTCTGATTGCTGCTACCGGGTTTGATCCATATGGATCCCACAACGTGGCTGTACTGGCGCCCTCTTTGGCCAGCATGTCGGCTTGGTGATTCCCCTCTGCGAGGGGCTCTATCTTGGAATGGGCCTTCACATTTTGGATGTAGACACTACCTTCCTCCCCTACTGCCCTCATGATTTTCTCCAACAGAGGCTTGATGGCCAGGGGTCTCCCATCAGCGGAGGTGTATCCACGACTGGACCAGATGGCCAGGTACTCTGTACACGAATTGCATGTGAACATGCTGTCCGAGCAAATCGTGTATGGGGTAGGGAATTCCTCGGGGTGTGTGACTACATACACCACCGCAGACAGTTCAGCTTGCTGGGCAATCATGGTGCTGGGGAGCTTGATTGCCAGAGCAATGCCTGCCACTGGGTCAAAAATCCCACACCCTGGGAGTCGTTTTCCAGCTGATACTGTGCTTGAACCGTCCACATAGATTTCGCGGACTGTGGGGTGTATCCCAGCTTGCAAACCTATGTTGACTTCACATAACCCTTCAACGGAATGCCGGTGGGCTGTCCCTCAGTAAATCATGTTGGCTGCGAGCCTTGGCTCGCAGAGACCTTTTACCCTCAGATCCATTTGTGAGAGAAGCAGGGTCCAGCGAGCAATGCGGGCACTGCTCACTGTCCCATCTTTAATTCTCCCATCCAAGAGCATCTGGATGGGCGTTTGGTGACTGGGGAGTGTGATGGGAGAGGTGCCTGTGAAGATCAATGATCTTTTCACAGCCCTGTGAGTGGCTAGGAGGTGCTTCTCACTGTTGGAGTAGCTCCTCTCCACATCAGTGAGTATTCTGGAAGAGAAAACCACTGGTCTCAGCTTGCCATGCTTCTCTTGGAGCAGCACTGCACTCAGACTGTCCCCACTGGCTGCTACATACAGGAGAAACTCTTCCCCTCCATCAATGGCCCCTAGAGCCGGTGCGGTCTGCAGATCTCTCTTGAGTTTCACAAAGGCAGCCTTGGAACCCTCATCCCAAACCGACTCCACTCCCTTGTATAAGAGTCGGAGCAGAGGGGCTGCTGTGGCTGCGTAATCCTCAATGAAATCTGTGCAGTACCCAGTTAGCCCTAGAAAAGACCTTGCTTCTGTAACTGTGTTGGGGGCTGGTAACTCCTGAACTGCTTCCCTTCCAGCTTTGTCAATGGCCCTCTCCCCTGCTCGCACAGCCAGGCCCAGGAATTTGACTTCCCGCTGGCCAATCTGTGCCTTCTTGGGGTTTACTTTAAAGCCCTATTGCCTGAGCAGTTCCAGCAGTTGTGCCAGAAGCGGACCATGTTCCTCTCCCTCATCGGTAAAGAGGAGTAGTTCGTCCACATACTGGACCAGCTGTTGGGGCCTGCTGAAGCCCTGCAATCAATTCGCCATACATAGTTGAAAAATTCTTGGGTTGTTGTGGAAACCCTGGGGCAGAAAGTTCCTTGTGTACTGTTGGCCTTTAAATGTAAAGGCGAACTTGTACTGATCCTCTCTCCTTAGAGGGATGGACCAGAACCCGTTGGAAATATCCAGCACTGTAAAGATGTTCGCAGATGTCGGGATACTTCCAATGAGGTCGGCTACGGCTGCAACCGTGGGGGCACAGGCGGGGATGTTTCGGTTGAGTACTCGATAGTCTAGTGTGGCACTCCAGGAGTTGTCTGGTATTCTAACCGGCCACAGTGGGGAGTTCACGTGGGTAACTACAGGGCTCAAATCCCCCCTGCTTGACTAAAGAAGTCAAAGCCGTTTCCAAGTCTTTCTCAGCTTCTCTGAGGAAGTTATACTCCTTTTGTGGACGGTTTATGGGGTCCCCACTTGCACGAACCTCGACCCCGGTTACCCTCCCACAGTCGTGCTTGTGAGTGGCAAATGCTGCGAGGTTTTCCTGCACAAATGCCTGGTACTCCATTGGAGTGTTACTGACCATGAGTTCGAGATCGTAACCCTCCTTTGGTTTTACTGTGCACAAGGTCCCCTTGCCTTGTGCCTCCGGGATGACTGCTACCTCTCTACACTTTTGGGTACATTCTCCCCATAGACAGTGGTTCCTTAAATCCACTAAAATCCTGTGGCCTGTGATAAAGTCGGCCCCCAGGATCCCCATCTCTTTTTGCTCCCACTTCATTAGGACACAGGTCCACTTTGTGTGGCGCGTTCCCAAATGAATGGACAGCGGGATGGAGAATAAGCCAGCCTGCTCGTTACCTGTGAATCCCACTAGGCTGTACGGGACCCCGTTAGACAGAGGTGAAGTGGCTGGGTTATCTGAATAAATGAGGGTTCTCGAAGCTCCTGTGTCTAACAGATAGGTCCCTTCAACCTTTTCTAACTCCATCTTAACATGCGGTCTCTTCCAGGCATCATACTCGAGGGGACACAGGTAGACAGTCTGTGCTAGCTCCAGTCATGCGTCTGGGTTGGGTGGGGCAGATGGGATTAGAGCGCCAGAGGCTGTAGCCACCTTCGCTGGGCCATCAAACAGGACTCTGATGGCCGCTACTTTTGTGTCGAGTATGGGGGAAGAGGTCGGTGCCTCTACATTTGGGGCAGGAGTTGGGGACTTATTTGCTAGGCTATCCTTCCAGGGATTCCTACAGTCCTTTCTCCAGTGCCCAGTCTTCCCGCACCCGAAGCAGCTACGCTTCGTGTCGGAAGGTTTACGACCTTCCTGGTGCCACTCCTTCTTATCCTGACTGGGCTTTATCTCATGCACCTTCCCATTCGGTGGGGTGTCTTCAGCTCACCTACCGTTCCGGTAGGCTAGAGTCAGTTGCCTGACCACTGCCTCCTCAGTGACCCGGGGATTTCTTGGGTCAAACCATAGCTCAGCCTTGGCTTTGACTCGTGGCAAGCTGTTTGCCACTAGGCTACGGAGCCAGTGGGACAGCTCATCCCTGTCTGCGAAAGCCTGTGGGGTCTCCCCTGCGAGCTGCACTGTTTTCTCCACCTGGGAGAAAGGACTTCCCTGATTCATTCCCATGGCCTCTAACACTTCCTCCCTGACGGCCGCATACCCGTTCTGTCCTCTCTTGCTCTCAGTAGAGAGGGACTGGTACAATTTGCCATCCAATGAGAGCAGGAGCAATTTTGCCATTTCGGCATCGTCACAATCGTTGATGGCTGCTGATTTCTCCACCTCCATGAAGTGGACTGAGGGGTCTTCCTTTTGGGTAAGTTTACTCAGGTGGCTTACCATAGCCCTAAGCTGTTGTGTACCGTGGGGAGCCAAGAACTGACTTTCAAGGGGTCCCTGACCTCCACCACCGGCGGGCGGGCCGAATTTTTGCTGTCGTACTGGGCACATTGGCCCTGGCTCCGACTTCTCCTGCATCTATCGACCCCCTCTCCCTGCTGCCTGACCGAGTCAAAACTCGGCGCCACAGGTGCTGGTGTGCACTCCCTGTTAGCCTCGCAGATTGTCTGCCCCTCCTGCTGCCTAACCAAGCTTCTGCTTGGCGCCACAGGTGGTGGTTGAACAGTCTCCCCCTGATCTTCCAGGTCTGCCTGGGCCGCACCCGGGCTTATCAGGCACAGCATGTCTTTTTTCTTGGACAGAGCAAGTTTCAGACTCTCAATCTGCTTCTGACAGTGGCCGTGCTCCCCTACCTCAAACTCCCTTGTACTGGCTACCCTGTAGGCTGCCTGAACATCGTTTAACTTCTCTGTGAGTTCCCTTAATTGCTTGGCAAGGCGGGTGTTCTCTTCCCGCAATGCCAGTTCACTACTTTTGGTCTCGGTGGCCTAACACTGGAGGTATCGCTTACTGGCACGGTGTTCCTCCAGCATCTGTGAATGTTCCTGATCTTTTGTGCCGAGCTCTGCTAGCAACCTATCCCCTGCTATAGCTCTGGCACGGGACATTTGGCTTTCTTCCTTTAGCTCTTCTGTGAGAGCCCGAATGCGCTCCCCATAAGCTGCATTTGTTTCTGGGAGCAGACCAACCATATGGCTTTCTCCACAGACTTATTGTATGCCTTGCTCTCAGTCCATGCAGCTGCAGCATCCATAGGAGGTTCAGCATGCAACAGCCTGAGGATCCATTTCTTGTTGATATTTACTTTTTTATTTACATAGGATGACATCCTCTCTGCATTTTTGTTCTCTCCTCAAAACCAGCATTTACTGCTTCACAACCCTTTCGCCAAAGTTCTGTCGCGGGCGCCATTTATGTAAGGGGTATCTTATTGGGGTCAGCCTTCGCTTTCTGACACAGTGAGCGGTTCGAATCGCTCCCACACCCCTCTGGTTCCTAGACTTTGGGCTTATTTAGGGGTAGTGAACAAAATTGCAGTAAACGACAGGTTCTGATGAACGAATTTTACTTTATTAAAAGAAAAAGGTAACAAACTTGAAACACACTTATTACTTAGACACAGATTGGGGAGCACACGGTACAAGCGAGGGAAATGACAATATATCAAACAAAACCTTATCGTTCCCGAAGATCCCAGTATCTGGCTAGGTTTTTGGTTTCAGGAGATCAGGGATAATGCTCACCAACGAATCCTTGACAGGATTTTAGAGTCTTTTGTTTATAAGGCTCCGTAAGGCCCTTGTTGCTGCGAGGTGTCCGATGGTCACTGAGGAAGTCGCTCTGGTTTCTTCTTGCGTGCTGTTCTGTTTTCTAGCCTTCTTCCTCGTGGCTTGTGGTAGGTTTTGCTGGAGCAGGGAGAGAGCTGTGTCCACGTGGTCAGCCAGTCCGAAAGAGAGAGAAATTATGGCACAGGCTTTCAAATTATACTGTTTCTTTTTCGCGCCCAAAAAATCCTTACTAAAACGGATTCCTTTAGCTTGCAAATGAACCTTGCTTAGTCCAATTGTCTAGTTTTGGCGGGCTTGCCAGTTCCGATGGCTTTTGCTCAGTGTTAAACACATCTTTGTCATGTTCCGATTTAAACACAGCCTTATCTACGCGCAAAATCTCCACCCTATTGTCCTAGGTCTTTTGGCGGGATTTCTTAACTGCTCTGGTCGATACTTTGGCTGATGGGTTTTTAATGGGATAACGGTTACGAAACTGTGTGCCGGAAGTTTTAATGTCAGGCATCGTTTTTAGATTTCCAGCATCTTGTTTGCCCTGGGGATTCATATTTGAATGTGTTTGTGAGTTTTTGGTTTGTCTCTTGCACCTTGGTAGGATTTGCAGTGTAAACAATTCCCAGACAGCTTGATCTGTTCACTGCCTGGCCACGCCCCTCGCAGCTTGTGTCTGTGAAAGGTGTCTCTCCCAACAGTAAGATTCAAAAAGTCAGTTTCCTCAGGTTTTTTCTTCCCTGATCTTTAGGTTTTTACATCAAATCACTTCACTTAGGCTCCATCATCCCACTTTTTATGAAAAGTCCAAAAACCGCTCCCTTTAGGGCTCTGTTCGAGTTTCTGGGGGATTTTGCGAAGCCTACTAATATTACAACTTATTTTCAATTTTATACTGTAACATATTTACTATTTTGTACTGCGACATATTTGAGATTTGAGGCTATAACATTTTGGCTTTATTATAATGCAACATTTTGGCTATTTTATAATGCACTATATTTGATATTTGATTCTGTAGCGCATTGGTTATTTAATACTGTAACATATCGGCTATTTTATACTGCAATATATTGAATATTTTGTATTGGAACAAATTAGCTATTTAATTCTGCAACATTCTTGTTATTTAATAATGCAACATATTTGCTACTTTTTAATGCAACATGTTCGTTACTTAAATATCAAAATGTTTGATATTTTACACAGCAACATATTTGCTACTAATAATGCAACACATTTTCAATTTTGTACCGCAAAATATTTGCTATTTTATGCTGCAACAATTTGCTATCATATATGGTTACTGTATTTATTATATTTTTCTGTACCATTTTAACATTGTAGACCAACATGTTATTATTTCATGCTAGAAAATATTTAGCATTTTATTTTGCAACATTTTTAACATGGATACTAAAACACATATGCTATTTATTTATGTGACAGACTTAAGATATTATTATCTTTATATATAATATATTGAAAATATATATACTGTAACATATATGGATAGTGTAACATATGCTTTTAAAGTAGAAGATATTTAATACTTTATAATATAACACATTTACTATTTATATTGTAACAGATTTAATTGATATTTCTTCAGAATATATAGTGGTGAATTGCACGGCAACTATGACAGTTATCTGAAAAATCAACAAAATGCCAATTTTTTAAGTTACAATGCATTTGTGACAAATGAAATTTTCAAAATACTGTCAAATTATAAAAAATCAATATAGAAGGGACAATTAAACAGTCATTTATGTCACTTCATATTGATATGAATTCATGTTATGCATTTAAATTTCCTCGAACATAAACGAAACTGCGTTTCAAATGAGCAGTTATCTTCGTAAATTATTTTTTATGTAATGAATACAATTTCATGGCAGTCATTCAAAACTAAGATACATTAATGCTATCCCGTTTAAGGGCTCCAAATAAAAAGAAGATAATTGATACGCTCAAGAACAAAGTTGACTAAATGCTATTTCTTCCCTGTTTTTTTTCTACAGTTCCGCCAACTCCGCAGAAGATTTTCTCCGAAGTACCTGAATTAAACTCCTCTGCTGTGAATCTCGTGTGCAAAACGGCTGAGTTTTACCCGGGGACTCTCAACCTCACTTGGTATACAAATGGGATTGAGATTTTGATCGGCATAGAGACAAGCACAAAGTTGAACATGAACGGACAGTATGAAGTTTCCAGCCTTTTGAAAGAGACGCAGCCCGTCCGGAGCGGAGCTGTTTATACTTGTCAAGTGTCTCACCTCACACTCACAGCTCGAGCTAATATTACCTTAACTGTTGAGATTTCTAACATGGGTAATGTGCCGAGATCCTCAAAAATAATTAGAATTAAATAAGTGTGCATTTACATTGCTGGGACCACTGCTGTTCTCAATTTACATTACCGATTTAGACTTTGTAATCAAAACATAATTTCTAAATTTGCGACTGACACCAAATTGGATAGCGGGGAGAGAGTCAATACTGAGGAGGAATGTAACAAATTACAGGAGGAAATTAATGAACTTGCAGAATGGGCATATAATTGGCAAATGAAGTTCAACACAGATAAATGTGAGGTATTACATTTTGGTAGGAAGTATAGGGAAGACGTTTATCACTTGGAGGGTGCGAGTCTAGGTGGGCTAGAAGAACACAGACAGCTCGGAGTACATATATATAAATCATTAAAAGTTACGACACAGGTTAGCAAGGCCATAAAAAAGCAAACCAAGCACCAGGGTGTATTTCCAGAGGGATAGATTGGAAAAGTAGGGAAGTTATGCTGAACCTGTATCGAACCTTGGTTAGACCACACAGAGTACTGCGTACAGTTGTGATCACCATATTGTAAAGAGGCTATAGAGGAACTGGGGAGGGTGCAGAGTAGATTTTAAGGATTATACTAGAAATGCGAGGGTATACATTTCACGAAATGATGAACCGGCTGAGTCTCTTTTGTCTTGAAAAAAGAAGGCTGAGGGGAGACCAAATAGAGGTCGTTAAAAGTATGAAACATTTTGATAGAGCGGATACTGCGAGAATATTTCCACTTGTGGGGAAGTGCATAACTAAAGACCATCAATGCAATATAGTCACCAAGAAATCAAATAGGGTTTTCAGAAGAAACTTCTTTCCCCAAAGAGTGGTGAGAAATTGGAACACGCCACCACAGGGAATGGTTGAAGGGAATAGTATAGATGCATTTAAGGGGATACTAGACAAGCATATGAGAGAAATGGGAATAGAGGGTTATGCTGATAGATTTAGATGAGGAAAGGTGGGAGGAGGCTCCTATGGAGCTTAAATGCCGGCACGGACAGGTTGGGCAGAATGGCCTGTTTCTGCGCATTATATACTATGTAATCCTATGCAATGCAGCGTCGGCGGGAACACTTAGCACCAGAGGAAAATGTAACATGCAAATGCGGAGTCAGGATATCTCTACGCAGAAACAAATACTACTCCATCTGATACTGCTGGTGTCCGCCAATGTCAGCTTCATTGTTCCGAATTCTAATGCAGTTAAAATACGGATATTGGCCCAAATAATGCCGCTTACGGATGGCAGGTCATTTATACTTCCTTTCTCTGAAATGCATTTTGCAACATACTATTAAAATAAATTCATTAACACTTTTAACAAAAGAACTTCAAGGTTTTGTAAATGAAATTCACAATCGCTACTGCATTGTTCGGTTGTAGGACCAGGAATACAAGGTAGTCGAGTTTTCTATTTTTCTATTGGCATCAGAGCGTTAGGTCGAGTTTCAGCTCAGCCGCCTTTTATATAAATCGCCCGATTTTCACTTCTGTTTCGCATTTATTTCCTAGTTTCCCTTGACAAGACAGTTATGGTTGATCGGTTGGTATTGAGCGTGTTGGTCATTTTGATGCTGACATTAATCATTGCGGATCATTTCTGGATCAACTGCTTTGAAAGGTAAGACATTCATTTATCACTGACGGGCAATAGCTTTAAGACAGGGCAGACAGCGAACAACAACTGAAAAGAATGAAAGAAGATTGTAGGATCATTTTAACATTGGGTGATGGTGTAAAATGCGCGTTATGGAGTTAGTCGCACTTTATAGATCGTCCGAATTCCCCTTCCATGGATTTCAGTGAATGGAAGAATATGACTGGTGTATAACGTGTCACCGATCTGTAATCACCCGTTTCACACCATTGGCAGAATTTACAATAACCCGCGATGTAACTGCTGCTGGGAAAAAGCACCGACACAGACTTGATGGGCGAATGGTTTGTACTGTACAGGGGATATTTTAACATTTGGGCAGGCGACTGACAGACAGTGCGCGCTAGCCGATAGAGCGTAGCATTGACAACGAGCTGGCCACAATTTTGAGGTACTGGCTTCATCAATATTGGGCCGCCAATTTGCCAGGATCCAAACGGACTTCCCGATACTGTTCACTGGATTGAGGGCCTCCCCAGCCGCCAGCAAGGTACCTGCGATCGCCGAGCACCGAGTTCCGAGGCGGCAGCAGTCCAAATAAATTTGTGGGGGTCAGAACAGCTCCCTTGTTCCTCTGGGATCCACACAAATAATTCCACGCTTGACCTGTCTCACTCTCTCAGGATTTATGATCAGTAGAACTCCTCGGATTATGCAGAGCGCAGATTTCGTTCAGTTCTGACCTAAAATGGCAATCCGGAACCTAGGACTGATATTTGCATATTAAAAGGGGGTGGGGGGCACCAACTCAAAGAGAAGGCGCTCTCGGCATTGCGGCAGGCCCTTTTCAAAATGTACAGGGCGCCTGTTCGTCGTGTTAAATGGGCGGGAGGTCTACCGATCTCATGATGTGGCCGTTATCTGCCCGTTAACACCTGACGAAAGAAGTGGAACCTGACCCCTAGTATACTATGATCATCTGAGATCATTACATATATTTTATTTACATATTTTACCATAAGTACATATTATACAAGTAATGAATCAGATATAAACGGTACTTTGCTCAATGTTGAGATGTCTTAGAATATATTAATGCATTGAACTGACTTTTAGTATGAACCTGTTTTGCTCCGTATTGCATATTTCCTAATGTATAGATAATTACCTAATATATATACATCAAAATGGGATATCCTCCTAGTATCGTTTAGTATCCTTAAATATCGATCAAGGCGAACTTTACTTTTAACTTGGCGTGATGCATATAATCTTTTTCGAAACTAACATACAGTAAATTTGATATGTTGTCTCTATTTTAGTGGAGTTTTAAATTAATATGATGCTTATTTACTGCTGTAAAACTTTAGGAGTTACTAAACCGAAGCTTTAACTCGCACATTCGTAGAATAACTACAATGCACCTGTTAAAGCAAAGTCCGTTAGAGTCCGAGATTGTCCTTCAACTAATTGTAAACAATTTGTATTATGATGTTCAAATCCTGGTGGTAACATATTTCCTGTACACCATCGTAGAGAAAACTAATCGAAGGGACCCAGACACTGGATATGCTGCAAGGATGGTTTAGGAAGATACCAATTGCGAGATGACAAAAGATCATGTCCATCTAGTGCACCTTCCACCATTCTGGTCGTTGATAATTATACAATGATAATTGAGTTGCTGTTTAATCATGGCAATGAATCTGTCAATCAGGTTACAACAGATCCAGACATGATGCGACGAAAACCCCAGTAGCGGAAAGCTTTTGGAAACGTTTTTGCAATTCTTTGCTGTCTAAAAAAAACCCTAGTTCACTGGTCTGCAGACTCCTCATTTTTGAAATAGTCTAACCCACAAATTCATAAGTGATTGCACAACACATGATACAACTTAATAATGAAGTTACACAGATTAAAGAATGTATAATAGGTAACTTTAGAGGGGTTTGAAAACTGTTCCGTACTAATTTCATGCCTAAGTCGTATTGGAAACCATATCATTGAATTTAGTTTCGTGACAGAAAAAATCATTGCTAAAAGATTAATTATTCTTTGTCAAAATAAGGGTTCAATTTATGTTAACAGATTAATCTGATCAAACTGGTTGGAATTAAATGAACAGTTTTAAATGGAACTCTTGTAATTCCATCTTTTAGCCACAGCAGCAATTTCTTGGTGGTGCAAAGGGACGACCTGTAAACGTAATCAAGAAATGTAAGGAATTTCAACGATACAAACTGTATTGATCTGAATTTTGTTTGACAGATGCATTAAGTATTGGGAGTCGGACTGACTTGCGGTGGTGGATTTGTGCTGGTTGGACCAAAACAGCAACTTCTTAACGAGATGTGTCCAATTACGATGAGAAAGAGAAATGATGAAATAAACTGAATGGAATCAAACCCTGTTATTGGATACAGATATATTCGCTCTGTGAAAGCTTCTGGGATCATGCAGAAAAAACGTTATTCTTAAAACAGATCTTTTTGCGCTGTTAATTATACATTGTTCGGCGATGTAATCTAATTACTTCTCTTGTTAGATGTGTCCATTAAAAACAGAATTGTTTTGGAAACGAAACTAACGACAAACTTTCTGTTGAGAATTTGTGTTTTATTGCACCTCTCCAATGTGTTCCTTTGAGATATCTGCAATGCCGATAAGATGGAAAAGTATTCCCGTCTCCATACATTATAATCTGGGATATTAAAATGCCTATTTGCTGTTGTAAAACTGTAGGAGTTACTAAAATCCCAGAACAATTATACCAGTTAAAAAAGTAAAATAAGAATTAAACCAGACGGAGCACCTATCTTCGACCTAAGCATCGGGCACGGCAAAGGCACATCCAGACCAATCGAGCTTGCAAAGTCCTCCTCACTTACATTTGTGGAATTTATTCAGAATTGGGAGAGCTGTCCCACAGACTAGTCAACCTACTGCCTGACATATTCAAACTCACATAATCATCAGCTATTTTCCCAGGCTCCTCCATCACCATCCCTGGGAATGTCCTGTCCCAGTGGCAGGACAGACCCACCAGAGGTGGCGGCACAGAGGTGTACATACGGGAGGGAGTGGCCCTGGAAGTCCTCAATATTGACTTCGGACACCATGAAATCCCACAGCATCAGAGAAAACACGGGCAAGGAATTCTCCTGCTGAATACCACCTACTGCCCTCCTTCAGCTGTTGAACACGACTTGGAAAAAGCATTAAGGATTGCTAGGGCTCAGAATATACTGAGGGTGGGGGACTTCAGTGTCCATCACCAAGATTGGTTCGGTAGCACCACTGCTGACTGAGCTGGCCGAGTCCTGAAGAACATAACTGCCAGACTGGACTTGTGGCAGTTGCTGAGAGAACAAACTTGAGAGGAAAACCTATTTCACGTGATATCAAGATACGACTGAGTACACTGGATACAGCAAAGGCTCTGGGCCCCAAAAACATCCCGGCTATATTGCTAAAGTCTTGTGTTTCAGACATAACCGCACCTCTAGCCAAGATGTTCCAGTACAGCTACAACAGACAACCAGACAAGGTAGACAATTGCAAAGGTGTGTAATGTGCGCCAAAAGCAGGACAGATCCAATACTGCCATTTACTGCCACATCAGCCTTTTTCACAATCATCAGCAAAGTGATGGTAGGTGTCGTCGCCAGTGATATGAAGTGGCACTTGCTCACCAATAACCTGCTCACCGATGCTCAGTTTGGGTTCCCGCAGGACCACTCGGTTCCAGACTTCATTACAGCCTTGGTCCAAACATGGACAAAACCACTGAATTCCAGAGGTGAGGTGAGAGTGACTGCCCTTAACATCAATGCACCATTTGACCGAGTGAAGCACCAAGCAGCACGAGTAAAATTGACGTCAATGGGATCAGGGGCAAAACTCCCCATTTGCTGGAGTCATACTGAGCACAAAGTTAGATGGTTCTGGTTGTTGGACGTCAATCACGTTCTAGGCACAACCACCTTCAATACTTTCCCACCATCATTAGGTCAGAAGTGGGGATGTTTGCTGATGATTGCACAGTGTTCAGTCCCATTCACAATTCCTCAGATAACTGCATGGTACGTGCCCGCATTCAGCAAAATCTGGACAACACCAGGCTTCGGCTGGAAAGTGGTGAATAATAGTCACACTGCACAAGTGCCAGGCAATGATCATCTCCAACTAAAGAATGGCATTGTCAAAGTCGAAACCCTCACCAGCAACATCCTGGGGGTAACCATTGACCAGAAACTTAACTGGACCCGCCACATAAATACTGTGGCGACAAGAGTATGTCAAAGGCTGGGTATTCTGCGGCGCAGGACTCACCTCTTGTCTCCCCAAAGCCTTTCCACCACCTACAGGACACAAGTCAGGTATCTGATTGAATACTCTCCATTTCCTCGTTGAGTACAGATCAACCAATATTCAAGAAGCTCCGCACCATCCAGGACGAAGCAATCCGCTTGTTAAGCACTCCATCTACCATCATAAGCAGTCACTCCCTCCACTAACAGCGCAAACTGGCTGTGGCATGTATCATCTACAAGATGCACTGCAGCAATTCGGCAAGGCTTCTTCGACTGCACCTCCCAATCCCGCAACATCTACCACCTAGAAGGATAAGTGCAGCAGATGCATGGGAAAAGCACCACGTCAAAGTTCCCCATCAAATCAAACAACATTCTGACTTGGAAATATAGCGCTATTCGGTAATCGTCGCTGGGTCAAAATCCTGGAAATCTGGGGGAAAAATTCGTGTGCACCAACAGAATTGCCGCTGTCTCTGGAAATCAAGGTAATGGCTGCAGAAAATGGCCCCAACGCTAAAGTAGAATAGTTGGTTCTGGGGTTTGGCGATGTGGAGTGCAGAGCTAATTTACCGTACCGGACGTTAATGGAGGCCAACCACCCGAAGCTCCCGTCCACAGTCGGCGTTGCTGCTTCTTACAGCGTCTGGGAGGGAAGCAATGGAGTTCGCAAGGCATTGTCGGCAATTGAAGGGGCTATAAATTAAAGGGTTAATGCTTGCAAAACTACTAATAATTAAAATGAAGTGAACTATCCATTTTCAGCCCTTACTGCCTTTCAAAATAAGACACATATATATTAAAAATCATTCCCAAATGGCAGTCTTCAGCTCGTAAAACTGAATTGTCTTCCACAAAAAAGAAAATGGTAAAAGTGCTGCAACACTAACACAAATGGCTGAGCAATTCAGAGAGTATTCAACCCAGGATCTCGCACGCAGCACACCAGCTTTGTTCAGGAGGTCAACACTGCAAGTGAGGTCCTCTACCCACAGGGGCCAGGATGCCCTCCAGAAAGGATGATGTAGGAATACATCACCGAGGCTGTCACAGCCAACAGTATCGCCTCCACCACCCGGTTCAAGTGCTCAAAGATGCTTCATGACCTTTGAACACTGGTCAAGGTTAGTGAATGCCTCTTAAAAAAGCATCTCCAACAACTGCATCACCAACCTCACACACTGCTCAATGCACGACTCTGCCCGCATCACTCACCTACCAAATATCTGTATCAATCACGAGACACATCTTCCATTCCTAACCTCACCTCACCCCTTGGAGCAGGCCATTCTTGGCAGGGGCATGGCCGAGCCCTTGGCCAGCGGCAGGGCTGAAAGGATACAAGATGCTGGTGTAAGAAATCGTGAATTGAAAGAAATAATTTGAGACGGAAAAGTCTCTTTAGATTGGTCTTAGAATAACTGAATAGACGCTTATAATTTGCTTATCTTCTTGGTTCCCTGCGGATGTTATAACATTCTGCACCGTGGCGGTGACCTTGTTTCCAGACTAGCTGTCTGCTGTTAGTGAGCTAGAATGGTTGTTAACTGTATCTTTGATAATCTACCCTAGGCTCACCCCTAAAAAGAGATTAAAATATATATATCTGAAGTGCTTTTAGCACTGACGGTGAAGGGAAGGGAAGAGCTGTTCGCGCACATCAGCCGTCTGTCCGATCGGGACCAATGCCAGCTGCTTGTCACGGTCATATCTCTACTATAACTATGTTAATTGCGTTTTGTACTGAACGTAAACTACCGCTCTTTAATAAAATGCCTTACAACTCCTAAGACCCTCTGTGTAATCTGTGTGTGACCTTTGATCCAAATCTTACAATGGTGCCAGAAGTGGGATCACAGAGTTGGGAGTTGTAAGGTTCCGGTTGTGGTTACCGGAGGGAGTTGGTCGACCGCACGTGATCGTCACTTAAGACATATTAGAAGACTCCCTCAAATAAGGGAGAGGGAGAGAGTGAGTTAATGGTAAAACCAGAGAACAGCTGGTAGACAGCCTGACAGAAAAAGTCGACACATCCGCAGCATTGGACCTCCTAAAAATCTTAGAAGATGGTAACGGGGACTATGACTACATCCTTGATAAAGTCTCAGAAATACAAACTTAAAATAAAGAGAGGCAGAGACAGGTTAGCTTACGGGGCAAACTTGTGCGCTGCCCAGTTTAATAGGGAGACTAAAGAGTTAAAAGATTTAGTAACGCAGATGCGTGAAATTAGAAGAGAATGAAGTGAGAGATTTCTACCCTCCGCAACAAATTGCGCAGGGAGCAAAATTTTCATGACAAAATGCAGTGTACACAAAAGAAACTAGATCAAATACTCGAACAAAATATTGAACTACAGGCAGAAAACACCAGATTGTGTGAGGTGTTCGAGGATGCATGGGGAGCGTTAAGGGAATTAAACCAGCGGCAAATCAGTGCCTCCCTGATGCAGAACATACCCCGTGCTTAGCAAAAATCCAATAGGTTCAGGCACAAATCGGCCAGCAACGGGCACTGGTGGCTGATGCCTCCAATACAAAACCAAAAGATCCCGGTCCTTGCAGGGACAACATAGTTGGGGAGCCTACTCCCTCTGCTCGCTCTGTTCCGCCCTTATTATACAAGGATGGCGAGGTGAGGGAGACAACACCAGTATGTGTGGTCCCCCGAGCTAATGCAGCATGCGAGCCCAAGCACCAGGCTGACCGAGACCTAAGAGGCGAGGCACCTTCCTCTATCTGTGATCTCAATCTTACACTGGCATCCTCATACGTTATCCTCCTTCACGCATGCACCCCTTCCATTCCCACACGCTCACCACCACAACTCCACACTGTGCCTTCCTCATTTCACACACCCAAGAAATGTAGCCTGCCCAGCCACTGGTTGACCAAGAAGAGGGAGAGGAGAGTGAAGAAGAAGCAGAAAAAGGAGGAGAAGAAGAAGAAGAAGAAGAGGAAGAAGAAGAACTGGAACACTGTCACTTGATTTGACACTCCCAACCACCAGCTCCTCAAGGCTGACCAGCAAGGCCATTTCCAGTGGCCCTCACTGAAAGTCAGCAGCTTAACACCAGCTATGCAGCAGCCTTCCACCAGCCATGCAGCAGCCACTTGGGCAACACTGCATGACATCAGTAGGGTAGGCAAAGGCACACACAAGAAAGTCACTAAGAGAATGCATAAGTATGATGAGTAGATTTCTTGATGTCATATTTCATGGATAGATGTATAAAGTTGGATTGGAAGGTTTGCTTTGTGGTGGCATTTATTTCATCATTGTGGCCAAGCAGACGCTGTGATAGTCAATAACAGAGGGAAAGTAAAGTGTGGGACAAATGTGGAAAGAGGAATCGGGGCTGTGGTCTTTGGTACTGTAGGTGGATGATTAGATCCTGGATATCACGGGAGCATTTTGACGTGTGTCGTGAACTCTCTATCTCTCTCCACTGACGTTGTTTGACATACTGAGCATCTGCAGCATTTTCTGTCTACTCAGAGGCCTTCCTTTACCATCTGAGGCCTTGCAAGCGTCCAACAGTACTCCATACAATGATTAAAAGAACTTTTAACATCCATTGCAGGAAACCACTGCTTCAATAAAATAAAATTAAGCGGTCCAAAAGCTTAAATCCAAACTTACCTGAAAGATGTGTGTGTCCATTTAAAAGGTGGTGACCTCACCACTGTCAGCCTACTTTCATGCTTACGTCCCAGCACTGAATTCAGCACTAGGGTCGAAGTTCGGAGTGGTGACGTTAAGTTGGCGTTGCAGGCCGACTGACGTCACCACACTGCCATTTTTTCCCAGGGTGATGACTCTTAACGGCAGCACAAAGAGAGGGAAATGGTGGGCGCCACGGGATCCACCACCAGCTGGTGAAAGAGCAGAAGCTGCAATTTTTTTGCCATTTCATGCCGCTATACAGTGGCGAAAAGTACATGAATTTCTAGCCCTCTCTACTTACCAGCAGTTTGGGAGTACCTTCACCAAATGGACTGCAGCGGTTCAAGTTGGTGGCTCACCACCACCTTCTCAAGGGCTATTTCTCATGGGCAAGAAATGCTGGCCTTTCCAGTGATGCCCACACGTGCGAATGAATAAATTAAAAAAATATTGACGAAAATTTCCTCACTGCTCTTTGTGCTAAAATATCTTAATCCCGTCCGTTATAATTTGTTTTAAGACCTCATAACAACTAATGCACTGGGAAAAACTTCCACACTGTGTTTTAGTAACAGTTTGAGACCAGAGAAGACCTGCAGTCCATCTAACCCACCTACATTATTTTGCTCTTTGCCCCATCCATGCCAATAATCTGTTCCATATAATTACTAGCTTTTAATAAAAAAAATTAACTCTTGTATTGCCGATTTTGTTTTTTTGTGCTTAATTTATAAATTTGGCTCAGTTCTGTATTTGACAGAAACGCTTGTTCGGATCCAATATTTCCAGACCTTTCGTAACTTTACTACATTCCCTCTCAGTCTTTTTTCAAGAGAGTTGAGAACTAGGATAGAAAAACATGAGTTTTCTATTCACCCCAATTTCTTTAAATGAAATATTATTTCAAGTGTGATGGGGATCAGAAATTACCCAGCGTACCGTTCACACGAATTTTTGAAAGATACATTGTGGAAAGCTCGTCGGTGTAAAACGGACTTCAATGGAAATAAAACATTAGGAGATGTGTAGAGTGGGCAGCTGGTCCCATAGCGCCGGTTTTACACTATCGTGAAAAGATACAATTACCGCATTGGGCATGACATTGGACTTGGCCGTAGCGCAAAAACGGTGACAGCAAATCAACAGCCCGTTTTACATCTTGCATGATACTCTCTTCCATAGAAGTCAATGGGGTTGATAGAAAATTGTTTCACCTAGCTTCAATGGATTGCAAGCTTTATCAGTTCCTCAACCCTGACAATAGCGCTAGTGCCATTTTGAAGGTGAGCTGTCGCTGGGCACACAGCATACCAGCCTGGTTCAGGTGGTAAGCCCTTTTCAATTAGGAAATCAGCGTCCGAGGACACTGAGCGCCAATCTAGGTTGGAGATAACCCAAACATGAAATCATGGAGAATAAGAGTGCAAAACGGGCTGGTGGTGACCTATCACACCTTTTTGTACTGCTCAGGATCATATACCCAATATTGATTTAAGGCAGGCTAAGAGAGATAGTTTGTTAATACTGTTGGCATGCTAACTTTTGTTTAATGCACGGTATGGCAGCGTCGCTGGCCCATTGCTAATTGGCGTTGAGACACCTTCTCAAACCGCTGCAGTCCTTGTTTTGAGGGTACTGAATTTGTTGTAGCGGTCTGGTAGGCCACTTCAGAGGGAAGTTAAGAGTCAACCACGTTGCTGTGGGTTTGGAGTCACATATAGGTAAGGAGGACATGAGTGTGCCAGAAAACAATCCGATAGTTTCATGGTCACTAATATTGACACTAGATTTTTATTAAATGAATTTTAACTGAATTTAAATTCCCCCAGCTGGGATTTGAACTCACGTCTCCGGATTATTAGTCAAGGCCTCGGGATTACTAGTACAGTAACGTAGCCACTATGCTACCGTGCCCCAATTAGACTTGGGCAGCTTGTAGATAATACATATACCCAAATAATTATTAGAAAGTTTACGTACTAGATGGTGTCTTCAAAAACATCTGAGAAATTACTGAAACTCCAGACCTGGTAATTTTAACTTCCACCTATAATGTAAAGCAGGCGATTTCGGATGAGCCAGTCATTTCACACCCCGCCCGATTTTCCTTTCCAGTTATTTAAATGGATAGAAACTTTGGCGGAGTGTACACTGGGCTGTCCATCGAAACCGCCTGGTTACACTATCACTGAAAGTAAAAAATACATTTTGCTTCTCAAAGATAAGGTCCAATTGCTGGCGAATTGTCATAATTATTATAATTCGTATGTGTTTCGTTAAACTTACCTCTGTGTTTGCAACCAAAATACATCACCAGCTTCAGTTTCATGCAATAGCCGACAAGCAAAACTGAGCTCAGCAAAAAATCGTAATATCATCAATGCATTTGTCTAATATGACAGAATTGTTGATCTTCTCCGATAAATACTTGACCAGATTACCTTGTAGTGCATTAATCATAATAATTTTTCAAAATATAAACTTGAGCAGAATTTTTTGAAGGAAGCTATAATCACATTCCAACTCAAACCGCAAAACGGAAATATACTGCACTCTGATTGAAGGCGCACATCTCATAAAAAAGACACTTTTAAAGTCACAATTCAACAGATAGTGGCGCCCACTCGCAATGCGGTGCACATAATATTCCTAATAGATAACTTTGAGTAATCCATTACTAAAATATTAACTTTCATGATTAAAAAGACGGAAACTTGCTGGAACATTTTGATCTTCAAAGAACTAGAGTATTTTTGTGTTTTTGGTTTTAATTTGATTAATACGGTGTTCTAGAATGCTGGTTGCAGCCGTAACGTTTTTACCAGTCTTGACTGCAGTCGCTCTGCTGATATTGCTAATACTGTTAATTTGCTAATTTGGAAAATTGCTTCTATATTTGGAATATCTTTATGAAACAAAAAACTGGGTAAATTGTGATATTTATATTGTAATGAGTCCTGGCGGAACTGTTCGTTTCACAATATTGTTCTGAGATTCATAACACTTGTGTTTCACGTTTAAACCAAACAAATCTTTGCCAAAATATGTCGCCTTCTCAGGGCGCAGCTCGGGTTCATAGGATTCGAACCAATACTGTGGAATGTGGAAAGTGGAATATTGAAACCTACAAGAAAGGGAAGCAACAGCTTACACTTACAATGTTTTTACTTCGAGCACCTCAGCGGGGATCTGAACACTGACAAAGGAATCGGGATAGAGAAGAGATATAATTCAACAGATAGATATTCATAATTTTTAAAGGCGGTGGAATAGCACGTCCAAATGGTTTTGCAATAGATCATCATCAACAACAACTTGCATTTATATAACGCCTTTAATTTTGTAAAACGTCCAAAGGCACTAACAGAAGTGCCATCAAACAAATTTGACAGCAATACAGATAAGGAGTAATAGGACAGGTGCGCAAAAGCTTGGGCAAAGAAGTAGATTTTAAGGAGAATCTTAAAGAGAAGCTAGAGGTGGAGTGGCGGAGAATGTTAGGGAGGAACTTTTGAGCTCAGAGTCGAGGCAACTAAAATCATGCCTGCCAATGTTGTAGAATTATAATCGCGGATGTGCAAGTGGCCAAAATTGGGAAGTGGAGATATATTGCAGGTTTGTAGAGCTGGAGAAGGTAACAGAGATAGGGAGGGGCGAGGCCGTGGAGGATTCGAAAGCAAGGATGATAATTTAAAATCTGAGGCTTTGCCGGTCCAGGAGCCAAAGTATTTGGTGAGTAAAGGTCTGATAGGTGAACGGGAATGGGTACGAGCTAGGAGAGGTGTGGCAGAGTTTTGGATGAGCTCAAGTTTATGGATGGTGCAAGGTGGGAGGGCGGCCAGGAGAGCATTGGTATAGCCGAATCTAAAGTTCGCAAAGGCATCGATGAGTGTTTCAGCTCCAGATGAGCTGAGCAAGGCGAAGATGGGCGAAGTTACGGAGGTGAAAGTAGCCAGTCTTGGTAATGGAGAGGAGATGGTGACGGAAGCTCAACTGGGGGCCAAATATGATGCCAATGCTGGAAACGATCTGGTTCAGTCTCAGATTGTGGCCAGGAAGAAAGATGGAGTCGATGGCTAGGAAACAGAGCTTACAGCAAAGACAATGATTTATAACTTCCGATATTTAAATGGAGGGAATGTCTGCTCTTCCAATATTGGATGTCTGACAAGCAGTAATAACAGCAGAGACAGTGGAGGTGCTGAGAGTGGTGGTGATGAGGTTCATCTGGATGTTGGCAGCATAAACGTGGAACCTGAAGTTGTGTTTTTGGATAATATTGCTGAGGGCCGGCATCAGAGGACAAAGATAAAATTGCCCCTGACAGTGCAGGAAATGGACAGGGACAAGGTTACAGGACAGAATTAGAGCAACAGAAGAGCTACTTTTAAGTTTTAGCGAGGAAACAATGTATATAAAACAATGCAATTGGTCATGATGTATAACGCCAGGCCGATCTGATATCTTCCGTTTCGCTATATCGACAAAATATGAAATTACCTCAGAGGGTGCACTCTGCATAGAATGATGGAGAAAGAGTTTACAACTGAGTAATGGTGCTGGCGACATAGAGTAGATATTTAAAATATTGCGCATTGCCTCACCCACCACGGACACGTTCAGTTCTTCGTCTACGGTGCCCTCAGGTTACAGCTATAAAGAACCATGAGCATAAAGGACTAACTTGAAGCAGCATCGTATTGTTTAGTAGATCAAGAAACTGTAAACACTGGTCTAGATGTTATTGACTCTGATTATTTGGGCATTTGACATCATCGGGTGCCTAAGACACAGTCGGCCCAGCATAGCTTGTCAGTCCAAACAGCCTCGATTGTACATTCTATCGACTTTATGTCTGGACGCTGTCACCAGAATTGCTGGACTGGAATTCTTTAATTGGAATGGATATGTTCTACAGGAAACACCTGTATCATAAGGAATTAACCAAACTGTATATAAAAGTTCAGTAAAAAGGAATAGCTAAGTTTTCATTCCAACAGAAGATCAACTTTAAATTGATGGCAGTACGCATACAATGCATAAGATTCAACTGATAGTGGGAGGTAAAGTTTTCGAAACAATAATCAGGGTAAAAGTTAACGTGCACTTCGAGAGGTTTAAGCTAATTAAGGAGACCCAACACGGATTTGTAAAAACAGATTGGGGGTAGGGGTGATTTTGACAAAGGGGACGTGTTGGAGGCGGGACTGCTGCTTCTCGGGTTTTAGACCCACCTCTATCGACGTCCGGCCAACCAAGCTATTTACCCTAGATTAACTTGTTAAGCCCTCCCAGCGTGCTTAGCAGGCCAATTAAGGGAAAGCCGGTAACAGAGAACGTCAGCGTATGACGTTTCATCTGTCAAAATGTTTTGTCAATCACTGACATTCTCTGTTGTTTGGTGATTTCTTGTACTCAAGACTCACCAAACTATTTTCTGAGCAGAAATCAGATGGCTGTTGTATCGGAGAATTCTGTCATCTCTGTGGTGGAGATGCCGGAGCCTCTGGATCCCCAACAATTGAAGCCTGCAGGAATTAAGAAAGGTAAGTAAAGTTTTTCTAATACTTTTCACTCAACTCACATAATTACCTCTTCACAATTGCACCCATCACTCACCTCCACAGTACTCCTTTCGACCCCTCTCACCCCCGCAGACCTACTGCTCGCCTCGCTGACCCTGGCGGGGTTTCCTGACGTCGAGAAGCCCACACTTCTGTTGGAAAAATGGGGATAATCCTCTTAAATGCCTGTTAACTACCTGTAAACAGGCAGTTAAGTGGCTGTAATCCCCTTCCCGCCTCGAGGAGATGGGATCCGGTGTGGGTCGTGTACCTGCCTCGTTGGAAGATGGCACCGAGGCGGTTTGGGTGCGGGATGGGTACACGCCCCAGTTTCTGCCATTTTCCCGGCAGTCCCGCCTGCAAACCAGCCTCCCCAAATTTTTTGATGGCGTAACAGGGAGGATTCATGAAGGGAATGCAATGGATGTTGTCGACATGGATTTTAGGAAGGCGTTTTACAAAGTACCATATAGAAGACTGGTTAACAAAATTGAGGCTCATGGAATAGTTGGTTCAGTGGAAGCTTGAATGAGGAATTGGGTTAAGGACAGAAAACAGCGATTTCTGGTAAATAGCTGTTTTTCAAATTGGAGGATTTTAGACAGTGGTGTTCCCCAAGGGCCACTGCTTTTTTTGATATGTATAAATTACCTGGATAGGGCGTATAAAATAGCCAAAAAAAGCGCCAGAGCGGAAGATTGGGAACAGTTTAAGATAGAGCAAAGGAGGACAAAGGGCTTACTCAAGAGGGGCAAAATAGCTTACGAAAGCAAGCTGGCGGAAAATATAAAAACTAACTCCAAAAGCTTTTATAAGTATATCAAGAGGAAAAGACTGGTGAAAACCAAAGTTGGCCCATTGCAGTCAGATACGGGGGAATATATATCGGGAAATAAAGAAATGGCAGACCAACTAAATGCATACTTTGGGTCAGTCTTTACGAAGGAAGACACAAAAAACCTCCCTGGGATATCGGGAAAAATAGGGACATTTGCAAAGGAGGAAATGACGCAAGTCAATATCTCTAAGGATATGGTGTTAAGGAAGCTAAAGGGATTGAAGGCGGACAAATCCCCAGGGCCTGATAACATGCATCCTAGGGTGCTGAAGGAGGTGGCCCTAGAGATAGCGGATGCACTAAGTATGATTTTTCAGAATTCATTAGACTCGGGAACAGTGCCCATGGATTGGAGGGTAGCTAACGTTACCCCACTATTCAAAAAGGGGGGTAGGGAAAAAGCAGGTAATTACAGACCGGTAAGCCTTACATCAGTTGTGGGCAAAATGCTGGAGTCCATCATTAAGGATGAAATAGCGGAGCACTTAGCAAATGGGGACAGGATAGGACAGAGTCAACATGGATTTACAAAGGGTAAATCGTGCTTGACTAATCTATTGGAATTTTTTGAGGGAGTAACTGGTAAAATAGATGGGGGAGAGCCAGTAGATGTGGTGTACCTGGACTTCCAAAAGGCCTTCGATAAGGTCCCACATAAAAGATTAGCAGGGAAAATTGAAGCTCATGGGATAAAGGGGAAAGTATTGACGTGGATAGAGAACTGGCTGTCAGATAGAAAACAGAGAGTTGGAATAAACGGCTCATTTTCTGAATGGCAGGCAGTAACAAGTGGGGTACCACAGGGATCTGTCCTGGGTCCCCAGCTGTTCACAATTTACATTAATGACCTGGATCAGGGAGTCGGATGCAGCATTTCCAAATTTGCAGACGACACTAAACTAGGAGGGGGGGTGGGCTCAGAGGAGGAGACCAGGAAGCTCCAGAGCGATTTGGACAGACTGGGTGATTGGGCGGATAAATGGCAGATGCACTATAATGTGGACAAGTGCGAAGTTATCCACCTTGGGTGCAGGAACGGGAGGGCAAATTATTATTTAAATGGCAATAAATTGGGAGAGGGGGAAGTACAGAGAGACCTGGGTGTTCTTGTACACCAGTCACTGAAGGCGAGCATGCAGGTGCAACAGGCGATCAAGAAGGCAAACGGTATGCTGGCCTTCATAGCAAAAGGGTTGGAATACAGGAACAGGGATACCTTGCTGCAGCTGTACAGGGCACTGGTGAGACCACACCTCGAGTACTGTGTACAGTTTTGGTCGCCTCATCTGAGGAAAGATGTTCTTGCCATGGAGGGGGTGCAGCGGCGATTCACCAGGCTGATACCAGGAATGGCGGGATTGACCTATGAGGAGAGACTATGTAGTTTAGGGATGTACACACTGGAGTTTAGAAGATTGAGAGGGGACCTCATAGAAGTGTATAAAATTCTGACAGGTCTAGACAGACTAGATGCAGAAGGAATGTTTCCCTTGGCGGGTGAGAACAGAACTAGAGGACATAATTTAAGGATAAGGGCTAAACCATTTAGGACAGAAATGAGGGGGAATTTCTTCACTCAGAGGGTGGTGAACCTGTGGAACTCATTGCCACAGAGGGCAGTGTACGCCAGATCATTAAATATATTTAAGAGGGAATTAGATATATTTCTACAGGCAAAAGGGGTTAAAGGTTACGGAGAGAAGGCGGGGACGGGATACTGAATTGGAGGATCAGCCATGATCTCATTAAATGGCGGAGCAGGCTCGAAGGGCCGGCTGGCCTACTCCTGCTCCTATCTTCTATGTATCTATGTATATATGTATATTGCAGTCCAGTGTGGTATTTCTAATTTGCAGATGACAAAAAACTGGGGGTGTGCAAACAGTGATGATGATACCAATCGACTGCAACAGGACCTAGAAAGGCTAGCATAATTGGCAGACAAGTGGCAGATGGAATTTAATACAGCGAAGTTTGAGTTGATGCATTTTGGTAGAAGGAACAGAGAGAGGCAATATACACTTAATGGCATAGTTATAAAGAGTGTGCAGGGACGGAGGGACCTGGGAGTTAATGTGCATAGGTCACTGAAGGTTCCAGTACATATTGAGAGAGTTCTTTGCAAAGCTTATGGGATCTTGGGCTTCATAAGTAGAGGTATTGAGTACAAAAGTAGAGAAGTTATGCTTGAAAGTTTATAAAGCGCTGGTTAGGTCACAACTGGAGTATTGCGTCCAGTTCAGATTACCACACTTTAGAAAGGATGCTAAGGCCTTGAGATGGCGCAGAGGAGATATTCCAGAATGGTTCCGGGGATGGGGGATCTTATTCACAAGGACAGTTTGGAGAAGCTGGATTTGTTTGCAGTAGAGCAAAGGAGGTTGAGGAGTGATTTGATAGAGGTGTAAAAGATTATGATGGGTTTGTATAGGCTAGACGGGGAAAGGCTGTTCTCAATAGTTGATGGTACAAGGAATAGGGGACACAGATTTAAGGTTTTGGGAAAGAGATACAGGGGAGACGTGAGGAAAAACGTTTTATGCAGAGAGTGGTGAGGATCTGGAAGTCGGTGCTGATGGAATTGATGTAAGCGGAGACACTCAATGTTTTCAAGGGGAGACTGGATAGGCACTTGAGGGAAATGAGCTTGCAGGGCTAAGGGGATAGCGCGGGGGAATGGGACTGACTGGATTGCTCCACATAGAGTCGGCACGGACTCAATGGGCCGAAAGGCCACCTTCTGCGCCGTTATGACTCTATTACTCTCGACTCTATGGGCTGGATTTTGTCATTGCGGGTGGGCTGGGTGCGTGTCAGGTGGTCTGCGTGTCAGGACACCACCTCCGATGTGAGGCGGGACAAAATGCGATTTTGCCCTAATTGGGCACTTCATTTCCAGCTTGTGGGAACCCCTGGCCGAATGAGTCATTTCATACAGAAACTCGCATCCGATTACGTCATCTATGCAGCTGGATTAAAGGCCTGCAAGCAGCCTTGCTTCTTTTTCAGCCTTACAACTTTATGACCATTATTCTGAGGGATTCCTTCTGCAAGTATGTCCAGCACTAGACCAAAGTGTGCACCCAAATTCGATGAGGCCTCCCTCCAAGCTTTGGTGTAGGGAGCAAAATCAAATAAGGAGGTGCTGTTTCCTTCCTCAGGGAGGAAAAAAGCCTCCACAGTAGACCAAAGCTGTGAGTGCAAGTGGCCCAGAGGTCAATGCTATTTCTATGTGCAGCAGAAACTGGCTACAGTGCAGAAAGAGTTTTCATGACCTTCTCCACACAGGAAAAGTGAGTATTCCATTCCCATCACCCTCAATCGGATTCCCATCGCCTCTCAACACCAGCATTCTGCTTTGTCAACCTCCTCCTCCACATCCCACTTCACCCTTACATCCCTGCACCCTTACCTCTTACCTTTCTCTCGATGTTCACATTCACTTAACTATTCGACTATGCAGCCCTCACACTCCCTATCACTGTGATGCAATGACAACCACATACAACACACAGGGAGGGCCCTTGTTCTTGCCACCTCACTCCAGCTTTGTTTCCATCTATGCTATGCTATGAATTCTCTACACACACTCCTTCATTCTCACTCAAAATCCACTTGTGTCCCTCATTGCAGGAAAAGAGAGCCCACAATAAGAGGGAAATGGCGAGGACAGGAGGAGGGCCACCCTCAATAGTTCAGCTCACCACTGCAATAGAGGCAGCCCTGGAGATCGTGGGAGTGGAGGAGGCTGCGCAAATGGGGGGCGGACAGACGGGCGCATCAGAGCAAGCTGGTGACAGAATAGCTTTGCATCTCTCTCATTGACACTGCATGAGTGACTGATAATGATTCTCATGCTGTAACAGATTGACTTATGATCATCTGCACAATTCAGTGTGCATGCAACCTTTATCTCACGTCTCTAACTCTTTCCTTTACTCCCCACAGAACCATCGAAAGCCCCTGTCCCCACTGTCCAGGAAGATGAGCCTGAGTTTCCAGTCTCCTCAGAGGAAGCTGCAAACTCTGAGATAACAACGTCAGCAAAATTCAGCGCACCCAGCACCAGCGCAGACACTCACACCTTGGTGGGACTTTCGCGAGAGAGAATAGTGTTGGCACCTGGTGTATCACAGCTCACAAGTGAGCATCAGCAGATGGTGGAGATAGGGACGCAGGGTGCAGGACTCTGCCAGCTCGGCTCAGCTGCATGTCGACCCTGTGCCTCCGGGTCCATTCAGAAGGAGAGCGGTGCTGGAACTCCAGGAACCGAAGCAGGAGTCCCTGGCACGTTTTGTCTCCAGGGTCGCTGCGAGTGTGCAGTGAATGGAGGAGTCCATCGCGAACATAAGCAGAGCCTTTGTGGAGGCATTGGCGCATGAACGCATCACCATGGAAAGGATGGCAACCTCCGTGGAAAGGATGGCTTTGGTAGAGGAGTGGATGGCTACGGCCATAGAGGAGCTAAGCCGCCAGAGTGTTGAAAACATGCTCTTTGTTCAGAATAGACTGACATCTCTTGAGGAGCGAGGATCAGCTATTGAGCATAGAAACCAGACCTTCATGGATGTCTTCTCGAGTTGGACATCCAGTGCAGAAACGGGTCCTCATGGCCCACCTGAAGTGCAGCAAGGTACTGTCAAACCACTTGCTAGCTCTGAAGTGGGGCTGACCCATGAGAGGGATGTTGGTGGCAGACAACAAGGAAGTGGGACTCCTCTCCAAGCGCTCTCACGACCATGCCACTGCAAAGCCCTCGGTCAGAGCCCCATCAGAGTCCTCACTGAACTGAGATGGGCGTCTCAGCCCCTGCACAGCTGCATTAGCAGCATGCTGCTGCCGAGCCCTCACAGGCTTGCAGCCCCAGAGGACGCCCGCCAAAGGTGTCGAGACAGGAGCAGCAAGAAAGTGAGCAAGGGGCCTCCACATCTGCTGAAGGCACAGGGGAAGTACCACGTAGGAGCACGCGTAACAGGATGATAAAGCACAAGTAGTCACAAGGGTAGTCACTTGGGTGTTCTGTTGTGTTTATTTTTGAAAAACCATCCGTCAATTGTGATGATTAACAAATTTGATGGCATACTGCTGCAGTTGTGGCCTGTGCCATTTTGCAAATAGGATTTTCACATTGAGGGCTTTGGGCAACTTGCAATTGTTAGTATGGTCGCCAGAGTGATAGGAATCCGCAGGTTCTTGTCCATTGTCGATGCTCTGTTAAGAAGGTGCGAGGCAAAAGTGTTTGATTATGAAGTCTAAGCAAATCTGCCCAAGATGAGTGCGTCCCTTGGTTCCCAGCCAGTAATGTGCTTGTGCGCTGGTGCCACTGGTTCATATTTCTCCGCAACCTGTTCGTTGTTGGTCTCCTGCTCCTCCACCTCCTCCTCCTCATCTGAGGAGGCTATGCGATCAGCCACTTTTACATCAGGCAGCTGCAAGCCACGATGCTGTGCCATGTTGTGAAGTGCACAGCAGACCACGATGATTCTGGAGACCCTGGCTGCTGAGTACTGCAGGGATCCACCTGATCTATCAAAGTATCTGAATCGCATCTTCAGCAAGCCGATGGTTTGCTCGATTATGAATCTGGTGGAAATGTGGCTGGAGTTGTAGCGCTCCTCAGCTTCGTTGGGTGGACTCCTCAACGGTGTCATTAGCCATGTGTTCAGGGGATAGCCATTGTCTCCAAGTAACTATCCGAAAAGTTGTTCTGGCGGACTGAAGAGTGGAGGCACACTAGACTGGTGCAGGATGAAGGAGTCATAGCAGCTGCCTGTGTACATGGCGCAAACATGCAAAATTTCCTTCTTGTGGTACCTCACCAGGTGTACGTTGAGGGAGTGGAAGCTCTTGCGGTTGACAAAAATACCTGGATTGTGATGGGATGCCTTAAGGGCCACATGTGTGCAGTCAACGACGCTCTGCACCCTTGGAAAGCCTGCCAGATTGGCAAACCCAAACGTACACGCTGTTAAACTTGCTTGATCCTTGGAGAAGTTGATGTAATTGTGCGCGACGGCAAAGAGTGCATCGGTTACCTGCGCGATGCAATGTGTGCAGCCGCCTGGGAGACGGCGCTGATGTCTGCTGCTGATCCCTGGAATGAGCCTGAAGCAAAAAAGTTAGGTGCGGTGGTGACTTTCACGGCCACTAGTATGGGGTGTCCACCTGCTCCTCTGGGCTCCAAGTCTTGCAGCAGCATCGCGCAGATGTCACCCACAACCTCTCGCAAAAGTCTGAGCCATCTTTGGTACTGCTGCTCATTCATATTGAGGAAGCTCATCCTCTGTCTGTAGACCCTGTTGTGGGGTTATCTCCTGCGCCGACGTGCTTCGATGAGCTGGCGCCTTCTGGCCTGTGCAGCTTCAAGTGGGTGAGCAGCAGCTTGGCGCTCCTGTTGCTGCTCCTGCTGTTGGTGCTGCTGTTGTTCAGGGTTCTGCTGCTGCCGTGGCTGGTCATCGTCCCACTCTGATGTCCAGGAGGAAAGGAAATAAATGGTTCCCATGGTTCTGGTATATGCCTCAGTTGAGGAAGCGTTCAATCAAGGTGGGGAAAGCGGTTTCCCAGGAGGTCACACTGGAGATGGGTGTCAGGCGCCAAACTCCCATAACAATGAGTAGACGTGCTAAAACTTTCCCAAGACCTGAGATAAAAAATGTTCTGCCACCTGCAAATGATCATTGGTGAAAACTTCTTTTTAGTGGAATCCAAGGCAAAGTATCAAGCTGGATTCAAAACTGGCTCGGAGACAGGAAGCAGAGGGTAATCGTTGATGGGTGTTTTTCTGATTGGAAGGATATTTCCAGTGGGGTTCCGCTGGGCTCACTACTTGCTTTTTGTGGTATATATCAACGATCTTTACTTGAATATAGGGATATGATTAAGAAGTTTGCAGATGATACTGAATCCGGCTGTGTGGTTGATACTGAAGAAGGATGCTGTAGACTGCAGGAAGATATCAATAAATTCGTCAGTTGGGCAGAACAGTGGCATTGGAATTCCATCCGGAGAAGTGTAAGGTAATGCATTTGGGTGGGGGGTAACACGGAAAAGGAATACACATTAAATGGTAGGACAGTGAGTAGTGTAGAGGAACTAAGGGACCTTGGAGTGCATGTTCACAGATCCCTGAAGTTAGCAGGCCAAGTGGATAACGTGTTTAAGAAGGCACACGGAATGCTTGTCTTTATTAGCCGTGCCCTAGAATACAAGAGTAGGGAGGTTATGCTTCAACTGTACAAAGCAGTAGTTTGGCCTCAGCTAGAGTACTGCGTGCAGTTTTGATCACCACATTACAGGAAAGATGTGATTGCACTAGAGAGGGTACAGAGGAGATTTACAAGTATGTTGCCGAGAGTAGCGAATCTTAGCTATGAGGAAAGATTGGATAGGCTGGGTCAGTTTTCCTTGGAACAGAGAAGGCTGAGGGGAGACCCTATTGAGATGTATGAAATTATGAGGGGCACAGATAAGTGGATAAAAAGGACCTAATTCCCTTAGCGGATAGGTCAAAAACCAAGGGGCACAGATTTAAAGTAAGTGAGGGCAGGCTTAGGGGGGATTTGAGGATACATTTCTTCACCCAGAGGGTTGTGGGGGTATGGAACTCAATACCTGAAATGGTGGTAGTGGCAGGAACCCTAACCACATTAAAAAAGTACTGGGATGTGCACTTGGGATGCTCTAACCTGCAGGGCTACGGATCAAGAGCTGGGAAGTGGGACTAGGCTGGATAGCTCTTTGTTGGCCGGCGCAGACAGGATGGGCTGAAATTGCCTCCTTCCGTGCTGTAAGTTACAATGATTCTATGGGCTGGATTTTCAATGACCCGTGTAGTCGGGTTTGGAGGCATGTGGGGTGTTAAAGTTGCGGGGTCGGGGGTCCCGGCCCCATCCCGACTCCATCCCGCCTCCACGCAATTTTGACAAGATCAGTCGCGGGATTCCCGCCTCCGTCCCGCCTCCAAGAGGCGGGAGAGGCCATTAAAGCCCTTAACAAGACCTAAATTCGCTCTGTAATGTCATTTTGAAACGTTTTAGCTAGTTTAACCCTTTTCCGACTTGCAGTACGCCTGATAGGAAACACTCCAGTGAAACCTGGCAGGAGCACAAGTGGATAGCTGACTATCGGCTGCAGGTCCACTATTACAATGGAGATGTGATGAAGATAGTAGTAGTATTAGATCTGAAAGTTGATCCAGCTGCATTGAATGTCTTCAGAGACTGCCTGGCCTTGATGTGAGATCTCTCCATCTATCTCTCTCTCTCTCTCCCTCTCATTTTGCATCCAGGTCCACTCACAGCAAAAGCCAGGCAGGTCCACTCACAGCAAAGACCAGGCAATCTCTGAGATCAGGCAGTCTCTGAAATGATGACATCATCAGAGGCGACATTCAGACTCAAACCACTAATTGGTTCATGGGTTCCCACATGCTGGAACTCAATTGCCCAATTAAGTTAAAATTGCATCATTCATCCACGTTAATCTGGAGTCGGGGGGGTGGGGGGCGGGGGGCAACACGAAATGCATTTCACACGACCCCAACCCGAACCCAAGACAAAATCCAGCCCTATGATTCTACTGGTGAAGCTGCAGCTGGTATTAGCCAATCCACTTGTGAGATCGACAGGATTAACTGGTGTGTTCCAGAGGAGATGGGCATCACGGGGGAAATGCCTTAAATTCAGAAAGGCCTCTCAAAATGGGATTATAGAGGCAATTAACTGATTGTTAGGGGAGCTAAGGGAATATACCTCCTCTTGGAGGCGGGGTGGAAGCGTGGTCTGTAATCAGGACTGTGGGAAAATTGCTCAGAGGCGGGATGGAGGCGGGATTGGATCCGCCCCACATTGTTTGCTATTTTTACAACTCACACGCCTCGAAACTCGGCTCATCGGGCCTGGTACAATCGTGCCCATATGACTGGTATATACAGCTCATAGAAGGAGAAGCCTTTTTACAAATTACATACTGCAAAATCATGCTAACGTAAAGCACAATAATGAGATGATCGGGTAGATTCCCTATAGGAATGAAAATCCTTCGTTTTATTAAATGGTCGGTCGATCTGCAATGCCAGATTTAAGCCAAGGCAGCAACCTTCTCATCCTAACCGATTTTCTTTTTCATTGACATCAATGGAAAATGAAATCCCCAGTCTTGGTGTAAAATGTACTGCAGATTGCCAAGAGCCCACTTGGTGCTACTGGCTTAGACCGATTCGCAGCCATAGAAATCTGTTTGAAAGTCAGTTACGCATTACAAGTGGAATTTTCCCAATAAAAAACGGGTGGGTTTGGAGCGTGGCGGCAGTTAAATTGTAAAAAAATGTAAATCCCGACCTGATCCCGACTTCAACCGGCACCTTCCGCTTTTCCCGGAGACTGGATGCGGCGGGATGGCGGGATCGTAGTGGGGGGTGGCAGCCAACCCGCTGCCAGAGGGCGTTATCACAATTTAATATATTTTAATGAGGCTGGAAGTTTTTTTTTCACTCGATCTTTGTGCTTAACTGCCTTTGGACAGGTTTCACACAATTTGTGAAACCCAACATTTAAACAGAAACGGAAACTGCTGCATCCATTGGTAAGTGTCTGTTTGGCTGCCTCCTGGATCCAAGGTCCAGACCATACCCACACTCGGCGATCGAGCCCCACTCCCCACCCCGGCCTCCGAGTGTCTTCCCAGACCCTCTCCCCAACCAACCCCAAGCCTCCCGTCCCAACCATGATGATGAGGTCGGTCATGACCCTACGGTGGTTGACACCGATACTCCGGCCCCCGCCGGTCCTCCCCCCATTTTTGGCCAAATCCCCCACGATCTACGATCACCCTCCTGATCACCGATCCCTCCAAGTTCATCTTCGTCCCTCCCGATTGCTCTCCCACCTCCCGATTGACGACGCCTATCACGATTTCCGAACCCTAACACGATCGCTGACCCCCCCACCCCCGCCAATCCCGACCACCCTCCCGCGATCCCTTCCCCGGACCGACTACTCGTAACTGAGGCCTACCACCCCCGCAACTAGCCAGCCTCTCAAGCTGACTGGCTGTGGGCGGGAATCCGAGGTATCGCATTCAAATTTGCCACTGCTGGCCTCGGACCGCCACCTCCCCCTTCCCCTCGACCCCAACCCGCCTACCCGAACAAAATTCCGGCCTACTGTTTGAAGTATACATACTTTCATTACAATTTTCCATCAACCTTATTGCTTCACTCTTCTATGCATTGTTCTATAAGTTTTGACCTATGTGCCCACTCTGCATACCTGGCTATGTCCTACTGAAATGGCTTACAGTTTATTATTATTCAACGTTAGTGATTTGGTATTATCAGGAAACTTCAGCAACATTCTTCTTGTGCCTGTTGTTAGATTAACCGAGTAGATTCATCCAAATTGTAAAGATTCCAACACCAGAGATAAATCAACGTGTTGGTTTTATTAATAATGACTGAAAGTACAAACACGTTTACACGAATTGCTATCCAATCCAGGCGAGTTCTCAGCACAGACTATCAAAGATTTACCGATTGTGATCTATTTTATACAGTCAGAGGATAGTTAATAAAACATGTCGGATGACTTGCTCTGAACTTATCAATTCTGAGATTATTGTCATGTGATCCGCATGTATTATGTGCGACCACACCAATAGATGGCAATGTTGTACCACATATACACCATTCAATTTAGAAACCTGTGCCTGGCTGTTAACCTATTATATTACATACTATCCTGCAACTATGTCCGAAATTTTGATATGAAAGGAGAATGCATAGATTTCTAGTAAAGAGACATGGGAAACACAACCACTCACCTCCTGCCATCTGAAAAGGAAATCCATCTACACTTTTTCTCAGCTCTCTGTTCACTAGCTATTCCTCTGCTCCCTCTCTATCCCTCTATTCACTTGGTTGCGTGTATTTTAAGTTCACAGCACGTATTTTCTGTAACAATTCTCCATTTAGTCAATTATCATTCCCAATTATGTTTTTTATGCACAGTTAGAGGAAAATCACCTACATTAACTCTGATTCTAAGATAACAAACTTTATTTTTACGTCATGCCGATAGGATTTGAGTATATAACTGTAAAGACTAACAATGCCATTAAACATTTCTGGCGTGACACCCAACGAATGTAATGAAAATCTGCCCTCCGATTTTTCAGAGATAAGGTAATGGCCTGATTTAACGGGTTCTATGACAGCCTATGCACAGCATACGTGACCCGCAAGTTCTGGGTTTCCGAATGCGATGCGCAAGGCGAAAACACGGACCTTGCAATCTTTCAAGTTTCACCGTGAAAGATTGTATCCATCTGCTGTAAATTCATTTTCACTAGAGCAGAGTTGAGCTATTTGTCCAACTACTGTCCTGCGAATACCAATCAAACACTTATGACTGATAAAAGCAGGCCTAAGGCCTTCTTTTACCAGTGTAAGGGTTGAAATAAATGATAAAATGATTTAAACATCACTTACATTTAAAATTAATTTCGGTAATATTTGTCCCTTTTAAAAATGTTAACATTTATTTTTCAAAAAATAATTTTTATTCTAAATGTTAAATCTAAGAATATTTTAACTAATTTTGAACCTGTGATTATTTATTTTTATTTCAGGTGCTGTGAAATTGCATTTATTAGGTGATTCCTATTAGGCTTATGGGGATTCCGTACCTAAATGGAATCGCCATAAGCAAAATTGGAATCGCTCTTTTTCATTGATTGGCCTGGCGCAAGTGATCCCAGGGACGCTTGCGAACCGCCTGCGCCCCTGGGATGCGTGGCCCTTTACGCAGGTGTCCCAAGTGTCCGAAGCTCCAGAGACACCAGGTAAGAATAGAGTTTTCCTGCAGTTCGGAGGCGTACACGTATAGCAAGCTTCCGACTGCAATTTTCATGCATACGTCTCGGCCTCCATACTCAATAACCTGAGTAGACCAGTTTTCGTAAATATGTTCACAACTCGCAAGATGGCGTTTATAAATCTAAACATATATTCAGAAATATCTGAACCTCACAGAATAATACCTCGATTTGTTAATGACGAAATAATATATATAACGTTACTGCAAGAAACACAGCTTTAATTGTTTAATATTTAAGGATAGGAAGGGTCAAAGAAGATATGTTGATTTAACATCAGGAAATTATTTTCCTCCTCCAATAAGCAATACAGATTTTCACAATTTGCCCTCTAATCAAAGTACTTCCACAAATGCTGAGAAGCTGCAGCTTTCTCAAGATATTTAACATCCTGATTCTTTTCGTTCTTGGGGCAGGTTGGGGAAATAAATTAGTGTTCTCTTGGGGGGAGCAGGTGGTGTAAGAAGGGTGTATAAGATTGAATAATTATGTATGCAGCTTGGATGCAGGGTTGATGGGCTGAATGGAAGTTTCATGCTTTGAAAATAAACAATGGAATTATTATTGTTCAAGGGATAACTGGGCGAATATTAAAACAGTAGTAGCCTAAAATCATGAATGCCCTTTTAATTTGAAGACCGCAGAACTTCAAATATGAAGTTGACAAGGTAACAAGTGTTCAGCAGAGTGACGAAGGTGATTGGGAAATACGTGTAAAATGTTTATTGAACTCGAAGGTGATCATAACCGTGAAGCAGATGTTGAGAACTGCGAGAGGTTTCCCGTTGACCAAGTGAAAAGATGACTCTCAGCGGTATTCTTAACGCCGAGGTTCCTCCTCCAAGGAGAATGGACTTAAACAACAGAAACTGGCCAAGTAACGAGTGTCTTAACTCCATAATTCTGCTCATTGATGCGGGAGGAGAGGGTGATTCTGGTTTCGTGTTGGTTGATCCGCAGCAATAAATTTGCACAGATGCACCAGGTCAATACGCCGATCACCTGTTTCCTCCATCAGTACCTGTTTTAAGGGTGTCACCAGCAGTAGCTTTTTTTGTGTCTCGGCACCGTCCCCCGACTTTAGGGGTGTCGCCAATGTTACCTCTTTGATGGGTTTCGTCTGCAGCAATTATTGTACGGAGATTTCAAATTCATCATAAAATATTATCGCGGATTTCCGGTCACCGGTAAAGAACGGTGCTCACCTTTCATTACACTTATAATTGCCCACAGACATTCTGTGGGCTTTTGACCGTAATTTACAGTTCTTAGAAATCTTTTTCCAGCGTTTGGCCCTCTACAGGGGATCTGTGGCATGCACGAGGCGGAAAAAAAGCGTGCCTCTTCACGAATCAATTTGAAGGATCCTCAATGGGACTCGCAAAGTCTAAATCAGGAAGTTAAAATTAGAATATGAAATTAATTGTAACATTATGTACAACATGCGAAATAAAGAGATTGTAAGAAAGATAGGATTAGGAAAGAGAGCTAACAGAGACAGGAAGAAAAGTAAAACTAAATTGTAGTTATATATTTTAAAGTTGTCAGTACCAGACAGGTTGCTTGGCAATAATTAAGACTTTACACGTCGTTAAAAATTCACTTATACCTCAATGCACCAGTCGTAATTTTTTTTCTGGCTTGTTTAGTGGGTAACTAGTGGGTAAGTACAGCAACTTCATGCCATTATATGGATTTCAATGCTGAGCCTGTCCCAAGGGACCTGTATAGCGCAGCTTGTGGAAGAGCAGGGGAAAACCAGAAAGCAACTTTCGGATTTCCACATGTAACTGCACAAGTGTGGATTCCGAAAGTCCCTGTCCGATTTACTCCATAATAATAACCTCACCGCTTTTCTTAATGCAAAATGAGTGCAATTACATTTTTCGTTGAGAAGAATGTTTGTGTTGGGGAATGGGACACTTTCTATGTTGGGTACTCGTATCCATTTCGAGCAGGCAGGTATAGCATGGTCTGTTGGCAAAGGAAAGCTACTTCTGTATTCGCCCTGGAATATACTTTTCCCCCAGACTCTATATAGCTCCCCTATTGCATCAGTGCGAATTGTCACTTTCTTACATGAAGCAGCCTTGTGTTCTTTGAGTGTGAGCTTGACACAGTGGTACTATTCTCGGATTTGAGTAAGTATACCAAGGGTTCCAGCCCGTCTCCGAGTTTTGAGCACATAATCAAGATCAATACTTCAGTGCAGTACTGAGGGAAATGCGCCTTTCGGTTGATACCTCAAACGAGCACCCTGTGTCTGCCTCTGAGGTGAACAAGAAAGCTTCCATGGCAATAGTTGAAGAAAAGCAAGTATGTTCTCTAGGTGTCCTAGTCAGCATTCATTCTGCAACCAACACCACCAAAACAGATTGCCGGTCATTTATGTCGTTTCACTTGGTGGGATTTTGCTCTGCTAATTTGGTTGCTGGCATTTCCCTAAAAATGAGCAGTGATTTGACTTCTAAACTAATTCATTGTCGGTAAAACGGTTTGGAACGTCCTGAGGTCATGAGAGATGCTGAATAAATCCATTGTTTACAATTTCTTGGACTCAGCTCTTGTGATGCTTCAAACAAGGCAACTTACTATAGATTGCTGATCTCTATTTGCGTCATGTGGCCCAAGAATTGCTCTGTTCGCTATGTACAATATATTCTCATGTCTTAAAATGAAATCTTTGTGATTTCGCACCATCAGGACAATTCTTCTCACTCGCTGGTTGAAGACCTCAAGACGCTGTGTGTATTGGAATAAAAAAAGTATAAAAAAATGTTTCCTTTGGCCTGCACAGCAAATGAAATCGTCCATTCATCCATTTTTGGGTGTTTATGATTTTGCTGGAAATACCGAGCAACTGAATGTTTCAGGATAAGTTTTATAACGTCGCTACTTAATTATCATAATGTATCATTCCTGATTAAATAACTGCTTGAATAGTCAAGGAACAGATTTCTAATGCTCACGCAAAAGTCTTCAGATGTCGCTCCCAAGTAGAAAAGAAAGCCAGAGAACAACCTTCTGATGGGGCCACAGTATCGTGGATGGAAATGATTATGATTTCAATTTTTGATTTCAGGGAGGAAGACTGAAAAGGATATTAAGAATGTTTGATTGCCAAAAATTGCGAGAGGGCAAATTTAGTGTCAATAAATGAAATGTGCATTTCCTTAAAAAAAGTGCACTGAAGGAGGTACGAAGCCAATGTGAGCTGCCAGCAAAGTAATATGGGAGAAAGGGTTAAATATGGTTTATGTTAAACACAACAAAATCGAATATTTCATTCGACATACAGCCCAATGCCCTGTAAATATGATTAAAATTAGCTAAATTGTTTATAACTTACTACTTTTCCTGGTGACCATCTTACTTCATTCAAATATTGATAGTAAACAATCGTTCTGTTGCGATAGTAACTTTTGAATTTAATTAGTTTCAGAGCTAACCGATCAAAGGACATTCAGATTAGAGCAGCAGCCATTTTCATTTTTCACTTTTTGACCCTAATTGAAAAGAGGCTGATTTGAAATAATTTCGTGAGTGGGAAGCAAAATACCTTTCTACTTATCTTGTACTTTCTTCATTCTGCCTCCAGAAGTTGACCTTTGCTTCACCCAGCGACGGTCCTCACATTGTGGGAGAAGAATCGTCCTGACTGAACGAAATCGCAAAGATTTCATTTTAAGATATAATTTCGTTGTCGCTGTACAAGGACGCCATGGTAAACCGTTACTAATCTTTGGCTAAGCCTCAGCTGGAGTATTGTGTACAATTCTAGATACCAAAATTTAGGACGGATGTCAAGGCCCTGGGACGGTTTTGGAGAGGTTTACCTGGTTGTACCAGGGATGAGGGACTTCATTTAGGTAGAGAGAATGAACAATCTGGGATTTTTCTTATTAGAGCAGAGAAGGTTAAGGGGAGACCGAATAAAAGTATTCAAAATTAGGAGGGGTTTTGATTGAGTAAGTAGGGAGAAACTGTTAACTAAGTACAGGAAACCAGGATATAGGAGCGGTTTGGGTAGAAAAGAGAAATAATAATGACAAGAAGTCACTTGTGGGAGTGGTGTACAGGTCCCTTAACAGTAACCACATGGTAGGATGGAGTATAAAGGAATAAATAATGGGAGCTTTTCAGAAGGGTACGGCAATAATCATGGGGATTTTAATCTGCATATAGACTGGATAATCAGATGGGCAAAGGTAGCCTAGATGAGGAGTTCATGGAATGTTTTCGGGATAGTTTCTTACAACAGCGTGTTCTGGAGCCAACCAGAGAGCAGGCTATACTAGACCTGGTATTGTGCATCGAGATAGATTAATGAATGACCTCATAGTGAAGGCGCCCCTAGGTAGCAGCGATTATAATATGATTGAATTTTACATTCAGTTTGAGAGAGAGAAGAGGTGGGTCCAAGTCTAGTATTTTAAACTTAAATAAGGGCAATTATGAGGGCATGAAAACAGAGCTAGCTAAAGTGACCAGGCAAATTAGGTTAAGGGATAGGTCAATAGTGTTGCAGTGGCAGACATTAAAGGGGATATTTCAAAATACACAAAATATATACATTCCAGTAAGAAAGAAAAATTCCAAGGGGAGGACCCCCCATCCGTGGTAAACTAAAAAAGTTAAAGATAGTATTAAACTTAAAGAAAAAGCATATCATTGCGCAAAGATGGGTGGCAGCTCACAAGATTGGACAAAATAAAAAACAGCAAAGAAAGACTAAAAGATTAATAAGCAGGGAAAAATTAGAGTACGTGAGAAAGCTGTCTAGAAATATAAAAACAGATAATACGAGTTTCTATAGATATTTAAAAAAGAACAATGTTAACAAAGTGATCGTTGGTCCTATACAAAAGTGAGTCTGGGGAATAAGGAGATGGCAGTTGAATTGAACAGATATTTTGCATCGGACTTCACTATAGAGGATACAAGTAACATCCCATAAATAGATGTAAATCAGCAAATGGAAGGGAGGGAGGAACTGAAGAAAATTATAATCACCAGGGAAGTGGTACTGAGCAAATTGTTGGAGCTGCGGGCTGACAAGTCCCCAGGTCCTGATGGACTTCATCCTAGGGACTTAAAAGAAGTGGCTAGTGAGATAGTTGATGCGTTGGTTTTAATTTTCCAAACTTCCCCAGATTCAGGGAAGGTTCCATTAGATTGGAAAATAGCGAATGTAACTCCTTCATTCAAAAAGGGAGGGGGACAGAAAGCCGGAAACTGCAGGCCAGTTAGCTTAACAGCTGTCCTGGGGAAGATCTTAGAAGCTGTTATTAAAGACATTATAGCAGGGCACTTAGAAAAGTGCAAAGAAACAGACAGAGTCAACATGGTTTTATGAAAGGGAAATCATGTTTAACCAATTTATTGGAGTTCTTTGAGGAAGTAACATGTGCTGTGGATACAGGGGAACCGGTCGGTGTACTGTACTTCGATTTCCAGAAGGCATTTGATAAGTTGCCACCACAAAGGTTATTCCGGAAAATAAAAGCTCATGATGTAGGGGTTAACATATTGGCATGGATAGAAGATTGGCTAGCTAACAGGAAACAGAGAGTGGTCATAAATGGATCATTTTCTGATTGTCAAGATGTACCGACTGGTGTGCCACAGGGATCAGTGTTGGGGCCTCAACTTTTCACAATTTATATAAATGACTTGGATGAAGGGAACGAATGTATGGTTGCTAAATTTGCTGAAGGCACAAAGATAGGTAGGAAAGTAAATTGTGAAGAGGACATAAGGAGGATGCAAAGGGATATAGATAGGTTAAGTGAGTGGATAAAGATCTGGCAAAGTGGAGTATTATGTGGGAAAATGTGAAGTTTCCCATTTTGGCAGGAGAATAAAAAAGAAGCATATTATCTAAATAGTGAGAGATTGCAGAGCTCTGAGATGCGGAGGGATCTGTGTGTCCTAGTGCATGAATCGCAAACGGTTACTATGTAGGTACAAAAAGTAATTGGGAGAGATAATAGAATGTTGTCATTTATTGCGAAGGGAATTGAATACAAAAGTAGGGTGGTTATGCTTCAGTTATACAGGTGAGACCACATCTGGAGTACTGTGTACAGTATTGGTGTCCTTATTTAAGGAAGGATGTAAATGCGCTGGAAGCAGTTCAGAGAAGGCTTACTAGACTAATACCTGGAATGGGCGGTTTGTCTTATGAGGAAAGTTTGGAGAGGCTAGGCTTGTATCCGCTGGAGTTTAGAAGAGTAAGAGGTGACTTGATTGAAACATATAAGATCCTGAGGGGTCTGGACAGGGTGGATCAGGAGACGATGTTTACTCTTGTGGGAGAATCTAGAACTAGGGTTCATTGATTAAAATTAAGGAGTCGCCCATTTAAGACAGAGATGAGGAGAATTTTTTTCTCACAGAGGCTCATGAGTCTTTGGAACTCTCTTCCTCAGAGGGCAGTGGAATCAGAGTCTTTGAATATTTTTAAGGCAGAGGTAGATAGTTTCTTGGTAAGCAAGGCGGTGAAAAGTTATCGGGGGTAGGCGGGAATGTGGAGTAATCGGATCAGCCATGATCTTATTGAATGGTGGTGCAGACTCGAAGAGCCGAGTGGTCTAGTCCTGCTCCTAATTCACATGGCAAGTGGGTCGATCACCAGAGGTCATAGAGTTAAATGATTGGCAAAAGAACTAGAGGGGAAATTAGAAGACATTTCTTCACACGGAGGGTTGTTGGGATCTGGAACGCAGTACCTGAAATTGTGGTGAAATCAGATCCAACAGCAACTATCAAAACGCAATTAGACATCTATTTGAATAGTGATGGGGAAAAAGCTGGGATTTTGGACGTGGCACAGGCAGGACCGGCCGAATTGCATATTGTTCTGCATATCCTTTCGCTCCTGGGAGACGAGCGTATCTGGCAAGACCAGCATTTATTACCAATCTGTAATTGCCCTTAAGAAGGTGGTAGTGAGCCGCCTTCTTAGACCGCTGCAATTCCTGCGGTGAAGGTACTTCCGTAGTGTTTCAAGGGAGGGAATTCCAGGATATTGACCCTGCAACGATGACGTTACAGCGATATATTTCCAAGTCAGGATGGTGCGTGACTTGGAGGGGAAATTACAGGTGATGGCGTTCCCATGCGCCTGCTGGCCTTGTGGTTCTAGGTGGTAGACGTCACGGATTTGGGAGGTGCTTTCTAAGAAGCATTGGAGATTTGCTGCAATGCAACTTATAAATGGTACACACTGCAGCCACGGTACGCTGGTGTTGGAGGGAGTGGGCTTCTTTGTCCTGGATGGTGTGAGCTTCTTGTGTTTTGTTGCATCTGCACTCATCCAGGCAAGTGGACAATATTCCATCACAATCCTGACTTGTGCCTTGTAGATGGTGGAAAGGATTTGGGGAGTCAGGTGGTTAGACACACGCCGCAGAATACCCAACCTCTGACCTGCTCTAGTAGCCACGTTATTTATAAACATTTACGTCAGCGAACATCCCCACGTCCAACCTTATGATGGAGGGAAGGTTATTGATGAAGCAGCTGAAAATGACTGGGCCTAGAACACTGCCCTGAGGAACTCCTGTAAGATTCTATAATTCCGTGAACGAACCTAACCTCTCTAACACATTTTATGAGCCGACTTTTTAATAACATGTCAATATAGGTAAATGTATGTGGCTGGAACAAATCACTGGGCGCCTATGTATATACCAGAGCCATAGTCTGTTAAGTAAACCGCTGTCAACCAGCTGCATCATGTGAAAAATGAAGGTCAGATCGATAACTTGCAAAGATAACTGAATAGATGAAACAGATCAACTCCTAAGTGTGGATACGTATAACGCGGTGCATGATGGAACGGACTGAAGCGGAGGGAAATTGCCAGCTCTTTCAGAGAGCCGGTACGGACGAGTTGTGCCGAAAGGCGTCGTTTAGTGCTAGAAAATTTAATGAATTGATCATTCTGAGCAAACTACAGGAAAAAATGGTTACTCGTGACAAATCAAGCGATCTACTTAAGTAACCCACTCAATGCATCCATACAAATCCACGCAGGCACACAAGTAGTATTATCGCTTGAAAGATAACTTGCGAATAATGTTTGATATGGTTGGATGACGAGGGCTGGGAGAAGGTTCGTATATAGCATGGTCCGAATTGTATCTTTCTGTGCTTTACATGACCAAGAAATTGATTTGGAAAGGGAAAAAATAATATGAGAGTAAACTTGCGAGAGACATAACAACGGAATGGAACACATTCTATAGCTATGTTAAAATGCAAAGATTAGCGAAAGTAAATGTGGGTCCTTACACGCTGAGACAGGAGAAATTATAATGGGGAAAATAAAATGGCAGTGAAATTAAACAAATACGTTGGCCGCGATCTTGCCAGTGCTCAGAGGGCGTTTTCTGGGTGGATTAGGAGTCAAAACCGTAAAGTTTGACAACGGATAGGGAACCCGCTGTCACCCCGCCTCCACGCGAGTTTCCCAGGTTTCGGGTGAGTCACCGCAAAACACACCCGATGCCAAGCAGCGCGGGAGGCATTTCAAATCATTAACTGGGTTGTTAACATCCAATTAACTGCTATTTTAAGGCTGCATTTCAATTTTGCGCGGGGAACACATCAGCTCACCATGTCGTGAGTTGACTCTGCATTGCATTATCTGATTACCCGACAGCTGCAAAAGTTATATAAACATAAGAACATAAGAACATAAGAAATAGGAGCAGGAGTAGGCCAATCGGCCCCTCGAGCCTGCTCCGCCATTCAATAATATCATGGCTGATCTGATCCTAACCGCCAATCTACTATCTACTATCACAGAACCATCTCCTGCATCTAACAGAATTGGACACACGAAATAGGAGCAGAATCAGGCTACACGGTCCCTGGGCCCGCTCCACTACCCACAGGGCCATGACCGATCCGAACCTAGACTCATGTCCAAATTCCTGCCCGCTCCCCGTAACCCTTAATGCCCTTTACTTCTAGGAAACTGTCTATTTCTGTTTTAAATTTATTTAATGATGTAGCTTCTACAGCTTTGTGTGGCAGCTTATTCCATGGACCTACCACCCTCTGAGTGAAGTAGTTCCTCCTCATCTCAGTTTTGAAAGAGCAGCCCCTTATTCTAAGACTATGTCCCCTAGTTCTAGTCTCACCCGTCATCGGGAACATCCTCCCCGCATCCACCCGATCCAACCCCTTCACAATCTTATATGTTTCAATAAGATCGCCTCTCATTCTTCTGAACTCCAATGAGTAAAGTCCCAATCTACCCAACCTCTCCTCACATGACCACCCCCTCATCCCCGGGATTAACCGTGTGAACCTTTTTTGCACTGCCTCGAGAGCAAGGATGTCTTTCCTTAAGTAAGGACACCAAAACTGTATGCAGTATTCCAGGTGCGGTCTCACCACTACCTTGTACAACTGAAGCAATACCTCCCTATTTTTACATTCTATCCCCCTAGCAATGAAAGCCAACATTCCATTTGCCTTCTTAATCACTTGCTGCACCTGCATACTAAACTTTTGAGTTTCGTGCACCAGGACCCCCAGATCCCTTTGCACTTCAGTACTCTCCAGTTTCTTGCCATTAAGATAATAAATTGCTCTAGGATTTTTCCTGCCAAAGTGCATCACCTCACACTTTCCAGTGTTGTATTCCATCTGCCAAATCTCTGCCCACTTACTTAGCCTGTCTATGTCCCCTTGCAGGTTTTTTATGTCCTCCTCACTCACTACTTTCCCTCCCATCTTAGTATCATCTGCAAATTTTGATATGTTACACTTAGTCCCTTCCTCCAAATCGTTAATATAGATTGTAAAGAGTTGGGGACCCAGCACTGACCCCTGTGGAACACCACTAGTTACTGATTGCCAGTCTGAGAATGAACCATTTATCCCAACTCGTTGCTTTCTGTTAGATAGCCAATCCTCTATCCATGCCAGAATATTACCCCCAATCCCGTGATTTTTTACCTTAAGCAATAATCTTTTGTGTGGCACCTTGTCAAATGCCTTTTGGAAGTCTAAATACACTACGTCCACTGGTTCCCCTTTATCCACTCTATATGTTACTTCCTCAAAGAACTCCAGCAAATTTGTCAAACATGACTTCCCCTTCGTAAAACCATGCTGACTTTGTCCTATTAAATTATGATTATCCAAATGTCCTGTTACTGTTTCCTTAATAATGGACTCCAAAATTTTACCTACCACAGATGTTAGGCTAACCGGTCTATAGTTACCAGCCTTCTGTCTACTGCCCTTTTTAAATAAGGGTGTTACATTAGCAGTTTTCCAGTCTGCCGGGACCTTAGCGGAATCCAGGGAGTTTTGAAAAATTATTACCAATGCATCTACAATCCCTACCGCCACTTCCTTCAAGACTCTAGGATGTAAGCCATCAGGTCCAGGTGATTTATCCGCCTTGAGTCCCATTATTTTACCGAGTACCACTTCCTTAGTGATTTTGATCGTGCTTAGCTCCTCTCCCACTATAGCCCCCTGTTTGTCCAGTGTTGGGATATTCTTAGTGTCCTCTACTGTAAAGACTGATACAAAATATTCATTCAGTGTTTTTGCCATCTCCATATTTCCCACCATTAATTTCCCGGTCTCATCCTCTAAGGGACCAACATTTACTTTAGCCACCCTTTTTCTTTTTATATAACTATAAAAACTCTTACTATCTGTTTTTATATTTTTTGCTAATTTACTTTCATAATCTATCTTCCCTTTCTTAATCAATCTTTTTGTTATTTTTTGCTGCCTTTTAAAGTTTTCCCAATCCTCTGTCCTCCCACTAGATTTCGCTACCTTATATGCCCTTGTTTTTAGTCGAATACTATTCTTAATTTCTTTACTTAGCCACGGATGACTGTCCTTTCTTTTACACCCTTTTCTTTTCAGTGGAATATATTGCCATATTGCAGTTTTTCACTTTCAGAGCTCAGAAACTGTTGGTTACTGCATTTAGAAGACATATACAGCCTTGTGCAGCTTGCAAGTGTTTGGAGCCAGCTCTCCATCCAGTTCCACCTCATTGGAACAACCTCTCTCGGCATTCGCATTGTTGCTTCTGTCATCTCTCTGTCACCTGCCGTCCATTACATCAGAATGGGTACAGTTTACACTCTCTCAGCTTGGTCCTCAGAATCTCACCACGAAGAGCTCCAACACCAGCAGAACCAGACACCCCAGCAGCCACAAAAACAGCAAGAGCCCAGCCTTCGCCTCAACAACCTCAAGCTGCACAGGTCAGAAGGCAGCAGCGTAGGGCTGGACTTCGGCGGAGGTGCTACACCCAGCACAGGGTTTAAAGGCAGAGGATGAGGTTCCACATCATGACTGACCAGCAGTGCCAATGGAGGCTTACGCTAACACGCCAGGATGTGGTGGACATTTACAGATTGCTGGAGCAAGAGCTGCAGCCCAGAGGAGCGGGGGGTCACCCCTTACCAATATCTGTGAAAGTCACCCTTGCCCTCAAATTCTTCGCCTCAGGCTCCTTTCACGCCTCTACAGAAGACAGTTGCGGCATCTCTGATGACCTATTTGACAAGGCAGTAAATTATATAAACTTTGCAACTGATGAAGCCAGTGCTGCTGAGCGCTCGGTTGGCTTTACAGCTCTGGCTGGATTCCCACGGGTGCAATGCGTAATCGACTGCACACATGTGACCATCAGGGCACCCCATCATAACCCAGCAGTGTTTATTAACCGCAAGGGCTTCCACTCCCTCAATGTGCAGCTGGTCTGCAACCATAGGAAGATCATTCTCCATTTATGCACCAAGTTCCCTGGGAGCTTCCATGACTCCTACATACGGCGCCACTCCGCCGCTCCTCAGCTGTTCGGACCTCCAAACAGTCTTTCTGGCTGGCTGCTTGGAGACAAGGGCAATCCATTAAAGACGTGGCTCATTACACCTTTGAGGAGGACAACAAATGAACTCGAGGAACATTACAATCAAAGCCTGATCTCCATCAGAAGTGTCATAGAGCAGACGATTGTGTTGTTTAAAATGCGTTTCAGATGCCTGAACAGATCTGGAGGTGCCCTGCAATCGGCACCAGCCAGGGTCTCCAGAATCATTGGGGTCTGCTGCACCCTGCACAATATAGCGAAGCAGCGAGGCTTGGGCTGCATGCTGAAGAACGCGCAGAGTGCACAGCCTCTTTGGAGGAGGAGGAGGAGTTTGAGGACGTCTATGAGGAAGACCTTGATCAGCCGGCGCCACCAATGCCACCAGTAACCAAACGCATTGCTGCCCGTGAGGTCAGGATTCACCTCATCATGGCCAGACTTAGCTAAGTTCACGATACACAGATATGTGGCTGCCACGTGATTTAGCACATTGGCATCAGCCCACATCAACACCATTAAACATTCCTAGAATGACCAGTCCTACATTATCAATATCACCATTATTGATGGAGATTGACGTTACCCTAACCATCCACTCTGCCACTTCCAAGTGTCAACACACATTTGCGGAAGAACAATATCAGAACGAATTAAAGATCTATTCATACAAAATAAAATTAAGAGAAACTTGTCATGAATAATGAAAGAAACACTCAAGTGACTACCCTTGTGACTCTATTGGTGTGTCCTCTTGCTTTTCCGAGTGTTTCTATGTGGTGCAACCCCTATGGCTTCAGCAGAGGTAGAGGCAGCCTGCTCACATCCCTGCTGCATCTGCTTAGACGCCTTTGGCGCTCGTCCTCCGGGTTTTGGAGCCTGTGTGGGCCCCGCCAAAGTCTGCTCCACCTGCGACTGTGCAGTGGCAGACTCGGCCATTGCTGTCCGTGGAGGTATCTGCGGCTCTGACTGAGGGGCAGGCAAGAGGGTTGAAGTGTGAGTGCTTGGAGAGAAGCCCCTACGTCCATGTGCTCTCCCACCATCATTCCTCTCATGGTCCACATGCTAGCTGGGGAGCACCTTCCGGCACATGAGTGGGCCATGAGGACTCATGTTTATCCTGTCATTCCTCCGAACAAGGACCTCTATGATCCTTTGGTTTCTCTCCTCCATAGATGCACATCTATCCTCCATAGATAATCATCTATTTTGAGATAATGTGCTCATGCGACTGGCACATTAGGTCCTCCATGCAAGTGGCCATCCTATCCATGGAGGAACCTACAGCCGCGATTGCCTGCGTCACGGTGGTGCTCATGCTTGAGATTGACTCCACCATGCACTGCACACTCGCAGTCACCCGGTTGCAATACCTGTCAGAACCTCCTGCACTTGTTGCTCCAGCTCCAAGACCGCCATCTTTCTTGATGGCCCCCGAGGCACAGCGTCTGCATGAAGCTGAACAGAGCTAGGAGACTCCGGCACCCTGCGACGACGTTTCTACACTGCTGACCCTGTATCCACCAACTGCTGTTGCTCACGTGTGATGTGTGAGACACCAGGTGACAACTCTATTCTATCTCACGATGGACCAACCGAGGTGATTGAATCTATGCTGGTGCTGGCTTGCCTTGTCTGAGATGATGATGCGCACTCAGTGGCTGCAGCCTCCTCTGAGGTGTGCTCTTCCATTTCCTCATGGACATAGGGGGTGGGGGTAGGGTTTGATGGACCTGTGGGAATGTAAAGACATCAGTTAGATATATATGTACATTGCATACACATACCAGTTTTTGCATTATGAGCAATCAATTCCTGTTGACAGTAGCCCTCATATGAGTGACTGATGAATGATATGTAGGTGTATGGGAAATGATTCTGGCACCGGTTGGTCAGATGAGCCCCTCTCTCCATCCCGCACTTCCGGCCGGGTCACCACTCCAGTTATCCACAGGGCAGCCTCCTCTGGTAGAGTCAGAATGACTGATTGAGGGCCACCTCCTGTAATCATCCTCTCCCCCTTATTCAGGTCTTTCTTCTCCTGCAAGGAGGGACAGAAAAGAAAGCTGAGCGAGACTGATGGAATGAGTAAAAGGAATGGCTGTGTTAGATCTGGATAGGGAGACTATAATGGAGTGGGGAAGCTGTAACAAGGCACATCCTTTAGTGTTGCTAGTTGGTGTCATTACATTCGGATGAGGGTGAGTCTGAGGGGTGCATAGTAAGATGGGGATGCAATAATGCACATAGATAGAGAGGGATTGGTGAACGTCCAAGGGATCTTGCATCGAGTTGCGATGTGCAGGAGTAGCGTTGGGAATGCTGAGTGATGGAGAAGTGATAACACACACAGCAGCATTAAGGTAAGTGTGGCTTCACAGTCACTTTTCCCGATCATAGAAGTTCATGAAAAGGCGTGCGACACTGAACCCAGGTCGTCCTGACCACACACCTGCACGTTACCTCCTCAGCTATTTGCAGCCAGGCTGCCTTGGTCTCCTGGGGTCGTCCCTTCTGCCCACTGGCAGGGAAGAGAACCTCCCTGCGTGCTCGGAATACCTCCACAAGAACATGGAGGTAGTTATCACTGAAGCGAAGGGCAGCCCTCTGCCTTTCTCAGGTCATTCTTGGAGCAGAACAAGGTATATCTGTAATGCACGCTTTAAATGGAGCAAATTAAATGAAGTAAGGCCATGAGCCCCTTAAGTATACCAAGAGTCAGCGCAGACGTCACCTGACCCGCACACTGTATTAGGGTCGGGGAACGCGAAGAGAGGAAACGCAACGGTCCATTAACCGAAAATCTTTTTCCTAGGCGGGATGTAGCTCGCAGTGGGATCGCAGCCCGTCAATGACCTCTCCCGCCCCAGTCCCACCTTGGTCGGCAAGATGTCGGCCTTTGTGTCGGGCTTCACGGAAGAAGATGCAAAAAAGTTCCTGGAAGTGGAGAACCAAGTGTCTAGCAAGAATGAGGAACTGAAAGAAATTGGTATTAGTAAAAAAATAGTACTGCAGGAATTAATGGGACTGAAAGCAGATAAATCCCCTGGACCTGATGGCCTACATCCTATGTTTTGCAAGAGGTGGCTATAGATATAGTGGATACATTGGTTATCATGTTCCAAAATTCCATATATTCTGGAACAATTCCCACGGATTGGAAGGTAACAAAAGTAACGCCTCTATTTAAGCAAGGAGGGAAAGAGAAAACGGGGTACTACAGACCAGTTAGCCTGACATCAGTAGTTGGTAAAATGCTAGAATCTATTATTAAGGAAGTGGTAACAGGGCACTTAGAAAATAGTAATAGGATTGGGCAGAGTCAACACGGATTTATGAAAGGGAAATCGTGTTTGACGGATCTGTTAGAGATTTTTTAGGTTGTAACTGGCAGAATACATAAGGGGGAACCAGTGGATGTGTTGTTTTGGATTTTCAGAAGGCATTCGATAAGTTGCCACACAGGAGGTTATTAAACAAAATTAGGGCGCATGGGAAATGATGTAATATATTAGTATGGATTGAGGATTGGTTAACGGACAGAAAAAAGAGAGTAGGAATAAACGGGTCATTTTCGTGTTGGCAGGCTGTAACTAGTGGGGTACCACAAGGATCAGTGCTTGAGCTTCAGCTATTCACCATCTATATCAATGATTTGGATGAGCGCACCAAATGTAAGGGGCCAGAAATTTGGGTCGGAGGCTTCCCTCGGGTACAAGCCCCCGAACTGCACTTACCTAGCGCGCTTGCCGTTGTGCAGTGGGCCTGGGTGGGATTCCGATCCTGGGCCTCCTCCAGATGCTGGAGTGCAGTGCTTGTGTATCCCAGGAGCGCAGTGAGTTCGAAGCATCCCCTGGGATCACGTGGGCCACGGAGAGCTAATCGGAGCAGGGGATCTCAATTCATAGATTTGACAGGAAGACCTGTCAAATCTATGAATAGAGATCGGCCCCAAAAACTAATTAAAACTTCAAATAAATTTTTTAAAAAATAACATTTTTAAAATAACTATTAATTACATAAAGTAACTATTTTAAACAAAAATTTTAATTTTTTAAAACATTAATTACAGTTTTTAACGGGGCTAAAAATAAACTTACATTTCTTTAAAGTATTTAAAAAAGATAAACCTGTGGAAAAAATGTTTAAATTTTACTTAATTCACCACTTACCTTGTTAAAAGCAGGCCTTGCACCTGCGTTTTCAACGCGCACCTGCTAGGCACTTACCCGCACGGAGAAACCAGAAAAAAAACGGAAGTTCCAGGTCGACGCACTGTCTCTCCAGCGCACGCGTTTGACCTCCGAACCCCTTCCTTCAAGGGAATGGAAGTTCCGGTTTCCAGCGCATGCGCAGTGCATGTGCGAAACCGGCACTTTCATTGGGTCTACGGGTGAGTACACTGCACGTATTCACCCTTGGAGATCCGAATTTCTGGCCCAATTTATACAAGTTTGCTGATGATACAAATCTGGGTGTGAATCTAATTTGTGAGGAGGAGGAAAAGAGGCGTCAAGGTGATATAGACACGCTATGTGAGTGGGCAATGACATGGCAAATTGAATATAATGTGGAGAAATGTGAAGTTATCCATTTTGGTAGGAAAATAGAAAAGTAGAGTATTTTTTAAATTGTGAGAGATTGGGATATGTTGATGTTCAGAGGGACCTGCGTGCCCTTGTTCACGAACCACTGAAAGTTAACATGCAGGTACAGCAAGCAATTAGGAAAGCATATGGTATGTTGGCCTTTATAACAAGAGGGTTTTGAGTATAAGAATAAAGTCGTCTTACTGCAATTATATAGGGCCCTGGAGTATATAGGGCCTCTCTAAGCATTTTCAACATTCCAACTTCCATTCCGCATCCGTTTGGACCATGCTTACAGCTTGCATAGTTTTGTTCTCCTTATCTAAGGAGGGATATATTTGGCATAGAAGGAGTGGGACAAAGGTTCACCAGATTTATTCCTGCGATGGGGGGATTATTATATGAGGAGAGATTGAGTGGACCAGGCCTATATTCTCTAGAGTTTAGACGAATGAGAGGTGATCTCATTGAAACATATGCATTTTTACAGAAATTGACAGGGTAGATGCAGGGAAGGATGTTTCCCTTGGCTGTGGAGTCTAGAAGCAGGGGTTACAGTCTCAGAACAATGGGTCAGCTATTTACGACTGAGACGAGGAGAAATTTCTTCACTGAGAGTGTGGTGAATCTTTGGAATTTTCTACCCCGGGTCCTGTGGACGCTCAGCCGTTGAATATATTCAAGACTGAGATCGATACATTTTTCGATATTAAGGGTATCAAGGGACATGGCGATAGTGCAGGAAAGTGCAGTTGAGGTAAACCATCAGCCATGATATTATTGAATAGCGCAGCAAATTCAAGGGGCCAAATGGCCTACTCCTGCTGCTATTTCTCATGTTCTTATGTTATGTCCTTATGTAATTCTAGGAAATTCTATGACTTTATCATTCGGAGAAAGCTGCAGGAAACATGGTCACTGATGACTCATCATGCGATCTATTTACGTACCATACCTTTACGCACAGAGGCTATATTTTGCTTGAGAACATAACTTTGCAGGATGAGAATATACCATTCCAATTCATAGGCCAGCTCCATAAAGCAACAAAAACAACAACAAAAACTTGTATTTATATAGCGCCTTTAACGCAGTAAAATGCCCCAAGGCGCTGCACAGGAGTATTTTAAGACAGCAAATTTGACAACGATCCACATAAGGATAAATTAGGGCAGGTGACCAAAAGATTGGTCAAAGAGGTAGGTTTTAAGGAGCGTCTTAAGGGAGGAAAGAGAGGTAGAGAAGCAGAGAGATTTAGCGAGGGAATTCCAGAGCTTAAGGCCTAGGCAACAGAAGGCACGACCACCAAAGGTTGAGCGATTATAATCAGGGATGCTCAAGAGGGCAGAATTAGAGGAGCGCAGATATCTCTGGGGGCAGTGGGGCTGAAGGAGATTACAGAGATACAACCCTCATTTTGCACAATCTTCAATGGAGCTATCGACTAAAAATTATCCAACACATTTCAAATTGATAACATCTTCCACTAGCTCTGTGATTAGACTGTTCCACATATTCCCCAACCTCTGCCTGAAGTAGTTGTATCGTAGCTGAACCACAAAATGAGCCAGGACTAGCAGTTCGCAACCTCATTGTTTTTCTTAGTCCTAGATCGATTTCGGAAGCCCGCACAGAGGACTTTCTTTCTTAGCTGTTGGCCCCGAAGTGCGCTTCGCACAAGGATTTTGCGATCAATGTGTCGAGAACTTCCAGTTTCGCGCGGTGCAATTCAAATCAAGGAACTGCAATGGGGTTCCCCTTGTGCCAACTACTGTGACCTCAACTAGCTGTCTGAGCAGCCAATCAAAACGCAGACTTCTCACAGACAGTGAACAAGGAAGTGAGTAAGCTCTTAAAATTCTAATGTTCTAAAAAAATAGTTAGAGGGAGGAAAAAAAGGGTTGGTGCTCTCAGAGGGGGAATTGCAAACCTGAAGTAAAGATGGACAAAGTATATTTTGAGAATTTTCTTCAAAATTTCATTTTTTTATTAAAATGGACAAATTTCATACTACACAAAATGAAAACTAGTTTTCGAGGCCCTTAACATTTGTTTAGCAGTAATAATGCTATTTAAATCCCAGTTGAACCTATTCCCTTTGGATCTAACTTTTAGTGGCGAATTTAAAAGCGTACTTACCGCGCAATAGCCGAGGTTTTCATCACTTTCCCTGATTTGGCTGATTACACGGTTTGCTGACTCTTCTGAGGGGGTGGGCACAGCGCAGCCTATGTCGGAGATGTCAATGACTGACCTCAACTTCGGGATTTCCCCCTGATCAGAAATATTTTAATCAATTGTTGCTATTTTATTGCTTTTACATTTAAGGTATAGTATGATAAAACAGAATAAAATATGTTGAGCTATGTTTTATGCTTTCATGCTTCAAGAACATTTGTTTCTGCATTGTCTTGCCTTATCCTGCTTTCTTGATGATATCAAACTGCGATATCAGCGTGTAATTGTGATTTGGGCGATAATGTATCGAAAGCCCGTTTTACCACGCTCCCGATTTTTATTTCCATTGACTTGAGGGTGATAATAATTATTTGTTACCTTTTTAAAATGGCTCATAGCTCTTGCTAAAATGACAGTTTGCTGCTTATCGTGTGCACTGTTTACGGCGGTTCTGCTCCGGCGCGTTGCGACTTGGGATGACAGAACGCGAGTTACTGCCCGATATTGCCCTAAGGGTCAGTTCGACATCTCGACCGTGCTTCCCTCCGGGATAGCAGATGCCAAACAGCAGTTGGAGCCGGACACCGGGTGGAATTCAATGGATAATGGTATTTGATTGAAAGTAAACAAATGATGGGCTGGGGTAAGGCTCACAGCGAGCGCTTCGTTCTGGAGGTTCTGCTTGCCTGTGTTGGGTTAGGTGGCAATATACGTGGACGTTGGATGATGTAGAATGTTGGAGGATCAAGGGCAATAGAGAAAAGGCGGATAAAGTTTTCGCACCGCACGGATCTGTATATTGGGATCTTTGATATTTAAAGGTTGTGGAAAACGAACACTTCTCTGGGAGTTGAGTTTGGAGTGTTGCCATCAGATAACGACATTGTCAAATGAAAGATAAGGAAAGAGAGCAGGGTAGCGCTAAATTTGAAAAGAAGTGGAGATGAATATGAAAAAATAACCAACTGACGCCAAGCTTTTGTTTTAATCTGAAGTTTCTGAAATATTTTATTCTGCATCTGATTTTGCACGTGCTGAAGGAACCATATATCTTAAACTCATAACACATTCCAGCTTGAAAAAGAGGGAGGAGCCACATCCGCAGTAACACCATAACATTCACACATGTTTGGTAAAAATAAAGTAACATCCACACTGAAAACAAAAAATAACCGTAGAACAGTAGAAAAGAGACAGGAGCTTCCCGTTTCTTCTTTATTCCATCAAAAACTAATAATCCTTTTCTCCTTCACAAAATTTTAAATTTCTGATGTTTTCTAATGAATCCCATTCTGTACTGATTTAAAATTTCAAGCTCACATTCTGTGTCCTCACCCAAGCCTGTTACCTTCTGCACAGTTCTTAAAAAAGTTTCCTCTGGTATATGGAAGTGTGCAAAGACATAGATTAAATGATGAAGGGAACGCTAAATATTCAGTCGAGAGTCCCAATCTTTTTCTCAGTTCTCGCTTTTGAACTGCTAAAACTGCCTCTCTCAGCATTTTCAACATTCCAACTTCCATTCCGCAACCCTTTAGCCCATGTTTACAACGTGTACAGTTTTGGTCTCCTTACCTAAGGAAAGATATAATTGGCATATGAAGGTTCAGCAGACTGATTCCTGGGAGTGGGAAATTGTCCAATGAGGAGAGATTGAGTAGATTACGCCTATATTCCCGAGAGTTTAGAAGAATGAAAGATGATCTCATTCAAACACACACAATTCTTGCAGGGCATGACAGGGTAGATGCAGAGAGGATGTCTAGAACTAGGGGACACAGTCTCATAATAAGGGGTCGGCCATTTATGACTGAGATGAGGAGAAATTTCTTCACTCAGAGGGTGGTGAATATTTGGAATTCTCTATCCCAGACGGCTGTGGAGGCTTAATCGTTTAGTATATTGAAGACAGAGATCGATCAGCACATCCCAAGTTTCTGTGATCTTTTGCGCCAATTAAAAAAAAATCATGCTAGAAGCCCCGTGCACATAAATTGATCACAACCCCCCAGGGTGAATTAATCAACATCGGGAGTTTCCACTAATTGCCCTTGTTTGCAGGCCTTCGAGGATTCTTAAAATTTAAGCCAGAACTTTTGGGCACAAGGACGCTAATAGATACGTTTTGAAAGGTTTTAAATGATTTTTTTCCAATTTAATAAGGAACTGACTACTGTACAAACTAACTGGAAAATAGTTTTGCATAATTTGTAGTAGTCCTTTTCAGTCATTTAAAATCGGGTTACCCATAGGTGGTGCACTGAAACTGTCATTTATAATTCTTATTCTCTGTGATAATTTATTTTCAGCTGTATGAATCAAACTTTACCAAGTTAACATTCTTAAATATATTAAGGAACATTTTTAAAGCAATTCTTTAAATTATATTTTAAAATCCTACCCAATTGCACTGGTTCATGGCATATTTTGTGTTTGGTGATATTTCAAACATTTTTCAAAATGGGTAAAACTTTGGCCACCATTTGCGCCAGAATTGCCTTTGCTCCCACAGAAGAAACACAACTCCCCAGTTCACCAAGGATTTATTATTGCCCCTTCCTCTTCCTCACGTGCATGCTTCCCCTGGGCGATATTATCGGAAGGAAGGGGTTCAGTCATCACATGTATAATGACATTGTCCAGGTTTGTCTCTGCAACACCTCTTTTGACTTCTCCACAGCCTCTGACCCCAAACTTCATAGGAAGCAATTTCTCCTCCAGTTAAACATCGGGAAGATTGAAGCCACCATCTTTGGCCTCTGCCACAACAGACTTTTTGTATCATTAGCATTCTCTTCAGCCTGAGCTGAAATTCCAACACTCATATTCCTCTCGAAATGAACCCCATTACTTTGTTTGCAATCATTATAACCTTCTGAACTTGTGTTGCTACTTCAAACAATTCATGTACCTGTATTCCCAGATCTGTTTTTTCCTCTGGTGTTAGGTTTTACTTGTCGCTAGCACTCTTGCCTCTGAGTAAGAAGGTTCTGGTCCGTCTCCAATTCCAGAAACGTTAGCACATAATCTAGGCTGACACTCCAGTGCTAAGGATGTGCTGCACTGTCAGAGATGCTATTTTTGGGATGAGACGATAAACCGAGTCCCTGTCTTTCCTGTCAGGTGGACGTCAAACACCCCGTGACACTATTTGAAGAGCAGGAGTCCAAACGACCTGACATTGTCAAGAGTTTCTCTTGTCCTATCTTAGCGAAGACCTTCGAGAAATCTATGTATAACACATCCAATGCATTGACCTTATTTACTCTTACTGTTATTCCTTCAAAAATTAAATAAGGTTAGTTAAACATGGTACCTTCTCTATAGAAATCCTTGCTGAATTTTTCGGTTATGTGCTCCATCTCCAGATGTTTTTTTGTCTCATTATTTAGCAAAGATTGTAGTATCTTTCCTATATATGTCATAAAGACATCGCATTGTTCACAACATTTATTTTCAGTCAGTTTTTTTCAAAGTAAGACCGCATGCTATCATGCAGTGATGAATAGATCGTTTTATACATTGCGACAGCGCTCGGTCCGTTTTCCTCTAAGTTGAGTCTGAATTTACCTAGACTGATCCTCAGCGCCTCTCCATGCAGCCTTCAGTGAGGGTCTTGGACAGGATATCTTGGAATAAGTTGACAGCAATTGTCGGATCACACCATAAAATTGACAGTAAATTGGCAAACTCGTTGAAAGGACACAAGGATACTGCGTACTGGAAATGCCAATGTCACACTTATTCCTGGTGTGTTAGTGCGGCATATTTTGATATTGAATAGAGGGAGCTCTACACTGCCACCTATATCTGCCCTGGTAAGTCGAGAATCTGATATGGGTGGCATAAATAGATAAACGATTTTCGTTCTGTAGCACGTATATACTTAAATTGAAATGCCAAAGCTTTTTTTGAGGAATGCTACATATGTTAAAGAATTATAAAACTATATTTCGGCTCCAGCTGGAGTATCATGTTCATTTCTAGACAGCACACTTTAGGAAGGACGTTAAGGCTTTGCAGAGCGTAGAGAAGAGATTTACTGGAATAGATCCAGGGATGAGTGGTTACAGTTACGTGGATACACTGGAGTAACATTGGTTGTTGTCCTTAGAGCAGAGAAGGCCAAGAGGAGATTTGATAGAGTTGTTTAAAATCATGAAGTGTTTAGATAGAGTAAATAACGTGAAACTCTTTCCAATGGCTGAAACCAGAGGGCAGTGATTTAAGAGGATTGGCAAAAGAATGAGAGGCAACATGAGGAAAAACATTTTTACACAACAAGTGGATACGATGTGGAATGCACTGCCTGATAGGGTGGTGGGGCCGATTCAACAGTAGCTTTCAAAAGGGAATCGGGTAAGAAATTGAAGGAGAAAAAACATCAGGGACATGGGGAATGAGAGGGGGAGTGGGACTAACTGGATTCCTCTTCGAAAGTGCCGGTGCAGACTCGATGGGCCGAATGGCCTCCTTCTGTGTTATACCACACGATGATTTAATAATCTATTCACTGATGACTAACTCAAATATTATTAGCAAGGAGCAATACATTGACTTTGACATTAACTGGATATCTCTTAAATAAGACTCTATCCGCTTGCATTCACTGCAGTTTACACTTTAATAGTTGTCTCATTAAACAGGAAGTCATAGAAGGACGTCTTAATGTTGATATAAACACACCAGAAATATTACAACTAATGAAAAATAAACGTTAGTAAGATCTGCATCTGAAAAAGAAAGCTAGTTTGAAGTCTTGGATGGAACGCCTCACAGGCGTATTGACATCACATCCTAGTGTGTGTTCTACCAGTTTCTATTTTAATTTGCGAATAAAATAGAGCTGTCTGGTTGGGCTTCATATATATTTAACATACTAGATATGACCAGCACGGTCCAGTCAAATGTTACATCAAATATTATCATAATTGAGCTGTTTGTTCTGTTAGATGTGCGTAAGTTGGGAACCTGTGCAGGGAGACAGAGGAAAGGGAAGCTAGGATAGAAACAAAAGACAGGAAGGAGAAAAGCAAAAGTGGATTCAGAGAAATCAAGGATGTAAATAAAACAGGGCCACAGTAAATAATAATTCTAAAAGGACAAAGAGGGTTAAAAAAGCAAGCCTGAAGGCTTTGTGACTTAATGTGAGGAATATTCGTAATAAGGTGGATGAATTAGCTGCGCAAATAGATGTAAACGGACATGATATAATTGGGATTATGGAGACATGGCTCCAGGATGACCAAGCCTGGGATTTCAACATCCAGCGGTATTCAATATTCAGGAAGGACAGGAAAAAAGGAAAGTAGGTGGGATAGCATTGATGGTAAAAGAAGAGATTAACACAGTAGTAAGGAAGGATATTCGCTCTGGTGATGTGGAATCTGTATGGGCAGAGCTGAGAATTACCAAGGGGCAGAAAACGTTAGTGGGAGTTGTATACAGACCACCAAACAATAATGCTGAGGCTGGGGATGGCATTAAACGGGAAATTAGAGATGCGTGCAATGAGGGCACAGCAGTTATCATGGGTTACTTTAATCTACATTTAGATTGGGCTAACAAAATTAGTAACAATGCTGTGGAGGAGGAATTCCAAGAGTGAATGCGAGATGGTTTCCTGGATCAATATGTCGAGGAACCAACTAGAGATCAGGCCAACTTAGACTGGGTATTATGTAATGAGAAAGGATTAATTAGCAATCTTGTTGTTTGAGGCCCCTTGGGAGGAGAGATCATAATATGCTAGAATTCTTCATTAACATGGAGATTGAGGTAGTTGACTCAGAGACTAGGGTCCTGAATTTAAATAAAGGAATCTACGATGGTATGAAGCACGAGTTGTCTAGGATGGATTGGGGAACGTTACTTAAAGGATTGACGGTGGATAGGCAAAGGCAAACATTTAAAGAGCGCATGGATGAACTGCATAATTTGTTCATCCCTGATTGGCATAAAACTAAAACAATAAGGTGACTCAACCGTGGATAACAAGGGAAATTAAGGAGAGCATAAAATCGAAGGAGAGAACATATAATTTGGCCAGAAAAAGCAGCAAACCTGAGGATTGGGAGCAGTTTAGGATTCAGCAAAGGAGGACAAAGGGATTAATTAAGAGGGGGAAAATAGATTGTAAGAGTAAGCTTGCAGGGAACATAAAAACTGACTGTAAAAGCTTCAATAGATGTGTGAAGAGAAAAAGATTCATTACTTCAAGTGTTGGTCCCTTGCAGTCAGAATCAGGGGATTTTATAATCGGGAACAAAGAAATAGCAGACCAATTAAATAAATACTTTGGTTCTGTCTTCACAAAGGAGAACACAAATAACCTCCCTAGATGTCGGGGACCATAGGGTCTATTGAGAAGGAGGAATTGAATGAAATCAGTATTTGTAGGGAAATGGTGTTAGGTAATTGATGGGATTGAATGCCGATAAATCCCCAGGGCCTGATAATGTACATCCTTGGGTACTTAAGGAAGTGGCCCTAGAAATAGTAGATGCGTTGCTGGTCATTTTCCAAAATTCTATTCACTCTGGAACAGTTCCGATGGATTGCAGGATAGCTATTGTAACCCCAATATTTAAAAAAGGTGGTAGAGAGAAAACGGGGAATTATAGACCGGTAATTCTGACATCGGTAGTGGGGAAAATGCCAGTGTCCATTCTAAAAGATGTAATAGCAGAGCACTTGGAAAAACAGTGACAGGATCGGACAAAGTCAACATGGATTTACAAAAGGTAAATCATGCTTGACTAATCTACTGGAATTTTTTGAGGATGTAACTGGTAGCATAGATAAGGGAGAACCAGTGGATGTGGTGTATTTGGACTTTCAGAAGGCTTTCGATAAGGTCCCGCATAAGAGATTAGCGTGCAAAGTTAAAGCACACGATTTTGGGGGTAAATTACTGTCTTGGATAGAGAACTGGTTGGCAGACAGGAAGCAAAGAGTTGGAATAAACGCGTCTTTTTCCGAGTGGCAGGCAGTGACCAGTGGGTTACCGCAGGGATCGGTGCGAGGACACCAGCTATTCACAATATATATACAAGATCTAGACGAGGGAACTAGATGTAATATCTCCAAGTTTGCAAACGACACAAAGCTGGGTGGGCGTTGGTGCTGTGAGGAGGATGCAGAGAAACTCCAGTATGATTTGGACAGGTTGGGTGATTGGGCAGATGCATGGCAAATGCAGTATAATGTGGATAAATGTGAGGTTATCACTTTGGTGGCAAAAACAGGAAGACAGGTTATTATCTGAACGGAAACAGATTGGGAAAAGGGGAAGTGCAACGAGACCTGGCTGTCCTCGTGCACCAGTCGCTGAAGGTAAGCATGCAAGTGCAGCAGGCAGTTAAGAAGGCAAATGGTATGTCGGCCTTCATAGCGAGAGGATTCGAGTACAGGAGCAATCCGTTGTACAGGCCTTGGTGAGACCATACCTTGTGTATTGTGTGCAGTTTGGTCACCTTATCGGAGGAAGGATGTTTTTGCCATGGAGAGAGTGCAGAGAAGATTCACTAGACTGATACCTGGCATGGCAGGAATGACTTATGAGGAGCGATTGGGTAGATTAGGTTTATATTCGCTATTGTTTAGAAAAATGAGAGGGGATCTCATTGAAACTTATAAAATTCTAACAGGACTGGACAGACTAGATGCAGGAAGGATGTTCCCGATGGCGGGGAGTCCAGAACCAAGGGTCACAGTCTAAGGGTATGGGGTAAGCCATTTAGGACTGAAATGAGGAGGAATTTCTTCACCCAGAGAGTGGTGAACCTGTGGAATTCTCTACCACACAAGGCAGTTGAGGCCAATTCATTAAATATATTCAAGAAGGAGTTAGATATATTTCTTAACGCTTAAGGGATCAAGGGATATGGGGAGAAAGCAGGGAGAGGGTAATGAATTTGGATGATCAGCCATCATCTCATTAAATGGCGGAAAAGGCTCGAGGGGCCGAATGGCCTACTCCTGCTCCTATCTTCTATGTTTCTATATTCATTATTTTGCCTCTACATCTTCTTATGCTTTTTGTTATCTTTAGGTTTCCGTCTTTGCCTATTATCAAATGTCCGTCCAATGGTCTGTAAAATCGAAGCGTTTAACGGTAAGCTCATTAGCTTGATTAGTTAGCAAAGTGATGCATGAAACAGAAATGAAAAGCTGAATAATTTTCTTTAACATTCAGTCACCAACTGAACTGTGCTCATAATGTGTGCTTCAGACACGGTCAATAACATACAAAGAGGTGTTTTATCGATATTATTCCATCGATACAGAAACTTAAAAAGTAGGTATAGCTCGCAATTAGGACGGCTGACAGTATGTTAGCCTTTATTGCAAGGCAGCTGGAATATAAGATTAAGGAAGTCTTGCTGCAATTATACAGGGCTATAGTAAGGCCACACCTGGGGTACTGTGTACAGTTTTGATCTCATTACTTAAAGGAGGATATACTTGCCTTAAAGGAGTTGCAACCGTGGTTCACTAGATTGATTCTTTCCATTTGAGGTTTGTCCTATGAGGAGAGATTCAGCAGAATGGGGCTCTTTTGTCTGTAGTTTAGCAGAATGAGAGGTGATCTCATTCAAACGTATGCAATTCTTAGAGGACTTGACAGGGTAGATGCAGCGAGGATGCTTCCACTGGCTGGAGCGTCTAGAACTTAGGGTCATAGTCTCATGATAAGGGGTCGGCCATTTAAGACTGAGATGAGGAGGAATTTATTCAATCAGAAGGTTGTGTATCTATGGAGTTCTCTACTCCAGAGGGTTGTAAATATTTAGTCGATGTGTATATTCAAGGCTGAGATAGATAGATTTTTGGACTCTTTGGGGAATTAAGGGATATGGGGCTAGGCTGGCGTTGATGTATAAGATCAGCCTTGAATTTATTGAATGATGGAGCAGCCTCGAGGTGCCTAATGGCCTATTCCTTATCCTATTTTTTATATTCTTATGAGAACATGAGGACCATCTGACGCAGTGACTTCGTGCTTTGGGATCTGGGATTGGAGTGTAGCCTGTACTGATGGATTATTCTCCATTACTTGGTCGTTCTCAATCTAACTGCTTGTGTTCTGCCTTAAAGCACTACATGTAGAATTAATTAACAATCCACATTGATGAATAAGGAATCTCACTCAGAGAAGACAGTGATTAGTCGGCGGGAGAGTGGGGAGAAATCGCATGGTCCAATTGCAGTGTTTTTCATAAGGAGGAGCTTCAGGCAATTCATTGGAACAGAGTAATGGAATATCACTTTGTATCGAAATGTACTGCACTGTCACAGTGAATGTTAAATGGACCGGTGTCGACGGAGGTCTACTATATATCTAACCAGTGCTGTAACTCCCCTCGAGGTGTTTGATGGTCAGTGTTCAGGGAGCTTGACTCTGTATCTAGGCCATGGAAGTGTTTGAAGGGGCAGTTTAGATGGTGCTTTACTCTCTATGTAACCTAACTGCACTAGACCTGGGAATGTTTTATGTGACAGTATAGAGGGCGATTTACTTTGTTTCTAACGCATGCTGTACCTACCCTGGGAGTGTTTGATGGGACAGTGTAGAGGGTGCTTTACTCTGTATCTAACCCGTGCTCTCCCTGCCCTGGAAGTTTTGCTGGGACAGGGTAAATGAAGCTTTACTCTGTATCTATCCCGTGCTGTACCTGCCCTGGGCGTGTTTGATGTGACAGTGCAGAGTGAGCTTTACTATTTATGTAGTCTTGCTTTTCCACACCTGGGAGTGTAGAGGGAGCTTTAATATATCTAAACCATTCTGTAACTACCCTTGGAGTGTTTGACGGGACAGCTTAGAGGGAGATTCATGTTTTATCTTACCCGTGCTGTACCTGTCCAGCGAGTGTTTGTTGGGAACGTGTAGAGGGAGCTTTACTCTCTATCTAACCCAACTGCACTACACTTGGGAGTGTTTGATGGGGCAGTGCAGATGGAGCTTAGGTCGGCATCCACCCGTTCTGTACTTGACTGGAGATGTTTGCAGCAGGGAATGGGACTGAAGGGGATTTGTTTATTTCGTACAGTGGCCCCTCGTGCATATAAATATTTATCAATGTACACGTAAAAATAACCGTGTACTTCACATCATTATATATATTGGCCCAGAAATTAAAGACAGAGCCTTCCTGCGGGGGTAAGGCTTCCCCGCGTTTTCTCACTGCGCGCCTGCCTTTTCCTTCTGAGCTCGCACGAACTTGAGTTTCTAGACAGCAGCTGTGCAGTGTGTGCGTATCCCACAGACGCATTTAATTCGTGCGAGCTGTGGGATGACGTGGTTCAGTTAGAGCAAATGGCAGCACACCATCTTTCATTCATAGTTTTCACAGCAAGGGCTGTGAAAGCTATGAATACTATACCCCCCAAAAGAACAGCTAAACCTCAATTAATTTTTTTTAAAAACCATCACATTAATAAAATAAGTATCGTTAAATAAATTATCCACTTTAAACAAAAAATTAAATTTTTGAAAAAATTTAAAATCTTTTTAAAAGTTATAAAAATAAACTTACCTGTCTTTAAAGTCTCTAAAAAAGATATACCTGTTAAAAACAATTCAAAATAATACTTAATTAACTACTTACCTTGTTAAAAGAGGGTCTTACGCCTCCTTTCTTTATGTCTAAAATGTTCCATGCTTACCTGCGCGTTCAAAGCACTAAGTGCACTGCGTGCGCGCAGCCTGTAGCGCGCACGCGGTTCACCTAGGAACCGCCCCCTTTTGAATTCCCCAAGTGCCGGTTTTCAGCGCATGCGCAGTGCATGCAGAAAACCGGCAATTGGAGACAGAATACGCGAGAGTACACAGTGCGTACTCTCGCGTAGCGGCACTAATTTTTGGGCCATTGAGTATAGCGTTGCATTATTTTACGCTTCCAACATTTTCAAAAATGTAGTAGAGAAACGCACTCGCTCTTCGAAGTGGCGAGGACCCTCTTCGTTTCCGCGTGCGCCTAGTGAAATACAACATTTAACTTTGGCCAGACACCAAGAAGTGAACAACCGAGAACAAGGAAATCCGACTTAGTCTCAGCCAAAAGCGCCTTAAGGATCACAGCTCATGACAAGTTTTGAAAATGTAATCGCAACACTCCCCTCTCGCCCCTTTTGTTGAGCAATCTAGAGTTAACGTTCCTGAAATGCCTTCGGCCCATAACACAGGGAATCACTGATTCAAAACAGCAAAACACCACCGAAAAATGCAAATATTCGGTACTCATTAATCATTTACTTTAATTAATTTGAATGATGCTTTGACATTTATTTTCAGACTATGTAACCAATTATAACATTTCAACATATCAGCATAATTCCATTCCTGGACCAGATATAACGTTCCTTCCTTTTCACGGCGTCCTGTAGATCCCTTTTTTTATTACAAATCTATCACAGTGAAACTACATAGGTGGCTCCTTGCCTTTACAGTTAATGAGTTGGTAACTCTTCCCAATCAAGATGATGATGGCTAGAAATATAATTGCACCCCCTGTGCATCCAGCAATCAGTAGGTAAAGGGATGGGAGTCTATTGCCTAAAATCATAATCACAATACAAATTATCATCCTAATATTGCTTTGACTAATAATAGTAATAATCAATGACCAGATCTTCTTTGTCGGCAGTGTTATACAACCAGTCTGTTGAACATATGTTAGTTCTCCCATTTACATTTTGAGTTTCGCCACAGCGGAGCCGAGGACTGAGAATGTTAACTGTGCAAACTGGTTAAAATCTATATTTATACATAAAGACAGATAGATAGACAGATAGATAGATAGACAGATAGATAGATAGATCTATACATAGAGAGAGAGAGAGCAATAGAGATAGAGAGATAGATAGATAGAGAGAGAATAGATAGATAGATAGAGAGATAGACAGAGATAGATAGATAGACAGATAGATAGATAGACGATAGATCGATACATCGAGAGAGAAATAGAGATAGAGAGATAGATAGATAGAGAGAGAGATAGATAGATAGAAAGAGAGATAGACAGATATATATATATATATATATATATATATATATATATATATATATAGATAGATAGATAGATAGATAGATAGATAGATAAATTGTTTGCATTAATGGATTAAAAATTAATTTGAATTTTCTTTTACACCACAATAATGAACTTTTTAGCTAAGAAGACTATAGCGCATTTTACAGCCGTATTATTCATTCTCGGGTGGCATCTCACGGAAAGTGGGACAGCGATCACAGGAACTGGTCTGGATCGGCAGCTTCTTACTAACGGAAAATATTAAATAAATGAGAAAAAGATATTCTACGAATTTTCTCTCCCTGTTAAATGGCGAGCAATTGAATCTGGTGAAGATTAGTGTAATTCAGTTGATCATTATAATTTGTATAGATTACACTCCATTTCTCGGATGGGAGAAGCTTGCCTTTTGTATCCGTTTCACAAATCAGCAAATAGAAGCAATGTTTGAAAGAACATTCTGTAAAATTAATTGCATCTCTGAAACAAAACGGATAGAGAGCAAATAAAGCTGATTTAAAGTGCTCAGTGGCTGCCAGTATTATACAAATGTCAACATCTTACCTGGGTTAGAACTGGAATCAAAATAAACAGCCACGGCTGGACTCTGCAGTGTGAGGTGAGACACCACACAGATATATACAGCCCCGCTCTGGGCTGGCTGTGTCGTTTGCAATATGCTGGAAGCTTCACACATTCCCTCCGAATTCAGCTTTTTAATGGTGTTGATCCCAGTCACAATGTTGGTGTCATTTTTATACCAAGTGAAGGTGACAGCCTCCGGGTAGAACTCGGCCGTTTCACACACAAGTGTTAGAGCAGATGAGTTGGTTCCGGATACTTTGGGGACCAGTCTCACGGGTTCTGGGGAAGCTTTTGAATAGAGTAAAGAATACACTGATTGAATAGACTCTGCTATTTGATTAGTGTTTGGAGTCCAATCTTCCTGAATATGATACGATGATTCCAATTCGCATTTTGCTTATTTAACAATTCGAAATAAGATTCTTCCCAAAACATTCTAGACTAACATGCGGATGATGTATAAGCGTTTTTCAAGAAGAGGAGAAAGCAATTCAGTGCGACTAGACATTCAGGCTAACAACAGAAAACGCTGGAAAAACTCAGCAGGTCAGGCAGCATCCGTGGAGAGAGAAATAGAGTTAAAGTTTCAGGTCGAAGTCCTTCTGTTTCTCTCTCCACGGATGCTGCCTGGCCTGCTGAGTTTTTTCAGCCTTTTCTGTTGTTATTTTGGATTTCCAGCATCCGCAGTATTTTGCTATCGTATTAGATATTCAGGCTGTTGCCGCTTTCCGCTTAGTCCAGGCAAATAATTATTTTTATAATTTCACTCAGCAGCTTTTTGCTCTGTTTTCCTTTTCGGCAGGTTTAAATAAATAGGCAGAACTTATTTCGAACAAATTGCTTTAAGATTTGTAAATTGGAACAAAGGGGGGAATTATTACCGTCCAGAGAAGCGATCCCAATACGGAGAAGCGCGTGAGATTCCACAGATTGGGTTCGACACTCATGCAGTATAATTCCCAGTTAGTATCAAATCTAGCTTGCAAAAATGATCAAAGGGTCCCTTAGACCAAATTGAAACTGACCAGCAGTTTATTCAAATGTTCAAAGATTGTATACGCTCCGTCCCCGTTCTCTAAATATGAAACGATGTATGTACAAATCTCTCGCCGGACAGCGAAATCGTATGTCATACCTTGCAGTAATTAGTGTCAGTATTTTTACAGTTACAGCTCAGTGACTTGAGTTCAAACCGGTAGGATTTTACATACAGATCAGTTGTGTAATTGAACACCATAATATTTGAAGGTGGCAGAACAAGCATATGATATCCATGGCTTTAAAACAGAGACATAGAGTACAAAAGCAAGGATGTTTTGTTAAAAGTATATACATCACTGGTTAGGCCTCATCTGCAGTATTGTGTCCATTCTGGGCACAATTCTTTAGGAAGGATGTCAAGGCCATGGAGAGGATGCAGAATAGATTTACGAGAATACTAGCAGGGACGTGGGACTTCATTTGCATGGAGAGACAGGAGAAACTGGTATTGTTCAGCTTAGAGTAGGGAAAGTTAAGCAGAGATGTATTTAGCTGTGCAATATGATGAGGGGCTTTGATATACTATATACACATAAACTGTTTCCACTAGCAGGAGCGCACAGATTGAAGACAATTGGCAAAAGGACCAGATGCGAGATGTGGAGAATCGATTTTTACACAGCGAGTTTCTATGATTTGGATTGCCCTTCCTGAAAGGCTGGTGGATGCAGATTCAGTCGTAACTTTCAAATGGGAATTTCGATATATATTTGAAAGAGAAAGTTTTGCAGGGCTTTGGGGAAAGAGCGGGGGAATAGGACTAATTAGATAGCACTTTCAAAGAGCTGGCACAGGCAAAATGGGACGAATGGTCTCTTTCTGTGCTATAAGGTTCTATAAAATTAGAGGCAGTGGACTTCATTGTGACAAAAGTTTTAGAATGCATAGGAATAACTACACAGTAAATGCAGCATCCGAAAATACTCTGTAGTCCATCTGTCAATTCCCAAAATCAAATAGCACTGAGTCTTCCACTCCCTCAAATTCGATCCAGTTCTCCTTTAAGTTTTTCCACGTAATCTCTCCACTGGAGAGTCCTTTCACATGTTAATTACCTTCAGCGGAAAGCAATTAAATCTACATTTCCTGCCGACATTCTCTCTGAAAAGCTGTCAACTTCTTGCTGTTTTTGTAGCAATCTGGAGCTAACTATCTATTATATTAATAATCTTGAATAAAATTTCCAATGCGCCTTCTGCGCCTCAAAGTAAACAAGCCCAGGCTCCTGAACGTCTCATGGCGACTCAGGTTCCTTAGCGAGTTTCCAATTTGGCTGTTCCGGTTCTATACTGCGTCCACTGCTTGCGTATTTCCATTGTAGTTTTGTGATGGATTTGCACACAGGATTCAAAGTGTGGTCCTACCAATATCTTGTACAAACTAATTTCTTCTCTATCCACAGCCAGTCAATCAAGGTCCTTAATGCTACAACATACCACATACTGCGCCTTTGGCTTCAGAACCTTTGGCTTTAGATCCTTCTTCTGTATATTGCCCCTGAGTCAAGAGATATTAAACTTATATATATATATATATATATATATATATATATATTGTGATATGGTTTTGGGGCTTATTTTAAATAATGTTCCCTGATCATCTCCCATAAACTAGCAGTAGAGGTCAATTCACTAAATAATCAAAAAACGAATGAAACTATATATACACCGTTGTACAATTGGAGCGGCCGCAACTCTCTCCAAGGTCGCTTACCGTGCACAACAAGTTTCGATCCCGTTCCATTTACGATTGTGTTTCCTGTGTATCTCACTCCGCAGTAATAGTGCCCGGAGTCTGGGACACGGACACTTAGGATCTGGAAGGATGTCTCTCCGTCTTTCAAAGGAAAGAATAGTTTTCTGCCGTCAGAACCTGGTTGTATAAAGTGATTGTCACCAAGTCTCCACCAATGGACATTTACATCTGCATTACCCTGGAGAGAGCTCGTCATGCAATGGAACGTAATGTCTACACCTGCCATCACACTGGTGCTTTCAGGGGTTTGGAACACGGTAGCGGGAGCAACTGTAAAATATTTATTACACATTATTTTCAAAATAGAGATAAAAGATAGATAAGATATACATATATCGATGTAGGAGAGATAAATAAATTTAAAAAACGAGCAAGAAAGAAAAGTAGTCGATTATAACGGAAAATACCGTTGTAAATAACCCCAAGCGCCCATATGTAGTGACACACAAACATTGTTCAATGGAAGTTGCTCTGCCACTGAACTGCGGCTCGGATGGTTTGGAAATATCAGTTTGTAGATAATCCGATCAGATTTGTGATTTCACGAGATGTCAAATCGCGTGCCTAAAACAGTTTCCGATAATCTATTTTAAGAGGCGAGCTGTGAACGTAAATGTCAGTTAATGTGCGTGAACACCTCATCTAAACAGGATCTGCAATCTGCAGTTTACCAAAGCCTCATTGGTCGGCCTATACGTGGTTTATCTCAATGGCATAACATTAAGGAGGTGACAGGTTCACAACACTCTGATGAAACCCCCTGATCAGGCAGAAACTGTTTATATTATATAGAAGTTACATAAAGAAAGGGGTGTGGGAAGGCTGCTGGGAGGGTTGCATTGCCAATTACAGAAGTTCGGAAAGTTTGAGAAAGAAGATAGTTTTAGCTGAATGTGCTGCAAATAACTTGGCCCCTAACCCGTCTGTTTTTCCTTCCTCGGTCTTGAGCATCCTTTGCTGAGGGGATCGGATCAGGAATACGATGATGCCGCAGATTTCCAAAGGCTGTGGCCCGGTAAAGAGGGTCATCAGTGGATAGATTCTAGTTTTCGGGTCGGAGTTCCTTCAAGGCGGAACTTCCACCCGCCCCACCAAACCAACTCCGCTTCTGAATCCATTTCTTTCTAGTCGGGCTTAATCTGATACGCACGGCAGCTCCTGTCAAAGCGAGAAGTAATCGACTGTTGAAGCTTCAGGTTAGGACGCCACAGAGGAGGGCAGTTCAGGCAGTTTACAGGGAGGCTGCTGACGAAGTCTGTGCAACCTCGCCACCGAAGAACTACAGGAAGAGATTGAATGTAACACAGATAGAAACTTCACTTACCTCATTGCCTTGTTATTGTTTCCCTCTGATGACCTGAGTGTTAAAATAACTCACGCATGCACAGGAAAATATGATGAAGTATTAAAGCACCATCTTCATTGAGAAACACTCTGTCCAATCACATAGCCTGCCGCAGGAATACTTCAGAGACAATTTCTTAAAATGCCTAACTGCCGTGCACCTCAGAGTATCATGTGATGCATCCACTCATATTGGGGAAAACAAGGACCCCTACCACTGACCTATTAACATTATCTTACCTTCTCAAAAAGGAAGAAAGTAAAAACACAAACACCAAGTGGGTATTCGGTCTTTAATGTACTGACCCATGCCTCTGAGACTGTTCCCGCCAAAAGGGGGATGGAAGTAAGAGACTCATATGCTGTCGGTCCACAGTTATAATGGAAGTGCTTCCGTAATGCCCCATCCTATCTCTGTATCTGATAGAATTGGCCTGCAACCCTCTGACACTTAAACATAAAGCCTACCGGAAGATGGTCCCTGGGCAAAGAGCGAGATATATATATATAGAGAGGGAGCGAGATAGATAAATAGATAGATAGATAGATAGATAGATAGCTAGATAGATAGATAGATAGATAGATAGATAGATAGATAGATAGATAGATAGATAGATAGATAGATAGATAGATAGATAGATAGATAGATAGATAGATAGATAGATAGATAGATAGATAGATGGATGGATGGAGAGAGAGAGAGCAAGAGAATTGAGCATGTGTCAGAGAAATCTATGTGAAAAACACGGCTTGACCAAGATAAAGTATAAATGCAGAATCAAATGCAGCTGGTCTAAAAGTAATGAAATGTGTTCGTATGAAATTGGCCGTAGTCAACAGAATCTGGAATGAAACTTGTAACACATGACTTTAGGAGTGTATCAGTTAAAATAGTTAAGGATGGGGAGAGTTGGATTATCATGCAACATGAAGCATTAGCCCAAATAAACCTGAACAAAGACATGACGACTGGTTCCACTGCAGAGCTGGACAAATCAGATTTGAGTCCGTTTTCAGACAAAGGGAGAGCACATGGTGTTTGGGTTGGATCATACAACCAAATGTGGGTCTGTTATGGCAAATGTATAAATGTAGAACGCAGTGTATCTTGGAGTGGGGGAGGTGGGGCGCGTCTGAGCAAGATCGGCCTTGAATGTATGATAAACATAGTTGCTTATTTGTAATCACTGATATGTGCAAGAAATTTTGAAAGGCAAGCTGTCTCTAGAATACGAGCCTTTCTTCGGACTAGAATGGGAATCCGATATGGTATCATTCACTTCCATTCCTATGTTCAAATTAGGATGACATTGAAGGGAGGAGGCAGAAATTAACCACAGTAAACTGGGCGGAACTGTTAACTGGTAAACCTACAGATGAACAGTGGGAGGTGTACAAAGAAGCATTCGTCATAATACAAGACCTGTACATACGCCTACACAGCAAGAGCTCTACTTGTGTAATTAAACAACCTTGGACAACTAAAGAAATAGAAAGCCATGTATGCAAATTTGCCGACGACACGAAGTTAGGTGGCACAGCAAGTAATGTTAACCGTAGCAAAACGATGCAAAGGGACATTGATAGATTAAGTGAGTGGGCAAATCTGTGGCAGAAGGATTTCAGTGTGCAGAAATATGAGGTCTTCCACTTTGGATCTAAGACTGATAGATCAGAGTATTTTCTAAATAGTGACAATCTAGGAACTGTGGAGAAGCAGAGACTAAGTGCTCCATGTACATAAATCACGAAAATCTAGTAGACAGGTAGAAAAATAACGTGAAAGTTTAATGGAAAATTAGCATTTATCTGAAGGGATAGAAACGTCTGGAAGTCATGCTACAGTTGTATAAAGCTCTGGTTACATCGCATCTGGAGTACTGCGTTCGATTCTGGGCACCGCAGCTCAGGAAGGATATTTTGGCCTTGGATGGGGTGCAGTACAGATTGACCAGAATGGTAACGGGGCTAAAGAGTTAAATCATGGGGTCATGTTGCACAGAAAAGAGTAGTATTCCCTTGAGCATAGTAGGTAAAGGGACGATCTAATTGAGATCTTTAAGATGATTCAATGATTTGATAGGTTTGATAGAAATAAATTATATAGTTGATTACAGAACAAAGGGGCATAAATTTAAAATTATATGTTCATCTTCCAGGGGTGTTGTCAGGAAGCACTTTTTCACTCAAAGGATAGTGGAAATCTGTAACTCTCTCCTCTAAATGCTTTGAAGCTAGGTAAATTGGTAATTTCATAACTGAAATTGCTATAATTTTGTTATGAAACATTAGTAAGGTATAAAGAATAAAGGCGAGCAAATGGAGTTCAGTCACAGATCAGCCAAAATCTAAATGAAAGGTGGAGCAAGCTCGAGGGGCGGAATGGCTTACTCCTGTTCCTATATTTTTGTTGCTGCCCCTCAAAAATTTTTGACCCCATTACTCTCAGTCGTAAGATGTTTCTGGGCAACAATCATCATTAAACGCTCCAAAGATTGTGGAATCTATACTCCTCATTGCTATTCTCCACTTATGAGTACTGGCATCAAGTTTGCTCTTAGTAACAAAGCAGCATGTGTGTCATCTATTTCTAAATTTCGGGCAACAGAAATTGTTACTGTCCCCAGGGTCACCTCCTCCAATCATACCTACAGGCTCTCTTCACTGAATTTGACAGTTTCTAGACCGTGTCCAATCATTACTGGACCTTTAATTCAAACTGCGACATAAATTGATGCCTCCCTAGATTTAATTAGATAAAACCAGCACAACACAATGGTACGCTTCCTGCTTCTTTCCTGAGCAGGACCGCTCTACCCATTAAGATTTTGATATGCAGACTTATATGGAGTTAATTGCGAAGTTTCCCTCCTTCCAGCAACAACCTTAACGTTGCGGATCCCATTATTGAGCCAGACTACCTGTTCAATCATCATCAATGCCGTGGCGTACGTTTGGGTGCCTGGTCCATGTGTTGCGTTCCCCAGTCTTCCATGGAGATTTAACGCGATTCTAAACTTCGCCCACCTGGTCTTTTTTCTTCGAGCCACCTTGACTTCCAAGAAACCCCGGTTGATCCCCAATCACAATAATCATGAGCAGCCGTCGACACCGAGCTTCTGGAATATCCTTACAGGTAGCTTTAAACCGTGTTTATGCCGTTTCTCTAGGGTTTGCGTCGATATTCCTCTGAAGTTACAGTGATCAATCCAGAGAACCCCCGAGAGACACACTATCCAGTTTGGTGTATGCCAGGATGATCCCTCCATTCCTACAACATGATAATTATTTTAGTAAACGCTATTTCTAATTAGGTCCAGAAATGCAGTTTTACTCGCCCTTCTGGTAAAGTTACGGTGGATGCGTCGGAGCAGAACTAATGAAATTCCCAGTCTTTCCCTGTTATATTCTAAAAATCCTGATAGATATCTAAATGAGCCAAATAAATACAAGAACTAAAAAGGCTAATGAAACATAAGCGAATTTCCATCTTGAAAGCAGTGTTACCTATGGAAATTTGGCAGCACCTCTTAAACGTACGACCTCCACCACTGAGCAGGTCAAGGGCAACAGTTGCATGGGAACACCATCAGCTTATACATATATTAGAGAGAGGTAACGGTGAAGTAGAACTGATTGTCATGAGGCTACATGTTGAATCTCACGTAATAACTTTGGTTTATGTCACCGAGTGGCAGCATGTAGATGAGAAATAGGATGGGGGCAATGATAGATCCTAGTGGGAATCCAGAGCTAATAATGCGGTAGCGGGAAGAGGCCCCATTTCAGGAGCATATCTAGCTGCGACTGGATAGGTAAATGTGGAACCATGCAAAGGCAGTCCCACACAGATGAACAAAGGAGGAGAAACGTTGGAATATAACACTCAGCTGGATGCTAATATCAGGTAACGCTCCAGAATATGAAAAATCTCGGTAAAAGAAGATTTGTGTCTTCCAACATTTCTAAATAGTTGCAGCTGGGTCATATAATATAATTTATGGACTGCCAGCTGATAGGTGCCACTTGGTATTCATAGGAGCACACTTGTCTCTCCTTCCTCCCCTCCTCAGTAATTCCTCTGCTTCCTCTAAATTGAACTCCCCGACAGACAGAAAGCTAATGTCAATAGTATGTCAAAATACCGTAGAAATTTCATCGCCGTAACTTCTGTGGAGATTTGCCGGCGAACCCTTATATTTGGTTGCACCGAATCTCCTCCAAAGAGTGGGAGACCCCCAAGGAAATTCCCATTTATTGTTATAACTGATGGAATTCCTGTTGGAATAGCTAGCTGATCTCTCATTGGAAACAAATCGTTGTTCCGGTATGCAGTCCGCCCGAGTTACTTTTCCATTATCTTCAATATTACTGCGCCAGATAAGAGCCTGTCGATTTCCCACAGGAAAGGTTAAGCTAAAAGTAGATTGTGCTGTTTCTCTGGGGATTCCGCAGATCATACACCGACGTTATGACAAACAATCAGAAAAATTCCCGGTGAACATTAAGTCTAATGAGTCTGGAAGTCTGACCTCCAATTCCCTAACACCTGAATTCCTGATTCCATGCGCATGTTCTTTGCGGGAGAGTGGCTGTGTCACAATTCCTTAAACGTGGGCAAAAGCAAAATACTGCGGAGTCTGGAAAGCTAAAATAAGAAATGAAAATGCTGGAAATACTCCACAGTTGAGGTAGCATCTGTGGAGGGATGTCTAGTGCAACTACACATTCATACCCTCCAGGACGACCAGAGGGCCTTCTGCTTCTTTCTTGAATTGAGGGCCAACTAGTCCCCATCCACTACCACCCTACTCCGCCTGGCTGAACTTCTTGTTACATTGAACAACTTCTCCATTCACACCGCTCGCTTTCTCCTAATAAAAGCTGATGCTATGGGAAACCGTATGGGTCCTGGCTATGTTTGCCTATTCTTCTGATAAGGGCAAAAATGTTTGTTCCAGGCCTACACTGGATCCTTTCTTCACCTCTTTTCCCTTTACACAGATGACTGTATCAGTGCCATTTCCTGCTTTTGCTCCAAACTGGAAAATGTCATCAACTTTGCTTTCAATTTCCACCCTCCCTCGCCTTCACAATGTCCATCTTTGACTCATCCCTTCCTTCCCTCGACTCCTCTAACTCCAGTTCTGGGGATAGGCTGTCGAGCAATATCTACTATAAGCCCAGTAGCTTTCTTTACATTTTTTCCCACCATGCTTCCTGCATGGACTATATACCATTCTCCCAGTTTCTCTGTTTCCATCGCATGTGTTCTGATGATGATACCTTCCATATTAATGATTCCAATATGTTTTCCGTTTTCCTCAACCGGGGAGACTACTCCACTGTGTTTGATAGGGCCCTCCCCGTTGTTCATACCATTTCCCGCACTTCTGTTCTAACTCCTTCCCCTCACTCCCAGAACCACGATAGGGTTCCCCTTGTCCTCGCCTCCCACCCCACCAGCTTCCAGGTTCAATGGATCATCCTATGCCATTTCCACAACCTTGAGTCTAATGCCATCACCAAACACTTCTTCCCCTCCCTTCCCTCCCCTTTCAGCATTCCAAAGGAAAACCCTGGTTCACTCTTCAATCACCCCAACACCGCCCCCCCCCTTCTCTCAGCACTTTCCCATGCAAGTGCAGGAGATGCAAAACCTGCCATTTTATCTCCTTCCTTCCCACAGTCGAGGGCCCTAAATATTCCTTCCTGGTGAAACAGCGATTTACTTGTACTTCTTTTAATTCAATATACTGTATTTGTTCCACATGATGCGGTCTTCTGAACATTGGGGAGACCAAACGTAGATTGGGTGAATGCTTTGTTGAGCATCTCCGTTCATTCCACAAGTATCACCCTGAGCTTCTGGTCGCTTGTCATTTTAATTCTCCGTTGCACTCTCTCTCTGACCTCTCCCACTCGGCTTCCTATACTGTTCTAATGAAGTTTGAGAACAACACCTCTTTTAATTAAGTACTTTCAGCCTTCTCGTTTCAACATTAATTCAACAATTTCAGATCATAACCACTGCTCCCATTTTTTCAGACAGCAACTGTTTGGAATGAATCTGCTATTGCCACTTACAGCTCCTTAGACACACCTTCTGTAACTTTTCTTGTCACATTACCACCCCCGTTTGCGTTGCACTATCAACCCTTTTTTCATTTAATCATTGCTGTCTTCCACTGTATCACAGATCTTCCCTTTTGTTATTTCCTCCCCTCCCTACTATCCTTGCCTCTGTACTTGCTTAGAATCTTTTACATCTCTAACTTTTGCCAGTTCTAACGAAAGGTCAACGACCTGAAACGTGAACTCTGTTTTTCTCTCGACAGAGGCTGCCTGAGTTGTTAAATATTTCCAGCTTTATGTGTTCTTATCCTCAAACGTGTCCGGTCCATCAGAGTACAGAGACCCATCTCAATGTGATATTGAACAGGAGCAGGGCTGCAAATGCATCTGGGGCACCACGTCTATGGGAGGTAATTTTAACTTTGGGCTGTGGTGTAACATTCGGGATATTGATTTGGCCGCCATTATATGTCCGGATCGATTTGCCTTCCATTGACTTTAACGGAAAGGAAATCGGGCGTGGCGTATAATGCACGGCAAATTCGATAGCGCCCGTTTTACACTACGGCACAAAGTTAAAATTACTCCATGTGCGATAGTGTGGAGCGATTATCCCAATGGAAATAAAAACATGAATGAGATATAAATCGGGCTTCCGATTTGTTATCACCTGTTTTATAACATCACACAAAGTAAAAATTACCCCCATGTGGATTGACATTTATAGGGCATGTGAGTTTAGTGAAATCCTGCAGTGAAATAACCACACAGGCCTCCTCAGTATTCCCTGTCCTTCCTCTGAATCCAGCACTGCCACTGAGCAGATCCAATGGTTCATGTGCATGCTCGCAGCCTAAGAGGCAGAGTTAACCTTCTATGTATAAAAACAGCTCAGTTATTAAATCTATATTGAAAGGTGATGTTTAATAGTTACAGTTGCAAACCACATGACTTGTTTCCATTATGTTGCAATAAACTCAAAGCTTGATGGCCCGAGAGGTGCTAATAACCGCTTCCTCACCTACTCGTAAACAGCGATAATAGAATAAACGTTTAGTATTCAGTACAAAAGAAACCACATCACAGTTTTGTTAAAAGGTCAGATTAAGTCATATCTAGCTGTGTACGCGAGCAGTAAATTATCCACTCATTAACCCCGTCACTGCTGTAGATTAATGACATCTCTTCCTGTTTGGCCGAGTCTATCCTAGTAGCACTTTAAAGTGATGACATTTTTGTGCAAGCTATCTGCAGCTCACTGGTTCCATTGCAGATGTGTGCACCTCCTTAACGAACTCGTGAACTTATTTACACCCATAAGCCTGTTTAGTAACGTATATATTGCATTCTTCCAGAGCCACAGCAAAACCTTCTCATCCCATGTACACTTAGCTGAGGGTTAAAGACTTCGCTAACTGACATTCAGTCAGACAATTTGGGAATTGCTCCGAGAAGGCGTGAAATGTATCCCAGATAAATATAAGAACACGTGAAAACAGCATTTTTAATCAACAGACCAATCACTAGAAAGTGAAGAATTGGTATGTGATAGATGTTCAAATCTCCCACATGAGGCTTTGCTTGGAGCAATGATTAAACACACTGCCGAGTCTGTAAACAGATGGATGAAAATTATTAACTGAGAGATGATGGAATGCTTATATCTGGACTAACCTGATGGAGGAGTTTTATGCGGGATGTAATTCACTATTTAGTAAAGTCTCAAAGATATTAGACCATTTTAAACAAGACAATTCTTCAGTAATTTTCAAAAAAATCCAAGTGTAGTATTTATTCCTATAATGAAGATGTTATAGTTTAGAGCGGATTTGTTTCAGAGTCATGTTAGAGAAATGCGACTTAATCTCAAAATACTTTGACATGTCGGTTTCGCTTTCTCTAGTGAACCGTGGATATTTAATGAAAGAACAGGTGTCCTGGTGAATATTTATCCCTCTGCCAACAACATCAAAAGAGATTATCTTGTCATTATTTCATTGCTGTTTCTGGGATCTTGCTGTGTGAAAATTGGCTGCCGAGTTTCGTACATTATAGCAGTGACGCTGCGAAAGTAGTTTATTGTATGCAAAGCGCTTTGGGAGGTCTTGATATAATGAAAGGCTCCATATTGTTCTTTCTTTGCATTCCTTCGTTCTGATAGCTCTCTATATTTTTTCAACATTAATGTACTCCGCTAATAGCCTGGGTCTTCATTTAGTGTTTTTAATTGTGTTCGCTTCCCTTGTTAGTTCTTGTTATAAACCGTGCACAAGGTCAGTTAACAATTTTCATTTGTTCCCCTGCTTTTAATGATCTATTCCACCTTCCCTGAATCTGTGCAATTACACCTCAAACCAAATCCATGTTCTGCAGAGAAGAGTTACAACCATAATTAGGGCATTGCACGGCATTCTCTGCTCAAGCATATACAGGGACTGATTCGAGCCTTTGGGAGCTCCAGGGGCCGAAGGGTGCCCTCAGGGGGAGCTGAGCAGCAAATTGGTGGTCCATAATGTCTGCCCTACGGTCCTTTAACTTATCTACGCAGAACATCAAGTACTGCGGACCAAATATTTCCTGGCGAGTGTTTCCTGCAAGCGCCTATCCATGGCCATTGGATCAGCCCTTGTAGTGTGCCAATATTGCGGTGATTTTTACGCGCAACTCATCAAACAACATTTTGTACCGTGCAATGTTTTTCAGAGGAGCTGAATGGGACTACCTCTGCAATAAAGGGATATCAAGTGTTGGTGTATATTCATGGAGTATGCACGAGCGTGTTTACTCTTCTCACTCATTCGTCATGATATGAATCAATAAAATATCAGCAAATGTTTGTGTTTACAAATGAAGATAGTCTAGTTTTATCAGCTTATTTCTAGTCTTTCAAATAATCAGGATCGACTGCAAACCAATATGGTGGGAATATTGTATTTAACCAGAGATTTGGACGGGATACAACACACTAGTTATTTAGCAAAAACATACGACCGTGCCAAACAGCTGGTACCGGACCCGAACGGACAGATGGTTGGCGTGCGCAAACAGTTCTCCGGCTTACGGCCTTTCCTACACTCGTCTGGAACCTCCAAGAGTGTTAATTTAGTTCGGCATGTCAGCAGTCCTGGAAGCTCTCCCCTTCACTGTCTATGTGAAAAAAACTCTCTAGGTCTTTCTTTTACTCTCTTTTTAGTGGTCGGCCTAAAGTAGGATATGGACAGGGCTATCGGACATGTAAGGGTTCTTCCTAAACCAAGGTGGCCAATGTCACGTTCAGTTCTTCGTCTCAATTTTCGAATGGAAACCCTCCCCAACTGGGTCTCGTTTTCTTTTTGCTCATTTGTCTTTACTGTTTATCCATCCTGAAGGCTATTCCATTGGAATTCGTCTTAACTCTCTTGTCACTTATCCTCCCTGGTACATCCAGTACAAGCCCTGACCTTATACCCTATTAATTAGGGGCCCATGTTAGAGCTGTCTGCTCAGCCTATCGTTAGCCAAACGATCTCCCTTTGATCGGCCAGAATGCTCCATCATGGGATAATACCTTAACTCCCATAAATTCCTTTTTTTCTATATCTTTGATATTAATTATCTTTGCATGCTATTTTGTTAAATTAACTCCAAATTCTAATTTAGCGTTATAATATGATTATTTGCAATAATGGAAGAAACATAGGTGTTGAGCTCATGTTGGTCAAATTAACGACACACAAAACAATGTTGAAATCCTCCCACGTTTGGAGTCAAACATGCCATTCTTGGCCTTCAGATGTCCGTAGCTGCTTGTTATCAGTTATTTATGTTCAAACTGTTCATGTAGCTTTAGCTGTGCGAAACCAACTATTTCCTTTTCAAGCTATTATACCATGGAATGAATCATTATATTTCCAAATATATCTTCTATTCTATTCTCATATACCGGTTAATTTATGCATTTTAAAGTAGTTTTGTCAAACAAAGTCAAAATCCCAATTTACCAAAAGCAGATAGCTAGATTGGAAACAGGATTATATATATATATATATATATATATATTGTCACAGTGCGGAATGCTATAACATCCTCAGAGAACCAAAACACAAGCTGATTCTAAGCATCTATTTAGTTACTCTAATACTAGTGGTAAGATAAATGTTGTCTCAAGTTCTGATACAATCATGTAAACACAGTTCTATTCACGTCACAGTTTCATTCGCATAACCCGATATATTTTGGAGACCCTAATTTCTAACAGTCCCCAGGGTTCGCAAGATATCTGATACTAAGTTGATTTTCCAGTTTATACAACCGAATGTATATTACAGAGCCATGGCGACCTGAAATTTCTGCACACAAAATTGTGCTTTTATATGTTTATGTTCAGAAAAAATCTATAAATTTAAGCTTACTGCAGCTGCAACGTGAAGAGGTGGCAGGAATGAATGTGATATACATTTATTTTAACAGAACACAAGCTTACAAGTAGATTTATTACAGAATACAAATCAGTAAAATAAAAAAGTCAAAATACGCTATGCATATACTATTATGTTAATACTCTTTCATGTGGGCATTCTGTTAACTCTCGAATAAGAGTGATACACTGAAAAGTAGATTACAGCTAAATTGATAATAACAACATAATGAAAGTCAAGGCCCATTAAAGACCAGTCAGCCCACTGAACTCGTCGCCCAACAACCCAGCTCTCCCATTGGAGCGTCCAGACACATTTACAAAACACCTAACAATTTTGCTTCTGTACCCTGTTTTGAGGAATTAGTCAAGCCTCTGAGTAAAAAAAAACACTTCCTAATACCTGTTTTTTAAAACTATTTCTTTCTTGTTTAGTTATGTTTTGTCCTTCAGTACTGCTTCCGGGATTTACTTTTAAATTAGGCATTCACCTTATCTGTACTATTTACTGTATTACAGATTACAGTTAATTCCTAAATTAACTGCTTTCTTCCTAGGCATTAGTGCTTGACTTGCTCTAGTGCCCTTCTTGTCTCAGTGGTCGCACTCTCCTTTCTGAGTAATTTTTTCAATGGCCACTCACAGACTTGAGCACATAATCTTATCTGACACGTCGGGGAAGCATTGAGGGGTGCTGCACTGTCAGAGGTGTCGTCTTTTGGATGAGCCGTTAAATCAAATTCACGGCTGCCCTCTCATCGTAAAGGATCCCATGGCACAATTTGAAGAAAAGCAGTGAAGTTCTCCTGGACACCTGGCCAATATTTATCCCTCAGCCAACATCAATGAAACAGTTATCTGATCATACATTTATTTACTGTTTGTGGGATCTTGCTGTGCGTATATTGTCTGTCCCATTTTCCCTACATGACAATAGTGACTAAGCTTGTAAAGTACTTCCATGACTATGAAGCGATGTTGGACGAGTGGAGATCTCAGAAAGGCATATATACATGCAGTTTCATTATTACTTTCATCCAACTCATTCCCTGTTCACTGAGATTAATTTTGCTCCTTGCAGCCAATCCAAACCCCATGACTTCAATATAAAGGAAAATCGAGTGTAAGCCAGTTGTCTATTCTCTAGCGCCCATTTTGTGCTCCCGCTCAAGACGAATTTATACCCCATGAAGATTAAATGTACGTTCCTATTAATTTTCAAATAACTCAAGTTACTGATACTTGTGCGATCACGGTGTTGTGATTCAGTATTTATCTGCCAATCTGGAAACTGCGCCAAATCCAAACATTTCCAAAGCTGCACAGAATTCAAGCAGTACAAAACAGCAACTATCAAATAAAAGTGCGAACACGAATCGGATGTCTGGCCTTGGACGGCTGGGACCTGTTAGAGCAAAGCTTGGGCGTCATGTCAGTGTGTTTTTACACTCTATTTCATCCGCAGCTGCGAAAATAAGGCCAATGGGGCAGAAAGACAGGAGCGCCGCTTTTAATCCATGCTGGGCGTTAGTTGCTAACTATTTCTAACCTGATGCTCCCCACCATTCCCCTTAGAATAGTTGCAATCATTTTGCCAGTTATTGATGTTAGGTTAATGAGCATCTAGTTAGTTATACACAAATAAAACGGGTTCTGCATTGGACGCCAATATAACTTGGCTTTTCTTTCCGTGTAAATAACGTCTGCTGTTTGATTTTTCATCTGTAGCTGAGCATACTCCGTGCTCTTATCCTTAAAATTAGGCTTTGTTGTTTTCTTGGAGCCTGTCATGTCTACAGCAGCGTAGGTCAGCTTATTATCCGGCGCCCTTTGCTTGGTCTGTGAAATCAATGTTTGGAAATATCATTACTTCGATATTGTAGTTATTTACAAAATAATGTTTAGCATATTCCTTGGAATAGCTGGATCCTCGCAGAATTAGCATTAAATATAAAAGATTACTAAAGTACTATCAAGGTATTTCTTACACTACCCCGCATGCCCGTTAATTGCAGGTAATCTGTGTCTCTTTGTTCTGCTCCCCAGCCAAACCTGGGCATACACTGTCCTCTCTTTATGCGTTGGTCTTGGATCTTTCCGGGATTTGGTCAGATCTAGTGCGGCATAAGGCGCCATCACATCGGCTGCTCCCTGCATGGAAGGAACGGTAAAAATATATCTTGTTATGCTCTTAGGACAGATACCACGTTTGGGCGCTCCCTGCGCAGAACGATGTGAGCAGGCCCGAAAACCGCAGGTCCAAGGTCCATCCATTAAAAGAATGGGTGGAATATCAAACACGGCTGCCACAACCTCCTTGTTTGTGCTCCGTGCCTGCGCCGTCAGTGCCCAGCAGGCGGAATCAGTCGCATTATCACAAATATTCGATAATTTGAGTAGGGTGTAAGGAGCTTTCCTCTTTACCCCCTGGACCTGAGGCATCGTCAGGGCTGAGCATGGATTAGAAAATTTTGCGGAGCTGCTGCTGGCAACAGAACCCGTGCAGTTTCCTACCATTGAAACGAATGCAAAAAATTCCCTCGGGACGAGCGATCCTCCCCACAAGATTTCCCTTTCTGCGCTCCGCCATGCATTGCTTAACGCTCAGACGCTAAATACTAAAATCAACCCCCTCAAATCCGCGGATCTACAACCAGTCTCCTGATCTCACTTCGCTGGATGACCACCAGAAGCCCCATAGGAACGTTGTAATAGGCTGAAAGCGTCCTATACCTCGTTTGTCTGGAACTTCCACTGGCATCCCGCCGAAGTTACGGAAATCACGCGAAATTTACAGGTCAGGAAAATAAAGAACAATAAGGGATCAAAGTTCATCCCTGAAGTCCATTGATAGGAGTCGTCTCGTTAAAATAACCTCAATCTGGCACGGTTTCCATAGTTGAAGTTACACTTTCGTTGCAGCAAAACATAATAAAATCATTTAGAGTCATTATAAAATCGAGCTTTAGACATAATAGGGAAATATGTGTCATTGTTATACAATGGTTCGAATTGAATTAGCACAGGGAGACAGAAAGGGGTCTGGGGTTAACAGTAGTCAGCTCACTTTCGCTGTTAAGACAAGTAAACAGCAAATAGAATTCTGGAATCAAGGATCAGAACATGGAACAAGAGATATTATTAAAGCTTCTCATTGATCTCCAGGACTAGAATTTTATGTTCAGCTTTCAATTCATCTACAATGTCATAATATCTATTTCTTTATCTATAACTATGTATAATATATGTCTATATATATATATATATATATATATTTATGATTCTTTCTACATCAATGTCCATCTCTCTTTCACGTTAATTAAACCCTGATGACTCAATCACGGAGAAGAATTAGAACTAGGGATACAAATGGAAAACCAATGTCGAACAGATATCAGGAAAATCATATACACTGACAAAATCAGATATGTTTCGAATAAGTCTCTTGATGGGCTGGAATACTCGGGTTCCTTCCCGGGATCGTTGATCACATGCAACAGGCGATATATATATTGGAAAATCTATAGTTAATGCCAACTCGTTTTTGTCTATTCATTTCAATATGTGGTAGATGGCGGGCAAATAACCCTCAATCTTCCGATAAGTTTATCCATGCTTGCTTGGTCTCACGGCCTGTGCGGTGAAGCAGCAAATTCCGCCCAAGGAGGTGGAGGTTGGGCGTTGACATTAGAGGTGTAGTAAATTCAGTTAGATAATATGACGGGAGAACGAGGCGACTGAAGGGAATGCCGATTGATCGTCACCTGCCTCGTTGTGTTCTTAACATTTCCGCAAATTCACCCAAAATTCAGTTTCTGTGCTCTGGGCAGGCGCGGGAACAACAAATCATTAAACTGGCACCGCCAGCCTGTATCATTGTGCTTGGTTTTATATTAATTCTAGAGATGTGGGCATCGCGGGCAAGGCCGGCTTTTTTGCCCATCCCTGGTTTGCCTCAGAAAGTGGTAGTGCTGGCCTTCAGAGGAGCCTTCAGGAGGCATTTAAGATTCAACCACCTTGGTGTAGACTGGAGTCACATACAGTGCAGACCGGGTAGGAATGGCAGGTTTCATTCCCTGACGGGCGTTAGTGAACCAGTTGTGGTTTTAAGACAATCCCACAGCTTCATGGTCACTTCTGCAGCTAACATTTTTTATTTACAGGTTTTAAAAAAACTGAATTCAAAATCTCCAGCTACAATGATAGGATTTGAACTCACGTACACTAGATTAAGTCCAGAGTTAGTTATTCGGCACAGCTTTATGGACTGCCGCCAACATACTGTCCGCTGTATCCAGGAAGCAAAAGCAGTTATTCACTATTAATTAAAGTTGATGGTAAATTTAAATAATATGTTTATTCACAATCAACAGATGACAGTTACAATTCAGCTGCCTCTGACCTACTGACGAAGATCGTTTCCATGTGTGTGCTGCATAAGTGCTGAATTCACTCTGCGCTATTTTTCTATGAATCTTTAGAGCAATAGATTATAACGTGAAATATGATTGCTTTAAATAGATTATAACTGTTATGTATATTTTTACACCTGAGTTACATTAAAATGAATCATGCACACATACCGGCTGTTCGCGATAGTCGGATCTTTCGCCATCGTTCTGTTCTCCTGGTAATGAAGTTCAAGACTTTAAAATGAGGCATTTACTCAGCCTGGAAAGAAACTTCGGTAGATTCAATTTAAAGTAGAACATGATCTAGCTATCACATTTTAACGTATTGCTTGGTTTCCGACTTATTTTTGACAATTACATTTTCAGTTGCCGGCGAGGCATTGCACGCGACGGTATACTGATTGGAAAATCACGGGGGCACTACCCACAATTCTAGGTTCATTGTCCGGAATGGGCTTAAACTCGAACACAGTGAACAATATTTTTCAATAAAGCGGAGTGCCAGTCCGCCGGTGGCTGTGGGCCCTCGGAAAATTCCAAAACATTTTAGAAATTCGAATCTACCACTACAGCGGTAGTGATGAAACCAATATCCAATACATCAGGTGCTGCAATTTGTGTAAATGAAGCAGATAGGGGTGACTGTATAGCGTCCCATACAGCTTAAAACCCAGGATACAATGTTACGTTCAGCAACCGCCCCTGTTCCTGTGAGACAGAGTAACTGTTCTTTGAACCGTTCAGTTGCAATCAACTAACTTTCTCTCGACATATAACAGGAAGTTCTCGCTCACACTCTGTTTGAACGTTGATCTTACTTTAGTAAAAAGTCTAATTTATTTCTTACCTATGTTTTCCTTTGAGACACATTGCTTCCCAATGATGAGAGCCAGCAGCAAGACTACCAGCCCGCCCCCTGCACTTGCAGAAATCAGCAAGTAATGGATGATCTCACCACCTACAAGTTTTAATTAAATATATCAATATGAAGCCCTACACTGTTCAATTCAATAAGACCATGACCAAAAAGATCAGAAACATTAAAATATTTTAATTTTCTTTTAAGAAGTTACAATTTTATGAAACATAATATAAGTGTTGGTCTTTGTTAATTTTTCATGCTTAAAGAATCGTTATTTTAAGTTAACCTGTCTTAATCTCAAATGTGATTGTTTCCTTGTTTCTTGTTGAAATAAGACTGGGATATCAGGGGGTAATTCTTACATCGTGCGTTACTGTAAAATGGGCGATAGCCAGTCGGCAGATTGATTTACATTTCTCCCCATTTTTATTTCCACTGGCTTCCGTGCGATCATGTTTAGTTTACTGTTTTATAAGTCGGCTAATTGAAGTTGCTAAATTTAGAGCTTGCTGAACATTACAGCACGATTTAAGGTATGCAGGAGCTAGCGGTCCAGCTCCGACATGTTGCGACATGGAACCACAGGGTGCGAGTTACTGCGGGATACTGTCCCACACTTCAGTTCCACACCACGACCGTGACTTCCATTGTGGCAGAAGATGTCGAACAGCTGTTGCAGAGACCATGGAGCACAATACCTGGCAGAATGCCGCGGATAATTGTATCTGAGAAAAAGTAAACAAATGATAGGGGGATGGATCACAGCAAACCGTTTACTTGCACGATAATTGAGATAGATAAACCAGTTAACTACAGTCTAGTTAATCTAACGTTAATTAGAAAATTACTGGAGACCCTCGGTAAGGACAACATTAAAACTCACTGGGAGAAGCAAGGCTTAATAAGGGACAGCCAACATGGATTTGTTAAAGATATATCATGTCTGATTAACCAGATTGAGTTCTTTGACGAAATAACAGAGAGGATTGATGAAGGTCGTTCAGAATATATATGGACTTTAAAAAGATTTAAAAAGATTTAAAAACGTTAGAAAAGTTAACTCATAATAGACTTATTCGGCAAGTGGAAGCACATAGGGTTTTAGGGATGGTGGTATCCTGGGTACGTAATTGGTTCATTGAAAGGTGGCAGAGTGTAGTGGTGAAAGAATGCCTTTTCTGACTGCCGAGAATTATGTGTTGGGGGACCCCCATGGATAGATATTAGGACCAATGCCTTACTTGGTATGCCTATATTACTAGGAGTTGGATACAGCGAGTACAATTTCGAAGTTTGCAGAAGATGGAAAACTTGGCAACGTAGTAAATAGTGAGGAGCATAGTAGAAGACTTCAGCAGGACATAGATAGAGTGGTGACACGGGCAGACACATGTCAGGATCAATTTAACGCGGGCATGTGAAGTGTGCACATGGGTGAAACAAAATGGAGAGGCAGTGTAATTGAAATAGTAATATTTTGAGGGGCTTACAGTGGCAGGGGAACCTGGGGTGCATATTCACAAATCTTTGCAGGTGGAAGGGCAAGATGATAAGATGGCTAATTAAGTACATGGAATAATGAACTTTGTAAATAGAGGCAGTGAATTGAAAAACAAGGAAGTCATGCGAAACCTTTACAAATCACTGGCTAGTCCTCAGCTGGAGTTCTGTGTCCAATCCTGTGCACCACAATTTAGGAAGGATATCAAGTTCTTGGAAAGGGTACAGAGGAGGTTTACCAGGATGATAACAGAGATGAGAGCCTGCAGCTATGCAGAGAGATTGGAGAAAGTGGGATTATTCTCAAGGGAGCAGAGAAGATTAAGGGGATACGTAATAGAGGAATTCAAAAAAATGAGAGATTTTGATGGAACTAGGAGGGAGAAACTGTTTCCTCTGGAAAATGGGTCAGGAACAATCAGTCATAGATTTAAAATTATTGGTTAAAAACTAGAGGCGAATTGAGGGGAATTAATTTCTCACGAAGTGTTGTTAGGATTCAGAAAGCATTAACAGAAAGGTTGGTGGGAACAGTTTTCGTAGGAACTTTCAAAAGGCAATTGGACAAATACTGGAAGAGGACTAATTTGCAGAGTTATGGGGAAAAAGCTGGTGTGGGGGATTAAATTGGACAGCTCTTTCAAAGAACCCTCCCAAGGCACGTCGGGCATAATGGTCTCTTTCTTGGCTGTAAGATTCAAAGATTCTATCTGAAATCCTACCTGTAGGGTACGTGACAATGTGAGTGGCCGTTGCTGAAATTTTGAGTGTAATGTGAGACACCAGGCAGGTATAAACGGTCCCAGTCTGGACAGCCTGCGTCTCTTCCAACCGGCTGGAAGCTTCATATAGTCCATCAGTGTTGTGTTGATTAATGTTATTTATCCTTGTTGTAATTTTGGTTCCATCCTTATACCAAGTGAAGCTGATATTCTGCGGGTAAAAGGGAGATGTTGTGCACAGTACAGTCAGAGACGCAGGTGAATCCTTTTTATGTTCCTGAGAGACAATTTTCAGTGGAGTTGGCGGAACTAGAAAAATGGAAGAAAAGAACGTTACTTGGACATTATTCAAGATTATCAACACAACATTTTCTTTCAGCCCATTCCTAACAGCACAACGTGGGCGTTGTGGGTGGAGGTGGTAGTGAGGGCCTGGTATTCACTGTGCGCTATTGGTACCAACATCGTAAATGTCTTCTTCATACATTTCAACTTTATATCGGCGGTAATTTAAACTGCTTTCGCGGGACGAAAACCGGATGACAGCGAATAGGCCACCCTTTTTACAGCTCGACTGATTTTCTTTTCTAATGGGAAAGCACATCGAGTGTGGTGTATATCGGGCTGCCGATTCACTGTCGCTTGTTTTGCGGTACGGCTGCGGACAAATTCCATACCGTTGAGCATAACATCTGATGAGGAAGTATAATTTACCCAAGATAGAGGGGCTATGGTACGGAGGTCCGTGTGAAACCGTATTTGCTGGAGGCTGCAATGATGATTAAAATAAGGGGTCCGAGGTTCAAGCTACAGAGTGCGGACATTAACAGTTAGCATTTTGGCTTTCTTAAGATATAGACCATTAAATTATAAATGTGCGAATCTGAATCCCAATACAAATAGCCAGCCCTCCGTAACCAACGCAGAAAAAAATAAACCATCAAATAGGGTAAGATCGGTGCATACAGTGGCGGATTCCCGCTCCCATCCATTATACACATCCTTAACGGACACTGCAATTTTAACTTCAAATACTTGCTGTATACATGCTTACTGTGTACTTTGGATGAAACCGATAATGATTCTCTTGATTAATATTGCTGAAATATTGTAATACAAATTAGCATGTAACGTGAAGCAGTCAACAGTGCAATTTGAATATATACACATAAAACGACCGGAATTTAAGTTGCATTGTGAATCCTGCAAAGCACAATAGAAAATTGCTTCGCAGTGTGAAATAATAGTCAATGGATCTCATTCGCCGCTTCAATAATACTTACCCCAGACAGCTAAATTGGATCCAGTTCCGTTTCCAACTATTCTGCCTCGAAGGGCGACAGTGCAATAATATACTCCCGAGTCTTGTACACTCAAATTGATTATCTGAAGGAAGCCGCTGAATTTCGTTTTGGAGCCAGTTACTTTTTTGTCATCAGGTCCTGTGCTTAGATATTTATTATCACCCTGTTTCCACCAGTACACCTTCACCCGTGGTCCGTCCTGAAAGAACGGAATCGAACAATGAAAGGAAACGCTTGTACCCGTGTTTATGTTCGCGCTTTCAGGGAGCTGAGTCACTTTGACCGAAGCTTCGCAGGAGTCTGTCAGAAAAGAAAATCAAAACTGAATTAATGAGAATATTAGAGGAGAAAAAGCGCGAGTCAGGCAATGTGTGCAAAGGACAATAAAACATGTTGTATCAAATGGAAGTTAAGAAACTCCACGTTTTAGCTAGAAAGCAAGGTATAGAAACAACAGGTACCGGTGAACATGATCCCCAGAACAGAGAGGCACTGAAGTACAGCACTCGCCAACATTCTGAACCAATTGATCACTCGGAGCGACAGACCGTGAACTGGCTGAAGGTTGAAGCGCCGGAGAATGAAATACTTCACGCTGAGCGTGACATCCTGTTCAGAACACGTCTTTTTTGTCCCATTGGTGAGATTTGCAGAAACAGTTGTACATGCGCCAGAAGAGGCGCCAGTTCGGAATTTGAAGTTTCTGCACAGACAGCTGGACAGACCATGCCGCGGGTCCTCCTACTCTAAGGAAAGCTATGATTAAAAGGTCCTGGAACATTCCATACTTCAGTGCTCTGCGCCTAGATTTTCCACGGTATTCTCTGACGGGAGACCGGCGGAATCCTCCGGGATTGGCTAATCATGATCGTTACTTCGTATCTGCATGGGTTCTGTTGATCATCCTGCGAAGATACGTTGAAGGTTGTGAGAACTGCAGCAACGTTCTCCCTTAGTGTACTATACCATTTCAGATCAGACAGGAAAGATGTTTCGGACCGTGCTGTAGGAAATTGTGAAAGATTTAAAGCACTACAGCCCACAAATTTAGTGAGATATCTTCAGATCTCCCGTGATGGTTTGGCAGACTAACGCAAACACTACATAAATCACGTATCATGTTCAATACTGCCGGTTATGCCGTTTTTTGCGCAATTAATTTATTTGATGATTGGTAACCGTAGGTGGTTGTCTAGGAACGACTATCTGCTCAATGGTCTGTGATTCTGCTTTCAAAATATCAACAGCAATGTCGATCTTTTCCATGTTTCATCCATACTGTGAAGCGTCGTCGCTGTCATTCAGTGACCAAGGTCAATAAATCTTTGGGCCTGGGGGCGGGGTAGGCTGTTGCAGAATTAATGGCTTGCAGATGCTTCAAACGGCAGTGGCGCAGACAAAACCCAAAACAGATACGTGTAAAAGTACATAGGGTTGTAGTAAACTAATCTCCGGCACGTTTGCAGGAGGACAAAGAGACCCCAGGTTCCTTGATGCATCTTTTGATCAGGGACAGAGGGATTGGGTTTGGGAGGTGAGAGTGGGGGGAGAGGCTTTTGACACAGAACATCGCAGGGCTCGAAAGAGAGAGGAACACGGACAATGGAAAGTGGTCACCAGGGCAGTCAATGCATAAAATATCCACTGATTCCCAACAATGAAGTATAGAAAGATAATGGCCCGGATATTGTGATCAGGGGCGAAAGAAGGGATCTCGCCATTCATTGCTCTTACAGCTGTACAAATACTTTACCTGTGCTTTTGAGTGTCAATTTAAGGTTGCATGAGATCCTTTTCTACAGGGGATCTGTGGCGTGTGTGCGCAGGGCAAGCAACAGCGTGTCTCTTCCACCAATCAGTTTGAAGAATCCACACCGAGACATGCAGAATCTGAAGCAGCAGGTACGAATTAGAATATTTTATTCAATGTAAGATGATATAGAAAAATAGAACTAAAGAGAGCGAATTAAAGATGGGTTTTTGAGAGAGGGAGAGAGTTAAAAGTGGCAGAAATAAAAAGTAAAAAACTATACATCTTTATAATCTCCAATAATAATTAAATTCTGAAGGAATGAAAGTCCACACTTGTAAAACAAAATGTTCCCGGCCAGAGTGGTTGGTTGGCAGTAAGTAAGACTTATCACGTTGTTAAAAAATCACTTACACCTGAATGCACCAGTTCTAACTTTATCTGCCATGTATAGTGGGTAACTATTTGGTAAGGACCGCAATTACTCGCTCTTCATCTATTTTAATGTTGAATCTATCGGCGAGGTACTGATGTACCGAAGCTTGTGGAGGATCAGAGCAACTCATACAGTAACATTCGCATTTCAATGTTAAACTTTGCATGTGCTGACTCCGAAAGTTGTGCCGATTTACTCCATAATAACACTGAGTGCTGTTAGCCTCACCGTTATTCCGATCACAAATTTAAGGTCCCTTAGAATGTCAGCAGCGATAACTAGCGCCAGCCATATCCTACAATAATCAACAGTACTGAGAACGTCTGGTACTTACAGTGACTTCCCCATATTTTGCGTTATATGGTTTCAATTGTTTACCATGATGCTCAGAAGGCGGGTCAATCTGTTACATACTATTCTTCACCGACAGCCATCCATTAGGCTGAGCGCCTTCCATCAACAACGGTTTGGAGAGAGTGCTACGAGTTGGGTGAGTCAGGGAGGCTTAACTGGTTGCTAAAATCAAACTTTTGTTTGTTTCACATTTACTGTTACTGTCTACTGTTTAAAATCTATATTTCCCAGCTTTAAGCAGGGTTATAAAGGGATATGCAAGGCCGACAATTCAAAGCAGCTGAAGGCAGTTAATTAGGGAAACCAGATTAAGCTGGTTCTCCTTGGCTGGGCTCAGCAAATCTCCTTTGTTTCAGGGCCTATAAAACAGGCTTTGAAGGGCGATTTTGCACTGAGTACGGTTTGGACAGAGTGCTGCGAGTTGGGTGAGTCAGAGTTAGGTGAGGAGTGGAAGGAGGAGCTCCCTTGCTTCGCCTTTGTTTTTCCTAACTTTTCACCCTGTAGGAAGAGGCTGGTGTCAGGAGCAGCAGGAGAGTACAGTGAGTATTTAAACTTACTTTTGCGTGCTTTTTTCAAAGGCTGGTCAATCTCGCAGATGGATGGCGGCATTCCAGAGTCACGCCATTATTCAAAAAGTGATGCGGGCAAGAGGAAGCAGCTGATTGGGTGAGCAAGGCCAGGTGAGTATTTATACTACTCTACAGTTTGACAGTTAAGGATAAAAGTTTAGACGGTCTTAATTATTTTTGTTATATTTTCTAAGGTCTCTGTTGTGTATCCGGGAGTGCTAGTAAACAAGGGCCCTTGAGTATATCATTTAATTGTAGACTAATTAGTGACATTGATTTGATTTAATTTAATTTAATTAATTAAAGTGTAAATCATGGCAGCATAGCTCGGCCCAGTGGCATGCTGCTCCTGCACTATGTGGGATATCAGGGACACTTCCTGTGTCCCTGACGACCATGTGTGCGGGAAGTGTATCCAGCTGCAGCTAATGGCAGACCACATTGCGGCGCTGGAGCTGCGAATGGATACATACTGGAGCATTCGCGATTCTGAGGACGTCGTGTATATCACGTTTAATCAGTTGGTCACACCGCAGGTAAAGGCCGCACAGGCAGGAAGGGAATGGGTGACCGCCAGGCAGAGTAGTAGGTGCAGGCAGGTAGTGCAGGCGTCCCCTGTGGCCATCCCCCTCTCAAACCGATATACCGCTTTGGATATTTTTGAGGGTGATGGCTATTAGGGACAAGGCAGCAGCAGCCAACTTCCTGGCACCATGGGTGGTTCTGCTGCACAGGACGGAGGGAAAAAGAGCGGGAGAGCAATAGTGATAGGGGATTTTGTTCTAAGGGGAATAGATAGGCGTTTCTGCGGCCGCAAACGAGACTCCAGGAAGGTATGTTGCCTCCCTGGTGCAAGGGACAAGGATGTCTCGGAGTGGCTGCAGGGCAGTCTGGAGGGGGAGGGTGAACAGCCAATTGTCGTGTTGCATATATGTACCAACGATATAGGTAAAAACCGGGATGAGGTCCTTAAAGCTGAAGATAGGGAGTTAGGAGGTAAATTAAAATATAGGACCTCAAAGGTAGTAATCTCAGGATTGCTACCAGTGCCACGTGCTAGTCAGAGTAGAAATGGAACGATATTTCAGATGAATACGTGGCTAGAGAATGGTGCAATGGGGTGGGATTCAAATTCCTGGGACATTGGAACCAGTTCTGGGGGAAGGTGGGACTAGTACAAACTGAACGGTTCGCATCTGGGTAGTAGCGGGACCGATGTCCTAGGGGGAGTGTTTGCTCGTGCTGTTGGGGAGGGTTTGACCTAAAATGGCAGGGGGTTGGGAACCTGTGCAGTGAGACAGAGGAAAGGAAAGCAAGCATGGAAGCAAAAGACAGGAAGGAGGAAAGCAAAAGTGGCAGTCAGAGAAATCAACGGTGTAAATCTAACATGGCCACAGTAGATAATAATTCTAAAACGTCTAAGAGTGTTAAAAAAGAAGCCTGAAGTCTTTCTGTCTTAATGCGAGGAGCATTCATAATAAGGTTGATGAATAAGCTGCGCAAATAGATGTACATGGATATGATATAATTGGGATTACGGAGACATAGCTCCAGGGTGATAAAGGCTGGGAATTCAACATCCAGTGGTATTCAATATTCAGGAAAGACAGGCAAAAAGGAAACGGTGGTGGGGTAGCATTGCTGGTTAAATAGGAGATTAACACAATAGTAAGGAATGATATTAGCTCTGATGATGTGGAATCTGTATGGGCAGAGCTGAGCAATACCAAGGGGCAGAAAACGTTAGTGGGAATTGTATACAGACCCACAAACAGTAATGCTGAGGTTGGGGTTGGCATTAAACGGAAAATTAGAGAAGCATGCAGCAAGGGCACAGCCGTTTTCATGGGTGACTTTAATTACATATAGATTGGGCTAACCAAATTAGTAACAACACTGTGGAGGAGAAATTCCTACAGTGTATACGGGCTGGTTTCCTGTACCAATATGTGGAGGAAACAACTGGAGATCAGGCCATTTTAGACTGGGTATTATGTAATGAGAAAGGATTAATCAGCAATCTTTTTCTGCGAGGCCCCTTGGGGCGGAGCGATCATAATATGATAGAATTCTTCATTAAGATGGAGAGTGATGTAAATGACTCAGACTAGGGTGCTGAATTTAAATAAAGGAAACTATGAAGGTATGAGGCGCGAGTTGGCTAGGATGGATTGGGGAATGTAACTTAAAGGATTAACGGTGGATAAGCAATGGGAAACATTTAAAGATCGCATGGATGAACTACAGAATTTGTTCATCCCCGTGGCTAACAAGGGAACTTAGGGGTAGCATAAGATCCAAGGAGAGACAATATAAATTGGTCAATTAAAAGCAGCAAACCTGAGGATTGTGACCATTTTAGGATTCAGCAAAGGAGGAAAAAGGGATAAATTAAAAAGGGGAAAATAGTGTATGAGAGTAAGCTTTCAGCGAACATAAAAACTGACTGTAAAAGCTTTTGTAGATATGTGAAGAGAAAAAGATTGCTGAAGTCAAGCGTAGGTCTCTTGCAGTCAGAATCAGGGGATTTTATAATGGGAACAAAGAAACGGCAAACCAATTGAATACATACTTTGGTTCTGTCTTCACAAAGGAGGACACAAATAAACTCCCAGAGATGTCGGGGATCATAGGTTCTAATGAGAGGGAGGAACTGAATGTAATCACTATTTGTAGGGGAATGGTGTTAGGGACATTTACGGGATTGAAGGCTGATAAATCCCCAGGGCGTGATAATCTACATCCTAGGGTACTTAAGGAAGTGGCCCTAGAAATAGTCGATGCATTGCTGATCATCTTCCAAAATTCTAAAGACTCTGGAACAGTTCCCATGGATTGGAGGGAAGCTAATGTAAATCCAATATTTTAAAAATGTGGTAGAGAGAAAACGGGGAATTATAGACCGGTAGTGAGGAAAATGCTGAGTCCATTTTGAAAGATGTAACAGCAGAGCACTTGGAAAACAGTGATAGGATCGGACAAAGTCAACATGGATTTACAAAAGGTAAATCATGCTTGACTAATCTACTGGAAATTTTTGAGAATGTAACTGGTAGAATAGATAAGGGAGAACCAGTGGATCTGGTGTATTTGGGCTTCCAGAAGGCTTTCGATAAGGTCCAGCATAAGAGATTAGCGTGCAAAGTTTAAGCACTTGGGATTGGGGGTAAATTACTGCCTTAGATAGAGAACTGGTTGGCAGACAGGAAGCAAAGAGATGGAATAATCCGATCTTTTTCCGAGTGGTAAGCAGTGTCTAGTGGGGTACCGCAGGGATCGGTGCTACGACCCCAGTTATTCACAATATATATTAATGATCGAGACGAGGGAACTAGATGTAATATCTCCATGTTTGCAGAAGGCGCAAAGCTGGTTGGGCGTGTGTGCTCTGAGGAGGATGGAGAGGAACTCCAGTATGATTTGGACAAGTTGGGTGATTGGGCAGATACATTGCAGATGCAGTATAATGTGGAAAATGCCTGGTTATCCACTTTGGGGGCAAAAACAAGAAGGCAGATTATTATCTGAACGGCAATAGATTGCGAAAAGGGGAAGTGCAACGAGACCTGGGTATCCTTGTGCACCAGTCGCTGAAGGTAAGCATGCAGGTTCAGCTGGCGGTTAAGAAGGCAAATGGTATGTTGGCCTTCATAGCGAGAGGATTCGAGTACAGGAGGAAGGATGTCTTGCTGCAGTTGTACAGGGCCTTGGTGAGACCATACCTTGAGTATTTATGTGCAGTTTTGTTCGCCTTATCTGAGGAAGGATGTTCTTGCCATTGAGGGAGTGCAGCGAAGATTCACTAGACTGATACCTGGGATGGCAGGAATGACTTATGAAGAGAGATTGGGTCGATTAGACTTATATTCGCTAGAGTTCAGAAGAATGAGAGGGGATCTCATTGAAACTTATGAACTTCTAAAAGGACTAGACAGACTAGATGCAGGAAGGATGTTCCCGGTGGTGGGGGAGTCCAGAACCAGGGATCACAGTCTAAGGAGAAGGGGTAAGCCATTTAGTACTGAGAGGAGGAGGAATTTCTTCACCCAAAGAGTGGTGAACCTGTGGAATTCTCTGCCACAGTAGGCATTTGAGGCCAATTCATTAAATATATTCAAGAAGGAGTTATATATATTTCCTAATGCTAAATGTTTCAAGGGATATGGGGAGAAATCAGGGACAGGGTACTGAATTTGGATGATCAGCCATGAACTCATTAATTGGCGGAACAGGCTCGAGGGGCCGAATGGCCTAATCCTGCTCCTATCTTCTATGTTTCTGTGTTACATTTATAAAGCACTTTTAACGCAGGAATACGAGGATATGATTTTGAAGCTCAATCCGCATTCAAATCGGACGCCAAGTTCGTGATTAATCGGCTTCAACCTGAGAAACTGGCCGAGCAGGGGATGCAATCAGTGGAAATGGAATACATATTGTTGTGGAGATAGAAAATGATTGTGTCAGTCTTGCCAGTGTTTATTAGTAGTCAATTTTGGCTCGTCCAGAACTGAATGTTGGACAAGCTGTCTGACAATTCTCCGTCGAGTTGGTTGCATGTGGTGGTGGGGTAGGGGGGGGGTGGGATTGGAGGGGGCGGGCGTGGAGCGGGTGGGTAGCCCGGACCTTCTATCCGCGCGTTCTGCAATAGATTTTTTACGAAGCCACTGCAACTGAATCAGTCATGCAGCTTTTCCGGCCAATTAACTGAAGCGGACTGATGATGTCACGGACGACCCGTCGCCAGCTCAGCTTTTTAAGGGAGCAATGTAAAGATAACAGCTGAAGGTTGGTTAAGGTGCAGAGATAGTTGGCTAGGGTGACAGTGGAATGTTGTCAGACTTAGCTCGTTATTGGAATATAAAGTTATAAAGATTGTTGAGCAAAAATGCAGGCTCAGCGACAAAAAGCTGTTCAAAGATTATGTGATGCATCGCTGGAAATCCTGTTACACGGAGTGAGAGTCCACAGGCTTTGATCAATACATTCCGCGGCCTCATTGATTGGCCTCCGCAAGGTTGTCATCAGCCACCTCTACATTGCATAAACCTTGTCTCCAAGCAGCCAGCCGGTAAGTCTCATCGTAGGTGTGCAAAGCAATGGGAGGGTGAACTGGCACAGAACGAAAGACTAATGACATTTCCCTGGAAATCTGACGAAAACATGCATGAAGATAGGTGTGTGATTGCAGACGAGCTGCACATTGAGGGAGTGGAAACTCTTCCAGTTCAATAACACGTTGGGTGATCTGGGGTTGCCTTGATGGGCACATGTGTGCAATTGATGACGCGCTGCACCAGTGGGAAGCCAGCAAGAGCCAGAAAATCGGGCGCCCGCTCTGTCAGACTTGCTTCATCAGTGGCAAAGTGTACATAAGTGCCTGACTTGTGAAACATGGCATCGGTAAGTAGCATGGAATCCAGTTCTACGGAGTACTGCTTCTACAGAGTAGTAAACTCGGGAATTTGGTAATTTAGGTAATTTTAAGTGTTGATAAGTTTCTAAAATTGAGTTAAGTTTTGTATTTTACATTGGCATTGAACATAACTTTAACCTTAACTTGTAGTTTCTTTCACATTGGTAAACAAACTGCCTGCTGGTGGCAGTTGCAGAGTTAATAAGGTGGCCAAATGGAACTGGCTACCTGGATATTACTTTCAACAGCGGTTGACTCAGGGCTTTGGAATTTCTACTGGTATATAAACAAGAAGGTTTTGCTAACGCACAGAGCTAAGTAGCACAGAGTGCAGTTCTATGCAGTACTGCGTCTGCTGATTAGTAAACTCGGGAATTTGATGAGTGCGGGAATTCGCTGAGTTGGGGGTAAGAGGTGCTGCTTGATACATTAAAAAGATATACATTACGAGGTTTAAATTAGGACTGTGGGCTAAGATACAGTAAAGAAATAAAGCATATAACTAAATTTAACACCTCGATTAAAAACTTTTAATTGACAATTGACTATTTCAAAATTTGAAAACGTTATTAGTTAAATAAAATACAATAGAGATTGCAGGGCAGGTGAGGTGTTGCAGCTGTAGCATGTGGGATCTGATGGACCCCAGTGTGTTCCACAGCAACCACATCTGCAATAAGTGTCTGCAGCTCGAGGAACTTCGGCTCAGAGTTGATGAGCTGGTGTCCGAAGTTCGGACACTGCGATACATCAGGGAGGGAGAAAGTAACCTGAGACACTTTGTTCCAGGATGCAGTCACACCCCTTAGGTTAAAAATCTTCAGATTGCACGTGAAGGTACCGTGGGGAGGGGAAGTGAGGGGCTTGAGGGACCGCTCCCTCCACAACACCCTGCTCCACTCCTGAATCACCTCCAACAGCTGTTCCCCTGCACGTGCAGGAGATGTAGCACCTGCCTTTTTAACTCCTCCCTTACCACTGTCCAGGGTCCCAAACACCCCTTCCAGTTGAAACAGCGATTTACTTGAACTTCCTGCGAATTAGTTTACTGTATTCGCTGCTCATGATGCGGTCTCCTTTACATTTTGGAGACCGAACGTAGATTGGGTGACCGCTTTTCGGAACACATCCGTTCACTCCGTTCTGCCCAGAGACTGCGGACTTGGGCGGAACCGGAGCGGCAGCGGGAGCAGACTAAAGAGCATGGCGAGAGGAGGCCTAAGAGTAGAGCCAGCGGGGGAGAAACCGCGAGGCTCCAATTCAACACAAAATCAAGGTGTGACGTCAAAGGTAAGCAGGTAGGTGGTTGGTGGTGATTATTTATTTTCTCTTAGAACTGAGGGCTGAGTTAAAGTAAAGACCTATAGCATATAACTAAATTTATAACTGACTAATCTTATTTTAATAAATTTAATAAATTAAACAAGGTTATTACCGAGTTTAGCTAGATTAAAAACTATAAATAGACAATTGATTGATATTTACGCAATTAATTAAATAAAATACAATAGAGATGGCAGGGCAGGTGATGTGTTGCAGCTGTAGCATGTGGGAGCTGATGGACCCCAATGCGATCCGCAGCAACCTTATCTGCAGTAAGTCTCTGCCGCTCGAGGAACTTCGGATCAGAATTGATGAGCTGGTGCCCGAGTGTCGGACAGTGCGATACATCAGGGAGGGAGAAAGTTACCTGGGACACTTTGTTCCAGGATGCAGTCACACCCCTTAGGTTAAAAACTTCAGATTGCACGGGAAGGTACCGTGGGGAGGGAAAGTGAGGGGCTTGAGGGACCGCTCCCTTCACAACACCCTGCTCCACTCCTGAATCACCCCCAACAGCTGTTCCCCTGCAAGTGCAGGAGATGCAACACCTGACTTTTTAACTCCTCCCTTCTCACTGTCCAGGGCCCCAAACACCCCTTCCAGTTGAAACAGCGATTTACTTGAACTTCCTGCAATTTAGTTTACTGTATACGCTGCTCATGATGCGGTCTGCTTTACATTTTGGAGACCAAACGTAGATTGGGTGACCGCTTTTCGGAACTCCTCCCTTCACTCCGTTCTGCCCAGAGACTGCGGACTTGGGCGGAACCGGAGCGGCAGCGGGAGCAGAATAAAGAGCATGGCGAGAGGAGTCCTAAGTGTAGAGCCAGCGGGGGAGAAGCCGCGAGGCTCCAATTCAAAACAAAATCAAGGTGTGACGTCAAAGGTAAGCAGGTAGGTGGTTGGTGGTGAGTATTTATTTTCTCTTAGAACTGAGGGCTGAGTTAAAGTAAAGACCTATAGCATATAACTCAATTTATAACTGACTAATCTTATTGTAATAAATTTAATAAATTAAACAAGGTTATTACCGAGTTTAACTAGATTAAAAACTATAAATAGACAATTGATTGATATTTACGCAATTAATTAAATAAAATACAATAGAGATGGCAGGGCAGGTGATGTGTTGCAGCTGTAGCATGTGGGAGCTGATGGACCCCAATGTGATCCGCAGCAACCTTATCTGCAGTAAGTCTCTGCCGCTCGAGGAACTTCGGATCAGAATTGATGAGCTGGTGCCTGAGTGTCGGACAGTGCGATACATCAGGGAGGGAGAAAGTTACCTGGGACACTTTGTTCCAGGATGCAGTCACACCCCTTAGGTTAAAAACTTCAGATTGCACGGGAAGGTACCGTGGGGTGGGGAAGTGAGGGGCTTGAGGGACTGCTCCCTCCACAACACCCTGGTCCACTCCTCAATCACCCCCAACAGCTGCTCCGCTCCCGACGGTACCTTCCCCTGCAAGTGCAGAAGATGAATACCTGCCCCTTTACCTCCTCCCTTCCCACTGTCCAGGGCCCGAAACAACCCTTTCCAGTTGAAACAGCGATTTACTTGAACTTCCTGCAATTTAGTATACTGTATTCGCTGCTCAAGTTGCGGTCTACTCGACATTGGGGAGACCAAACGCAGATTGGGTGACCGCTTTGCGGAACACCTCAGTTCAGTCCGTTCTGCCCAGAGACTGCGGACTTGGGCGGAACCGGAGAGGCAGCGGGAGCAGAATGAGGAGCGTGGCGAGAGGAGCACTGAGAGCAGAGCCAGCGGGGGATAAGCAGCGAGGTCCCAATTCAAAAAAATATCAAGGTGTGACGTCAAAGGTAAGCAGGTAGGTCATTGTTGGTGAGTATTTATTTCCTCTTAGGACTGAGGGCTAAGTTAAAGTAAAGATCAATAGCATATAACTAAATTTATAACTAACTAAACTTATTTTAAGAAGTTCAATAAATTAAATAAGTTTATTACCTAGTTTACCTAGATAAAAAACTATAAATATACAGTTGATTGATATTTACTCAATTAAATAAATAAAATACAGTAGAGATGGAAGGCGAGGCGTTGTTATACAGCAGCAGCATGTGGGAGCTGGTGGACCCAGTGTGATCCAGGGTGACCACATCTGCAGTAATTGTCTGCAGCTCGAGGAACTTCGGCTCATAATTGATGAGCTGGAGACCGAGCTGCAGACATTGCGATACATCAGGGAGGGAGAAAATTAACTGTACACTTTGGTCCAGGAGACAGTCACATCCCTTAGGTTAAATACTTCAGGTTTGTCCCGTGGTCACGGAAAGGAGTGTGTGACTGCGAGTGAGGCAAGTATGGGGATCCAGGAGGTAGCATTGGAGGAGCCTCAGCCCTTGCACTTGTCCAACAGTTACGAGTTTCTTGCAACCTGTGTGGATGAGAGCAGGGAAAGCAGGGAGGATGAGCAAACTGATCACAGCACCGTGGAACAGGGGGCCATTCAAGTGGGGCGTGTAAAAATGAATGTCGTAGTGGTAGGCGACAGTATAGTTACCGGGATAGATCATGTTATCAGCAGCCGAGAGCGTGAGTCCCGAAGGCTGTGTTGCCAGCCCGGTGCCAGGGTTAAGGACATCTCCTCGGAGCTGGAGAGGAACTTGGATTGGGAGGGGAAGGATCCAGTTATCGTAGTCCACGTGGGAATCAACTATATAAGTAAGATTAAGGAAGATGTTCTGCTGAGGGAGTATGAGCATCTAGGGTCTACATTAAAAAGCAGAATCAGAAAGGTAATAATATTTTACTACCTGAGCCACGAGCAAATTGGCATAGGGTCAATAAGATAAAAGAGTTCAATGCGTGGCTCACAGATTGGTGTGGGAGAAATGTGTTTCGATTCATGGGGCACTGGCACCAGTACTGGGGAAAGAGGGAGCTGTTCCGTTGGGACGACTATCACTTGAACCATGCTGGGAACAGGTTCCTGGCCAATCGAATCACTAGGGCTGTAGATAGGGCTTTAAACTAAAGAGTTGCGGAGGGAGGGTTCAAGCGAGGGGAAATTTAGAAAGTTACAGAGAAAGGACAGGACAATAGTGCAGGTTAGCGATATGTGCAATGAAAACCAGAGTGTGATTTGAAGGGACAGAGCTAACAAAGATAAGAGTGCACTAGCAAATAAGGTCAGATCAGGCTCTTTTTCTGAATGCATGCAGCAGTTGTAACAAGAGAGATGAATTGACGGCACAAATAGAAATAAATGGGTATGGTCTAATATCCATCACAGAGACATGGTTGCAATGTGACCAACGCTGGAAACTGAATATTCAGGGGTACTTGACGTTTTGGAAGGATAGACAGAAAGGAAAAGGAGGTGGGATAGCTCTGTTAATAAAGGATGAGATCAGAACAATAGTCATAAATGATCTTGGCTCGGAAATTCCAGATGTAGAATCAATTTGGATGGAGGTAAGAAATAGTAATGGAAAAAAGACACTGGTGGGAGTAGTCAATAGGCCCCTTAACAGTAGCTACACTTTAGGACAGAGTAAATTCAAGAAATAAGGGGGGCCTGTAAAAAGGGTACTGCAATAATCGTGGGCGATTTTAATCTTCATATATTTGGTCAAAATCAAATTGGCAAAAGCAGCCTTGAGGATTAGGTTATAGAGTGTATTCGGGACAGTTTCTTGGAACAATACATTGTGGAACCGACCAGGGAACAGGCTATTTTAAATCTGGTATTATGTAATGAAACAGGATTAATTAATGAACTCATAGTAAAGGATCCTCTTGGGAAGTGTGATCATAACATGAACGAACTCCACATTCAGTTTGAGAGTGGGAAACTTGAGTCTGCAACTAGAGTATTAACCTTAAATAATGGTAATTCGAAAGGTATGAGGAGAGATTTGGCTAAAGTGGACTGGGAAAATAGACTAGAAGGTAAGACAGCAGAAAAGCAATGGTAGACATTTTAAGAGATATTTCACAACTCTCAACAATGATATATTTCAGTGAGAAAGAAAGACTCGAAGAGAAGGATGAACCAATCAGGGCTAATCAAGATGTTAAGGATGGTATCAAATTGAAAGAAAAGGCATACAATGTTGCAAAGATTAGTCGTAGGCCAGAAGATTGGGAACATTTTAGAAAGCAGCAAAGGATGACAAAAAATTAATAAAGAGGGAGAAAAGTAGATTATGAGAGTAAATTAGCAAGACATATAAAAACTGTAGGTAAGAGCTTCTACAAAAAAGGAAGAGAGCAGCTAAAATAAACGTTGGTCTCTTTGAGGACGAGACTGGGGAGCTAATAATGGGAAAAAAGGAAATGTCAGTGGCAATGAACAAATATTGTGTATCTGTCTTCACAGTAGAGGACACTAAAAACATCCCAGTAATTGTACAAAATCATGGGGCAAAAGGGAGGGAGGAACTTTAAAAAATCAATATCACTAGAGAAAAAGTGCTTGCAAAATTATCGGTCTAAAGACTGACAAGTCCTCTGGACGCGATGGCTTGCTTTCTAAGGTCTTAAAAGAAGGGGCTACAGAGATAGTGGATGCAATGTTTGCAATCTTCCGAATTTCCCTTTACTCTGGAAAAGTCCCTGCGGATTGGAAAACCGCAATTGTCACGCCCTTATTCAAAAAAGGAGGGAGACAGAAAGCAGGAGCCTATAGATCAGTTAGCGTAAAATCTGTCATTGGCAAAATTCTCGAATCCATTATTAAGGAAGTAGTAGCAAGGCATTAAGAAAATCATAATACAATCAAACCGAGTCAACATGGTTTTATGAAAGTGAAATCGTGGTTGACAAATCGATTAGAGTTCTTTGAGGAGGTAAATGGCAGGGTGGATAAAGGGGAACCAGTAGATGTAGTGCATTTGGATTTCCAAAAAGCATTCGACAAGGTGCCACATAAACGGTTACTCCATAAGATATGAGCTCATGGTGTTGGGGGTAATATATTAGATTGGCTAGAGGATTGGCTAACTGACAGAAAACAGAGAGTCTGGTAAAATTGCTCATTTTCAGGATTGCAATCAGTAACTAGTGGAGTGCCACAGGGATCAGTGCTGGGCCCTCAACTATTTTCAATCTGTATTAATTACTTGGATGAAGGAAGCGAGTTTATTGTCGCCAGATTTGTGGACGATACAAAGATAGGCTGTAAAACAAGTTGTGAGGAGGACATAGGGTCTGTAAAGGGATACAGATAGGTTAAGTGAGTGGGCAAGAATTTGGCAGATGGAGTATAATGTGGGAAAATGAATGTGAAGTTATCCACTTTGGGAGGAAGGATAGAAAAGAAAATTATTATTTAAATAGAGAAGCACTACAGAATGCGGCGGTACAGAGGGATTTGGGTGTCCTCGTACATTCACACAAAAAGTTAACATGCAGGTGCAGCAAGTAATTAAGAAGGCAAATGGAATGTTGGCCTTTATTTCAAGGGGGATGCAGTATATGAGTATAAAAGTCTTGCTAAAACTGTATAGGGCGCTGGTGAGACCTCACCTAGTACTGCGTACAGTTTTGGTCCCCTTATTTAAGGAGGGATATAATGCATTGCAGGCAATTCAGAAAAGGTTCACTAGATTGATTCCTGCAATGGAAGGGTTGTCTTATGAGGAAAGGTTGAGCAGGTTGGGCCTATACTCATTGGAGTTTAGAAGAATGAAAGGTAATCTTGTTGAAACATATACGATTCTGAGGGGGTTAGACAGGGTAGATGCTGAGAGGATGTTTCCCCTCGGCAGGGAATCTAGAACGAGGGGGCATAGTCCCAGAATAAGACCTCGCACATTGAAGACAGAGATGAGGAGAAATTTCTTCTCTCAGAGGGTCGTGAATCTTTGGAATGATTTCCCCTGAGAGCTGTAGAAGCTGAGTCATTGAATATATTCAAGGCTGAGTTAGACAGATTTTTGAGCAATATGGGAGTCAAGGGTTATGGGGATCGAGCAGAAAAGTGGCGTTGAGGCCAAAATCAGATCATACATGATCTCATTAAATGACGGAGCAGGCTTGAGGTGCCGAATGGCCTGTTCCTGCTCCTTTTTAGCATCTTCTTGTGTTCTTCTGTCAGGGTAACTCCGAGCTTCCGGTCGCGTGCCACTATTATTCTCCTTACTACTCCCTCTCTGACCTCTCTGTCCTCGGCCTCTTACTGTGTTCCAATGAAGTTCAACGTAAGCTCGAGAAACAGCACCTCATCTTTCGATCAGGCACCTGTCAACCTTCTGGACTCAACATTGAGTTCAACAATTTCAGACAATAAACCCTGGCCCTATTATTTCACGTGGCAGCTGTTGATGATTAATCTGCCATCCGCATTTGCAACATTTTAGCATTCCTGCCTTCCACCCTATCACAGACCGTTCCTTTGGTTCTTTCTTCCAGTCCCTCTTTCCTGCCTCTGCACCTGCTTAAAACCTGTTACATCTCTAACTTTTTGCAGTTCTGAAGATGGGTCATAAACCTGAAACTTTAACTCTGTTTCTCTCTCCACGGATGCTGCCTGGCCTGCTGAGTGTTTCCAGCATTTCTGTTGTTATTTCAGGTTTCCAGTATCCTAAGCATTTAGCTATTGTACTGTAAAGTGATGTTAGTTTTTGGAACATTTAACATTCAAGCGCACGCAGGCTGCGTTTTGTATTTGTAGACGTGGTTACACTGAAACTAATCTATAATTACAGGTGTGAATGGTTTGAAAAGTCAGGCCTGTTGATAAGTTTGAAGCTGCACCGGATCTGTAAACTTCGACCACGGTTTCTTAATAGTGAAATGGAAGTTATTCAGCAATAGCCCTTCATGAACGTCTTATCCACACTCATCCTGTTAAAAAGGAGCCCTTTTGGCATGACTTTGTTCAGTTGTTTGTCATTTAAGACAGAAAATTGCATTCATACAGTGCCGTTAACTTAGAAAAACGCCTCAATTGTCTCCACAGATAGGTCTACAAAATGGCCGCTGGAAAGAAAGACATAATAGGGGGTGGAAACAAAAGCTTGGTCAAAGAGGAAGATTTTAATGAGGGTATTAAAGAGGAAGAAGGAGGTGAACTGGCAGTCGTTTTAAGGCGGGGACGTGGGACCAAGGTGATTAAAGGGACAGCCAATAATGCAGTGGTAAAAGGGGGTGGGATTACCAAAAGCTGGAACCAGGGAGCTGAGACTCGGATTCCTGCAGATAAATTTAAAATCGCTCTCATTTTCTGGTAAACCGAAGAAGAGTCGACTTTCTGCTCATTTCATAATTGATCCGATGTGGGAAGAAGAGGGAGGAGCTAATCTCCAAGCAAATTTAGAAAGATGTAAAAACAATAGAGTAGTGATAATGGGAGAATTCAGTTATCCTAATATAGACTGGGCAAAAAACGGAGTAATATGTAATGAGGGAATTAATTCTTGAAATGTGTACAGGATAACATTCTTGATCAGTCTGTTTCGAGCCCAAATAGCAAGGAAGCAGCGCTGGATCTCATTCTTCGGAGTTAAATGCTGCAAGTGAAGTAAGTTTCAGGGGGAGATCATTTGGGAATCAGTAATCACAATATAATTAGGTGTAGAGTAGTTATGGAAAGAAACAATGTAAAGTCATGATATTCAATTGGAAGAGGACTAATTTTAGTGAGCTGAAAATTAATTCTGTCCCAGATGGATTGGAAACCAAGGTAAAATGGTAAATGAGAAATGCGAGGCATTCAGAGAGGAGATAGTTTGGGTAATGGAGAGTGACGGGAAGGGCACCCAAAGCTGGATCTCCCTAGATAAATGAAAAGATAGAGATTACAATTAAACAGGAAAAGGACGCTTATGGTAAATCTCAAATCTATTAAACAGTAGAGAATCCAGCAGAATTCAGATAGTGCAATGGAGAACTGAGAAAGCAAACAAGAGTGGCAAAGCGAGTCTATGAGAAAAGATTACCAGGTAATAAAGATAGGAAAAATAGAGTCGTTTATAAACAAACCAATATTAAAATGATAGTCAAAGGAAGGGTGTTGCCGATTAGGAACAGAATAAGGGAACTTCTTATGGAGGCTGAGGGCATGGCTGAGGTACTAAACAAATAGTTTGCATCTGGCTGCAAAAAAAGAGGATCCTCCCAATGTCAGAATAAAGGAGGAGGGGTAGAGGAAGTAGATAGCATAAATATAGATAAAGCGTAGGCACCTAAATTAGCAACACTCAAAGTAAAAAAATGTCAGCCGGTCCAGCTGGGATGCATACTACGTTGCTGGGGGAAGTAAGTGCAGAAATAGCCAGAATCTTTCAATCCGCCTTGGATATGGAACTGGTGGCAGAGTAGTGAAGGTATACAAATGTTACACCCCTGTTCAAAAAAGTGGAGAGAGATAAACCCAGTAAATACAGGCCAGTTAAACTAACGTCAGTGTTGGGGAAACATTTAGAGGAAACAATCTTGGCCAAAATTCATTCAAAACTTCGAAAAATATGGTTAATAAATGACAGCCAACACTGATTTGTTAAAGGAAAATTTAGACTGACAAACTTGATTGAGTTATTTGATAAAGTATTGGTAAGTGTTGATGAGTGTAGTTTGGTTAAAGTTGTGTTGTTTTTGGCCTTACAGACTGTAGCGGTGTATACAGTAGTACCTGCTAGGTGTTCGTTATTAGGACCACTGCTTATTTTTATATATATTAATGAGTTAGTCTTGGGTGGACAGAGAAAAATTTCGATGTTTGTAGATGACACGAAACTCGGACCGGTACTAAACATCCGAAAGGAGAGTAGCAGACTTCAGGAGGACTGGTGAAATTGGCAGACACATGGCAGATTCATTTTAAATGCAGAGAAGTGTGAAGTGATCCATTTTGGAAGAACGAAGGAGGGGAGGCAATATAAAGAAAATAGGAACATTTAAAGAGAATGCAGGAGGAGAGAGACCTGCGTTTTTCTTACACAAGAGTCTGCCGTGAGACTGGGACGTCCGGTGGTCGTGAAAGGCGCTATATAAATGCAAGGCTTAGTTTTTTTATTTTAACAACTCTTGCAGGTGGCAGGAAGAGTTGATAAGGCTTTTCAGAAAATCATATGGGATCCTTGGTTTTATAAATAGAGGCATTGAGCGGAAAAGCAAACAAGTTATGCTAAACCTTTATGAATCACTGGTTATGCCTTAGCTGGTGTACTGTGTACAATTCTGGTCAGCACACTTTACGTAAGAGCCTTGGCCAGCATGAGGTGGAGATTTACTGGAATAGCACGAGGGACGAGGGACTTCACTTATGCGGATTGGCTAGACAATCTGGGATAAAAACAGAAATTGTTGGAAATACTCAGCAGGTCAGACAGCATCTGTGGAGAGGGAAACAGAGTTAACGTTTCAGGTCGATGACCTTTCGTTAGACCTGAAAACAGCTGGAGATGGAACAGGTTTTTAAGCAAGTGCAGGGGCAGAGAAAGGGGGGAGTGGAGGAAAGAAGAAAAGGGAAGGTCTGTGATAGGATGGAAGGCAGGAGAGTTTAAGAGACAAAAGGGATGATGGCGCAAGGCAAAACGAGATGGTAATGGGACAGGTTAAAAACAAAAGATGGTTCTAGATGAAATGTAAATGGCACTGGCAGAATGAAAGACAGCTGCCATGTGACAGAAAGAAAAAATGGAAAAAAATGATGGAGGCAGAGATTATTTTCTGAAATTTTTGAACTCGATGTTGAGTCCAAAAGCATGTTAAGTGCCAAATCGAAAGATGAGGTGCTGTTCCTCGAGCTTACGTTGAGCTTCATTGGAACATTATAAGAGGCCAAGGAGGTTGAGGTCTGAGCGGGAGTGCAGCGGAGAATTAAAGTGATAGGCGACCGGAAGCTCGAGGTCACCCTAACGGACTGAACGGAGGTGTTCCGCAAAGCGCAAAGCATGACCTGCTGAGTATTTCCAGCATTTTCTGTTTTTATTTCAGATTTCCAGCATCCGCAGTATTTTGCTTTTGTATTAGACAACCTAGGATTGTGCTCCTTAGAGCAGAGAATGTTAAATTTGGATTTAATAGAGTTGTTCAAAATTACATGAGGTTTTGATAGAGTAATTTCAGAGAAACTGTTTCCACTGAGAGGAGGGTCGGTAACCAGAGGAAACAGATTGATGGGAATTGGCAAAAGAACAAAAGGGGAGATAAGGAGATTTTTTTCTAACGCAGGTGGTTGTTATGATCTGGGAAGCACTGTCTGAAAGGACGGTGGTGGTAGATTCAATAATAACTTTCAGAAGGTAATTGGATAGATGTTTGCAGGGGAATACGTTGCGTGGCTATAGGAACGTGACATTGCAGTGGGACTAATTGGATAACTCTTTAACAGAACCGGCAAAGGCACGATGGGCCTTATGATCTCCTTCTTTCCTGGACGAGTCTATGATGCTATGATTCTATCTTGTAATGATATCTAATCTTGACTGTGGGCTCTAACATTAAACGGGAGATATGGGATCAACCGCCCTTTATAAACCTCTCAGGATGGCAATGAAAATCGAGAGAGATCACAAGATGACAAAATGGTGATAGAGGATCAGCCGCACTTTTTAGACCTCGCCGGACTTTCCTTTACATTGGACTCAATATTAATATCACTCCGGCAATTGAAACTTTAATCCAGGATATTACAGCTATGACTATGTATTCTCTTTCACTGGTGCAATTGTTTTTTCACCAACTCCCCGTTGTTCTGGTGCTATTTAAATTTTGCTCTTTTTTCCAGTTCTGACGAACTGTTACGCCCAGAACGTTAATTCGGGTTATTTCTCTTCAGATGCTGAGCGACATGCTGTGAGGTTCCAGTATTTTCTGGTTTGTTGTTTCTGAGATATTTGTGCACGAAGCTGCAGGGATAGGCAGTAGAGATGTCACTGCATCTGAAATAACTCTTCATCTCAGGTAATAAACAATGTATATATATTGATAAACTACCATCATGCTAAGAAGCTAACACCAAGCTTCCTATTTCCAGAAGGATATTTGCTACCACGTTTATCCGGCACACAGTTTTGCGCTGTGGTCTGGATTATGACGAACACTATTAACATTGTTCCGAACTTCCAAGTGTCATTGAGCGTTCAAAGTTCAGCACGCAATTCACAAATTAAAATCAACTCCTTCATTCGCTCTGCCATTTCAGGAGGATGTCATCAGTTCGCAGAGCTTTGTGCTTCCTCGCAGTAAGCGGTATATGTCCCTTGTTAAACATGTTTATGGCCGGGGTACATCAGTCCATACCGATCCTGGGGATTATGTGCACAGGTATTTTCTGTTCTTCTTTTTCTCTCCCTCCCTCTCCTCTCTCTTTCTCAGTCCATCATTTCCCCCGTATAATCCATTTTCATGTTTTTTTGATAATTATCGTTGTGTTTCCTGACAGTTGCTATTTACACTCAGTTCCGAGTCTACTAAGCCCCTGAAAGTACGATACTAATCGTGGGTTCAAATATCAGCTTCTACTGCACATGCCCCATTTTTCAATATAACTCAGATGTGAGTGTTTATTGGTGGAAACTTGGAGATAGTAACTTTCTGCAAACAGCCTCCGACAGCAGGAAAATATTTCTACTTATTAAACAAGGAGGAGCCGTATTTCATCTCCTGAATATCAGTGTGCGGGACTATGGGTTCGATTACTGCAGAGTGAGAACCCTGCGAAGCAGGATTGTAAATGGAACAGGCTCAATGATCAAAGTCTCCGGTAAGTGAAACTGGGTGGAGAAAACAACCTCAAATATCCGACATTTCAAAATAAATATGGGTGCTGGATATTTCGGCAGTGATATTTTGGGCCTAATCTTCAATTTTCCGCCCAACAGCTTCACTGATTTCCTATCCCATTGATGTCAATGGAAGTGAAAATCCGGGCGTCTAATTTCTAAAAAAATTAAATATATAGTTAATATTACGCTCGTATCGTAGAAACAGCCCGATTATTGTGACGAAAACAAGTGGCTCATTCTGAACACCAGTGTCACGCCCGTGCGGCAAGTTGAAGATCTAAACCTTCTTTTAAAAATAAACAGAAGAATAACTATTATTTAAAAAAGTGGGATGTTTTACAAACCCTGCGCGTGCACTGGCTAACATGCGCACTAACCATTTGCAGCTTTACATGCTGATAATTCTTTCTTCGTTTTTTTAAAATACCGAAAACATGCCTAGTTGCGTTGCATATTACTTCTGTTAAAGAATGGAAGAGATATTTTTGTTTCACACATTTGAAATATGAACACTAAGATGAATTCAAAATATTTCAAGTCCGATATGGTTGTACACAATAATTTTGTTGCCCTAAGTGCAGCTTAAAGACGTCCCCAATTTATTCTGCGACGCAGCTGCTCTGCATTAACATATCTCCAGTCGGCAAACTAAAGACTGAAATTACAAAATTACGATGATGTTCAATGATTTTGTTGATTTTTTTTCAAACAACGTGAGTTCGGATGATCAATTTAACCGATTTTATCTGGCACGGAGCAGGAAACAAAATAATGTCAAATCTAACTTCAGGTGGACATATATTTTAAAATATACACCCTCTAGAATCATACAGGTGTTCCACGTTGTAATAGCAGAACCATCAATCTGTAGCGCACAGCCGAAAGCCAAGTGATATTGGATAGTTCTCGATCAGCTCTGGCGATGTCAAATGTAAAAATACAGCTACCACGGAATATAATATCACCAGACACAAATTCTGCTTACAAACCGAGCTGGGATTGGTTTCAATAACATCTGCATGAAGATGTCGGATTTGCTGGGATAGATATCTCCCCACACGATAGTGACTTCTGCTGGCCATTTGCTAAATGTACTAAAGTAGCTAATGGTGTCTGCACAATGGGTCAAAACTTTCGAAAACAGCGGCACAGTGGTACACAGTCGGGAGGGAGTGGCCCTGGAAGTCCTCAATATTGCCTTCGGACTCCATTAAATCCCACAGCATCAGGGAAAACACGGGCAAGGTCATCTCCTGCTGAATACCACCTACTGCACGCCTTCAGTTGTTGAACATGACTTGGAAAAAGCATTAAGGATTGCAAGGGCTCAGAATGCACTGAGGGTGGGGGACATCAGTGTCCATCACCAAGAATTTTTCGGTAACACCACTGCTGACTTAACAGGCTGAGTGTTGCGACTGGAGGATGTGGGAGCTCCTGGACGCCAGTATGATCCAGGACGAACACGTCTACGGTAAATGTCTGCGGCTCGAGAAGCTTCGGCTTAAAGTTGATGAGCTGCGTACAATGCGATGTATCAGGGAGGGGGGAAGTTACCTGGAAACTTTATTCCAGGAGGCAGTCACACCCCTTAGGTTCGGGTCTTCTGATTTGGTCAGTGGTCAGGGGCAGGAGGATGTGACTGCGAGTGAAAGCAGGTATGGAGACACAGAAGGTGGAGGATCATCAGCCTTTGCAATTGTCAAACAGGTTTGAGGTTCTTGCGGCCTGTATGGAAAAAAAGCGGTGGCTGCAGGGTGGATGAGCAAACTGACCATGGCACCGTGGTACAGGTAACCATTCAATCGGGGGGAGTTAACAGGAATGTATTCGTAACAGAGGACAGCAATGTCAAGGTGATAGATAAAGTTCTCTGCGGCCAAGAGCAAGAGTCCACGTGGCTGTATTGCCTGCCCGGTTGCAGGGATTGGGACATCTGTTCTGGGCTGGAAAGGAACTTGAAGTGGGAGGGGGAGGAGCCTGTGGTCGTTTTCCACGTAGGTACCAACGACACAGGGAGAACTAGGAAAGAGATTCTGCTGGGAGAGTATGAGCAGATAGAGGCAAAGTTAAAAAGCAGAACCTCAAGGGTATTAACGTCTGCATTATTACCTGAGCCACGAGCAAATAGGCATAGGGTAAATAAAATTAGAGGGATGAATGCGTGGCTCAAAGACTGGTGTGGGAGAAATATGTTTTGATTCCTGGGACACTGGCACCAGTACTGGGGAAAGTTGGATCTGTATCGTTGGGACGGTCTTCACCAGAACTGTGCTGGGACCAGTTTTCTGGTAAGTCATATAACTAGCCCGGTAGAGAGGACTTTAAACTAAATAAAGGAGGCAAGGGATCAAATTTGGGACGATGTGGTGAATCAAATGTGGTTATCCAATTTGGTAGAAAAAACCGAAAGGCAGCGTATTTCCTAAATGATGAAAGATTGGGGAATAAAGATGCTCAAAGGGTCCTGTTTATCCTTGTACATGAGTCGCTGTAAGTGAATATGCAGGTGCAACAAGCCATTAGGAAGGCAAATGATATGCTGGCGTTCATTGCAAGAGGATTTGAGTACAGTAATAAAGAAGTCTTCCTCCAATTATATAGGGCCTTGTTAAGACGACACCTGGAGTACTGTGTGCAATTTTGGTCTCCTTACCTAAGTAAGGATATACTTGACATAGAGGGAGTGCAACGAAGGTTCACGAGATTGATTCCTGGGATAGCGGGACTGTCTTATGAGAAGAGATTGAGTAAATTAGGCCTGTATTCTCTTGAATATGGAAGAATGAAAGGTGATCTCAATGAAGCATTCAAAATTATTACGGGTCTTTTAGCGTGAATGCTGGAGAATGTTTGCCTTGGCTGGGGAATCTAAAACCAGGGAGCATTGCCTCAGGATAAACGTTAGGCCATTCTGGGCTGAGATGAGAAGAAATTTCTTCACACAGAGGCTGGTGAATCTTTGGAATTCCCTACCCCAGAGGGATGTGGAGGTTCAGTCATTGGTTATATTCAAAACAGAATTCGATAGATTTCTGACTAGTAAAGGCATCGAGGGATATGACGATAGGGCCGGTGATTGGAGTTGAGGCAGAAGATAAGTCATGATCTCATTGAATTGCGGAGAAGTACCGAAGGGCCGAATGGCCTACAGCTGCTCCTATTTCTTATGTTCTTATGTTTATAAAGAGTAGAGAAAATGCAAGAGGGAAAGGTATTTATATTGCAAATGATAAACTGTCCGTGACAGGAAGGGATAGAGAGTACAAATCTAAGAGTAAATCAACAGATAAGGCTGCAGGTTACAAAAATAATAAAAGGACAAAATTATAGGCTCTGCATCTGAATGCACGTAGCATTCCAAACAAAACACATGAACTGATAGCTCAAATAGAAATAAATATTTCCGATCTGGTAGCAATTACAGAAACATGGCTGCAGGATGACATAGATTGGGACCTGAATATTGAAGGGTACGTGACATTTAGGAAGGACAGTAAGCTAGGAAAGTTGGAGTTCTGGCTCTGTTAATTAAAGTTGTTATTAGCCCAATAGAGAGGGATGACCTAAGTTCAGGAAACCAGGGTGTAGAAGTGGTTTGGGTAGAGATGAGCAATTATAATGCAAGAAGTAATTTGTGGGAGTGGTGAACAGGCCCCCTAAACAGTAACCACATGGTAGGATGGAGTATAAAGACAGAAATAATGGGAGCTTCTCAGAAAGGTACGGCAATAATCATGGGCGATTTTAATCTGCATATAGCCTGGAAAAATCAGATGGGCAAAGGTAGCCCAGATGAAGAGTTCATAGAATGTTTGCGGGATAGATTCTTAGAACAGCACGTTCTGGAGCCAACCAGGTATTGTGGAACGAGATAGGATTAATTACTGACCTCATAGTGAAGGGGCCTCTAGGTAGCAGCTATCATAATATGATAGATTTTACATTCAGTTTGAGGGAGAGAAGATTGGGTCCAAGACTAGTATTTTAAACTTAAATAAGGGCAATTGTGAGGGCATGAAAGCAGAGCTAGCAAAATTGAAATGGCAAATTAAGTTAAGGGATAGTTCAATAGAGTTGCAGTGGCAGTCATTTAAGGTGATATTTCAGAATACACAGAATACATACATACCAACGGGAAATAAAATTCCAAGGGGAGGACCCACCATCCATGGTTAAATAAAAAAAATAAAGATAGTTGTGTGGCGGACGCCACCTAAAACGGGCATAATCCACTCTTCCGTCTGTGGACAAATTTCCAGCACCTTCCCCTTTAAGGCACCTTACGTTAAAGGCAGAAGGGGGCGGGGCCTCAGGTTTTAACCAGAGAATTCTGGGAGTTTTTCCAGAGAATTCTGGGAGCAGCTCTCTCAGCCATTTTGTGTGCCATGCAGTGAATTAAAGTTTTCTTGATTTCCACATATGGATTCAGCCTCCATTCGTGTTTCGCGGCAGCCTCAACATTGGTGACCCCGATACTCAGAACGTATTCCGAGCACTGCAATGGTGTCACGAACGCAGTTTCCGTGAAACTGCCGGAGTTTTGGGAAAACCAGCCCGAAGCCTGGTTTCTCCAAACTGAATCTCGCTTCCGGCTGCGAAATATCACCAGAGATGGGACGAAGAACGACTATCTCGTCACATCACTCAGTAGTGCCGCAGTTTCCAGGGTTTGGACAACGCTGCAGAACCCACCAGAGGAAGGCAAGTACGCACATCTCAGAACAGCACTCCTTAATAACGGCATATCAGCGAAACTGCCACCTCCTCGACCTTCCAGGCCTCGGTGATGCCTCACCGTCAGATCTCCTCTCCCACATGCTCTCCCTCACCGAGGAGAGCCCACCTGGATCCCTCTTCCGCACGCTGTTCATCCACCAGCTCCCTCTCAGCATCCGCCCAGCGATCGTGGCGTCCGGCCTCACGAACCTTGGAGCCCTGGCCAATGAGGCCGACAAGCTGCTGTCCGTTCACTCCAGCCGCGACGTCACTCCGGACCTGGCAGCCAATGCCTGGGCGCGCTCCTCACCATCCAGCACTCGGCCACAAGGGCCTGTCACCAGGCCCACGGGGCCTTCACGCCCCACTAACCCGGGCCACTGTTACTACCATGCACGGTTCGGCGCCAGGGCACAACGGTGCACACCTCCCGGCTCTTTCAAGTCCGCCCCCGTTCCAGCCCCCGTGATGGCCGTGGGCCACGCGGGCTCCCTGCTGTTCGTCATGGATGACAAAACCGGCCGCCGGTTCCTGTGCGACACTGGGGCTCAGCACAGCATCATCCCGGCCTCCTCCCTCGACATCCAAAAGGGTGAACGAGGACCGGCGCTCGCTGCTGCTAATGGCTCGGAAATCCGAACGTATGGCACCCGGACAGTCACCCTCGACCTCGCTGGTCACCGCTACCGATGGGAGTTCATCACTGCCAAGGTGCTCTCCCCCCTCATTGGCGCAGATTTCCTGTGTGCCCACGGCTTACTGGTAGACAGCCCTTGTCACCGCCTCGTGGACATGAACACCATGTCCCCCATCCTGGGCGCCATGTCCCCCCGTCAACCCGGCGGCATGGCATCACAGTGCCACGCCCGGGCCACGGATGACTACTCGGCACTCCTGGCCGAATTCCCGGCCCTTACCAACCCGACCTTCTCCGCGGAGGCCGCCAAACACGGGGTGGAACACTTCATCCCCACCACAGGCCCCCCAGTGTACGCCCACGCCCGCAGGCTGGACCCGGCCAAACTGGAGATCGCGCGGACCGAGTTTGCCATCATGGAACAGCTCGGCATCATCCGCCACTCCAACAGTCCCTGGGCCTCCCCACTCAACATCGCCCCCAAAACCAGGCAGAGGTTGGCGCCCCTGCGGGAATTACCGCCACCTCAAGGACGCCACCACCCCTGATCGGTACCCCGTGCCGCACATTCAGGACTTCTCGGCTAGACTGGCCGGCCGCTAAGTCTTTTCCAAGGTCGACCTGGTGCACGGCTACCACCAAGTCCCCGTCCACCCCGCGGACGTCCCCAAGCACCCCATTCGGCCTGTTCGAGTTCCTGCGGATGCCCTTCGACCTCAAAAACGCGGCCCAAGCATTCCAACGGCTCATGGACTCGGTCCTTCGGGACCTGAAGTTCCTGTTCTTCTACCTGGACGACATCCTGGTAGCCAGTTCCTCCAAGCAGGAACACCTCGAACACCTTCGCATCCTGTTCGGGCGCTTCAGCGACCACGGGCTCATCCTCAGCCCAGCCAAATGCCAGTTCGGCCTGCACAAGATCGACTTCCTCGGCCACCACATCACCTATCCTGGGGCCATAACCCTGCCCACCAAGGTGCAGGCCGTCCAACAATTTCCCCGCCCCACCACCATCAAAGGCCTCCAGGAGTTCCTCAGGGTGGTGAATTTCTATAACCGCTTCATCCCCAAAGCAGCGTCCCTCATGAGGCCCCTGTATGAAGCCCTCCGGTGCAGAAGCGGCAAGATGGCGGTCGAATGGACGGCAGATACGTCCGTCGCCTTCGATTCCACCAAGACCGCGCTCGCCAACTCCACCCTGCTCGCGCACTCACGGCCCAATGCCAGGGTAGCGCACACCACGGACGCCTCCGACCACGCGGTCGGCGCCGTGTATGAGCAGTGGGTCGACGGCGCCTGGCAACCACTTGCCTTCTTCAGCCGCCAACTACACCCCCCAGAGGTCAAGTACAGCACCTTCGACCGCGAGCTCCTCGCGCTTTACCTGGCGGTCCGCCATTTCCGGTTTTTGCTTGTGGGCCACCCCTTCACTGCGTTTGTCGACCACAAGCCCCTGACATTCGCAATGGCAAAGACAACCGACCCCTAGTCCACCAGGCAGCAGCGCCAGCTCGCGGCAGTGTCCGAGTTCACCACGGACATCCAACACGTCTCCGGCCGACACAATGTGGTAGCCGACTTCCTCTCCCGCCCCGCCATCCACCCCGCACACCTAGCAGTCGACTAGCTCAACTCGCAGCAGACCAGATCACCGACCCTGATCTGCTCTCTGCACCCACCAACCTACCAGGGCTAAGCCTGGCCGACGTCGCCTGTGGCCCGACCGCAGTCATGGTAAAGTGCGACATATCCCTATGTCAATCTCGGCCCGTCGTCCCAGCATCCTGGCGCCGCCGGGTATTCGACATTCTCCACAACCTCTCCCACCCCGGCACCCGCGCATCCATCTAATTGGTAGCCAACCGCTTTGTCTGGCGCGGCCTTCGCATGGATGTGCGTACTTGGGCCAACTCCTGTCTAGCCTGCCAACGGGCCAAGGTACAGCAACACACGAAAGCACCCCTCGAGGAGTTTACCATCCCCTCGTGGAGATTCGACCACATCCACGTGGACATCGTCGGGCCCCTATCACACTTAAAGAAAAAGCATATAATTGTGAAAAGATAGTTGGCAGGTCAGAAGATTGAACACAATATAAAAAACAGAAAATGTTGGCGAAAAGATTAATAAGGAGAGAAAAATTAGAGTACGAGAGAATGCTAGCTCCAAACATAAACACAGATAGCAAGAGTTTCTACAGATATTTAAAAAAGAAAAGAGTTAACAAAGAGAGCGTTGGTCCTATAGAATGTCATTCTGGGGAAATAATAATGGAAAATACGGAGATAGCAGTTGAATTGAACAGGAATTTTGCATCGGTCTTCACTAAAGAGGATGCAAGTAACATCCCAGAAATAGCTGTAAATCATGAAATGGAAGGGAGGGAGGAACTCAAGAAAATTACAATCAGCAGGGAAATTGTACTGAGCAAATTGATAGAGCTGCGGGCTGACAAGTCCCCGGGTCCTGATGAACTTCATCTTAGGGTCTTAAAAGAAGTGGCTTGTGAGATAGTTGAGGCATTGGTTTTAATTTTCCAAAATTCCCTAGATTCGGGGAAGGTGCCATTAGATTGGATAATTGCGAATGTAACTCCTTTATTCAAAAATGAAAGGGTGACAGAAAGCAATAAACTACATGCCAGTTAGCTTAACATCTGACATAAGGAAGATGCTAGAAGCAATTATTAAAGACGTTATGGAAGTGCTCTTAGAAAATTTCAAGGTAATCAGACAGGTCAACATGGTTTTATAAAAGGGAAATCATGTTTATCCAATTTATTCGAGTTCTTTGAGGAAGTAACATGTGCTGTGGATAAAGGGGAACCGGTGGATGTACTGTACTTAGATTTCCAATGGCATTTGATAAGGTGCCACATCAAAGTTTATTGTGGAAAATAAAAGCTCATGGTGTAGGGGTATCATATTGGCATGGATAGAAGATTGGCTAGCTAACAGGTAACAGAGAGTAGGCATAAATAGGTCATTGTTTGGTTGGCAATATCTGACGTGTGGTGTGCCACTGGGATCAGTGCTGGGGCCTCAAATTTTTACAATTTATATAAATGACTTGGATGAAGGGACCGAAGGTATGGTTGCTAAATTTGTTGATGACACAAAGATAGGTAGGAAAGTAAAATGTGAAGAGGACATAAGGAGGATACAAAGGGATATAGATAAGTTAAATGAGTGGGCAAAGTTCTGGAAAATGCAGTTTAACGTGGGAAAATGTGAAATTGTCCATTTTGGCAGGAAGAATAAAAAGAAGCATATTATCTAAATGGTGACAGATTGCAGAGGTCTGAGATGCAGAGGGATCTGGGTGTCTTAGTGCATGAATCGCAAATGATTAGTATGCAGTGACAGAAAGTAATTGGGAAAGCTAATTGACTGTTATCGTTTATTGCCAGGGGAATTGAATGCAAAAGTAGGGAGGTTATGCTTTAGTTATAAAGGGTATTGGTGAGACCACATCTGGAGTACTGTGTACAGTATTGGTCCCCTTATTTAAGGAAGGATGTAAATGTTTTGGAAGCAATTCAGAAAATGCTTACTGGACTAATACCTCGAATCGGCGGGTTGTCTTCGCTAGATTTTAGAAGAATGAGAGGGGATCTCATTGAAACTTATAAAATTCTAACTGGACTAGACAGACTAGATGCAGGAAGGATGTTCACGATGGCGGGGGAGTCCAGAACCAGAGATTACAGTTAAAGGATAAGGGGTAAGCCATTTAGGACTGAGATGAGGAGAAATCTCTTCACCCAGAGAGTGGTGAACCTTTGGAATTCTCCACCACAGAAGGCAGTTCAGGCCAATTCATTAAATATATTCAAGAAGGAGATAGATATATTTCTTAAGGCTAAAGGGATCAAGGGATATGGGGAGAAAGCAGGGACAGGGTACTGAATTTCGATGATCAGCCATGATCTCATTAAATAGCGGAGCAGACTCGAGGGGCCGAATGGCCTACTCCTGCTCCTATCTTCTATGCTTCTATGCTTCTTATGAGGAAACGTTGGACAGGCTAGGATTGTATCCGATGGAGTTTAGAAGATTAAGAGGTGACTTGATTGAAACATATAAGTTCCTGAGGGGTCTTGACAGGTTGGATGTGGAGAGGATGTTTCCTCTTGTGGGAGAATGTTTGAACTAGGAGTCACTGTGTAAAAATTAGGAGTCGCCCATTTAAGACAAAGATGAGGAGAATTTTTTTCTCACAGATTGTCGTGAGACTTTGGAACTATTTTCCTCAGAGGGCGGTGGAAACAGAGTATTTGAATATTTTTTACGCAGAGGTAGATAGATTTTTGATAAGCAAGGGTGTGAAAGGTTATCAGGGTGAGGCCGGAATGTGAAGTAATCAGATCAGCCATGATCTTATTCAATGGCGGAGCAGGCTCGAGGGGCCGAGTGGCCAACTCCTGCTCCTAATTCGAATGTATGTATGTTCGTATGAAGAACATACCTGCCAGATTGGGCTTGTGACAGGTGGCGAGAGAACCAACATGAGATGAAAACCTACTTCACGTGATATCAATAGATGACTGAGTGTACTGGGTACCGCAAAGGCTATGGGCCCCAACAACATCCCGGCTATTATGCTGAAGACCTGTGCTCCATACATAGCCACGCTGCCAGTCAAGATGTTCCAGGACAGATACAACACTGGCACATATCCGACAAGGTGGAAAATTACCCAGGTATGTAATGCCCGCTAAAAGCAGGACATATCCAATTCCGCCATCTACGGCCTCATCAGCCTATTCTCAATCATCAGCAAAGTGAGGGAAAGTGTCGTCGACAGTGATATGAAGTGGCAGTTGATTACCAATAACCTGCTCACCGATCCTCAGTTTGGGTTCCGGCAGGACCGCTCGGTTTCAAGCTTCATTACCGCCTTGGTCCAAACATGGACAAAAGAGCTGAATTCCAGATGTGAGGTGAGAGTGAATGACCTTGACATCAAGGCACCATTTGACAGAGTGAAGCGCCAAGGAGCACTAGTGAAATTGACGTCAACGGGATCAGAGCCGAACCTCTCCACTAGCTGGAGTCATAGTGAACACAATGATGGTTGTGGTTGTTGGAGGACAATCACGTTCTAGGCCCAACCATCTTCAATTGCTTATCAATGACCTTCCCTCCATCATAAGGTCAGAATTCGGGATGTGTGTTGATGATAGCACAGTGTTCAGTGCCATTCACAATTCCTCAGATAACCATGCAGTCCAATCACGCATTCAGCAAGACCTGGACAACATCCAGGCTTGGGCTGAAAAGTAGCACAAGTGCCAGGCAATAACCATCTGCAACTCCAACTAGAGAATGGCATTACCATAGTCGAATCCCTCACCATCAACATCCTGGGACTAACCATTGACCAGAAACTGAACTGGAACTGCTACATAAATACTGTGGCTACAGAAGCATGTCAGTGGCTGGACATTCTGCTGCGCAGGACTCACCTCCTGGCTCCCCAAAGCCTTTCCACCACATATAGGGCATAAGTCAGACGTTCAATGTAATACTCTTCAAATTTTCCTGGATCAGTGCAGTTCAATCAAAACCCAAGAAGCTCGACGCCATCCAGGACAAAGCAACCCGCATGATAGGCACTCCATCCCCCATCATAAACAGTCAGTCTCTCCACCAACAGCGCAAAATGCCTGCAGCGTGAAGCATCGACAAGATTCCCTGCAGCAATTCGGCAAGGCTTCTTCGACTGCATCTCCCAATCCCGCAACATCAACCCACTAGAAGGACAAGTGCTGCAGACGTATGGGAAAAGCAGCACCTCAAAGCTCCCTAATCAAACACTATTCAGACTTCGAAATATAGCGCCATTCATTCATCATCACTGGGTCAAAATCCTGGAAATCTGGGGGGAAATTCGCTTGCGCCAACAGAATTGCCGGTTTCACTGGAAATCGAGGTAATGGCTGCGGAAAATGGCCGCAGCGCTCCTGTAGAAAAATTGTCTCTGTGGGTTGGCGATATGCATGCAGAGCTAATTTGCTGTGCTACGCCCTCCAGGTCGCGTTAATGGAGGCCTCCAACTATAAGTTCCCGTCCACAGTCGTCGTTGCTGCTTCTTACAGAAACTGGGAGTGAAGCTGTGGCTTTCGCAAGGCATAATGGGTATTAATGGGGCTCTAAATTAAAGGGTTAATGCATTCCAACCTATTAAAAATTAAAATTAAGTGAAACATTGAATTTTCTGCCTTTGCTGCTTTTCAGAATAATGTCATATTTATCTTAGAAATCATTCCCAAATAGCAGTATTAAGCTTTTAAAACTGAATTGTCTTCCACACTAAAAAATGTTAAAAGTGCTTCAGCACTAACACAAATGGCTCAGCAAGCCAGAGAGGGGGCACCCAGGTTCTCGCACGCAGCACTCCAACTTTGTTCTGGGGGTCAATACTGCAAGTGAGGTCCTCTACCAACAGGAGCCAGGACGCCCTCCAGAAATAACGATGTGGGAGTACATCACCGAGGCCGTCACTGCTAGCACTGTCACCACCACCTTACTCGAGAGCTCAAAGAAGCTTATGACCTCAGGCCACTGTTTAAAGTCAATGAATGCCTCTTCAAAGGTAGTCTCCTACCAACTGCATCGCTAGCCATACACACTGCTCAATGCATGATTCTCCGCTCCCCCTCCCCCAAACACACACCTACCAAAAATCTGTATCACTTATGCGACACATCTTCCATTCCTAATCTCACAACACCCGTTTAGGAGACGGTGCAGGCCATTCTTGGCAGACACATGGCTGAGCCCTTGGCCAGCTGATAGGTTACAAGATGCTGGTATTCTCATATGTTATCCTCCTTCTTTCATGCTCCTCTTGCTTTCCAGAACGTCTGTCACCATAACTCCACAAATTGCCTTCCTCATTTCACGCACCCAAGAAATGCAGCCTTCGCAGCCAGTGGTTGACCAAGAAGAGGGAGAGAAGAGTGAGGAAGATTAAGAAGAAGAAGATGATGAAGAAGACGAGGACGAGGAAGAAGTAGAACAAAAACAACGATAACAAGATGAAGAAACACCACCTCTTTATTTGACACCCCCAGCCACCAGCTCCTCAAGTTGGACCAGCAAGGCCATATGCAGTGCCCACCACTGAATGTCTTTAGCCTTCCACCAGTCGTGCTGCAACCACTGGGGTAGCACGGCATGACATCAGTAGGATAGGCCAAGGCACACACAAGAAAGTCACTAAGATAATGCATAAGAGTGACGAGTTGATTTCTTGATGTCATATTGGATGGATAGATTTATAAAGTTGGATTGGACGGTTTGCTTTGTGCTGGCTTTTATTTCATCATTGTGGCCAAGCAGACGCTGTGATGGTCAATAACAGAAGGAAGGAAAGGTGTGGGATTAATGTGGAAAGCAGAATTGTGGCTGTGGTTCTCTGATACTGCAGGGGATGATTACATCCTGGATATCACGGCCAGGAGGGGGCTTTCTGGGTTGCATACTTCCTTCTGCTTCCTCCTCTTCAGGTTCTTCCTCTTCTGTGTATTCCTCTTGCCTCGGTGAGCAGATAATGTAAATCTGAAATGACAGCATAAAATTCTGGAAATACTCAACAGGTCAGGAAGCATTTTGACCTGAGATGTGAACTCGGTTTCTCTCTCCACTGACGTTGTCTGACCTGTTGAGTATTTGCAGCATTTTCAGTCTTCTCAGAGGCCTTCTTTTACCATTTCAGGCCTTGCAAGCGCCCAGCAGCACTCCATACACACTTTAGAAAACTTATAACATCGATTGCAGCAAATCACTACTTCAATAAAAATCAAAAAAACCCTGTCCAAAAGCTTAAATCCAAACTTCCATGAAATATGTGTGTGTCCCTTTAAAAGGTGCTGACCTCACCACTGGCAGCCTGCTTTCATGCTTAGTACCAAGCACTGAATTCAGTACTAGGGTCGAAGTTCGAAGTGGTGACATTGCACGCCGATTGACGTCACGACACTGACATGTTTTCCCTGGGTGATAACTCGTAACGGCAGCGCAAAGAGAGGGAGTTTAATGGCGGCCGCCACGGGAGCCTCCAACAGCTGGTGAAAGAACGGCAGACGCAATTTATTTGCCATTTCATGAGGCTACGGATTTGCAATAATATATGAATTTCTAGCCCTCTCTACTTAGCAGCAGTTTGGGAGTACCTTGAAAACATGGACTGCAGCGTTTCAAGAATTTGTGGCACACCAACACATTCTCAAGGGCTATTTCTCATGGGCAACAAATGCTGGCCTTTCCAGTGATGCGCACATAGTCATAGAGTTATAACGGCACAGAATGAAGCCATTCGGCCCATCGAGTCCGAGCCGGCTCTCTGTAGAGCAATGCAGTCAGTCCAATTCCCCCGCTCTAACCCTGTAGCCCTGCAAGTTTATTTCCTTCAAGTGCCTATCCAGTCTCCCCTTGAAAACATTGTGTGTCTCTGCTTCCACCACTTCCATCAGCAGCAAGTTCCAGGTACTCAACACTCGCTACATAAAAACGTTTTTCCTCACATCCCCCTGCAACTCATGCCCAAAACCTTAATGTTGTGTCCCTAGTCCTTGTACCATCAACTAGTGGCAACTGTCTTTCCCCGTCTAGCCTATCCAACCCCGTCTTAATCTTGTACACCTCTATCAAATCACCCCTCATTCGCCTTTGCTCTAATGAAAACAAATCCAGTTCCTCCAACCTGTCCTTGTAGCTAAGATACCCTATCTCCGGAACCATTCTGGTAAATCTCCTCTGCACCCTCTCAAGTGCCTTCACATCTTTCCGAAATTGTGGTGACCAGAACTGCATGCATTACTTCAGTAGTGTCCTAACTAGCGCTTTATAAAGATTTTGCATAACTTCTCTACATTTGTACTCAATACCTCGATTTATGAAGCCCAAGATCCCATATGCTTTGCTAACCAATCTCTCAATATGTCCCGCCACCTTCAGGGCCCTATGCACAATATCTCCAGGTTCCTCTGTCACTGTACACTGTTTAAAATTGTGCCATTAAGTGTATATTGCCTCTCCCTGTTCCTTCTGCCAAAATGCATCACCTCACACTTCTCTGTATTAAATTCCATCTGCTACTTGTCTGCCCATTCGGCTAGCCTTTCTATGTCCTGTTGCAGTCGATTGGTGTCATCCTCACTGTTTGCCACACCCACACGTTTGATGTCATCGGCAAATTTAGAAATTCTACTCTGTATTGCAATATCCAGGTCAATTATATATATCAAAAAAAGCAGTGGCACTAGCTCTGATTCTTGGGGAACACCACTGTCGACCATCCTGCAGTCTGAAAAATAGCCATTTACCACAACTCGCTGTTTTCTGTCCTTGAGCCAATTCATTATCCAAACTGTCACTGACCCACCTATTCCATGAGGTCAATTTTGTTAACCAGCCTTCTATGTGGTACTTTGTCAAACGCCTTCCTAAAATCCATGTAGACAACATCCATTGTATTCCCTTCATCGATTCTCGCTGTCCCTTCATCGATTCTCCCTTTTACTTCATCCAAAAAATCAATTACATTCGTCAAAAACGGTCTGCCTTTTACAAATCCGTGTTGGCTCACCTTAATTAGCTTAAACCTCGTCAAATGCCCGTTAATTACTTCCTTGATTATTGTTTCTAAAACTTTACCCACCACTGATGTAAAACTGACCAGCCTGTAGTAACTAGAATTGTCCTTACACGCTTTCTTGAACAATGGTGTCATATTTGCCACTTTCCAATCCTCAGGCAGCTCCCCCGCATGTAGGGAACATTGGAAAATTATGGCAAGGCGTTCTGTTATCTCCTCCCCCAATTCCATTAGCAAACTGTGATAAAAAAGGTATCCTGCGACTGAAAAATTAAAAAAAAATATTAACGAAGATCAATTCTCTGCTCTTTCTGCGAGAATATCTTAATTCCCTTCGTTATAATTGGGTTTAAGATCTCATAACAACTTATGCACTGTGAAAAACTTCCACACTGTTTTTTAGTCACAGTTTGAGGCAAGAGAAGACCTTCAGTCTATCTAACCCACCTACATTATTTTGATTGTTGCATCATCCATACTAATAATGTCTTTCACATAATTACTAGCTTTTAATAAAAAAAGTTACTCTTGCATTTTCTATTTTGTTTTGTTGTAATTAACTTGTAAATTTGGCTCAGTTCTGTACAAGACAGAAACTCTTACTCGGAGCCAATATGTGTAGAACTTTCCTAATTTTATTACATCCCCTTTAAGTCTTCTTTTTTTCAAGTGAGCTGAGACCTAGGTACGAAAAACATAAGTTTTCTATTCACCCCAATTTCATTCAATGAAATATTTCAAATGTGCTCAGGAATAGTAATTACCCAGCGTACCTTTCCCACGGATTTTTGAAAGATACAATGTGGAAAGCTCTTCGGTGAAAAACGGACTTTAGTGGGAAAAAAATCATTAATAGAGGTGTAGGGTGGGCAGCCGGTCCCATAGCGCTGGTTTTAAACTATCGCGAAAAGATAAAGGCCCGAAATTTAGACATAATACGCGAGAGTACGCACTTTGTACTCTCGCGTATTAGGTATTGAATTGCCGGTTTCCTGCATGCACTGCGCATGCGCGGGAAACCGGCACTTCATGTGGCTTCACCGAAAGGTATCTCCGTGGAATCGCGTGCGCCGGAGAGTCTGCGCGTGCGTCAAGAACTTGGATTTTTTTCTCAATGGTGGAAGTGTGTGTAAGCTCCTAGCAATTACATATGTAAAAAGCAGGAGTAAGCCATTTTCGATTGCTTTGGAGACAGCAGGAGCAATAAATATTTTAGCAGTGCGGCTACTTAAGTGAGCTTTTGTAATCTGAAAGCAAGCAAAGTTTATTTAATTAAGTCTTAGGTAAGTTTGCAATTTAAAAAAAAGTTTAAAAACGGGTTTTGACCATTTGGAGTAGAAAAGCAACTGTGGGTGTGTACAAGGCATATTGATTAAGGTTTCTATCATAAATGTGAAAATGAATGTTAAAAATGAACTATTTACATTTCAAAAAGTTTTAAAGATGAAAATGATCATCAATTATATTCCTCTAAGTAAGTATGTATGCATGTATGTATGTATGCATTAATTTATGAAAATGTTACAGTTCTAGAAAATCATCTAGGGCCGTGAGGCGGGTAGACGTGTTCCCAATCCGATAGCGCACGTTTCCCACCATAGCCCGACCTGATTTTATAGCCACTCACTTTACTAAAGTTACTTTAACAACTATTTCCATTTTATCATTACAACTTTCTGTTTAAAGAGGAAGCCTGTGAGGGAGAAAGATGCCCTTTCACCATCAATTCCTGTTCCTCTGTGGGATTTTGTATCAGAGGATTTTAGACGCCAGGCGACAAAACAGACGGAGCTGGTAGCCAACACCTTCACGAGGTAGTGTCGCCTTGTACATCGCCCTCCCCCTCCCCCTCCCCCTCCCCCTCCCTCTCCCTCTCCCTCTCCCCCAGCAAGGCAAATAAAGGAACAGACACAATTTAAAGTGAAACAGTGCTCTTTTATTGCAGCATTATAGACTTCTGAGGTTCAGTGTTGATGTACATAGTTCATAACTTTTCAATGTTAACTAGCTACTTTTCAACTTTGCAAACATTCGTAAACAGAAATAGGTTATAATAACATTTGTAAACAGTTTTGACTTACTTTTTTGCTTCGTTACTGCAATAAAGACATTCAAGATGGAAAATAACTCTTTCCTAAATGTAAAACAGTTTTAATGTTCAATTTTTTTGTGCAAATAAACAATTTGAATTTTTTAAAAGTGAATAGAGGCTGTACTTTTTCAATGAAACGTTTACTTAGACTTTCAGTGACAAATATATATTTCAATAAAAAAAACAATGAAAACATGTAACTTTTAAATAAAACGAAAAATTAAACAATTGAAAGATTTACCCGCTCGAAACTATGCCTGAGGGTCAATGGATGTGCATTGTGGAAAATGCGACACCCTACTGTCTCCTGCGCTTTCCTGCTCCCCGTGACCGGTGCCCTGTGCTGTGACTTGAAACGGCCCTGTTTGCCGTCTCTTGCCCTTCAGCAATGGCCTCCTGACAGGGTTGCTGCTGCTGCTGCAAGGCAATGTTTGCTTGCATCATCACAGGCGGAGCAGCTGGCTCTTGGACCTGCACTGTTTCTGCGCTGGGAGCAGGTAAGGTTGGTTCTGCGGGAGTCACAGTAATGGCAGCAGAAATTATTTGCAAGAGTCCAGCAAGAGACTCATTCATTTTATTAAGCTCCATTCCCAAATCTGGTTTCTGCAAGAGTCCAACAAGAGACTCATTTATTTTCTTAAGCTCCATTCCCACATTTTGACCAATGATATACTCTTTCAATTGATGAAATGACATGCACAGACATTCCATTCCCTGCTTGACTGAGGCAAGACACTCAACTTCTTTCTCTGTAAGAGAAGACATCGATTGCCTCAACCTTTCAAGATGGTGGATGTGACCTTGTAACTCCTGTTCTGTTGCATGTATATCTGTTTCTCCCACATGCACTGCAGTATCAAACCTGCTGTCTGTCTGGCACAGAGCCAGAGGGGCCAGGAGATGGAGGGGACCTCTCCAGCAACCCAGATTCCAGACCTTCCAATTCCAGTTCAGCAACAATTTCCTCTTGCTGCTCCTCCACCACCACCTCACTCGCATCTCCCACTGGCTCAACACGCCCTTCACCAATGACCTCTTTGGCTGCAGACTCAATGCACTGCTCATTCCGTGACTGAGAAGTCTGCTGTAAACCTATGTAAAGGAAACAGTAAAGATTAGCAAAGGTAAGGCATGATGTGCCACATCACAGAAGCTGATATTCAGCACACATCACCTCTGTCGATTTGTTCAGTTTCAAAGGGACAGCCGCGAATATATCCAAACAGATGCTCGAACTTTTCCTCATGTTCGGTTAAAGCCCTTAACGTGACAACACCACCGCCTGTCAGTGCACGTTCTCTGGCGTTGTGAGCAGTTTTAGTCTAAAATTAAAACATAGAATCTGAAATGTAAGGGTTTTTACACCAAAACTGCATTGGCACTCACACAGTTAACTCAGTAAACAACTCAAAGCAGTGGAATCAAGATAACATTAGCATTTTATAACACTTGCCTGGCTACAAAAGCCATAAAAAATTATGGCAGCATCTTGTGACTTCAGTTAACTCAGCTTAGCAAACAAACACTATTTAAAAGTATTTCATATTTAATTTTAAGACATTTTAACATTGACTTTTGTTATAACTATACAAACCTTGTGCGTTCGCAATAAATCACTGAATCTTTTGCGACATTGTTCAGCTGTACGAGGAATGGTCGAGTTTGCGGTCACACTTTGAGCAACCTCTTTCCACGCTGCTATTTGGCCTTTTCGAGGCGGTTTGGACTTCTCAGTTCCAATGATCCTTAACCGCTGGGCGTCGACCTCGTCGAGGCGTGTGCGGAGATCATCGTCACTAAAATTTTGTGTTCTTTTGATAAATTGGATATTGCTGATAGCAGCGTTTTCCGGTTGCTGATTAAATAAAGTAAAATCAATGAAAAAAATGATTTCAGGGCTTTTAAAACTATTTAAATTACTTTAAATCTCTTTACAACTGTTTAAAATTACTCCAATTCATCTAAAAATCTTTAAAAGTTTTTAAAACATGCATTTAAATGCAACTTTAACTGCCACGTCTACCCTTGTTAGAAATCTACCTGTAGATGCTTTGAAACACCATTGAAGTGAAAAAAAAAAATGGGGGCGTGGCCTATGGTAAAGCGACCTTCCAGGGCGTGTCTTCACTGCACATCGCACGCGTAGAAACGCGCACGCTGCTCTGCAGGGCGGTGTGACGTCAGTCGCTGCCCTGCAGTGCAGCTCAGTAAACAGCAAGTACGTGTGTGGGAAAAGGCAAACGGCAGACGCGGTATGTAATACTGCGCCGGCTCCTTACCCCCGCGGGGACCCTCACTGTTTAATTTCTGGGCCATTATTACCACATTGGTCGTGATATTGGACTTGGAGTTAGAGCAAAACCGACAACAGCAAATCAGCAGCCCGTTTTACATCATGCATGATATTCACTTCAATGGGGTTTAATGTAAATTGTTTCGCTTGGCGTCAATGGATAGCAAGCTTTATCAGTTGCTTACCCCTGACAATAGATCAAGTGCTATTTTGAAGGACAGCTATCGCTGGGCGCTGAACCTGCCACCCTGGTTCATGTGGTAAGCCCTTTTTAATTTGGAAATCCGTGTCCTAGGACCGTGAGCGCCACTCTTGTTTGAAGATAGCCCAACCGTGAAATCATGGAGAATAACTTCATGAGGAGTGCGAAACGGGCTGTTGCAACCAATCACAGCTTTTTGAGCTACTGCTCAGGACGAATATATACCCCATATTGATTAAAGGCAAGCAGCTGTTCATAATACTCAGTGTGATAGATTTTAATAATATTGGCTGGCCAACTGTATTTTCATGCATGGGATGGCAGCGTCGTTGGCAAGCCTAGCATTTATTGCCCATCTCTAATTGTCCTTGAGAAGGTGGTGTTGAGATGCCTTCTTGAATCGCCGCAGCCCTTGTGAGGGGACTCCCACAGTGCTGACTTTGCTGTAGCGGTTTGGTATATCTGAGTGGCTTGCTAGGCCATTTCAGAGGGAAGTTGAAAGTCAACCACATTGCTGTCGTTCTGGAGTCCAGTATAGGACAAACTGGGTAAGGAGGCATATTTCCTGCCCTAAAGGACATTAGAGAATCAAATGGGTTTTTACAACAATCCGGCAGTTTCAGGGTCACCCTTACTGACACTAGATTTTTAATTAACGGTGAGAGTGACTGCCGTTGACATGGTGGCAGCATTTGACCGAGTGTGGCATCAAGGAGCCCTAGTAAAACTGAAGTAAATGGGAATCATGGGAAAAACACTCCACTGGCTGGAGTCATACCTAGCACAAAGGAAGATGGTTGTGTTGATTGAAGGTCAATCATCACAGCCCCAGGACATCGCTGCAGGATTTCTTCAGGGCGGTGTCCAAGGCCGAACCAGCTTCAGCTGCTTCATCAATGACCTTCCCTCCAACATAAGGTCAGAAATGGGGATGTTCGCTGATGACTGCACAGTGTTCAGCGCCATTCACAACAAATCAGATAATGAAGCAGTCCATGCCCGCATGGAACAAGACCTGGACGACGTTCAGGGTTGGGCTGCTAAGTGGCAGGCAACATTCGCGCCACAGACGTGACAGCCAATGACTATCTCCAACAAGCGAGCGTCTAACCACCTCCCCTTGAAATTCAACGTCATTACCATCGCCGAATCCCCAACCATCAACATCCTGGGGGTCACCATTGACCAGAAACTTAACTAGACCAGCCACATAAATACTGTGGCAATAAGAGCTTGCCAGAGGCTAGGTATTCTGCGGCGAGTGTCTCACCACTGACTCCCCAACGCCCTTCAACCATCTACAAGGCACAATTAAGGAGTGTAATGGAATACCCTCCACTTGCCTGGATGAGTGCAGCACCAACAATACTCAAGAAGTTCGACGCAATCGAGAACAAAGCAGCTTATTTGATTGTCACACCATCCAACCCCTGAAACATTCACTCCCTCCACCACCGGCGTACTGAGGCTGCAGTGTGTACCATCTACAAGATGCACTGCAGCAACTCGCAAAGGCTTCTTCGGCAGCACCTTCCAAACCCGCGACCTCTTTCACCTAGAAGGAAGAGCAGCAGGCGCATGGGAACACCACCACCTCCAAGTACCCCTCCAAGTCACACACTATCCTGATTTAGAAGTATATCGCCGATCCTTCATCGTCGCTGGGTGAAAATCCTGGAACTCCGTACCTAACAGCACTGTGGGAGCACCTTCACCTCACGGACGGCAGCTGTTCAAGAAGGCGTCTCACCACCACCTTCTCTAGGGCAACTAGGGATGGGCAATAAATGCAGGCCTTACCAGCGACGCCCAGATCCCATAAACAAATACATTTAAATTCCCCCAGCTGCCTTGGTGGGTTTGAACTCACGTCCTCGGATTGTTAGTCATGTCTTGTGGAATTACTAGTCCAGTAACGTAACCACGATGCTATTGTACCCCAATTACACTTGTGCAGTGTTTAGATAATACATATACCCAAATAATTATTAGCTAATTTATGTTTGGAACGTGTCTTCTTAAACATTTGAAAAGTAATGAAACTCGAGACCTGGTAATTTTAACTTCCACCTGTAATGTAAAGCAGGTGATTTCGCATGAGCCAGTCATTACACACCCCGCCCGATTTTCCTTTCCAGTTACAAAAATGGGATAGAAAATCGGGCGGGGTGTACAATGGGCTGCCCATTGAAAACGCCTAGTTACGCTATCGCTGTAAGTAAAAAATACATTTTGCTTCTCAAAGATAAGGTCCATTCATTGGCGAATTGTTATAATTATTACAATTCGAATGTGTTTCGTTCAACTCATATCTGTGGTTGCAACCAAGATACATCACCAGCTTCAGTTCACTGCAATAGCCGACAAGTCTCGCTGAGCTCAGCAAAAAATCGCAATCAGATAATCAATTCATTTGTCCAATATAAGAGAATACTTTTCCGATAAATAATTGTCCAGATCACCATCCAATGTTATATTTTGCCTTGAAGTGCATTAATCATATACCTTTTTTGAAAATATAAATTTGAATTGAAATTTGTGATGGAAATAATAATCACTTTCCAACGCAAACCGCAGGACGGGAATATGCTGCACTCTGATTAAAGGCGCACATCTCTTAAGAAAGATCACTTTTTAAGTCACAATTCAACAGATAGTGGAGCCCAGTCGCAATGTGGTGCCCGTAATATTCCTAATAGATAATCTTGAGCAATCCATTGCTAAAATATCAAATGTAATGCTGAAAAAGACGAAGACTTGATGGAACATGTTGACTTTCAAAGAACTAGAGTTGTTTTTGCTTCTGGTTTTAATTTGAATAATACGGTGTTATAGAATGTTACTTGCAGCAGTAACGTTTTTTAAGAGTCTTGACTGCAGTCGCTATGTTGATATTGCTAATACTATTAATTTGTTATTTGTAAAATTATTTCTATATTTGGAATATGTTTATGAAACTAAAAACTGGATAAATTGTGATATTCCTATTGTAATGAGTCCTGGTGGCGCTGTTCGTTTCAAAATATTGTTCCGATATTCATAACACTTGTGTCTCACACTTAAAACAAACAAATCGTTGCCAAATAATGTCACCTTCTCAGGACGCAGCCCTGGTTCATAGGATTCGAATCAACTCTGTGGAATGTGGAAAGTGGAATATTGAATCCTACAAGAAAGGGAAGCAACAACTTGCATTTACAATGTTTTTAATTCTAGCATCTCAGCGGGGAGCTGAACACTGACAAAGGAATCGGGCTAGAAGAGAGTTATAATTCAACAGATAGGATTCATAATTTTTAAAGGCGGTGAAATAGCACGTCCAACTTGTTTTCCAACAAATTATCATCAATAACAACAACTTGCATTAATATAACGCCTTTAACGTAGTAAAACGTCCCAAGGCACTTCACAGAAGTGCCATCAACTAAATTTGACAGCGAGCTAGATAAGGAGGAATAGGAAAGGTGAGAAAAAGCTGGTCAAAGAGGTAGGTTTTAAGGCGAGTCTTAAAGCAGAGCTAGAGGTGGAGAGTCGGAGAAAGTTAGAGAGGAACTTGTGGAGCTTAGGTCCTAGGCAACTGAAATCATGCCTGCCAATGTTGGAGAATCATAATCGCGGATGTGCAAGCGGCCAAAATTGGAGAAGTGCCGAGATAGTGCAGGTTTGTAGAGCTGGAGGAGGTAACTGAGATAAAGAGAGCAAGGACGAGATCTTAATATCTGAGGCGTTGCCGGTCCAGGAGCCAAAGTACAGGAGCAAGGGTGTCTTACTACATTTGTACAGGGGCTTGGTGAGATCACACCTAGAGGAATGTGTGCAGTTTTGGTCTCCTCACCTAAGAAAGGGTATACTTGCCACAGAGGGTGTGCAGCGAAGTTTCACCAGGATGATTCCTGGGATGGCAGGACTGTCGTATGAGGAGAGATTGGGTCGACTAGGCCTTTATATTCACTAGAGTTTAGAAGAATGAGAGGGAATCTCGTGGAAACGTAGCAAATCCGGACAGGGCTAGACAGACTGGATGCAAGAGGGTGTTTCCCCTGGCTGGGGGGTCTAGAACGATGGGTCACAGTCTCATGATACGAGGTAGGACATTTAGGACTGAGCTGAGGAGATATTTCTTCACTCAGAGGGTGGTGAACCTGTGGAATTCTCTACCACAGACAGCTGTGGAGGCCAAGTCGCTGAATATATTTAAGGAGGCCGATACAGTTCTAGACACAAAAGGCATCAAGGGGTAAGGGGAGAGAGCAGGAATATGGTATTGAAATAGAGGATCAGCCATGATCACATTGGATGGCGGAGCAGGCTCGCAGGGACGAATGGCCTACTCCTGCTGCATTTTTTCTATGTTTCTATGTTTCTATGTATTTTGTGAGCAAAGATCTCATAGGTGAACGATAATTGGTACGAATAAGGAGATGGGTGGTAGGGTTTTGGATGAGCTCAAGTTTGTGGATGGTGCAAGATGGGAGGCCGGCCAGGAGAACTTTGAAATATTCGAATCTAAATTTAACAAAGACATCAATGAGTGTTTCAGCGCCAGATGAGCTGAGACATGGACAATGTTATGGAGGTGAAAGTAGCCAGTCTTTGTGATGGAGTGGATATGGTGACGCAAACTCAACTCAGGGCCAAATAAGATGCCAATGTTGCAAACGACCTGGTTCAGCCTCAGACTGTGGCCAGGGAAAAATATGGAGTCGGTGGCTAGGAAACAGAGCTTACAGCAGGGACCAATGACAATGACTTCTAACTTTCCAATATTTAATTGGAGGAAATTTCTGCTCTTCCAATACTGGATGTCTGATAAGCAGTTCTCACAGCAGAGACAGGGTAAGGGGTGAGAGAGTTGGTGGTGAGGTTCAGCTGGGTGTTGGCACGTGGAACCTAACGTTGTGATTTTGGATAATATCGCCGAGGGCCAGCATCAGAGGACAAAGATCAAATTGCCCATGACAGTGGAGGAAATGGACAGGGTCAAGGTTACAGGACAGAATTAGAAAAACAGAAAAGCTACTTTTAAGTTTTAAGACGACAACAATGGCCCAGATATTCCGATCCCTACATGTGGGTACGCGCTGTGTACCCACCCGTAGGGACATCGGAAATGCCAGTTTCAGGCATACACAGAATATGAGCTGAAAAACGGCATTTCCGATCTGTCTAAAATGCTCTTGACAGATCCTCCGGCTGCCCTGGAGAAGGGCCACTGCGGGCGGAAAGTTCATCTTTTTGGAAACCCTCCACCAGCAGAAAACCCTTACAATTCTGATGCCTGGTAAAAGCAGGCGTAAGGCCAGGTTTTACCAGGATGTGTTCAAAAAAGTAAAAAAAATCAAAAAAAATCACTGTTTTATCATTTTTAAATATTTTTACAAAAGTAATTTATTATTAGCCCCGTAAAAAAAGTAATTATTTTTTTCCCCAAAACAATTTGTTTAAATAGTTTAATTTATTGTAATTTCAAGTCATTTTAAAAACGTGATTTAAAAAAAATATTTAAAGTTTTAATATGTTTTTGGGGTGTTCTCCATTCATATATTTGACAGGTCTTCCTGTTAAATGTATTAAGGGAGATTTCCTTCTGTGTTTGGCTCCACATGGCCCACGTGATCCCAGGGACGCTGCGAATTACATGCGCCCCTGGGATACCTGGGCCCTGCGCACTTCAGGTTTGGAGAGGCCCAGGAGCGGAAGCGTGTGCGTCCCGGGAGCCCTGAGGAAGGGCTTAGATTTTTCCAGATCGCAGGCCTCCATCCGCGGGAGGCCTGCGATCGGAAAATACGGGCCAATGTATATAAAACAATGCAATTGATCATGATGTATAACGCCCCGCCGATCTGAAATCTTCCGTTTCGCACTGTCGCCAAAATATGAAATTACCCCCAGAGCGTGCAGTTTGCATAGAATGATGGAGAATAGAGTGAGCTTACAAGTGAGTTATGGTGCTGGCGACATAGAGTATATATTTAAAATATTTTGCAGTTGCACACCCATCACTGACATTTTCCAATCTTCGTGTACAGTGCGCTCAGTTTACAGCTATAATGAACCATGAGCATAGGGGCGTTACCGCATTTTAAATATTTTAATGAGGCTGGAAGACTCTTTTTCCACGCCATTTTGTTTTTAACTGCCTGGGGACGGGTTTCACCCAATTTGTGAAACCTGACAGTTAAACAGAGGCAGGGACTGCTGCATCCAGGAGTTAAGTGGCTATTTAACTACCTCCTGGATCGAGTGTCCCGACCATAGCCACCCTCCGAGATCGAGACCGCTCCCCCTCTCCGATCGCCTCCAACCAGCCTCCCCGAAAACTCCGGCCTACTATTTGAAACATACATACCTTCCGCAAAACTTAATGCTTCACTATTCGATGCATTGCAATACAAGTCCTGACCGAAGTGCCCACTCTGGAAACGTTGCCATGTCCTGCTGAAATGTCTTGCATTCTTCGTTGCAGTTTATTATTCATCGAATTTAGTAATTTGTTCTTATCAGGAAACTTCATCAAGCTCCTTCTTGTGCCTGTTGTTAGATTAACCGAGTAGACTAATTCAAATTGTAAACATTCCGACACCAGATAATATCAACGTGTTGGTTTTATTAATAATGACAAAAAGTACAAACACGTCTGCACGAATTGCTATCCAATCCAGGCGAGTTCTCAGCACAGACTATCAAAGAATTACCGAATGTGATTACAGTCAGAGAAACAGTTAATTCAAAAATGTCGGATGGCTTGCTCTGAATTTATCAATTCGGAGATTATTATAATTTGATCATCATGTATTACGTGCTACTACACCAATAGATGGCAATGTTATACCACATATACGCCATTCTCTTTAGAATGTGGAGAATGTTTAATTTCTTATCAGTGAAATGTAAGACAATTTTGCAGATTATAAACATCGCACATTTTGTAGAATACCTTAAACCAGCAATGCAGACTGGAAACTAGCCATAATTCGTTACACCGACATTTGCTTGCATTTAAATTGCCTTATACTGAAAATATGTCCTGATTATTAGCGTTGGTCTGCAGAATCCTAACGACTTGATCTAAACTATGTTTTAGCATCTATCACACAGAATACAATTTCATGATGAAAAGAAATTTATACGGACGTCTACATTTTAACAATTTTCCACATTGGCCCAGAAATTAAACATCGATGGTTCCCGCGGGGGTAAGGATTCCCCACGATATCGCACTCCGCGCCTACATTTTTGTTTGCGGCCCACACAAACTTTAGTTTCAGAGCCTCTTCTTGTAGCAACCGCGCAGTGTGTGCGTGTCCCAGAGGCGCAATTAGTTCATGTGAGCTCTGGGATCACGTGATTCAGTTAGAGCCAATGGCAGCACACCATCTTTCATTCATAGTTTTGACAGCAAGAGCTGTCAAAGCTATGAATACTACAAACCACCAAAAGAACAGCTAAACCTCAATTAAATAAAAAAAAGCCATCACATTAATAAAATAAGTATAGTTAATAAATTAACCACTTTAAACAAAAAATTAAATTTTTGAAAAAATTTAAAATGTTTTTAAAAGTTATAAAAATAAACTTACCTTTCTTTAAAGTCTCTAAAAAAGATAAACCTGTTGATTTTTTTTAAAAATAACACTTAATTAACTACTTACCTTATCAAAAGGGGGTCCTACGCCTGCTTTCTTTATGTGTAAAATCTTCACCACTTACCTGCGCGTTCAAAGCTGAAAAAAAAACTAAGTGCACTGCGTGCGCACAACCTGTAGCGCACACGCGGTTCACTTAGGAACCGCCCCCTTTGCAATTCACGAAGTGCCGTTTTCCCGCGCACGCGCAGTGCATGCAGTGAACCGGCAATTCGGGATCCAATACGCGAGAGTACACAGTGCGTACTCTCGCGTATTAGGTTTAATTTTCGGGCCACTACTTCTCACCAAATGTTCTTAACTTTTGACTGAGTCATGCCTAATGTATGACTGCGGTTTCGACACTTCCTTCTTTTCGGCAGCCCTCTATGCTAACTGTCCCATGTTAACCTTTCACCTGTGCCTGGCTGTTAACCTATTATATTACAAACTATCCTACAGCTATGTCCGAACTATCTATATGAAAGGAGAAAGCATAGATTTCTAGTGAAGAGCCATGGGACACACAACTACTCACATCCCTCCATCTGAGAATGAAATCCATCTACAGCTTTTCTTAGCTCTCTGTTCACTATCTTTCCCTCTGCTCACTATCTAGCACTCTATTCAATTGGCCGCGTTTATTTTAATTCCACAGCACGTATTTTCTTTTACAACTCTCCATTTAATCCTCTATTATTCCCAGTCATGCTCAGTTAGAAAAACATCTACACCTACATGGACTCTGATTGTAAGATAACGAGTTTTATTTTTATATCAAACAGATAGGATTTGAGTATGTAACTGCAAAGCCTAACCATGCCATTAAACATTTGGTGACATCCAACGAGTGTAATGTCATCTGTCCTCCGATTTTTCAGAGATAAGATAATGTCCTGATTTTACAAGGCCTATGACAGCCTATTCACACAGTACATGACCCACAAGCTCTGGGTTTCCGAATGCGATGCGCATGCGCAAAAACCCGGAATTTGCTCCCTTCCAAGTTTTTCCTTGACAGATTGTATCCATCTGCTATAAATTCACTTTCAATCGCACAGATTTGAAATATTTGCCCAGCTACTGCCCAGCGAACACGCAGGCATGATTCACTGAAAAGTTAAGAACATTTGGTGAGAAATAATGTGGAAAGTTGTTAAAATACAGACGTCCGTAAAAATATCCAGAGAGGAGGTTTACCAACTCGTACCAGGGATGAGGGAGTTCATTTAGGTGGAGGGATTGAACAATCTGGGATTTTCCTCATTTCAGCAGAGAAGGTTATGGGAAGACCAAATAAAATTATTCAAAATTAGGAGGGGTTTTGACAGAGCAAGTAGGGAGAAACCGTTTCCTCTGGCAAGTGTTTCGGTTACCAGAGGTCATAGATTTAAAATGATTGTCAAAAGAACTAGAGGGGTAAATAGGAGAAATTTCTTCACACGGAGGGTTGTTAGGATCTGGAACACAGTTCCTGAAATTGTGGTAGAATCAGATTCCATAGAAACTTTCAAAACGTACTGAGACATGTACTTGTACACAGATGGGCAAAAAGCTGGTGTATTGGACTAAATTGAAAAGCTCTTTCAAAGATCCGGCACAGGTAGTACCGGGCGAATGGCATTTTTCTGTGCTTCTCCTTTCGTTCCTGACATAACAAGCATGTATTGTCCGTCCCTAATTGCCCTTAATAAGATGGTAGTGAGCGCCCTTCTTGTACGCTCCAATCCCTGCGGTGAATGTACTCCCATAGTGTTTTCAGGGAGGAAGTTCCATGATTTTGTCCCAGCGACAATGACGGAACAGCGATATACTTCCAAGTCAGGATGGTGCGTGACTTTATGGGGAAATTAGAGGTGCTGGAGTTTGCATACGTCTGCTGCCCTTGTCCTTCTAGGTGGTAGAGGTCACTGGTTTGGGAGGTGTTTTCCAAGAAGCCTTGGCGAGTTGCGAGAATGCAACTTGTAAATGGTCCACACTGCGGCCAGGGTGCGCTGGTGGTGGAGGGAGTGAATGTTAAGATGGTGGATGGGGTGCCAATCAAGTGTACTCCTTTGTCCTAGATGATGAGAGCTTTTTGAGTGTTGTTGGAGCAGCACTCATCCAGGCAAGTGGAGAGTTTTCCATCACACTCCTGACTTGTGCCTTGTTGATGGTGGAAAGGATTTGGAGAGTCAGGAGGTGAGACACTCGCAGCAGAATACCCCGCCTCTGACCTGCTCTAATAGTCATATTGGGCCAAAAATTCATCCCGCGACGCGAGAGTACGCACTGCGTACTCTCGCGTATTCTCTCTCCAATTGCCGGTTTTCTGCATGCCCTGCGCATGCGCTGAAAACCGGCACTTGGTCTTTTGAAAAGGGGGCGGTTGCGCGGTGCATCGCGTGCGCGCTACAGGCTGCACGCATGCTGTGCATTTCGTGCTTTGGACGCGCAGGTAAGTACGGAAGATTTTAGAAATGGAAAAGGGAGGAGTAAGACCCACTTTTAACAAGTTAAGTAGTGAATTAAGTATTTTTTTGAATTTTTTTTAACAGGTATATCTTTTTTAGAGACTTTAAAGACAGGTAAGTTTATTTTTATAGCTTTTTAAAAGATTAAAAAAAATTTCAAAAATTAATTTTTTTATTTAAAATGGTTAATTTATTTAACTATACTTATTTTATTAATGTGATTTTTTTTTAAAAATTTAATTGAGGTTTAGCTGTTATTTTGGGGGGGTGTAAGATTCATAGATTTCACAGCACGTATGTGAAATTTATGAATGGAAGATGGTGTGCTGCCATTGGCTCTAACTGAGTCACGTGATCCCACAGCTCGCACGAATTCACTACGCCGGTGGGATACGCAAGCACTGCCCAGCTGATGTCTGGAACATCAAGTTCGTGCGAGCTGGATCTGAAAAAGCACACGCGGAGTGAGAGATCGCGGGGAAGCCTTACCCCCGCGGGTACAGAGCGAGATCAATTTCTGGGCCATTATTTATGAGGCTGGTCCAGTTAAGATTCTGGACAATCGTGAACCCCAGGTGTTTGATGGTGGGGGATACGGCGATGGCAATTCCGTTGAATGTCAAGGGGTGGTGGTTAAATGCTCTCTTGCTGGAGGTAGTCATTGCCTGGCATTTGTGAGGCGCGAATGTTATTTGACACGTACCAGCCCAACCGTGAATGTCGTCCAGGTCTTGCTGCTTGCGGGCATGGACTGCTTAGTTATTTGAGGATTTGCGAATGGAACTGAGCACTGCGCAATCATCAGCGAACATCCCAAAATCTGACCTTATGATGGAAGGAAGTTCATTGATGAGCAGTTGAAAATGTTTGGGTATAGGACACTTCCTTAAGGAGCTCCTGTAAGATTCTTTGATTCTATGAACGAACCTATCCTCTCTAACACACTTTATGAACAGACTTTTTAATAACATGTCTCTATTGGTCAATGTATGTGGCTGGAACAAATCACTGGGCACCTAAAGTCTGTTAAGTAAACAGCTCTCAGCCAGTTGGGTCATTTCAGAAATGACGGTCAGTTCAATAACTTTCAAAGATAACTGAATAGATGAAACAAATCAAATTCTAAGTGTGGATACGCATAACGTGCTGCATGAGGGAACGGACTGAAGCGGGGGGAAAGTGTAAGCTGCTTCAGCGAGCCGGTACGGACGAGTTGGGCCGGATGGCGTCGTTTAGTGCTAGAAAATTTTATGAATGGATCATTTTGAGGAAACTACAGGAAACAATGGTTACTCGTGACAAATCACGCGATCTATTTAAGTAACCCACTCAATGCACCCGTACAAATCCACCCAGGCACACAAGTAGCATTTTCATTAGGAAGATAACTTGCTAATAAAGTGTCATAGAGTTGGATGACGAGGGTTAGGCGGAGGCTCGTAATAGAGCATAAACACCAGCATGGACCGATTTGTGTCTTTTTGCTTTACATGGCCAAGAAATTGATGAAGAAAGGGAAAAAGAATATGAGAGTAAACTTGCGAGAGACATAAAAACAAACTGTAAAAGCTCCGATACGTATGTTAAAAGGAAAAGATTAGCGAATGCAAATGTGGGTCCTTACAGGCCGAGACAGGAGAAATTATAATGGGGAATAAGAAAATGGGAGAGAAATTAAACAAATACTTTGGCCGCGATCTTGCCGTTGCACAGAGCGGGTCAGGTGTCAAAATGGCAAAGATTGACAGCGGATAACGAACCCGCTGTGAACCCGCCTCCACGCGCGTCTCCCAGGTGTCTGGTGAGTCGCCGCAAAACAGACCGAACACCGAGCGGCGGGGGAGGCAATTCAAATCATTAACTGGGTTGTTAACATGCAATTAACTGTTATTTTAAAGTTGCATTTCAATTTTGCGTGCTCCCCCACGGGTAATCCACTGTTCGGGGAACACGTCAGCTCAGCAGATCGTGAATTGAGTCTGATTCCCTGACAGCTGCAGAAGTTCCATAAAGGATACCTTATTGCAGATGTTCACTTTCAGAGCTCACAAACTGTTGGTTACTGCATTTGGAAGAAATATACAGCCTTGTGCAGCTTGCAAGTGTTTGGAGCCAACTCTCTATCTACTCCACCTCATTGGAACACCTCTCTTATCATTCACAGTTTTGCTTTAGTCATCTCTCTGTCACCTGCCATCTAATACATCAGAATGTGTACGATTTACAGTCTCTCACATTGTTCCTCAGATTCTGGCCACGAAGGGCCCCAACACCAGAAGACCCAGGTACCCCAGCAGCCACAACCAAAGCAAGAGCCCCAACCATCGCCTCAACCACCTGATGCTGCACAGGGCAGAGGGCATCGGCTCGGGCTGGACTTAGGTGGAGGTGCTATCCCCAGCACAGGGTTTACAGGCAGAGGATGAGGTTCCTCAACATGACTGAGCAGCAGTGCCAATGGAGGCTTATGCTATCACGCCAGGATGTGGCGGATATTTACTGATTGCTGGAGCAAGAGCTGCAGCCCAGAGGAGCGTTTGGGCACCCCTTACTAGTAGCTGTGAAAGTCACACTTGCCCTCAAATTATTCATCTCAGGCTCTTTCCAGGCATCTGCAGCAGACATTTGCGGCATCCCCGATGCCATATTTGATAAGTCAGCAAAGGATTTAAACTTTGCAACTGATGAAGCCAGTGCGGCTGAGCGCGTGGTTGGCTTTGCGGATCTGGCTATATTCCCACGGGTGCAGGGCGTAATCGACTGCACGCATGTGGCCATCAGGGCAACCAATCATTAAGTGTTTATTAACCGCAAGGGCTTCCACTCAATCAATGTGCAGCTGGTCTGCAACTATAGGAAGATCATTCTCCATGTGTCCGCCAAGTTCCCAGGGAGATGCCATGACTCCTACATCCTGCGCTACTACACCGTTATTCAGCTCTTCATACCTCGAAACAATCTTTCAGGCTGGCTGCTTGAGTACAAGAGCAATTCATTAAAGACGTGGTGCATGACACCTTTAAGGAGGACAATAAAACGACCTCGAGGAACATTACAATCAAAGTCTGATCTCCAAAAGAAGTGTCTCAGAGCAGACGCCTGGGTTGATTAAAATGCGCTTCAGATGCCTGGACAGAACTGGAGGAACCCTAGAGTACACACCAGCCAGGGTTTCCAGAATCGTTCACAATATAGCTCAGCAGCGAGGCTTAGTGCAGCATGAGAAAAAACGTGCAGAGTGCACGGCCTCTTTGGAGGAGGAGGATGAGTTTGAAGACGACAATGAGGAAGAGCTTGATCAGCCGGCGCTGCCAATGCTACCAGTACACGAACACATTGCTGTCCGTGAGGCCAGGAATCACCTTATCATGTCCAGATTTAGCTAAGTACAGCTTACACAGACATGTGGCTGCCACATGCTTTGGCACAATGGCATCAGCCCACATCATCACCATTAACTATCCCGACAATGACCAGTCCTACCTTTCAATCTCCCAACCATTCATGGAGTTTAAAGTATCCCTGAACATTCACTCTGCCATTTCCAAGTGTTAACACACATTTGTGATGGAGCTATATTTGAACGAATTAAAGATATATTCCACAAAATAAAATTAACAGAAACATGTCATTAACATTGAAAGAAACACACAAGTGATTACCCTTTTAACTGTATTGGTGTGTCATCTTTCTTTTCCGTGTGTTTCTACGTGGTGCAAAACCCTGTGCCTTCAGCAGAGGTACAGGCAGCCTGCTCACTTCCCTGCTGCATCTGCTTAGATGTCTTTGGCGGTCGTCCTCTGGGGTTCGGAGCCTGTGTGTGCCCCACCAAAGTCTGCGCCTCCTGCGACTGTGCAGTGGCAGGCTCGGCATCGCTGTCCGTGGAGGCATCTGGGGCTCTGACTGAGGGGTAGGCAAGAGGGTTGAAGTGTTAGAGCTTGGAGAGGAGCCCCTACGTCCAAGTACCCTCCCACCATCATCACTCTCATGGGCCATCCGCACTTCTCTGCTAGCATATAGCTGGAGAGCAGCTTCCTGCATATCAGTGGAGCCATGAGGAACTCCTAGCAAGGACCCCAATGAGGCTCCGTTTTATCTCCTCGACAGTTGCCCATCTATTCTCCATAGCTGACCATCTACTTTGAAGTGAGACCATGTGTTCATTCGACTGGCGCATTATATCCTCCAGGCAGATGGTCATCCTATCCATGTAGGTACCAGCAGTCGTGAGTGCATGGTGCTCATGCTTGAGATGGGCTCCTCCATTCTCTGCAGACTTGCAGTCATGCACGTTGCAAAACCTGTCAGAGCCTCCTTCACTTGTTGCTCCAGCTTCAAGAACGCCCTCTTCCTTGATGGCCTCCGAGCCTCAGCGTCTGCTTGCAGTTGAACAGATCTAGGAGACTCCTGCACCCTCCGACGAGGTGTCTCCACTGCTGATCTTGCTCGCGTGTGATGTATGAGAAACCAGGTAACAACACTACTCTATCATGCGATGGACCCACCGAGGCGATTGTATCTGTGGTGCTGCTGACTTGCCTTGTCTCAGGTGATGCTGCACCCTCAGGGGCTGGAGACTCCTCTGAGTTGTGCTCCTCCAGTTGCTCATGGATATTGGGGAGGGGCGCTCGTGATGGACCTGTGGGAGAGTAAAGACATCAGTTAAATATATGATATGTACATTGCATATACATACCATTATATGCATTATGAGCAATCAATTCCGGTTGACAGTTGCCCCCTCATGAGTGACTCATGAATGACATGTAGGTGTATGGAAATGATTCTGGCACCAGGTTGGTCAGATGAGCCCCTCTCTCCCTCCCACACCTCCGGCTGGTCCACCACTCCAGTGAACTCCAGGGCAGCCTCCTCTGCAAGAGTCAGAATGGCGAATGATTGAGGGCCACCTTCCATCCTCTCCCTCTCCCTCTTGTTGTGAGCTCTCTTCTCCTGCAAGGAGGGTAAGAAGAGAACGTTCAGTGAGACTGATGGAATAAGTGTAAGGAATGGCTGTGGTAGATCTTTATAGGGAGGCTATAATGGAGTGGGGGAGGCTGTAACACATCGCATCCTTTACTGTTGCTAGTTGGTGTCATTACATTAGAATGAGGGTGAGTGTGAGGGGTGCATAGTAAGATGGGGATGCAATAATGTAGATAGATAGAGGGGGATGGGTGAAGGTCCAAGGGAAGTTGCATTGAGTTACGATGCGCAAGAGAAGGGTTGGGAATGCTGAGTGATGGGGAAGTGATAACAGGCACAGCAGAATGAAGGTTAGAAAGGCTTTCAACTCACTTTCTTAGATCGTAGAAGAACATGAAAACGCTTGCAGCACTGAACCGAGATCGTCATCACCACACCTGCCTTTTACATCCTCAGCTATTTGCAGCCAAGCTGATTTGGCCTCCTGGGGAGGTCTCTTCCGCTCACTGGCAGGAAAGAGAACACTCCTGCGTGCTCATATTCTCTCCACAAGAACATGGAGGGAGTCATCATTGAAGTAATGGAGGATCCATCTCCCTTTCTGAGGCCATTCTTGGAGCAGAAACATGTATATCTGTAATGCACTCTTTAAATGGAGGAAATTAAATGAAGTGGGCTCATGAGCCCTTTAAATATACCGGCAAAATAAGCGTCAGCGCTGACGTCACCTGAGCTGAACCTTGTAATAGGTTCGGGGAACGCGAGGGCGGGCTTAACAAGGCCCATTAACGGAAAATCATTTTTCTATGCAGGATGTAGATGGCAGCAGTTCCTAGCCCGAGAACGACTTCTCGGTCGGCAAGATCGCAGCCTTTGTGTCTGTCTTCAAGGAAGAAAATGCAAAAAACTTCCCGGAAACAGTGGAGAACCAAGGGTTTAGCAAGAATGAGGAACTGAAAGATTGTAGTATTAGTAAAGAAATAGTACTGGGGAAATTAATGGGACTGAAAGCAAATAAATCCCCTGGACCTAGGGTTTGCAAGAAGTGGCTATACATATATTGGATGCATTGGATGACAATTTCCAAAATTCCATAGTTTAAGATCGGTTCCCATAGATTATAAGATAGCAAATGTTGCTCCACTATTTGAGACAGGAGGGAGAGAGAAAACATGGAACTACAGATCAGTTAGCCTGACATCAGTAGTAGGGAAAATGTTAGAATCTAACAGGGCACTTAGAAAATAGTAATAGGATTGGGCAGAGTCAACGCGGATTTCTGAAATGGAAATCGTGTTTGACGAATCTGTTAGAAATTTTTGTGGCTGTAACTAGCAGAATAGATAAGGCGGAACAGGTGGATGTTGTGGACTTTGATTTTCAGAAGGCATTCGGTCAGGTGCCACACAAGAGGTTATTACACAAAAGTAGGGCTCATGGGATTGGGGGTAATATACTAGCATGGATTGAGGATTGTTTAATGGACAAAAAACAGAGAGTAGGAATAAATGGATCATTTTCGGGTTGGCAGGCTCTAACTAGTGTGGTAACTCAAGGATCAGAGCTTGGGCCTCAGCTATTCACAAACCATATCAATGATTTGGATGAGGAGATGAAATGTAATATATCCATGTTTGCTGATGATACAACGCTGGGTGGGAATGTAATTTTTGAGGAGGATGGAAAGAGGCTTCAAGTGCATATACACACGTTAAGTGAATAGGGAATGACATGGCAAATGGAATATAATGTGGAGAAATGTGAAGTTATCCACTTTGGCAGGAAAAATAGAAAAGCAGAGTATTTTTTAAATGGTGAGAGATTGGGAAATGTTGGTGGTCAGAAGGACCTGGGTGTCCTTGTACATGAATCACTGAAAATTAACATGCAGGTATTGCAAGCAATTAGGAAAGCAAATGGTATGTTGGCCTTTATTAAAAGAGGGTTTGAGTATAAGAGTAAAGACGTCTTATTGCAATTATATAGGGCCATGGTGAGACCACACCTGGAGTATTGTGTTCAGTTTTGGTCTCCTTACCCAAGGAAGGGTATACTTTGCATAGAGGGAGTGCAACAAAGGTTCACCAGACTGATTCCTGGGATGAGGGATTGTCATATGAGGCGAGATTGAGTAGACTAGTCCTATATTCTCTAGAGTTTAGAAGAATGAGAGGTGATCTCATTAAAACATATACAATTCTTACAGGGCTTGACAGGGTAGATGCAGGGAGGATGCTTCTCCTGGCTGGGGAGTCTAGAACCAGGTGTCACGCTCTCAGAATAATGGAATAGCCATTCACTCAGCGAGTGTTGAATCTTTGGAATTCTCTACCCCAGAGGGCTGTGGAGGCTCAGTCGTTGAGTATATTCAAGACAGAGATCGATGCATTTTTGGATATTAAGGGAATCAAGGGGTATGGGATAGTTCAGGAAAGTGGAGTTGAGGTAAAAGACCAGCCATCATCGTAATGATTGGCGGAGCAGGCTCGAGGGGCCAAATGGCCTACTCCTGTTCCTAATTCTTACGTTTTTATGTTATGTTCTTATGTAATTCTATGAAATTCTATGACTTTATCATTCTGAGAAAGCTGCAGAAGGCATGGTCAGTGATGACGCATCATGCGATCTACTTAAGTACCCTACATGTACACACACGTGCGATATTGCGTTTGAGAACATAACTTTGCAGGAGGAGAATATACCATTCAAATTCAAAAGCCAGTTCCAAACGCTATATCACTCATTTTGCACAATTTTCAATAGAGCTATTGCCTAATAAAATTACCCAACACACAGTGCAAATTGATAACATCTTCCACTGGCACTGTGATTAGAACGTTCCACATATTCCCCAACCTCTGTTTGAAGCAGTTATATCGTAGCTGGACCACAAAATGAAGCCAGGCCTGAGCAGTTGGCAACCTAATTGTTTTCTTAGTCCAAGAACGATTTCAGAAGCTCCCACAGAGGACTCCCTTTCTTAGCTGCTGGGTCCGAAGTGCACTTCGCACAAGGACATTGCGATCCATGTGTCGACAACTTCGAGTTTCCCGCGGAAAAATTCAAATTACTGGACTGCAGTGGGGTTCCCCTTGTGCGAACTCTTCTTCTTGGACAGTCCCTCGGAACCGAGGATGACCTGCTTCCACACTAAAAATGAGTTCTCAGGTGACTGATGAGTCCAATGCCGGACTTACAGTCTCTGTCACAGGTGTGGCAGACGATGGTTGAAGTGGCGGGTGGTTGGGCTGCTTGGGTTGACGTGCACTCCTTCTGCTGATTGCGCTTGGCTTCCAATTGCTCCCGGCGAAGATTCTCGAGGTGTTCGGCGCATTCCCGCTTTCTTCTCCTGCACTTTGTGTGGTGTTGGGCCTGCGATTCCCAGGTGTCAATGGGGATGTTGCACTTATTCAAGGAGGCTTTGAGGGTATCCTTGAAGCGTTTCCTCTGCCCACCTGGGGCTCTCTTGCCATATCGGAGCTCCGAGTAGTGCACTTCTTTTGGGAGTCTCGTATCAGGCTTGCAGACGATGTGGCCAGTCCATCGGAGCGGATCGAGCATGTTCAAACCTTTGATGCTGGAGATGTTGGCCTGAGCGAGAACAGTGACTTTGGTACGCCTATCCTGCCATGGATTTGCAGCATCTTGCGGATGCAGCATTGGTGTTACTTCTCCAGTGCTTGGAGGTGCCTGCTGTTCATTGTCCATGTCTCTGAAGCATACAAGGATGGGTATCACTACTGCTCTGTAGACCATTAGCTTGAAGCTGGGTTTGTGTTCCTAGTCTTCAAACACTCTGTTCCTCAGAGACCGAAGGCTGCATTGGCACACTGAAGGTGCTGTTGGACTTCGTCATCGAAGTCGGCCCTTGTTGACAGTAGATTTACTGGGCGATATTGCCCCAAGGGTCAGTTCGACATCTCGACCGTGCTTCCCACTGGGATAGGAGATGCCGAGCAGCAGTTGCAGAGTCTTGGAGCCGGGCACCGTGTAGAATTCAACAGATAATGGTATTTGAGTAAAAGTAAACAAATGATGGGGTGGGGGGAGGCTCTCAGCGAACGTTTCTTACTGGAAGATAAGCTTCCCTGTGTTGTGTTAGGTGACAATATACATGCACGTTGAATGATGTACAATGTTGGAGGATCAAGTGCTATAGAAAAAAAGGCGGTTTAAAGACAGTTAAGTTACTGATTAGCCATGTTATAATTGAATAGTGGAATATGCTCAAGGGGCTGAATTGTCTGCTCTTGTACGTATGTTTCTAAGAACACTTACGGGATGGAATTTGTCCCCGCGTTATCGCCAGCCCACTGGCTAACCACGGATCGAATTTCCTTATAAGGGTAATCACTCTGAAAAACAGAGACTCTCTTATCTAATGTAAGTAAGTCTTGGAAGGAGTTGAATTTGGAATTGATCTTTCAACACAGAAAAAGTTATTATCAGTCCTACACTGGGCAGCTCGAACTGCAGTGACAAAAAGAGCACTATGTTTAAACACCGTTTGTCGGTGTACTTCCTTCGGTTTGGGCTGAGCATTTCCTGAGCGGAGCGCCGCAAGCAAAATCTGACGGTTACATTTATACTCCAGAACAGAATTCGCCGGATTTTACTCCCATTGAAATTAACGGATGGATCATCCGACGGGTTCCCTTAGGGGAGTTTTGACTTCCCCGACAGATTTCTTTCCTGCCCTCAGCCTACTGAGTAAATATACAGATGTAACCCCGATGACTCACGGGGGACGAGTTGCATTCAGCAGGATTTGCTTCCCTCACCTTCATGAGAACAAAAGATAATGAGGAACTTTACATGAGGAGTAAGGAACACTGGGGCATGGTAGGCTGGTGGGTGGACTCAAACACACTTTTGTCCTCCACACTAATAAATATATATATGTATAATATGTATATATATGGTCCTTTATTGAGTATTTACAACTTCATTAATCTCAGTTACCTTCGTGCTTATTCCCTCGTCGGCAGGAAGGATTGACTAATGAATGGCAGCCCATAGAAATCTTGATGCCCTGGAATTTGTTGAATATTAACTCACATCCATCTACCTTATCTTGCCTGTTTATTTAGTGCAATGCATATTAAATAACTCTGGCAGTCTGGCAGTCTCGTTCACGTTACTGCGCACTGGTTAGTATTTTGGATACATGAACGAAATGTCTCCAGAACTTAGACAAATCAAAAGTCCCCGTGGGTCACCGTGGTGGAGGTGGGTTTTGCTGTCGGGGGTTCAGTATCTCACCGCCCGGATCTCTTTATTGAGATCTTTGATATTTTGGAAAACGCACACTTCTAAGGGAGATGAGTTTGGAGTGTTGTCAGCAGATACCGACGTTCTCAAATGAAAGATAAGGCCAGACAGCAGGGCAGCGTCAAGTGTGAAAAGAAGGGGGGATGCATGGGAAAAAATAACCACCTGACGCCAAGCTTGGGTTTTTAAGCTGCAGTTTCTGAAATATTTCATTGTGCAGCTTATTTTGCACGAGGTGAATGAACAAACTATAGCAACAAATCCTGTTTCACAATCAGGATATTACAATATTTATGATCAACATTATTACACGATTTAAACAATTGGTTCTAAAAGATTTATGGGTAAGCATTTTTGTTAGGCAATCCCCGTTCTCGTCTTGTTCACAACAACACTTTTCGAGTAAGCACGAGACTTCTGCACAGGCATTCAATTCATATGGAGAGCGTACAGAATGGATCCACCGAGATGCCAGGGATTAGAAATTACAGTTATGAGGAGAAACTTGAGATACTTGTTGGGCAAATGTATTAAGTGTTACGGAACCAAGGCGGGTAGAACATGTTAAGATCCAGGACAGCCATGATTTAACTGAATGATGGAACAAGCTTGAGGGGCTGAATGGCCTACTCCTGTTTCTTTGTTTCTATACATCCTATATTACGATACACAGTAAAGGTGGTCAGACTTTAACTGTTATCAGAGAATGCATATTCGGTTTCTGTATCTTTCGAGTACACTCTGACAAACTTTCCTCTCAAATTAAAAACTTTACATGTAGAAATGTCCAAAATAATTGCAGTCAGTAATGCAAAATTTGTTGTTTAGTGAATTAGAACAGAGTTAACTTCATACCAGAAAGTAACAAAAAACATACAGCTATGTGTTCAATTCTTCGTACATTTCAACAGAAGATAAACCCAGGCACATTAATCAATGTAAGTTTGTGTCACACAATTTCTTACATCTTTCAAATAAACTTAAAAACCATTACCAAATAAAAATAAACTGTTACTTTTACAACTATAAACATTCTGTGAAACAATTCTGTAGTACAATCCAACTACAGGATGTCTTCATTATCATTCACACAGCACTAGCTTGGCACCCTTTTTATCGCTTCTGGTTCCACATTCCAGTACCATTAAGATGAGTAAAAATCACCTAATAACAATGAGTACTGAAATTGATCAGAAATTGTAAAAGAAAACAATTGTTGATGTGATTGCCTCATGTCCAGAACTAATAGTTTTCGCACAATTTACAATAACAAACAATTCACAATGGCCCTAATAAAAGTCTGGTTTTCACAATTTAATAGTTAAGTTAACCACAATAACTCTAATGTAATCAAGACCAATATCTTAAGCTCAACACACATTCCAGCTTGCAAAAGAGGGATCATAAAATCATAAAAAGTTACTGCACGGAAGAAAGCCATTTCGCCCCATCTTGTCCGTGCCGGCCAACAAAGAGCTATCAAGCCTCATCCCACTTCCCAGATTTTAGTCCATACCCCTGCAGCTTAGAGCATCCCAAGTGCACATCCAAGTACTTTTTTTAAATGTGGTTAGGGTTCCTGCCTCTACCACACTTCCAGGCAGTGAGTTTTAGACTCCCACAACCCTCTGTGTGAAGACATTTCTACTCAAATCCCTCTAAACTTTCGCCCAATTACTTTAAATCTGTCCCACCTGGTTTTTGACCCCTCTGCAAAGGGAAATAGGTCCTTTCTATCCACTTTATCTATGCCCCTCATAATTTTATGCACGTCAATAGGTTTCCCCTCAGCCTCCTCTCTTCCAAGGAAAACAGACCCAGCCTATCCCGTCTTTCCTCATAGCTAAGATTCTCTACTCCCGGCAACATCCTTGTCAATCTCCACTGTACCCTTTCGAGTGCAATCACATCTTTCCTGTAATGTGGTGACCAGAACTGCACGCAGCACTCTAGTTGAGGCCTAACTAGTGTTTTATACAGTTGAAACATAACCCCCCCTGCTCTTGTATTCTATTCCACGGCGAATAAAGGCAAGCTTTCCGTATGCCTTCTTAATCACCTTATCTAATTGGCCTGCTGCATTCAGGGATCTGTGGACATGCACTCCTAGTTCCCTTTGTTCCTCTACACTACTCAGTGTCCGACCATTTCATGTGTATTCCCTTTCCTTGTTTGCCCTCCCCAAATGCATTACCTCACACTTCTCCTGATTGAATTCCATATGCCACTGTTCTGCCCACCTGACCAATTTATTGATATCTTCCTTCAGTCTACAGCTTACTTCTTCAGTATCAACCACACAGCCGATTTTAGTATCATCTGCAAACGCCTTAATCATACCCCCTATATTCAAGTCAAGATCGTTGATATATACCACAAAAAGCAAGTGATCTAGTACTGAGCCCTGCGGAATCCCACTGGAAACAGCCTTCCAGTCACAAAAACAACCATCAACCATTACCCTGTGCTTCCTGTCTCCGAGCGAGTTTTGAATCCAACTTGACACTTTGCCCTGGATCCCATAGGCTTCTAAATTCGTGACCAGTCTGCCATGTGGAATCTTAACCAAAGCCTTTCTAAAGTGAGGTGCCACATCCGCAGTAACACCGTAACATTCACACATGTTTGATAAAAAGACAGTAACATCCACAATTAAAACAAAAACAAATAACTGGAGAACAGTAGAAAAGAGAGACGAGCTTCCCGTTTCTTCTTTATTCCATCAAAAACTATTTATCCTTTATTCCTTCAACCAATTTTTAATTTCTGATGTTTTCTAATGAATGCAATTCTGTATTGATTCAAAATTTCAGGCTCACATTCCGTGTCCTCACGCAAGCCTGTTATCTCCTGCATAGTTCTTAGCACTTTCCTCTGGTACATGGAGGGTTGCAATTAAATAGATTAAAGGATGAAGGTGTGGGGTTTTATGGATCCACATATGGCATTTTAACAATATCTCTGCGTTATTGATTTTGTGTTCTTACTTACTTTGTAAAGATGTTATTGCTAGCTTTTTCGGCATGATGAGAAGGCTGGGCCAAATATGCCAAGAGGTAGTTGCGCTAGTTTGGTTTAAGTATTGATAATATAGCATGCTGTAAACACCTGCGTTCGTAAATAAGGTTCTGCTAAAGTGTGGTTACGTGGAGTCGGCATGGCTGATGCTGAGACATGTTTTTCAAAGTTAACATTTGTGTCAGAACAATGGTAGAGTTAATAAGATACATCTGTACATGTTTACGAGAGTTAAAGGTCAGAGTATGCGGTTGTGAAAATGCAGCATTGCCAGAATCGAGAAGACCTGAAGTAAGTTGTGAACTATAAGTCTCTTGCAAAGGTAGACAACAGGAACCACCTGTACTTGGTATACGTGCTGGGACATCAGGAGGCCATGGACGAACAAAATGGGACCATAATCCAATCATTTCGGCTGAAATGATTCATGACCTAATATGGTGAGGCACTAGCACCCCGAGGGGGATAAAAGAGAGAGATTACAGAACATCGGGGGCACACTTAGAGGAATGATTTCGAATACGGTCAACAGAACACAGTAAGAAGCGAACAGAAGATTGTGCCCCAGAGAGCTTGGAAGCGCGAACCGTCGGAGCCAAGACTCGCTGTATACCTATTGCGCTTGTTAAGTATTAACCTTGTATAGCTTTTTGATACTCAATAAATTCTCTGGCTTAATTTAAGAGCGTGATTCGATATCTTGCAAGTAAAAATTGTTCAAGAATCCTAGGTGAGACGGGTTGGGTGTCCTCTGTCATATAAACGTTATGATTTTGAGGGTTCTGCCTCAGTGATAACTTTCAAACGGAACGCTAAATATTCAGTCGAGATTCCAATCTATATATCAACGAACATCTTTAAAGCAATTTTTTAAATTATGTTTTAAAATTCTACACATTTGCTTTGGTCCATGGCATAATTTGCGTTTGGCGAGATTTCCAACATTTTTCAAAATGGGCACAATTTTGGACACCATTTGCGCCAGAATTGCCAATTGCTCCAGAGAAGAAATTCAACCGCCTAGTTCACCAAGGATTTATTATTTGCCCCTTCCTCTTCCTCACTTACAAGCTGCCCCTGGGCGACATCATCGGAAGGAATGGTTTCAGTTATCACATGTATAATTACGTTGTCCAGGTTTGTCTCTCCAACACCTCTTTCGACTTTCAACTGCCTCTGACACCAGACTTGATGGGAAGCAATTTCCTCCAGTTAAACATCTGGAAGGCTGGGGCCACCATCTTTCGCCTCTGCCACAACAGACTTTTTGTAACATTAGCGTTCCATTCAGCTTTAGCTTAACTACCAACACCCATATTCTATTCAAGGATCATCCTACTTGCACTTCAAAAAAAATTCCGTCCAACGCCTTAGCCCCTCTGCTGCTGAAACCCTCATCTATGATTTGTCATATCCAGACTCGATTATTCCAATGCACCCGTGGCCAAACTTCCATATTTCACGCTCCATCGACGTCAGCTCATCCAAAACGTTGCTGCGTCTATCCTATCCTGCACCAAGTCAAACTCAACCATCACCCCTCTCCTCTCTCATCTACAGAAATAACTTTTCACACAATGTCTCCATCTTTAAATGTTTATACTTCAGTTCATATCCCTTCCTAGCCTTGCTCCTCTCTAGCTCTATAACCTGTTCCACCAACCGCCACGCCCCCGCACACTCCCTCCACTCCACTATGTCCTCTTGTGCATCCGATCTCACTTTGGCCCATCTTTGGTGGCCATTACGTCAGTTCTGCAGTATTCGTACCACACTCCTTCCTTAAACTCCTCCAACTCGAAATTTCGCTATCCTGCTCTAAAACCCTCCTTGAAACCCACCTCTTTGCCCAAGCTTTTGGTCCCCTCTCCTACCATCATTTTCTTCGGATTGCTGTCCATTTTATCTGGTTCCACCATCAGTAAGTAGCTTGTGATGTTTTTTTACTTACAATTTGCCAATCTCTACATCTATATTGCCACTACTTGCAGAAGTGTGCTATTGAGTAATGAGAATTTTGCAAAGCAAGTATTAGCTAAGGAGTACGCCGCCAACCTCCGAAATAAATCCGCATTTACCTGGGGGGAGGCCCTCTTCGAAAACTTGTTTCGCTGTGGAGCTGTGCGCAATGTAAAGGCCGACAGATCCCAGTGGCACCCTGCGTGCTTAAGCGCACCTGCGATCATATGGGGCAGTGCACCAATCAGGAAAAACGAATCTCCGATGCTAATTCATGATTTTTTATCGGACAAAATGTAAATAGGTTGTTTGTGCTTCTAGGTTTCTTGTGTGCAAAAGTTTCACTGCAGGGAAATTGCATTTCATTAATAGTTTGTTAAATTTATTCAAATCATGAAAGCCTCAGAGAATAGCCAGCTATGTCATCGGCATTTCAAACAGTTAACCGAAAACTTTAGACACTTGTTCTTTTCCTTTTTTTCTGCGGGTGAACCAGTTTTGTGAAATACATCGCAGTTTCTGCACAAGGGCAACATTTTCTCATAAAATAACCTTGTAATCTCGCTCTGAAATGGGTTTTGGCAGTCTGTTTTCACGCTTTGCCTATTTGTCTCGGCGAGTTGTGTTGGGATCAGTTGTAATAATTAGAAAGATGAGATATTAGTTAGGTGGATACATATATTTATTTTGTAGATAATTTGAAATTACATTTTGGTCATTGTTAAAATAACTGGTGTATATTTCCAGCTGAACCGTATCCTCATCCCTCCCGTTACGATTAGCAAACAGGCTCCTGCGCCTCGTTGGACCAGCCGCAACATTTTCCTGCATGATTACTGGGCAGTTGGTGGGAAATTCGCCCAACTGTGCGCCAGCAATGAGGATTTGAGAGTCGCAGCGGATGATCTGTCATGTCGGAACTTAACAGAACACAAGTTCGGGATTTAGCACAAGCGCAAGCGCGTACTGGAATCCCCAAAGTTGCCGTCAATTTCAAAAGCGGTATGACGGTGAACTCTGAGAGTACACCGGCATACTGACCACAAAATTCTGCCCTAATTACTTCAAATAAGGACTTAGGAAATTATAATGGAAATAAGTTGACACAGAAAAGTGATCAAAGGTTGGTAACAGAGTGAAGGATTTTGCAGATTGAAGTGTGTGTCGACTACAAGATATTAAATATATCCGGGCTAGATTAATATCTCCTGCATGTGAATACCCATTGAAACAAGGCATTTTTCAAAAATAATAACATTTTTAACATAGAATTACATATACAGCACAGAAACAGGTGATTTAGCTGAATTGCTCTGTGTCGATGTTTAGAAGACACACGAACCTCCTGCCACTCGAATTGTCTGTTCCCACCCTGTTCCCATATCCCACTATATTCCCTCATGAATGCATAACGCTTACTTTAAATGGATCACTGATATCTGTCTCAGCCATTCTATATGGCGGTGAGATCCACATTTTCACCACTCTCTGAACAATTAAATTGATTCCAAATTATTTATTTGATCTTTTCGTGGCTGTGTTATAGTTGTGCTGCCGTTTCTGGACTAATTTAGCAGTGGAACCATTTTTTCCACATCCAACCTTTCGTTCCCCTGCATAATTTTAAAGACCTCTATCAGGTCTCTTCTTAGTGTACTGCGTTTGAGGAGCAAGGAGTCCCAGCCTGCACAATGTTTCCTGCTATTTGCATCCTCTCAATTCTGGCGACATCCTTGCACATCTTTTCTGCACTTTCTCCAGTGTTTCTGTATCCATTTTCTAATATGGCCAGCCGAATTTCGCAGAGAACTTTAATGTGGTCTCATCAAGGTGTATATAAATTCAATATTACCTCCCTGCTTTTGTATTCTATTTATCTACAGTTCAGAGGGACCTGGGGTTCCTTGTGCATGAAACACAAAGAGTTAGCATGCAGGTACAGCAAGTAATCAAAAAGGCAAATGGAATGTTAGCCTTTGTTTCAAAGGGGTTGGAGTATAAAAGCAGGGAAGTGCTGCTACAACTGTACAGCGTATTGGTGAGACCACACCTTGAGTACTGCGTACAGTTTTTGTCTCCTTATTTAACGAAGGATATACATGCATTGGAGGCAGTTCAGAGACGATTCACTAGGTTAATTCCAGAGATGAGGGTGTTGAGTTATGAGAAAAGGTTGAGCAGGCTGGGCCTATACTCAGTGGAATTTAGAAGAATGAGAGGTGATCTTATTGAAACATATAAGATACAGAGGGGACAGGACAATGTAGATGCAGAGAGGATGTTTCCCCTCGTGGGGAAAGCTAGAACGCGGGGGCGCAGTTTTAGATTAAATGGTCGCCCTTTTAGAACTGAGATGAGGAGGAATTTCTTCTCTCAGAGGGTCGTAAATCTGTGGAATTCTCTGCCCCAGAGAGCCGTGCAGGCTGGGTCATTAAATACCTTTAAGGTGGAGATAGACACATTTTTGCAAGATAAGGGAGTGAAGGGCTATGGGGAGCGGGCGGGGAAGTGGCTTTGACCCCAAGATCAGCCATGATCTTATTGAATGGCAGAGCAGGCTCAAGGGGCCAAGTGGTCTATTCCTACTCCTGTTTCTTATGTTCTTATGTAAATGAACCCCATTACTTTGTTTGCAATCATTATGAACTTCTTAACTTGTGTTGCTACGTCAAACGATTCATGTACCTGTATTCCCAGAACTCTGTTTCCTCTGTGTGTAGTCTTGGATTGTCGCTAGCACTCTTGCCCTTGAGTCAGAAGGTTTTGGCCCATATCCCATTCTAGACACTTTAGCACATAATCTAGACTGACACTCCAGTGCTGAGGGTATGCTGCATTGTCGGAGGTGCCATTTTTCGGATGAGATGTTAAAACGAGACCCTGTCTTCCCTGTCAGGTGCGCGTCAAACACCCCATGACACTATTTGAAGAGCAGAACTCCACACACCCTCACATTGTCAAGAGTTTCTCATGTCGCATCTTAGTGAAGACCTTCTAGAAATACATGTATACCAAATCCAATGCCTTGCCCTTATCTACTCTTACTGTATTTCTTCAAAACATAATAAGGTTGGTTAAACGTGATACCTTCTCTAGAAATCCTTGCTCAATTTTTCGGTTATGTGCTCCAGCTCCAGACGTTATGTTGTGTCATTATTTAGCAAAGATTGCAGTCTGTCATTAAGACATCGCATTGTTCACAACATTTATTTTCAGTCAGTTTTTTTCAAAGTAAGAGCGCATCCTATCATGTAGTGATGACTAGATTGTTTCAAATGTAATCGTTTTATACATTGGGACAGCACACGGCCCGTTTACCTCTAAGTTGTGACTGAATCAACCTAGACTGATTATCAGCACCTCTCCATTCAGTCTTCGATGAGGATCTTGGACAGAATGTTCTTGGAGTAAGTTCACAGCAATTGTCGGATCACACCACAAAATTGACAGTAAATTGGTAAACTCGATGAAATGACACAAGGATGGTGGGTGCAGGAAATGTCACTGTCACACTTGTTCCTGGTGATTTATTGTGGCATATTTTGTATTAGAATAGAGGGATCACTGCACTGGCACCTATATCTGCCCTGGTACGACGTGATTCTAATATGGGTGGCATAAATAGACAAATATTTTTCGTTCTGCAGCACATATATGCTTAAATGGAAATACTAAAGCTTTATTTGTGGAACGCTAAACATTTTAAACAATTATAGAACAATAGTTCGGCCAAACTGGAGTATCGTGTTAATTTCTAGGCACCACACTTTAGAAAGGACGTGAAGGCTTTGCAGAGGTTACAGAACGATTTACTAGAATGGTTCCATGAATGAGTAATTACAGTTGCGTGGATATACTATAGAAACTGTGGTTGTTCTCCTTAGAGCAGAGAAGTCTTAGAGGAGATTTGATAGAGGTGTTTAAAATCATGAAGGGTTTAGATAGATTAAATAAAGATGATCTGTTTCCAATGGTTGAGTGGTCGATAACGAGAGGGCAGAGATTTAAGATGATTGTCAAAAGAACTAAAGGTGACATGAGGAAAAACTTTGTTTACGCAACGAGTGGATAGGCTGTGGAATACAGTACCTGACATGGTGGTGGAGGCAGATTCAACAGTAGGTTTAAAAAGGGAACCGCGTAAAAAAATGCAGTGATATTTGGAAAGAGCTGGGCACTGCTAATAACTGCATTTTTCTTCGAAAGTGCCGGTGCAGTCTCGATGAGCTGAATGGCCTCCATCGTTGTTATACTACGCTATGATTCAATAATCTATTTACTGATAACTAAATGAAATATTACTGGCAAGGAGCAACATTGGCCCGTAATTTCCGGTAGGAGGCTTCATACGTGCGGATGTCTCCGATTGGGGAAAAAAAATCTACGCCCTTACCTGATGGCTCCCGAGGACCGGCCATTTCCGATACTGGGCCTCTCCACGACGAACTGTGCAGGGCCCACTTATCCCAGGGATGCATGCGGTTCGCCAGCGTCCCTGGAATCACGTGGGCGAGGCGAGCCAATGGGAGAAGGAAATCCCCCTTCATTCTTTTGACAGATAGACCTGTCAAAAGTATGAATGAGGATGACTGAAAAATGTCATTAAATCATTTAATACATTTTAAAAAGCCATCACGCTTTTAAAATGAGATAAAATTACATTAAATTAAATATTTTAAACACAAATTTTATGTTTTGAAAAAGATAATTAAAGTTTTTTATGAGGCTAAAAATAAACTTACCTATTTTAAAAGTATTTTTAAATTATAAATGAGTGAAATTTTTTTTTTAGCTTTTTTTTAAACTCTTATGCTGGTAAATCAAGCCTTACGCCTGCTTTTACCAGGCGTAAGATTTTTAATTGATTTCAGCGGGCGGAGCTTCAGCAGAAAGCGAAACTCTCCCCCAGCAGAGGCCCTTCTCCAGGGTAGGCGTCCGATCTGTCAAGAGGATTCTTGACAGATCGGAAATGCCGGTTTTCAGCGCATGCGCTTCGCATGCCTGAAACCTGCATTTCCGATATCACGACGGGTGTGTACACACCCGTATGGATTTGAAAATACGGCCATTGACTTTGACATTTAATGGATATCTCTTAAATAAGACTCCACCGCTTGATTTCACTGCAGTTTACACTTTAATAGTTGTCTCAATAAACAGGAAGTCATAGAAGGACGTCTTAATGTTATTATAAACAGACCGGAAATATTACAACTAACGAAAAATAAACGGTAGAAACCTCAGCATCTGAAAAAGAAAGCTAGTTTGAAGTCTCGGATGGAACGCCTCATCGGAGCATTGACGTCAGATCCTTTTGTGGTTTTCTGCCAGTTTCTATTTTTTTTTGAGATTGAAAGAGCTGTCGGGTTGGCATTTTATATATATTTTTTAACAGGGCTAGATATGACCAGCACGTTCCAGTTAAATACTACATTCAATATTATCATAATTTAGCTCTTTGTTCTGTTAGATAGTCTAAGTTCTTTCCTTGTTCTTTTGCCTCTACATCTTCTTATGCTTTGTGTTCTCTTAGGTTTCCTTCTTTGGTTACAACCGAGGCCAATTAAAGCAGTCTATTTTCAAACGTCCCTCCAATGGTCTGTAAAATCGAAGCGATTTACGGTTAGCTTATTACCTTGATTGGCCAGCAGAGTGATGCATGAAACAGAACTGAAAAGCAGCATAATTTCCTTCGACATTCAGCCACCAACTGAACTGTGCTCCGAATGTGTGCTTCAGGAACGGTTTCAATAGCATACCAAGAAGTGTTTTATCGATATTATTCCATTGATACAGAAAGTTAACATATAGGTAAAGCAAACAATTAGGAAGACAAAAGATATGTTAGCATTTATTGCAAGGGAGTTGGAGTATAAGAGTAAGAAAGTCTTGCTGCAATTACACAGGGCTTTAGTCAGACCCCACCTGGGGTACTGTGTGTAGTTTTGGTCTCCTTACCTAAGGGAGGATAGACTTGCCTTAGAGGAGTTGCAACCGAGGTTTACTAGATTGATTCCTTGGTGAATGGGACTCTTTTGTCTGTAGTTTAGAAGAATGAGAGGTGATCTCATTGAAAAGTATAACGTTGTTAACGTTGTTATGCTGAGAGCTTGCTTCCACTGGCTGGAGTGCCTAGAACCTGGGGTCACAGTCTCATAATAAGGAGTCGATCATTTCAGACTGAGATGAGGTGGAATTTCTTCAATTAGAAGGTTGTGAATCTTTGGAGTTCTCTACTCCAGAGACATGTCGATGCTCAGTCGATATGTTTTTTGGACTCTATGGGAATCAAGGGATTTGGGGATAGGGCGGCAAAGTGGAGTTGATGTCGAAGATCAGCATTAAATATATTGGATGGTGGACCAGGCTCGAGAGGCCTTATGGCCTACGCCTTACCCTATTTGTTATATTCATATGAGAACACGAGGACTAGCTGAGGCAGTAATTCGTGCTTTGGGATCTGAGATTTGAGTGTAGACTGCACTGATAGATTATTCTCCATTACTTGGCCCGTCTCAATCTTACTCGTCGTGTTCTGCTTTACAGCAGCAAATGTGCAATGAATTAAAAATAGACATTGATGAATTAGCAGTCTCACTCAGAGAAGCCAGTGATTAGTCGGCGGGAGAGTGTGGAGAAAATCGTATGTTCCAATTGCAGTGTTTTTCATAAGGAAGAGCTTCAGGCAATTCATTGGAACAGAGTAATGGAATATCACTTTGTATCTAACCGTACTGCACTGTCACAGTGCAAGCTAAATGGACCAGGGTCAAGGGAGGTCTACTGTATATCTAACCAGTGCTGTAACTCCACTCGGAGTATTTGATGGTCAGTGTTTAGCGAGATTGACTCTGTATCTATCCCGTGGTGCAACTGCAATGGAAGTGTTCGATGGGACAGTTTAAAAGGAGCATTACACTGTATTTAACCCAACTTCACTAGACCTGGGAATGATTTATGAGACAGTGTAGAGCGCACTTTACTTTGTTTCTAACGCGTACTGTACCAGCCCTGGGAGTGTTTGAATGGACTGTGTAGATGGAGGTTTACTCTGTATCCAACGTGTGCATTACCTGCCCTGGGACACTTTGATGGGACAGTGTAGAGGGAGATTTACTCTGTATCTAACCCGTGCTCTCCCTGCCATGGGAGGGTTTGATGGGACAGGTTAGAGGAAGGTTTGCTCTCTATCTGTCCAGTGCTGTACCTGCCCTGGGCGTGTTTGATGGGACAGTGCAGAGTGAGCTTCACTCACTTAGTAACCCTAGCTTTACCAGTCCTGGGAGTGTAGAGGGAGCTTTACTATATCTAAACCATGCTGCAACTGCCCTTGGAATGTTTAATAGGACAGTGTAGAAAAGCTTTAATCTCTATCTAACCCAACTGAACAAGACCTGTGGGTGCCTGATGGAGCATTGTATAGGGTAGTTAGTTCGGCATCCACCCAATTCTATACTTGACTGGAGATGTTTGAAGCAGGGAATGGGACTGATGGTGATTGGTTTATTTCGTATGATGGTCGCTCGTGCGTATAAATATTTACCAATAAACACGTAAAAATAACCGTATATATAACATAGTTATATATGCTTAGTACAGCATTGCATTATTTTACGCTACCAACATTTTCGAAAATTTAGCAGAGAAACGCAACCGTTCATCGAACTGGCGAGGATCCTCTTCGTTTCCTCGTGCACCTAGTGAAATACAACATTGAACTTTGACCAGACACCAAGACGTGAACAACCGAAAGCAACGAAATCCGACTTATTTTCAGCCAATTACGCATTAAGGATCATAGTTCATGAAAAGTTTTGAAAATGTAATCCAAACTCTCCCCGCGCCGCTTTGGTTGAACAATCCAGATTTAACGTCCCTGAAATGCCTTCGGCCCTAACACAGGGAATCACTGATTCAAATCACCACCGAAAAATGCAAACATCTGTACTCATTAATCATTTACTTTAAGTTCATTTGAATTAATCTTGAACAAATATTTTTTTTTTCAGACTGTGAAACCAATTATAACTGTTTAATATATCAACATAATTCCATTCTTGGACCAGACTTAACGTCCCTTCCTCTGTTCGGCGTCATGTTGATCCCTTTTTTTTATTACAAATCCAATACAGTGAATCTACATAGGTGGCTCCTTACCTTTACCGTTAATGAGTTGGTAACTCTTCCCAATGAAAGTGATGATGGCTAGAAATATCAGTGCAACCCCTGTACATCCAGCAATCAGTAGGGGAATGGATGGGAATCCATTGCCTAAAATCATAATAATAATCAGTATTTGTAGGGAAATGGTGTTAGGGAAATTGACGGGATTGAAGGCCGATAAATTCCCAGGGCCTGATAATCTACATCGTAAAGTACCTAAGGAAGTGGCCCTCGAAATGGTAGATGCATTGCTGGTCATCTTCCAAAATTCTATAGACTCTGGAACCGTTCACATGGATTGGAGGGTAGCTAATATAACCCCACTATTTATAAAAGGTGGGAGAGAGAAAACGGGGAATTGTAGACAAGTAAGACTGAGACCAGTCGTGGGGAAAATGCTAGAGTCCATTCTAAAAGATGTAATAGCAGAGCACGTGGAAAACAGTGACAGGATGGGACAAAGTCAACATGGATTTACAAAAGGTACATCAAGATTGACTAATCTACTGGAATTTTTTGAGGATGTAACTGGTAGAATAAATAAGGGAGAACCAGCGGATGTGATGTATTTGGACTTTCAGAAGGCTTTCGGTAAGGTCCCGCATAAGAGATTGGCGTGCAAAGTTAAAGCACATGGGATTTGGGGTAAGGTACTGACTTGGATAGAGAACTGGTTGGAAGACAGGAAGCAAAGATTGGAATAAATGGGTGTTTTTCCGAGTGGCAGGCAGTGACTAGTTTGGTACCGCAGGGATCGGTGCTAGGACCCCAGTTATACACAATATATTTTAATGATCTAGACGAGGGAACCAGATATAATATCTCCAAGTTTGCAGACGACACAAAGCTGGGAGGGCGTGTGTGTTGTGAGGCGGATGCAGAGAAACTCCAGTAAGATTTGGACAATTTGGGTGATTGGGCAGATGCATGGCAGATGCAGTATAATGTGGATTAATGCGAGGTTATCCACTTTGGTGGCAAAAACAGGAAGGCAGATTATTATCTGAAAGGCAATAGATTGGGAAAAGGGGAAGTGCAATGCGACCTGGGAGTCCTTGTGCACCAGTCGTTGAAGGGAAGCATGCAGGTGCAACAGGCGGTTAAGAAGGCAAATGGTATGTTGGCCTTCATAGCGAGTGAATTCGAGTACAGGAGTAAGGATGGTTTGTTGCAGTTGTACAGGGCCTTGGTGAGACCACACCTTGAGTATTGGGTGCTGTTTTGGTCCGCCTTATCTGAGGAAGGATGTTCTTGACATGGAGGGAGTGTAGCGAAGATTTACCAGACTGATACCTGGGATGGCAGGAATGAAGTATGAAGACAGACTTGGACGATTGGGCTTGTATTCGCTAGAGTTTAGAAGAATGAGAGGGGATCTCATTGAAACTTATAAAATTCTAACAGGAC